>JALIGW010000002.1:179708929-180308929 GCA_023053685.1 Diadophis punctatus similis
GGGCAAAATAGCTTCCTTTTACATAAATGGAAAGCACTAGCAACAGAGTACTGTTGAGTATAGTAATGCTCTGCAAATATATACATGTACAGTATATCTTCCTGTATTTATTTTATTTATTTGGGTGCTTTCAAGCCAGTTTTTGTTTTTGGTGACTGTCGGTCCCTGCAGTTTTCTTGGCAAGGTTTTCTGGAAATGGTTCTCCATTGCCTGCTTTTTAGGGCTGACAGACAGTGACTGGCCCAAGGTCACACAATTGGATTTGTACTTAAGGAGCGAGAGGAGCTCACGGTCTCCTGGTTTCTAGCCACTACATCACACTGCTTCTGTATTTATTTATTTATTTACTTACGTATTATTTCAATATATATGGCTGTCTCCTCATCATATGACACAGTGCAGCTAACAAAAACAATTAAAAACAGCAAGTAATAAAAAAAATTAAAACATATTATGTTAAAAATGATTCATACACTAAAGCAATTAAAATGGGCTCCCCTAATTCCTATTCAGTTTGAAGACAAGGAAATTCCTGTTGAAAATTCCTTTAAGAGTGCAAGAAAATTATAAATAAATTATCTTGGTGAAATTTGGTGCTCTTGCACTTATTTACTTACAAGGTGGCTAAGTTGATCTGTGTACAAGATCTCTTGTATGTCATTGTATAATTCTCTCTGCAGTGTCTGCAGCTTCCTAGCTACTCATACTAAATCACTAAATCTCTCCACAAAACTGTTTCCAAGGAGTTTTTCAGTCTGAAAAATGTGGACAGTCAGACTTCAGAGTGATGGAAAGATAGCTAAGAGAAAACATTCTCACCCTCTTCCATTCCCAACAATGAAAAATGTTTAAAAAAGGAAATGAGAGAAATTATCAAGATAAAAAGAGAAGATTCTTTTGCATGGATGGAAAGCACCTGAAAAACAAGAAGACAGATTTAAGAATAATTCAGTATTTCATTATTTATTGAACGCACCTGCCATTTATTAAATGTACCTGCCACTTCTGCCATTTGTCAGCCTTCAAATGCATACTACAAACTCAGACAGACCTATCCTTTGAATATCAACTTTTGCATGTGCTATCACAACTTTGTGCAAAATTGGTTTTACAGTACGGGGAGCTGCTATTGATAAAAAAAGAAGCCAGATCACTGGCCCTCCAGATTCATTGCATTGTTGTATGGATACTGGCCAGGAGCACCCATGGATTGATTTAAAAAAAAATCCAAGATGGTGGATGGGACTGCAGTTGAAGTCCTAATCCTTTCTTTAAAATGGGGTGCACAATGCACATTAAAAAGAGGCCACCTTTATTCTCTCTCTTTTTTTCTGACATCTCCCTCACCTCATGAGACATCCCTGATTCTTGGTTCTCTTTCTTGTGTATACAAGAAATGCTGTGGATTGATCACTGATATCTTTATTTTTCTTTAAAAAGAAGCTACTCAATGTTCTTTTAAAAGAGTGATACAAAACATTGTGTACTGTTCTGAAATTTAAAAATACATTAATCCCCTGATGTGTGAGATTCATTATAATTATACAATTATTTTCTTCCCCAGCTTTTTGACAAAGGACTTGGAGCAATGGGTGAGAATATAATATTTTACTCATTTTTTTCTTTCTATTGTCAGATTGAAAGAAAAAAATGAACCCTCCTGATTAAATGCATTAATTCAGCCAAATATCTTTTATTGGTCAGCAATAGCCCATCATCTAAATATCTCCCATTACTCAAACCCTGGTCCCAGAAACCAAATAACTTTGGTTAACACTATTTGCAAAGGCAGCCATTCACCTATAATATTCTTCTTTCCAGTTCCAGTTCTTTTCCATAGATCAGAAAGGTGAATGAGAGCACTAGCAGAATCTTCAGTTCTTTGAGCTTCCTTCCAAGATTATCAGAGTTCATGATGAGATTATTTTCAAGGATGTTGTTTGAAATATTAATGTCCTCCGAGAAATCTTTCCTTACCATCTCCTTTATAACAATAAAAATGATTATTATTGATGCACATAATCCGAGGATATAAATATGAAAAATAATGTAAATATGTATAAATACGTTTTAGATTAGTTTGAACTAAAGAGTAAAAGGGATAAAGGTTAAAAGCAACCAATGTAGTAAGATTGCAAAACTGGATTTAGTTACATAAAGATATAGCTGTTAAATTGAAATGCCGTTTTTTTTTCTTTTGTGTATTAGTGTTTGTACTTTTTTTTCCCCTTTTCCCCCTTTTCTTAATGTTTTCTTTTTTCTTTTTTCTTTGATGTTGTGTGTTATTATGTATGTTCTTTTTAAAGCTTAAAAACCGAATAAAGATTATTATTTTTTAAAAAAAGAAATATTAATGTCCTCCAAATATTAGCAAAAATGATAATAGTATTAGAAGCTGTTTAGTTACATTCCTAATCCATCATCTTGGCTAATAACACACTTCTCAGACCATTGGATACAGTTTCAGTTCTTCCTGCTATTAAATCACCTGTGGTCATTATTTGTCTTCTTACATGGTACAACTACCTTTTCTCTGTCCAACATTCCTTCCTTTTCCTTCCCTTGAAGGTTATTCCTTCTGTCAGATTCTGAAAGTTGTTTCTGAATACAGAGTATCTTCTGCGTGGACTTTTGTTTCCTGGGTATCTCCATTATTTGACTGTCTTCATTATGAGAGTAACTTCCTTTTTCAGCTCTTGTTATACAATCTCTGTTAAGGAATTAATTCAGAGTCCAGGGTTTGCGCAGTGGAATGTGGGGTTGCAGTTTGATAATAGAGTCAATAATTGAATGTCTTCAACGTGTTCAAAAAAGAATAATCTTTACTTGCAATAAACAGCACAATTATAACATAAATAGTCCGTTCTTGGATAAATGCTAACAAAAACTTTCTGTATGCTAACAAGCAATAAATTCAGCTCTCTTACTTATCTCCAGTAGATAACGTTCTTCCAAACATCAATAGAAGACATTGTACGTTGAATTCTTGTACGCTGTAGATTCAGGAGTTAAGCAGTCCCTCACACACAGTGAGCAATCAATCAATTAATTAGTCAAGCAAGCCTCTCTCTTTCTCTCTGTCCAGCTGCGTATGGGCTCTCTTGCTCTCTCTTTATATTCGTTAGCAAACAAACCTGGATTCATTTAAAGCACCACTGTCATATTTTACAAACTTGGATTAACAGTTTACTTTTATATTAGGAAACCCAATCTGGTTAGACATAGTCCTGACATTCTCTTTTTTATTTGCTAAATCTCCAACATCAACTGAAGTGTGGCAACTCTCTTCTATGATCCTCTGACTTTTTTTCAGGACCGCTACAAGCATGTGTTTGTTAGATATATATGCCGGTTTGCTTTCAAGAAAGAACATTCATTCATTCACTGAATTTGAATAGGCCACCCACTTCATCAGAATCATGGCAATCATAAATATTGAAAGTTACAACTGCACGATGTCTATCATCTATAGCTTTGTTTCTTAAAGTACTATAAGCAGAAAAACTTTTATTTCTTCATGTTCTCTTCTCAGATTCTTAGGTTAGTCAAATACTGACTGTTGACTTGAAAGGATTCTTAGCAGTAGCACTTAGACTTATATATCATAGTGCTTTAAAGTACTCTCTAAACAGTTTAAAGAGTCAGCATATTGCCCCCAACAATCTGGGTCCTCATTTTGCCAACCGCAGAAGGATGGAAGGCTGAGTCAACCTTGAGCCAGTCAGGATTGAACTCCTGGCAGTGAGCAGAGTTAGCCTGCAATACTGAATTCTAATCACTGCCCCACCATGGGTCTTCCATATATTCTCCTGCTTAATTCCATTAGTAAACTCCTGATTGCTCTCTCTGTTCACTTATTCAGTGATCCAACCTATTCCATAAAATTGGGGCATTTCAGACATTCATCAGAAAGCTCTCAATGAGTGAGGCAATTTTATACATCAGAAATGTAATTAGAGGCATTCCAGACTTTTTGTAAATATGCATAGCACATGCATACATGTATATGTATATGTATTGAAACTGAAGCTCAATAGATCTAAAAGTTGGGAAAATAAAAGCAGAAGAGCTTTTAGACCAATCCATTAAGGTCCTTCTAATGTTCATCTACCTGTCCTTTTTTATATTAAAATCAATGCTCTTTGAGTTACATTAAGTTATAGTCTGAGAGTCCACTGGAGTTGGGTGACCAATAAATTCAAATAAATAAGTAAATAAACTTGAACAGAGCTTAATATAGGAGATGTTATTAAATCAAAGTTTTCTTAAGATGCTACCTTGGCATGTGCAATGAAAATGAAAATGTATTTATTTTATTTAAATTTATTTAAATTTATTGGCTGTCCAGCTCTGGTGGATTCTGATGGATATGATTGCTTAAAGAAAATCAAGGTTCTTTTTTTTTTCTTCACTTATTTGGTTTTCTCCCTTTTCTCAACTGCTATAGCTCTCCTTCCATTGAATCTCTTCAGTTTGGAATTGACTTTCTTTTCTAACCATGCCCCCGGGCTGCCTGTGTAACTACCACAATGCAAAAGAGGCAGAAAACAGATGAAGGGAGAGAGCTAGCTTGTTTCTTAACACAGCAGGTCATCACAGATGTTTTGAAAGCAAATCTCTTCTGAACAGAGAGGAAAGCAACACAAACCTGTTCACAACAGATTGCTCATCTGGTGCCTGTGATCAATCCACTGGATGGAGATAACACAGGCAATATGCAGCACATTAGGAAGCATCACCTGCCAGCTCAAAGATTGGCATCACTTTCTCAAAAATGACATTTCACATACCAAACATCTTGTGCTTTGCTGAGATAGTTAGCTGACTAAATAAACAGAGAGAGCTGCTTAGATGGAGACTTGAATAATAAGGGTCACATCACTCAGAAAAAAGAAACTCTTTCAGTAAAATACTTGTTGACTTTATTGTCCATTGTAGAGTGATATTGTCAGCCATATTGTTCTGCTTTTAAAAAAAATCTATTAAAAATTCAGACTCATTTATGTTTGCAGTATACAGAGTATATATACACATGCAATACACATTACTGTAAACATAAAAGTCTCATATAAATATATATTAAAAAATTAGGAAACAATAATCCCTTTAAAGATATGGAAACTCCTAAATCACAGTATTGCTCCCCTACACCAGACCCAGGGGTGGGATCCTACCGGTGCGGTCCAGTGCGGAGCTCTGGTAGGGACCCGCCGATACCCCAATATGCACGCGACTGCTCCGGTACCGTCTCCACCGGGCAGTCGCGCGCGTCGCCATCTCTTTTTTGTGAATTTTCGGGCGATTTTGCTTCTGCGCATACGCGGAAGCAAAATCTCGCCAAAATCTCATAAGGGGACGCACGCGCGCGAGAGATTTCAGTGAGATTTTGCTTCTGTGCATGCGCGGAAGTAAAATCACGCCAAAATCTTGCACACACGCGCGTCCCCTCGCGAGATTTTGGCGCGATTTTGCTTCCGCACATGCGCAGAAGCAAAATCGTGCGAGGGGGCGTGCGCGCGTAGCGTGCGCGCGCGCGACAAAGCACGAAGGACCGCGGAGCAGCGCACCGGTCTGGGTAAGTGAGCATCTCACCCCTGACCAGACCCCTCATAAAATTGCACACCAAGGGGGGAAAATTATACATTTAAGATCAACATACTCCAGAGAGCAAGAGATAACTTTCCTACTTTCTTCTCCAAACTTCACAAGTTCTCAGGGCAACAACACCCCAATTTACTTACCTCATGATCAAAGCCCATGATTACTATAAATATCACTATTCTTAGCATTCTGGTTTTGTCGCCTACTTTTCAATTTTATACTGCATGTTATGCTGTCAGAATAAACTGTACCTCTGTTCCAGGTAACTTGCCCTTCTTCAGAAAATGTAAGCTGGGTGTGTTTGATTTTAGTCTTTACAAGGCTGTGAAATCCTATGGGCGTGCAATGCCAGTTACAATCTATAGGAAATCTGTGATGGAATTCTTTTACATCCCCAACTCCTATTCAGTCAAAGCTTTGATAGCAAAACTCATGTACTAAAGCCCACTCAGTGTCTGAGTAATTCAAACAAAATTGCAACTGATTTCTGGAAGCTATCGATGCAGTTGCTAGGCAAAGAGAGCAGGAGAGGGTTTCAGTTTTGGCTCTGCTTACTAAAACATATGCAAGCAACCAGATCAGGTAGAAAGCAACAAGCTTTCTACCTGATCTTCCTCCTCCTTGATCTTCCTATGGTCCTCTGTGAGTTATTTCTCCTGGTACTAATTTATTCTGTTCTCAGGAGCAAAAGCGGTCTGTATGATTTCACCAGAGATAGAGTCATAGTTCCCCTTTTAAGAAAAATAACCTCTCGCTATTATCATCTTCTATTTAGCAGCAATCATTTCAACTAGGGATTGTGTGGTAAATGCTAGTCATTTAAAACTGCAAGGGCATTCAAAGTACATAGCAGTGGTACTGCACAGCACCAGAAATTCAATTATGTCGCCTTTTGTTCTAAAAGTGGCCTGCAGGTCAATTAGCTTTTGTGCTGGATCATTGTGCAGCTTCCGTTGCTATTAATATGAACACTAGTGCTTGAAAATCTGGCTGTGGTGACTAGCTTTGAAGAGAACAGAACTGAATAGTTGCAGCATGCCGTTAATGTGGACTCATTTCAGTGCATGAATCTTCATTTAAAAAATCCTTTCTGGTTTGCAAGCAAATTGATTTCAATGGCACAGAATGAACTTCCAAAATGCCCTATCCTGTTGTAGCGCTTGGACCATCAACAGACATTGCCAGCAACTGTCCAAAAGGTGCTTTTTCAAGAGGCAACTAGACTTTCTTGCCTCTTGAAAAAGCACCTTTGGGATAACCATGATCTGGATGGCTGAGAATCTCCATAGACATGCCAGCAACTGCAAACACTTACTTACTTACTTACTTACTTACTTACTTACTTACTTACTTACTTACTTACTTACTTACTTACTTACTTACTTACTTACTTACTTACTTATTTTGTCAGGCATGTATTAGATAACAGATATAAGTATAAACATAATTGTGAATACATGAAATGGATACGAATAAAAGGAAACATTAGGATAGGGACGGTAGGCAAGCTGGTGCGCTTATGCACGCCCCTTAAAGACCTCTTAGGAATGGGGTGAGGTCGACAGTAGACAGTCTAAGGGTAAAGTTTTGGAGGTTTGGGGAAGAAACCACAGAGTCATGTAGTGCATTCCAGGCATTAACAACTCTGTTACTGAAGTCATATTTCCTGCAATCAAGTTTGGCGCGGTTTACCATAAGTTTGTATCTATTGTATGCTCGTGTATTGTTGTGGTTGAAGCTGAAGTAATCATTGACAGGTAGGATATTGTAGAGATAATTTTATGTACTACACTTAGGTCGGACCAAAGACGGTAAAGTTCTAAGCTGTCTAATCTCAAAATTTCAAGTCTGGTGGCATAAGGTATTCTGTTGCGAACAGAGGAGTGGAGGACTCTTTTCGTGAAATATCTCTGGACTTGTTCAATTGTATTAATGACCAATATGCAGTGCAGGTTCCAGACAGATGAGCTGTATTCAAGAATTGGTCTAGCAAAAGTTTTGTATGCCCTAGTTTGTATTTCAATATTACTGGAGAAGAAGCTACGCAAGAACAGGTAAACAACTTTTTATGCCTTTTTGGCAATGCTGTTACAGTGAGCTCTGGCACTTAGATAATTTGAGATGAGTACCCCAAGGTGATTGGAGAGTAAGGGTCATCTACGAGGTCCTATCCGCCCAGCTTGAATTTTGTGTTCTGATTTCTACAAAGCAATGATGAAGACAACCAGCATTTCAACTGGAAACCTTTGAGGGACTCTTTGTTCAAAGAAGAAAACACTGGATTGATGATTTATGGATTTGGAGATGAAAATGAATTAAAAGGGGAGGGAAAGGGAATGATAAAGTAAGAGACAGGAGAAAAAGAGGGAGAGGAAAGCATAAGTCTATAACTACTTGATGAAAAGAAGGGTGGGTCATAATTCCATATTATTTTTTCTCTTTAAATTATTATTTCTTTGATTTTTCAATCTTTAAAAATTCTTTTAAAAAAGACAAATATCACTTTAGAGTTATAAATTACTCAGGATTACCTATTCTCAGAATATTGATTTGTAAAAGAAGGGGGGATAGAAGACATGTTGATTTCATTGTTTATCTTTTGTATCTTTTTTTCAGAGATTTCAGAAAGCAGGAATCAGTAAATGTTCTTTTCTTTACCTCAAATGCAATGCATATTTTATTAGAGTTTTCCATAATTAGAGTAGTAGTTTGAGATAGCAATTCACTTAATTTAGCTTTAATGATTCCATAGGCGCTTCATCAGTAATTGTTAAGATCACTGCATGCTAGATCTTAGAAGTTATATTTCTGATGAAGCATTCCAAACAGGAACTGGACCCAAAGCACCAACAGAATAATTATTAACTAGAATTTCAAAGTAAGGGGAATCGATTTGTAGCTCCGAGTGATTCAAAATGCCATGGTTTATCATCTGAGGCCATATGGTTTTTCTTAAAAGCTGCTATTTGTTATCTGTTCTTGTAAGAACCTGCCAAAGGACAGAAGGAATCCATCACAGAAATTCTCCTCTTCTCTCTTCTCTCTTCTCTCTCCCCAGTCTTAGTTAGCCAATATTGCAAGAACAGTCCTAAAACAAGAATGGCAGCAAGGCACACAAAATGAGGAAGCAAAATGGATCAGACATTTTCTGATTGGAACTATGAAATGTGATTGGAAACTAATTAAGGCAAGTGTCAGTCTCCAAACTGGGCAGCCTACCTTCCCCTCTTCAAAGATATTTGACAAAGTGACAAAATTAGTGGACCAGAGGAATGCTGTCGATATAATTTACTTGGACTTTAGTAAGGCATTTGACAAAGTAGACCATAACCTACTACTTGATAAAATAGAAAAATGTGGGTTAGACAGCATCACCACCAGATCGATTCGTAACTGGCTGACCAACCGCACTCAACATGTAGTCCTCAATAGAACTGCATCTACATGGAGGGAGATATGCAGTGGGGTACCCCAGGGCTCTGTTTCAGGCCCAGTACTCTTCAACATCTTCATCAATGATTTGGATGAGGGGATAGATGGGGAATTCATCAAATTTGCAGACAACACCAAGCTAGCAGGAATAGCCAACACTCCAGAAGATGGGCTTAAGATACAGAAGATCTTCACAGACTTGAACATTGGGCGCTATCTAACAAAATGAAATTCAATGGTGGAAAAAAAGCAAGGTTCTACATTTAGGCAAGAAAAACAAAATGCACAGGTACAATATATGTGGTACCTTGCTCAATAGTGGTGACTATGAGAGGGATCTTGGAGTCCTAGTGGACAATCACTTAAATATGAGCCAGCAGTGTGCTGCAGCTGCCAAAAAAGCCAACACAGTTCTAGGCTGCATAAATAGAGGGATAGAATCAAGATCACATGAAGTGTTTAATACCACTTTATAGTGCCTTGGTAAGGCCACACTTGGAATACTGCATCCAATTTTGGTTGCCACGATGTAAAAAAGATGTTGAGACTCTAGATAGAGTACAGAGAAGAGCAACAAAGATGATTAGGGGACTTGAGTATAAAACATATAAAGAACAGTTGCTGGAACTGGATATGTCTAGTCTTATGAAAAGAAGGACTGGGGTGACATGATAGCAGTGTTCCAATATCTCAGGGGTTGCCACGAAGAAGAGGGAGTCAAACTATTCACCAAAGCATCTGAGGGTAGAACAAGAAGCAATGGGTGGAAACAAATCAAGGAGAGAAGCAACTTAGAACTAAGAAGAAATTTTCTGACAGTTAGAACAATTAATCAGTGGAATGACTTGTCTCCAGAAGTTGTAAATGCTCCAACACTGGAAGTTTTTAAGAAGAGATTAGATAACCATTTGTTTGAAGTGATGTAAGGTTTCCTGTCTAAGCAGGGGATTGGACTAGAAGACCTCCAAGGTCCCTTCCAACTCTGTTATTCTATTCTATTCTGTTCTATTCTATTCTATTCTATTCTAATTTGAGTACTTAAGAAGGTTTAAATAGTCAAGAATTTTCAACCTTGCAAGGTGGGCTGGTATCCTACATTAGGAAAACAGAAGGAGAAAGAAAATATTAAAATTTATTTATATGTTTGTTTATTTATTTTATTTGTATCCTGCCTTTATTATATTTACAAATAACTCAAAGCAGCGAGCATACCTAATATTCCTTCCTCTTCCTATTTTCCCCACAATAATAACGCTGTGACGTGGGTTGGGCTAAGAGACAGAGGTGGGATTCAGCCAGTTCGGACCGGTTTGGACAAACCAGTTGTTACAATTTTGCGCAGTTCAGAGAACCGGCAAATTGCACCACCGGCTGGCCCTGCCCCTTCCCGCCCACCCCAACCAGCCCCACCCGCTTGCCTGCCATTGCTAACCTGCCTTCCTTCACCCATTGGCCCACCCCTTCCCACCTACCCCACCCAGCACCGCCCACCATTGCCAACCTGCCTTCTGCCACGGCCCTGATCTCCATGGGTGAGTGAGAGCCTGCAGGCTCCGGTCGAGTCGACAACTGGGCCGGGCTGACCTACCTGCCACTGCTGCCATGGAAAGCCCTGGTCTAGTGTCAACTCCTAGGCTGGCCTAGGCCGCCGCCGCTGCGCTGCCCCCCCCTCTTTCCCTGGCCTTGCCTTGCTAGCTCTGCCGCCACTGCCACATCTCCATTGCATGTGGCATGCGGCCTAGCTAGCTAAATGCCCCCCTACTGGGTCGACTCCCAGGCCAAGCCGGCCTACCGCTGCTGCCACGGAAAGCCCCAGTCGAGAGACACCTGGGCCGGCCAGCCTACCTGCTACCACTGCCACGGAAAGCCCCAGTCAAGTGCCAACTCCCACCGCTGCTGCACTCCCCCCCCTCCATCCCCGGCCTTGCCTGCCTGCCTTCCCTACTCCCTTCCCCGCAGCCTTCCCAGCAGTCCCCGTGGAAGGGAATATTTTAAAAATTGCCTCCAGCTTACCTGCTGCCTTGCTTCGCGCGGCCCAATGCCATTGGTCTGATCGGCCTGCGAGCCTCCCTGAATCTGCCTGCCTCCTACATGACCTTCCTGCCTTGGGTAAGTTGCTCTTTTTTTAAAATAAGCAATTTTTTAAAATAAATTTTAAATTAATTAAATTAATTTAAAAATTTTATATTTATATGGTGTACAGTTGGGTACAGTTAATTTTGTGTAATTATAATGATAATAACAATTTTTCATAACATAACATAACATAACATAACATAACATAACATAACATAACATAACATAACATAACATAACATAACATAACATAACATAATTAATATTGATCACATACTGCTAATAATTGTTTATCCATTTTAGTGAACTTTCCTTAAATAATTGGTCTTTTCTTTTATACTTTTAGATTTCTAACTTCTGTTTCTGTTAGCCATTGATAAAACAAATCCCATGTTAAGAAGTATTCAGTTTCTTCCTTCTCCTTAATTTTAAGTGTTCTAATCTATCCATTTCTGCACATTCTAATATTTTTTAAATTACATTTTCATCTATAGGGATCTCTTCATTTTTCCACTATTGTGCAAACATAATTCTAGCTGCTGTTAACATATGTAAAATTAAACATGTATTCCCTTTATTATATTTATCTGTACAAAAATATTTCTGGTTTTGGTTCTGGTTTTATATGTTGCTTCACCATTTTTTCTAACCATGACATAACTCTTGAATAGCTACTTGACTTGAGTACAAGCTGAGCCCAATGCTTGACCTAATTCATATATTCCTGTTTTTTAAACTGAGGAATAAATTTCAGAAAAATAAATGGCTCTGTGAATGTGCCTATGAATTTCATTCTTAATCTAACTTCTTAGATGATTTTGTACTATATCTTTTTTTTGTACTAGATATGCATAAGGCTGTAAAAAGCTTCAGTACATTTTTAAGATTAAAAGTCTAAAAAACTTAGGCGACTAAACATGGCTTCCCCTGGCTTCTCTCTCTCTGCTAGAGAGAGAGCATTCCATTAGGGACTGTTGGTCCAGGTAAGACCTGGGCTAATGTAAAGTAGTCTTGGCTAGGAAAGATTTTTTGTGCCAATACTGGCACAAAATAACAAAACCCCTTGGTTTGTTAATTGTATTTCCATTTTAAGTGTTTATTTTTTCAATTAATTAATTGTAATTATGAAAATATCAGCCATTCTTTTATATATACAGTGTAACATCTTTTGCATGTCATTCATATAGGCTGTCATTTTCAAATCCACTTTCAGCTCAGTCTTGTCTGGTGAAACTTGTTCTCTTCCATAACATCTTTTAAACACTAACTAACTATAGTGTCAGACACTCTTAAAAGTAACTAAATATTACTGATCTCCACTCCTCGCCTGCTTTCTCCGCTTGCCAGCCTTCACCTCTCACCCAGTCACATGACCACCTGGCCATGCCCACCTGGTCACATGACAACCTAGCCACCCAATCACATGATCACCTAGCTATGTCCCCCAAGCCACGCCCACAGAACCGGTTGTTAAAAAATTTGAATCGCACCACTACTAAGAGAGAGTGACTGGCCCAAGGTCACCCAGCTGGATTTCAATGGCTAAGGCAGGACTAAAACTCATGGTCTTCTCTTTCAGATCCTAAAGGAATTAAACGTTTTCATTGGCATGTCAGGGAAGTGTCTGAGTTGAACAGTTTCTCCCTATCATCTAATTTTTTATTTCTCTCCAGAGAATTTGGAAGACATTGAACATTTCATCATATGAATGTTACCGGTTTGCATTAGACATAGATCCAACTTTTAATGAGTAAAATTCATCAATTGGTTAAAGCAGAGAGCCAATAACAATTAGTGGCAGCTGTAGTTAGATACTCTGGGGAACATCTAAGGCTAAGCAAATAAAGAGATTTCTATTCTCTGTGAATTCCTTTGTGTAAGTTCTTTTAAAGAACTGAGTGCCCTGAGTTTTATACATATCAGTGCTCCTTACTATCCATGCTTCTGGGATGCTCCCTTGAAGTCTGACTTACTAGTTTAATGTTTTCTCCACTGTTTATTTCTGCATTTAGCAAAAGCAGCTGAAGTCACAAAATATCCTCATTTATTATTAACCAAGCCATTGTTTTCTCAATGTGATTTTTCTGGATTTGTGAAGTTCCAAAAGCAAGAAACATAAATTACGGAAAGGCATCTTAAACAATAATCACAAGCTATCTGAATCTAGCCAACCAGAGTTGTAATCTTGGGTCTTCCCACAATATTGCATTTGAAACAGAGGTGGGTTCCTGCCGGAGCTGCCCAGTGCACAGCTCCGGTAGGGAGCGGCCAATTGCGCAATTTGCGCGTGACCGCTCCAGAGCCCTCTCTGCTGGTCCACCGCACACATTGCCATTTTTTTCGTTAATTTTTGGCCGATTTTGATTCTGCGCATGCGCGGAAGCAAAATCACGCCGAAATCTCTCACGCACGCATGTCCCCTCACGAGATTTCGGTGCAATTTTGCTTCCGTGAATGTGCAGAAGAAAAATTGTGCGAGGGGGTGTGCATGTGTAGTGAGCGCGTGCCCCCCCAAAACCTGGAGATGCACGCGCAGTGCACCGGCACCGGTAAGGCGGCAACCCGCCACTGATTTGAAACACACCCTGTCACAGGGAAGGGAGCGATTCAAGCTGTTGTTCGCACTTTGCAAAAGTATCAGAAATAGATTTGACGCCTGCCTTGTGCATTAAAGTTATTTTTGCAGGGAATTTTTTTCAAGTAGCTTGATGTAAAGCAGGTGGTAACCTGAGAGAAGGATTCCCTGTAGTGGTGAAAAACTGAAAATGGGGGGAAAATCTTTTTCCCTTATGGGCTTCTAGTGCCATGACAATTACTAATGCTAATTAGTGTCAATGTAGTTAGGCACATTTTTATTTTATTGCAAGATAGCACATATTTTTCCCTTAAGTAACCTCCCCCCCTCAATCTTTATTCACAAAATAAATTTATTGAATATTTATTCAATATTTACTCACAATCTTACAAATTTGCTAAAAGTGCAGGCTTATGTTTTTATCTTCAGCCAGGGATCTGCAATAGATTTTCCAGCTATTTTTAAGGAGCCCTCTTCATATTTCAAAGCAGAAGAGGAAAAAAGAAGAAATCCAACTCATGATCTGGGATGGGAGTGTCAAACTCACGTCGTGGCTGTGTCATGTGATGTATTGGGACTTTTTACCCCTTTGCTAAACTGGACATGGGCATGGCCAACACATGACACATCCGGCCTGCGGGTCAAGAGTTGGACAGCCCTGATCTAGGATAACTAATTTTTATATGTTGTTCTTAAATATTTAGCAAAATGTTTGCACTCCGATAGAGGTGGCTTAATGATCTCTAGAGAAATTCTATCCCAACTACTTTCAAATATCTTTAATTTCCTTGAGCATATGTTTTTCAAGCATTTGTGAACTTGATGGTTGATGCTTGAGTTCATAAAAAAAACCTTTATGAAATGAACTGGGACAATAAATATTTTGTTGAGACAGTTGTGGTCTGCTCTGTTGATTTATTGATCTATCTTTCTATCCCAGCGATGGCGAACCTATGGCACGTGTGCCACAGGTGGCACGCGAAGCCATATCTGAGGGCATGCGAGGCGTTGCCCTATGTCAGCTCCAGACTGCATGTGCATGCTGGCCAGCTGATTTTTGGCCGTTTTTCGCTCTCCCCAGGCTTCAGGAAAGCTTCCTGAAGCCTGGGGATGGCGAAAAATGGCCCAACGGGCCTACTGGAAGTCCGGAGGCTTCAGTGAGGCTGTGCACATGCGTGGGGGGCAGCGGGGGGTTGTGCGCATGCACGGAGGGGCAGCGTGGGGGTTGTGCGCATGCATTATGGGCATTGCATTATGGGTATGGGCACACACATGCACACTATCGCGCACGCACACACCCTTTTGGCACCCGAGCCAAAAAAGGTTCGCCATCACTGTTCTATCCCAATCAAACCATGCAAAGAAGTTCCAGCATGAGAGGCTACGTAGCCAATTCTTTAACTTTAAAACTGACATCTCTTCCATTTGTCATCATGTTCACTAGTCTGATTTCTTCATCTTCTGTAATGCTCAGCAATCCTTTCGGATTGAATCCCTGTTGATTTCACCTTTGGCCTGACAAGCCATGCTGTCTTCATGCTGTCAATCAGCAAATGACTGGATTGTCAAGAGCAGATAGATGGCAATGGGGTGGGGACAAGGGTGGAATCTTCTAATTCATTTTTATGTATTTATTTCATACTCTTGAACAGGGGTGTCAAATTGGCGGCCCACGGATTGGATGCGTCACACATAGGCCACATCCACCCCAACTACACGAATGGGGAAAACGTTGCAAAATGTCACATGATGGCAATATGATGTGGCGAGTTTGACACCTATGTTCTTATATCTGCCTCTTCTCTTCTCCTCCTGGATGTCTGTTTCTACCTTGCCTTTATATCTTCTTCCTCTAAGATTCTACAAAGTCTTCTTATAATTTTCCTCAGTTTTAAGTTTTAATTTCAGTTTATCTCCTGAAGGTTACCTGTTATGTGAAATATTGATGCCTCCTTAACACCCACTCCAAATCTTTTAAAGGATGTCTGTCAGTTTTGAGATCAAAGACATCTAAAGTATTAATGGTAGAGGAATGAATAAAGCTAAGCTTTTAAAAAAACATTAAAAAACCATTTTCTGCCTAGGTAAGGCAGCATATATACACATATCACAGCTAGAACTCTTTGGAGATAAATTCCTGTGTAGCCTGTTGCTATAGAATCAGATGAAGGCTCATATCAGTCTAACGTTCAATTTCTAGCAGTAGCCAGACTATACTGGAATCCTGTGATCTTCGCTCCCTATATTTGCTCCTTGCAGATAGCATTCTTGACAATACAGTATGAATGCACCATATCACTAATAGCTACTAAAAAGATTGTCACTCTGAAATTGGTCTAATCTTCACTTCAGTCATATAAGTTGGTGATTGCACAAATCCTCCAGTTGTGGATTCTATTACCTATAAAGGCGGTTTTAAAAAAAGGTCCACATTTGACTTATTTTGAAGCTAATTTTATTGGATCATGCTGACATGGATACATATACAGTGTAAGGAGAGAGGACAAGAGCAAAAAAAAATCCCACAATATCATTTATTTTAATATCTTATATTGTTCTTCCTTTTCTAACATGAAGCAGTCCAAATAATGCCTTGGTAAAGCCACACTTGGAATACTGTATTCAGTTTTGGTCGCCACATTGTAAAAAGGATGTTGAGACTCTAGAAAGAGTGCAGAGAAGAGCAACAAAGATGATTAGGGGACTGGAGGCTAAAACATATGAAGAACGGTTGCAGGAACTGGGTATGTCTAGTTTAATGAAAAGAAGGACTAGGGGTGACATAATAGCAATGTTCAAATATCTCAGGGGCTGCCACAAAGAAGAGGGAGTCAAATTATTCTCCAAAGCACCTGAGGGCAGGCCAAGAAGCAATGGATGGAAACTAATCAAGCAAAGAACCAACTTAGAACTAAGGAGAAATTTCCTGACAGTTAGAACAATTAATCCGTGGAACAGCTTGCCTCCAGAAGTTGTGAATGCTCCAACACTGGAAGTTTTTAAGAAGATGTTGGATAACCATTTGTCTGAAGTGATGTAGGGTTTCCTGCCTAAGCAGGGGGTTGGACTAGAAGACCTCCAAAGTCCCATCCAACTCGTTGTTGTTGTTGTTGTTGTTGTTGTTGTTGTTGTTGTTGTTGTTATATACACAAAAAACAGTAAGACACAGCAAATGAGATTTATATGCTGGATTTCGTATCACTATATCACAAGTCGAACACTTCCCTAGCGTCTAGGACTGTGTGATGTATTTTCGTATGATGCGCGCAGATCCAAGTACGGTGGCCTTTTGCAACTGACAGATTGTGATTTTGTCAATGTTTATTGTTTTCAAATGCCGGCTAAGGTCTTTTGGCACAGCACCCAGTGTGCCGATTACCACTGGGACCACCTGTACTGGTATTATTATTATTATTATTATTATTATTATTATTATTATTATTATTATTATTATTATTATTATTATTATTATTATTATTATTATTATTATTATTATTATTATTATTATTATTATTATTATTATCTCTTCATTTTTATCAGAAGAGGAAAACAGAGAGCAATTTCCAATTTTTAGGCTTTTATCCTCACCTCCAAAACAAAGCTCATATGTATATGTTCCTACCGATTGGTTGGCAGGAGCTGGGGTGAGGACGGGAGCTCATCCTGTCATGTGGTGTTCCAATCGTGAGTTCCCATCCTCATGCCAGCTCCTGTCAACCTAGCAGTTCAAAAGCATACAAATGCAAGTAGATAAATAGGTACCACTTTGGTGGGAAGGTAACAGCACTCCATGACATCATGCTGGCCACATTGACCACAAAAATGTCTTCAAACAACTCTGGCTCAATGGCCTTGAAACAGAGATGAGCACCGCCTCAATAGTCGGCAATAACTAGCAAAGTAAAATCCGCAGGGATTCCTCCCCTTATATGTACCTACATACCAAATAGATACACAAACACACATACCAAATAGATACACAAACACACATATACCGAGGTGGCACAGTGGTTAAATGCAGCACTGCAGGCTACTGCTAGTTCAGCAGTTCAGCTGTTCAAATCTCACCGGCTCAAGGTTGACTCAGCCTTCCATCTTTCCGAGGTCGGTAAAATGAGGACCCAGATTGTTGGGGGCAATATGCTGAACTCTGTAAACCGCTTAGAGAGGGCTGTAAAGCACTATGAAGCGGTATATAAGTCTAAGTGCTATTGCTATTGCTATACTCAAACAACAAAGACATGAATCTTTTACATCCTTTCTACATCTTGGTTCACATATTTCTCAAGCTTTTTGTTACATATTTCTCTAAAATTCATACGTGCCCCTTGTCCTTCCCAAATTTTTCACGGCATTTTCTCCCATGTAAGACTCATTAAAGTTGACCTTCAGCTTACAAACTTATGAAATTGCCACGCTTTTCAAATAAAGCACAGTATAAAGCACACCAAAAATTAAGCGTGATAAATATTATTCCCTTTTGTTTTAAATGGGATGTTCTTTTTTAATTTCATAGAGACTCCTATGGACAAAGATAGTTTTAATAAGATCAATTCAATCCTGTTTAAATGTTCAACTGTTAAAGTCCCTTCTCAGATTAATTGGCTATATTTTAACTCAGAAATACATCTCTTAATTCTCTTATCTTTCTGGGAGCACCTGGCACTGTGTCCTATTTAAATTTACCTATCCAGAGCATATCTTAAACAAATAATACTCAGTTTTCAGTCACCCATACCAACACATAAAAAGGTCTCTATTTGGTCCATGTCGTTTCCATTTCCCACAGCGTTTGTGAGAGAAATCCCGGGAGAGCATAAAAGCTTTTTAGATAAATTGAAAAACTGTGACCTTGTCCAGTAATCTTCATAGCTATGAATTTAAGAAAAAGATGAGTTCATCACTGTTTTCTTAAATTCTTTCTCTAATATATTTAGGCAAAGCAGTGGGAGGGTTTGGGGCAGTAAATCATTTCTAATGGTATTTGCTACAACTAGAATGGTATGAAAGCACCTTAAACTAAGTAACTCTGGTACTTAATGGCCACCAAGTGTTTTCTTCCCAGTTTCTTTTCTTTTGCACCACTTTTTTTTGCCATTTCTTTTCCCCTTCCAGAATAGGTAAAATAATTATGGGACTAAATAAGACTAGCAGTTATACAAAAAGTTAAGTGTATTGCCTCAAAACTTCCCCTTACAGTCTTTTCCTACTTGCACAAATACACTTTGGCCACAAGTCTATGGAGATTCTCAGTCATGCAGGTCATGGTTGTCCCAAAGGTGCTTTTTCAGGAGGCAACTGGACTTTCTGGGGTTTTTTTTCTTTGAAGACGTTTCGCTTCTCATCCAAGAAGCTCCTTCAGCTCTGACAGGATAGTGGGGAATGGAAGGATTTATATTCCTTGCAGACAGCTGGTCATTTGCATCCTTTTAGAGGGTCGTTGAAGCACTTGGAGGTTTATCTGTGTCGTCAGGGTCACCTGAGTGGTGCTCCTGGTTCCTGTAGTCTGCAATTTTCTCTCTCTCTGGAAATCCATTCCTACTCCCACACCGTTCAAAGGGTGCTCATCCCAAATTGTATAGCTAAAAGTCTGTAGAGATTCTCAGTCATCCAGGTCATGGTTGTCCCAAAGGTGCTTTTTCAGGAGGCAATTGGACATTCTTGTTTTTTCTTTGAAGACGTTTCGCTTCTCATCCAAGAAGCTTCTTCAGCTCTGACTGGATGGTGGGGAATGGAAGAATTTATGTTCTTTATATGACTCTGGTCACAACTTTTCATGATTTTATTTATTATTTATTTATTTATTTATCTAATTAATTAATTATTTTTTATGCCACCTACCTCCTCTACAAGGTGACTCTGGGCAATTTTGATGCCCTTTTATAGAGCTTCAGCTTATTCCAGCCCATGAACGAGACCACCATAAGTTACATTGGTACAAAAGAAGCACTCTTTCTCCTATTTTGACATCATTTGAAAGCAGATTCCAGGTTTTAAAATCTGTTAGGCTTTGTCATCCTCTACCCATAGAGGGCAATCAGGTAGTTGAAAGCATCTGGAAGAGAGGCAGCGGAGGCAGGATAGAGGTTGGTAACACAGATAGCAAAAACTTTATGGTAGTATAACTCTTCCCAACTCATAAAGAAGTAAGCAGCAGTTCATCTCAGCAGTGAAGAAAAGCCCTTGGTCTCATGAAGACCTAACCTTACACGTCGTATTAGGCTTATTAGTGTAAAGAAGAAAATCTGTTGTCTATACTATATTAGAGTAACTTCTTGTGAAATTGGAAGCTATACAAATATGACTGATAAATGAAAAAAATAAATATCAATTCTTTTTTCACTGCATGCTAGATAGCCACTTTGCTGGTTTCTACTACTAACAGTGCCTTTTTTTTAAAAATATGCCCAAGGGGTGTGTTTTTTTTTTCTGCATAAGTGCCTTTTCACAAACCCACAAAATAGATTCAGTTTGCCTAGCAAAATGAGACAAGGAAACCACAATAAAAATTTCAGGAATGAGATACTACAGTTCCAGGAGGTCACACTGCTCTGTTCAACAAGCTTTGTGTTGTATTGCTTGTATTGCTTTGGGAAGATGAAAAAGCATCCCCTAAGGAGGAACAATAAAACATTTCTATATTGTTGCCACTAAAACTCCATGAACATATCTATGAAGTCATTACAAATCAAGCCCCTTGAAGAAGACTTTGTAGCCTGCTGACGCTGTCACTCACTGTGATAGAGCTACTGATAATTGTATTCTCAATGTAAAAATCTCATGGCAAATTTGGAGGGAAAGGTGGGGAGGGGTTCCCTTAAAGATAGTTCGGATTTGTATATAGAGGCGTATTTAGTCAAGAGGATTTTAATTTCATGCCATTTCCCCTTCCTATTTTTCAAAGATAAATATAATGGAGAAATCAATCTATCCAAAGCAGGAAAGCTATTGACACAAAATGATGCCTAAGGCAGTTGGAAGTTTTTTGCTTCCTCTGCATTAATCAAGTAGCTTTGAAAAGTCACACATGGGTTCACATGTAGAGTTCTCACCTATAATTGTCTTTGTATCCAGATTATAAATCATCTGAACAACAATTGAATTACCAGGGTCTTCCAAGAGCATCCCTAAGGATATGTCCAAGTTACAACAAATGCTCTGCTGAAATTGTGCTTCCACACACACACACACACACACACACACACACACACACACACACACCTATCTCCTTTCACAAAGGAATCAAACTTCTTCAGCCAAATATTGAGATGGTTGTTTATGTAAAATTCACAGTGCCAGTATTCCCACCTTGAATACTAAATTTAAGGATATCCTTGCCCTATAAACTGCCCGTAGTAAAATCCACACCGACTAATATTCCTGCAGCCAAATCTGCTAATGTAATCTGTGGCAAGACTCCTTTGAAAGTCCATCTTATCAGTATTTATGTTACAACAGAATATTGAAAAAAACTCAAGGAAGAATTTGAAAAGGTTCAAATAATTCGCTGTCCAGTTTTCAACTACACTTACCAACTCCAGTCAGATTTGATCCAGTATGACTTTGATTATTCTTGTTCTACCTCCATCACCACATGCTACTCCCATCCAATTTCTGAAGGAATGTATTCTTATTTATTTTATTGATAAAATTTATTTGCCATCCATCTCACCACAAGATGAGTCTCAGAAAATTCTTAGAAAATGAAGGCTCACTTTGGCACAATTAGACATTACAGGTAGTCCACACTTACAATTCTGACACTAAGCTGCACAGTTTTGAGTGTGATGTCACATGAGGGATAGGATAGGATCTAGGGGAATCTAGGTGATTTATGCTCAGAGGAACATGAAGTTGATGTGAGGAACCATCCAAAGTGAAAATGATTCTGATTGCAATGGCATCAGAAAGTATCTGGGTGTTGAATGAAATATCCTACCATCAACCAGAGGGAATAAATAAAATCCTGTGAAATTATAGCCAACTGGTTCATTTTCCTAATATTGTGTTTTGGTTCCTGACAGATCTTTGATCTTAGTGCCTGTGTTGCATATGTATTGCTGAGGTATTTCATTTTGGGAATATGGGGGCCAGCAGGAAGCTAAACTCAGGTCATATTATGTTCTGCTACAGTCAGCTAAAACTGGCTTTATTTGCCTTATGTCTGCTTTTTACTAGGTTGCCTTTTGATTCATTTGTTTCTTACTGTCAACTAGAAACTAATTTCTGCTTAAGCATCCTTATTTTCTCACATGTTCTGCTATTAGAATCTCTATATTTCCCAAGAAACCTATATATCTAAGAATAAACAACATTAACTTTCTGCCTGGGCTGCATTCTTTTGTCAAAGAAGTTCTGTATTTTGTTTTCAACTTTCTTAGCAAAGAAGATGTCTTCAGGGTATGGTTAAAGAAAAATCAAGATGGTGGTCACAATAGTGCTATTGAAGAGCCATCTGTTTTTATGTGCATTGCCACCATCTTGATTTAAACATTTTAGCTGATTGTATGCTTTCTTTTAGTTTTGTGCACCACCTAGAGTCCATTGGCAGTCAAAGATAGATAGATAGATAGATAGATAGATAGATAGATAGATAGATAGATAGATAGATAGATAGATAGATAGATAGATAGATAGATAGATAGATAGATAATAAACAAACAAACAAACAAACAAACAAATAAATAAATAAATAATCCTTTTTATCATAATCTGAGGACATCCTTGATCCTTAGTGGGATTCTCATTTCTTCAGCACTATGGCAGAGACTCTTGTAGAGAGACCCTAGGGAGCTGATTAACATAACAGAAAGCAAACACTGAATTTTCCTATGGTGTGGAGAACGTGATGAAGTTTCTTCTAGCCAGTCCCTTGAGCATTCAGGAATAGGGGTTGCCAACAAAAGCAAACTCTTGGTGCTATGTTTAATAGTGAGCGGGTAGTAACTGAGGCATGACGAAGGTCTGGTAACTCATAACTCGTTTATTGGAACAAACAGCTCACTAGAACAATTCTGAGGGAATGAGCTTCTGACAGCTCCTTAAATATAGTCAGCATAAAATAGACAGCCAATCAACGTTAACCAACAACTCCGCTCCTAGAGCGGCCCCTAGTGGTGCACCGGAACACTACACTTGGGATCTCAGCAGTCCAAAACAAGAGCTCAAAAGTAATTCTCAAAAAATCTAACCAAGCAATAGTTAGATATGGCAGTAGCAATTTGAGGCTTCTTCTTCTGCTTTCCCATTAAATGGACTCAATGTGTCTTCCAGCCTCAGCTGTGCCTATATAGGCAATTTCCTACTTAGGAAGTCTCTGATCTTTTACTTTTCTGTAAGAAAGACTTTCTAGTATGAGGAATTAGCTCTATTCTGTGCCTGGAAAATGAGCCAAATCTCAGCCAGTCAACTCAGAAGGGTTGTTTATAGGAGTTAGAACTTAAGCTTAGAACTTAAAGGAGTTGTTTATAGAGCACTGATAAGAGTGATCCACCAAGTGCTTTCTTTGCAGGCTTCTTTTTATTGTCCTCCTCCAGTAAAGACTATCAGAGTTTGTTGCATAAAAATCAAAACCAGAAGCACACACAGATGACTGATTCAGCTGGATTCATTAACTTCTTTATAAACATAGTAATACAATGCCACAAGTAGATTATTTTTTCAAGTAAACACAAGCAGGAGAGTTAGTTTCATTTCAGCAGAGCAGACAAGCACAGAGTGAGCTGAGAGTACAGAGTGGACCAGAGAACACAGAGTGGACTGAGCCATGCCCAGCCTTAAGCTTAAGTTTTCAGTTTCGATTCTCTGCACAGACTCAGAAGTGTTTAGCTCCCATTGGCTGACTTAGTTGCTATGCATATTCATTGGCTGACCTTGTTAACATGGCTCTCCCAGTCATGAGTATTCTAACAAAGACATCTGTCATCTCTCTCAACATTTTCTCCAACCCCGAGGCCTGTCTTTTTCTTCAGAGCAGCCTTAATGCTCAATAGGCACTTAATCTTCAGGCATTCATACTCTGAAGCTTTGGCTTACTCATAAGTCTCTTCACAGGGCTGGTCTTTTCCCTTCACCACAAACACAGCAAATGCCTCCATTTTAAAAAGTAAAAAAAAATATCATCCTAGAAGGTTCTAAAGAGAGCCCTCACTTTGTTAACATCTTGTTCACAGCATCGAAGATGTGTGATGTGCTTCAGGGCCTGAGGCTCAAATGGTTAGATGGCCCATTGAGTAACCTTTAATTGTTTGGTTTGGTTTGGTTTGGTAACCATTGTAGTTTTTTTTATTCTTTATAATTTTTTTGTTTGTTTAACATGTATTTAGCTGCCCAGAATTGCATTTGTGAGATGGGCAGTCATATAAATCAACTAAATAAATTTTCTATTTTTTCTAAAGGAGGATACTAAACTTTCAAACCAATGAGGACCTAACAGATGATTATAGCAAAGTGATTGGCACCCTTGAGGACAACTTGCTTTTTAATTCAAATTGCAGAGGAAAATTCAGCTTCATTGGAGCCTGCCAGGATGCCCAAAATCTTGCTGAAATCAGACCAGAAAAGGACTCTGCATGCCACCATTAATTCTAAATATCAGTGGGAACCATAAAGATGTGAATGCAAAACCCTCTAACCTCTCTCTCACCACATGTCATAAACTGAGACCAAAAAGCATGACCCAAAATACCAAAAAAAAAAAAAAAAAGAGGGCAAGATTGATAAGTCAATCTTCTACATAGGCTTGTCAGGGGCAAGTGGCTTGTACCATTCCTGTTCTCCCATTCCATCTCCAGCTGCTCTCCCTTCAGTCTCCCACTTTATGACAGAACAAGAAACAGCTGGGATTGAGAAGAGTCACAAGGTTAGCTGTCCCTCCACCCCAACTCTGTCCCTGAAGTTAGGGCAGTCAATTACAAATTGGAAATGGTGAAAATTGATCATAAGAAATCCTGGGCCTTTGTCTTTGTCTTTGTAATATAATTGCCTTTCTCTTCAAAGTTTGCTTATACTCTGTCCATTTTGCTTAGCTTTTTATCACCAACATTTGCAGGTTGGATGCTGTGTCCCCATGCTGATATGACCGTATTCATTTATTGGGTTCTATATTCATTTCATCTCAAAGTAGTTTGCAGCATGCTGTTAGTGATTTCCATACTTCCATACCTGCTCGCTTTGCTGGATAATGTTTGTTTGTTTTTCCTTCACTTTCTATTCAGATTAGTAATTCAGCTGCCTGGATCAAATTGCATCTGATGAAATTTGTCACTGAGGACAAGATTCATTCATCACAAGAGTATGTAGGATAGCTCACTACAACGGCACAGTTCACTATATTTAATTAGGTCCAGAAATCCAAAATGATAGACACAAATAAAGCCCTCCCTTCTTTAGTGCTGTTACCATTGCCACTGTGAAGTTTGTCATCTAAATGCAGATCTCAGCCTGAGAAAAGATAGCTTTCCCAAGTTGCTATCATAAATCTACTTTTTAGGAAAATTCTGAATTTTCCCCACACAAATTATGGTTTGCCAACCATTAGGATGTGAAATTGAACTCTTATCCCTTTCCAAAATCTGCTCATGTGCAACTTTCATTTGAGTTTTACTATACATATTTTATAACCTGTAATGATGATTTATACTGAAATAAGAACAAAAACTGTAACTGATGAAAATGATTTTCTGACAACTGATTCTCATTCATTTGTGCCCTTCCATTGTCCTTGCATTTTTTTTTCCTATCTGGGAAATATAACCTCATCATCCAGATATCTATTGTTAGTTGAGTTCTTTAGAAGCCATCAACATAAAATCTTTAGAAACAGATTAATTTATTTTGATTTATATATTTCTTCTCAAACTATACTTAATGGAGAGGAAACAAAATAAACCAAGTAACACTGAGATTACTACTCAGTGTTACTTTTAATGTGACTCTACTGAGGGGTAGAGTCACATTAAAAAAATATTTTTTAAATTTATATCTTAAAATAGTCATACATAAACTTTCTATATTTTTTATTTTTTATGTCATGTAAACATTACCTGTTTTTTGCTCACTGGGGCATATTTCAGAGTAAACATGCCTAGAATCAATTGAGGACATATTTTTAAAAGTAATCCAGGGGGTTCTTAAGGAGAAAATATAGGTCATGCAATATAGATTGCTTCATTAGAAAAAGCTAATCCTGCAGTAGTTTTGAAAAATGGTTGGAAGCTTCAGATCAGTTCTGAAATTGATACTAACTTTCCCAAGATGGAAAAAGCTTGGGGAGACAATTGCAGTAGATACATACAGGCTGGGTTCCCACAGCATGTTAGATTAGTCTAATATTGAGGTTGGGTAAACTGTGGGTTCTTTTATTGTGAGCATCTAGTAATAGTTTTATATTATGTAAACCATTAAGCCGTAATATGATTTTTGAGGGAGAAGGACCAATCGGCTGCCCTTTGTGGCCTTCCTTTTGCTTGCAGAAATGAAGCAATTCTTTCTAAGAAAGATCTATAATCTTAATTTCCATGTTGGTTATGGAACACTATAAACAACAAACAAGTGATTTCCCCTTACCTAGGACAATGGTTCCCAATAGGGTGAGAGAATCCTTCCAGCTTGTTGGTTTATGGATATTTGTTTGCCGGTGTTGTTGAGATAACATTTCAAAAGGAAGAGGTGCACTGGAAGTTTTAGAAACTCAGTCAAACCAGTTAAGAAGAATTGAAGAAGATAGTGTCTCTTCAGCTTCATGTGGACAGCTGATGCTAAGAGGAGTGTGATTTATATAATATTCTGAGTTTGGTGCAGCTGGGATTCCTGGTCTCTTGCATTTATATGATGCTGGGATTATGAATGGTACAAAAAGCAAAATAAAAGTCACGTTTTCTCTTGGTCAGTGGAGGGAGGGGTTCAATTGAGACAATAGATTGTCACTGTAGTCACCCAGCAAAACGAAGGGACACTATCTTTGAAAAATGGCAGATTAGGGTAATTTACAATAGTTCAGTTCATTCATCAGATCTGATGAATACCAAATAATGAAGCCATCCTACACTGCAATTGATTTGCCCTCCATATGCCATAAACTATATTTTGGAAACCACAAGGTTTTTTTTTTGCATAGCACAATAAACCAAAATCAAACAAACCACCTTATGACTTAGTGCGATGCTTGGACCACACCACTGAGTTTATATTCAGCCTTGGGTTAATCTGAGGCAAAACTAAAAATAAGATGTGGGAAGAAAAAGACGCTGAAGCCAAACCGTTGTGTCCCTGGATGGGAGACTACTTGGAAACCCCACACAGCTTAGAAACTCTCTGCAATCAGAGGGGCTGCATAGCTGCCCCCCCCCACCCACCCACACACATACTCACACATTTATGTAAGTCCTCTGTCTTACTGATTTGTCATTATGAGTTAAAGTGCTCAAGTGCTCCCCAGCAATTAGGCACTGCTTCTCCCCCTGATTTTTTTTCAGGGAAGGTGAAAGGAAGGTAAAATTCTCTCCCTCTGCCCACTCTTATCTCCTCAGCACAGCCCAAAGAAACATAAGTTGTTCTGTTCCCATCTGGAATGAAAGTGGGGGCGGGAAGGTTTCGGAATTAAGTAATTTATTTGGAGTTGAGATGAGGAAAGAAGAAGAGGCCTCACTGTAATTATAGATAAGCAACCAAGCATACCGTGCTATTAATGTCTGCTTGGTTCTAATGGGGGAAAGAATGGAGAGCCGTTATTTTTCTTTTAATTCTTTTCACTGGCATTTTTCAAGCCACTGGCATTTTTTTTTAAAAAAAAACTAAACTCAGCCTTTTCTGTTGACCTCAGTAGAACAGAGCTGAGAGTATTATTTTTTTTAAAAAAAAATTGAAGAACAAAGCAGCGGTTCCTAGGCATGCTGCGGGTTTTCCTTTTCATGGTCGTCTCACTCCTGGCTTTCAAGCAGCAGCTAGAGGTGAAAACCTTTGATGGTGGCAACATCTGTGGAAATACATAGCCTTCCAAGACCTGAAAGGACAGCTTCAAACACTGAGGCAGAATGTCAGTCCCCTGAAAGAAGTGAATTTTAGCACCAAAACATTACAAGTGAAGAGTGTGTGCTTTAGTTGACCAGAAGGACAATGAGTGACTTTAAGAGATTGTTAACTTTAATTTCTCAAATGGTGGCCTCTCAAAGCAGCGGTCTCTCACTCTGGAAATATCCTCTCCATATTAAATCATGCCCCTGTAGTTTCCAGGGTTGATTTGTCTAATGGGCTTTAGATGGGGCAGTCTTCACTGGTGGTAACTTCAGCTGGGATGAAAGGAGACCGGTCACCATCTGATGCTGAAGAAAAATGTTCCAATTTCATTCCCAATGGGATCATTCCAGATGCTAAAGTTATGAGATTTACATATCTGGAAGGCACTCAGTTGAGGAAGGTTGCCCCATAGCAACTTAAACAAGGAATATCTTATGGCTAGTCTAGAGAAAAGAAGGACTGGGGGGGGGACATGATACGGTAGCAGTATTCCATTCTATACGGTAGCTCGCGACAGGTAAGCTGCCGGCTGCCTCCTTTCCCCGTCTCCCGCCTCCCGTTCGTTGCTTGCCAGCCCGGCTGAAGGGAAGGTGGGAGGTGAGGAAAGGCCTCCCGAAAGGGAGGCGGGCTCCCGAAGCCTCCCCTCCTTTCGGGAGGCCTTTCCTAGCCTCCCGCCTTCCCTTCGGCCGGGCTGGCTCGTCTCCCCTCCTTTCGAGAGGCCTTTCCTCGCCTCCCGCCTTCCCTTCGGCCGGGCTGGCAAGCAACGAACGGGAGGCGGGAGACGGGGAAAGGAGGCAGCCGGCAGCTTACCTGCTCCAAGCATCCAAGCGCCGCGGTCTCCCGGTCGCCCGCCTGGCCCCAGGGCAACGGCGGCAGCGAGGCGATGGGGGGAAGAAAGGGGAGGGGGACGAGGAAGGGCTGTTTGAGCCGCTCGTAAGCTCAAAGCGGCGACGGCTCCTCGTCCCTCACCCCTCCCAACAGCAGCGGCGCCTCCGAGGGCGGGGCTAGGGATGGGGCAGGGGAAGGAGAGGAGGAGCAGCCTCCCTTCCCCCTCCCCCCAGCTTCCAGCCGCCGCCGGAGGAGTCAACAACGCGGGACGCCCGCCCGCCGCCAACGCCGCCCACGGCCGGCCCGAGCTGAGAGGCCTGCTGCCTTTCAGGCCGATTTTTTGAAAGAATGCCCTAGTCGTGCATTCTTTCAAGAAATCGGGACTTTTTAGAGGGCGGGCAGGACGCGGGACAAATGATGAAAAAGCGGGTCTGTCCCGCCTAAATCGGGACGTCTGGTCACCTTAGCCTAGTAGGCCCGTTTTTCGTCCTCTCCAGGCTCCAGAGGCTTCCCTGGAGCTTGGGGAGGTGAAAATGTCTCCATAGAGGTACTGTAGATCTCTCTTTTGATACTATTAACTTCTGGGTCGATTTTTTTAAAAGCCTTTAATATGTCCAATGTTAGAATATTTTGCTTCATTCTGAAAGTATAAATAAAGTTTATGTATTTGTCTCCTTTAATTGTAATTTTTAGTTCCATCTTATTTGAAATTTATCTGGATCCCTTAGTCCATCTGTAATTTTCTAAGATCAAAATCTTAATCACCCTTTTGCTGTTTATTAAAAAAAATAAGCCCTTAGATTTGTAATTAAAATATACTTTCACTAAGAATTGGAGGAAACTCACCTGGTGCTGTCAATCCTGTCAATCCAAAGGTTTCTAATACCTGAACAGCAGTTAATAAGTAATTTCCAAAAGTGATTAGAGAATGAAGTTTGCAAAGTTAGTGTTGTTTGAAAGGTTCTGACTGCAGTTTGAGGAAGACTATTCCCTTGCCTCCCAGAGCATATAACCTTCCAGAGAGCGTTATCTTGTGGTCAGGGGTGGGCTGCTGGGGGTTTGCAGGGGTTCAGGAGAACCTCTAGCTAAGATTCTGTGCAGTTCTGAGAACCCCCAAATCCCACTCCTGGATGGCCCCGCCCACCCCAGGAGTCCCCACACGGCCCATTTTGGATGCAGGTAAGTGCAGGGCACCAGTGGTGGGTTGCTGTCGGTTCAGACCGGTTCGCCCAAACTGGTGGCAGTAATTTGCCCCCACTCGCCAAACCGGCAGCGATGGCTGGCTGGCCATGCCCCTGAACCGGTCCTCCATTCACCGCTTCCTGAAAGCAGCTGGCATTCGCAGAGAGTCATTTGTGCGACATGATGCAAATCGCGTACTTCCAACGTGATGCGAACCGGTAGGGAAGATATGTAGAACCCACCCCTGCAGGGTGCATGCAGAGGCTCAGGGAGGCTGAAAAACAGGCCTACCAGAAGTTCGGGAAGGCCGGAAACGGGCCAGTTTCTGGCCTCCAGAGGGCCTCCGGAGCCTGGGGAGGCCATTTTTGCCCTCCCAGAGGCTCACCTCCAGAGCCCATGGAGGGCAAAAAGGCCCCTTCCCCTGGTGCAGGAGGCTGAGTAGGCCACGCCCACCCAGCAACCTGGCAGAGAACCCCTTGCTAAAAATTTTGAAGCCCACCGCTTGTGGTCTCATCATGAGAACCAGCTACCTGCAGTACGTGTTGGTGATCTCAAATCCTGTCCTTGTTTAGAGAGGTGTTGAAGAGCCAGTCTACTCACCATGCTTCATTCTGCACTTCACTGCACTGCAGTGTCTGCTCTGCTTCACTCTATATATTCCTCTGAAATCCAAGCTCACATTAAAATAGTAACTACATGAAATCCTTTCTCTATTCCCAGTCACAACTAACTTCCCCCATTTGTTTCAATGTCTTTATTCAAAGAATGGCTAAATCCAGAACTAACCAAGTATGATGTACAAGTAATCCTCAGCTAAGGACCATAATTGGGACCAGGAACTCTGTCACTAAGCAATACAGTCATAACGTGAAAATTCACATGACCACACTAGAAGTTCCAGTTGTGGATGTTAAGCAAATCACAAATGCTGAATAAGTGTCACTAAGTAAGGACTACCTGCATTGCATTAAGTACTCAGTATTAAATAACTGCAAATTGTTAAATTAAGGGCCGGCAGACAGCATTATTGCCATAGGCTTTGATTTCTGTGGAATCTGAAGACTTCCAAATATTGCTGAACAACAATCTCATCTGCCTGAATCAGCATAGTCAAAGGTGAAAGAAGGTGAGAGGAGCAATACTGTAACATTTGAAGACCATCAAGTTCCTCTTCTCTCTCTTAGAAGGAGCTTCATGATCTTTGATCACTAGTACGCTTAATTTTTCTTTGTTTGTGTTTCTGTTCATCTTTGTTTTATATTGACACCTAGTGGAAAGAATTTTCATTGCCAAAAGCTAACATAAATAAATCCCCAAAATACGATCCTGTATTCGTATTTAATTTAGTATTGTAGTTCTTTTCTCGATACATACAGTATTTACATTTGTTTTCTTCCCATATGAAAATGCTGCAGAAGGTGATTTCTATGTTCTTGCTGTTTGTAATTAAAACACTGTTAATATATAAAATAAAGGAGCATACTGTTCTTCTAAAGTAATGCCTTGAAGCAATTCGTATGCATATGTGGATTTGCAAATATACAGATGTGCATCTGTATTGAGCAATTGTTTGCTCAAATGAAGTTTATTAGTTTGACAAAATAAAATTACAGAATTGGAAGGAACATTTGAAGTGTTCTAGTCCAACCCGCTGCTCAAGCAGGAAACCCTATACCCGTGATGGCAAACCTATGGCACGCGTGCCAGAGGTGGCACACTGTGCCCTCTCTGTGGGCACTCGAGCCGTTGCCCCAGTTCAACTTCGTTGCGCATGCGCGCGTGCCTCCCGCCGGCCAGCTGGTTTTCGGGTCTCTGCAGTGCATGCGGTGTGTGTGTGTGTGCAGGGGGCAGGGTGTGCATGTGTGAGGGTGGGGTGCATGCGGGGGCGGCGCACACATGTGGGGGGAAGGCCACGTGCAGGGGCGTGCACATGCATGGGGGGCGGGGAGCAGGGGCATGCATGCATGGGGTGGTGGGGTGCATGCGGTGGCATGCGCGCATTACATTTTGGGGATTTGGGTGCGCGCTTTGGGCACTCGGTCCAGAAAAGGTTAGCCATCACTGCCCTATACCATTTTGGACAAATGATTGTCAAATCTCTACTTAAAAACCTCCAGTGATGGATCACCCGCAACCTCTGGAGTTAATCTCCCACTGATTTATTGTTCTTTTGTCAGGAATTTTCTCATTAGTTCTAAGTTGGATCTCTCCTTGATAAGTTTCCATCTTTTACTTTTTATCCTGTCTTCAGGTGTGTTAGAGAATATGTTGACCCCACTTCTTTGTCAGAGTCCCTTAGATGAGATTGCTATCATGTCACCCCTAATCCTTCTAAGACAGACACAGACTTCAGAGGATAATCAGAACTGCAGAAAAAACAATTACTGCCAACCTGCCTTACATTGAGGACCTGTATACTGCACGAGTCAAAAAGAGGGCCGTGAAAATATTTACTGACCCCTCGCATCCTGGACATAAATTGTTTCAACTCCTACCCTCAAAACGTCGCTATAGAGCACTGCACACCAAGACAACTAGACACAAGAACAGTTTTTTCCCGAACGCCATCACTCTGCTAAACAAATAATTCCCTCACCACTGTAAAACTATTCACTAGGCTGCATTACTATTACTATTAGTTTTTCTCATCGTTCCTATCACCCATCTCCTCCCACTTATGACTGTATGACTGTAACTTGTTGCTTGTATCCTTACGATTATTTCATATTGATTGTTTCCTGATTGCTTACTTGAACCCTATGACAACCATTCTTGACAAATGTATCTTTTCTTTTATGTACACTGAGAGCATATGCACCAAAGACAAATTCCTTGTGTGTCCAATCACACTTGGCCAATAAAGAATTCTATTCTATTCTATTCTATTCTATTCTATTCTATTCTATTCTATTCTATTCTATTCTATTCTATTCTATTCTATCTATTCTTTTCACTAGACAAACCCAATTTCTGCAACCGTTCTTCATGTTTTAGCCTCCATCCCCCTAATCATCTTTGTTGCTCTTTTCGGTATACTTTCTATAGCCCCAACATCTTTTTTTTATAATGTGGTGATCGAGGTGGCGCAGTGGTTAGAGTGCAGCACTGCAAGCTACTTCAGCTGACTGCTAGTTGCAGTTCGGCAGTTCAAATCTCACCGGCTCAAGGTTGACTCAGCCTTCCATCCTTCTGAGGTGGATAAAATGAGGACCCAGATTGTTGGGGGCAATATGCTGACTCTGTAAACTGCTTAGAGAGGACTGTAAAGCACTATGAAGCGGTATATAAGTCTAAGTGCTATTGCTATATGCAGTATTCTAAGTGTGGTCTTACCAAAGCGATATAAAGCAGTACTAACACTTCATGTGATCTTGATTCTATGCCTCTGTTTATGCAGCCTAGGGCTAAATTGGCTTTTTTGGCAACTGCACTATTTTTTTTATTTTTCAAAATTCTTATCTTTTAAAACCAGGCACAGCCAGGAAGTCTGTGGAATAAACAAAACAACCAAGGTTTGCTTATTTGTCTATGCAATTCAAGTAATACCAATTACTAAAACTTACTAATTTTTAAAATTTAAAATTAAACTTCTCAAATCACCTTGGCCATCTGACAACACCAAAACAAAATTTATGTGTTATCAGTAGGGTTCCCCTCCCCTAAATTCTATTTCAACAGTGCATGTTGCAAAGAGAAGTATTTTCCTAAATTTGGTATATATTTACACAAATAATTGCTCCCCCCCCCACTTCATTTACTGAGGAAGTCAGAATTTTCTGGATCTAGGATTCCAGAGACATATATTGTCCAAGCAGCTATAAGATTTGAATGGTTAACAGATTGTATTCATCATCATTGTGCAGTCTTGCATAGCTACGTTCACAGGTACCAATGTTTCAGACCAGGCAAACAAGGGTATTTAATTCCAACCAGTATTTTATTTCATAACACATGAAGAAGCGCAAATTGCAAACATGCAATTTTGCTCCACCCCTTCAACACCATTTTATATCTTTAAGTTAGAGAAGCTTATTATTCTGAGGAGGCACACCTTACAAAAGAATGAGTTCAACACAACTGGGTTATAAAGATGACATTTGGAAGCAAGCAGAGAAATAAGCAGCTGGTGGCAGCATGACAAAATAGCCCAAAGGGCTATTAAATCTCTATTACCGGTATGTCCTATAAATATCAGATGCCTTTTATTAGAACTTTTCCTAAAATAAGGACTTAAGGATAAGATATAAAGGTTGAAAGAAACTAAGCCTAAATTTTATTCAACATTTAGAATCTATCCCAACGGTTCCAAATAAATATCGAAAAATGAAAAATGGGAAAAAGCATATGGACAAAATGCTATTTGGTAGTTGAATTCCTCTTCCCGTATAGTACACAAAAGAAAAGTAATTTAAGGCAAACAAAAGACCTTAATGGGAGAAATTAAATAGTTTCCATTTCTCCCTCCCAACTTTACATTTTTTTAAAAAAAAACCATGAAACTATATACATTTCTCCTCCCTCTGTCAGTTCGATTGCTCCTTTCTATTTGTGCCAAGATGCCTTTATTTTGCTGCAGCTGAAAGTCAACTCTGCAGAGGAAGGGCCATTTCTCCAATTGAACCAATCCTTAGCATTAGTTCTAATAGTTTTTAAATCTTTCTTCTTATCCTGTTACTACAGTATAATCAGTGAAGCAATTGTCTTGTTAACTCAGAATGTTGGTTTGACACTCCAAAGAAAACTGCTCTTTTAAAAAGCTGTTGGTTTTTCCAAGATTCCCCCATTTCCATTTATTTATCCGCTTTCATTCCACCATTTCATTAATTTGTCATTTGAAGTAAAAAAAACCTTGACACTCAGCAATTAAGTAGCCGAATTAACGTACAAGGCCATTTAGACGCTGGAGTTAAAGCCTTCCTCTTTTTAGGATGTTTGTTTGTTTGTGTATGTGTGTGTATTATTATCCCAAAGCAATTCACTGCACAATGAGGGTCTCTTCATTGAAGGTTATTGGTCACCATACTGGTCATTGTGGATTGAAATGTTTTCAACTTCCTGAGTGAGCTGACAGTCACCCAGTTTTTAAACCTAAGGAAGGATTAAAACCTGGCTTTGCTCTATCCAACTAGAGCTTTTTAACTCTCTCTCTCTCTCTCCAAGATATATATTTTAATATATTGTTAAGATATTCATGAACTGGGAGAGCCAATTGTAACAAGGTCAGCCAATGAATAGGCATAGCAACTAAGTCAGCCAATGGGAGCTAAACACATCTGAGTCTGTGCAGAGAATCAAAACTGAAACTAGAAGGCTGGGCGTGGCTCAGTCCACTCTGTACTCTCTGTCTCTCTCTGAACTAGAAGCTGCTTGTATTTTGCTTGTAACTGCTACATTGAAGAAATAATCTACTTGTGGTATTGTATATATATTCTTATGTTTATAAAGAAGTTAATGAATCCAGCTGAATCAGTTATCTCTGTGTGCTTCTGGAATTGATTTTTATGCAACAAACTCTCATATATACAGTATATCTTTAAGATGATCCACCCAGAGAAAGGAAAATGACCAGCCATGGTTTGCCTGATACGGAAAGGTGGAAGGGCACAAGAGGAATTGTCCAATGGGAGGACATGATAACCTATAGTCCAGATTGAATACTTTGCAATTTGTTGACAAAGTATCTGAGTCTGGACAGAATTTTCTTAAACCACTGAACAGTCAAACCAGCAGAAGCACAAGATAGGACCAGCTTAAATAATAATGTAGCATATGCCCGTCATCTACATCATTTTAATTCTTTTTGACAAGCCAATTTTAAATTACGTAAATACATTGTTATAAGGAGTACAAATTTAAGTACAACTAAAAGCAAATACAGCTATATATCACAGCAGGTTTAAAATCTGCCAAAAAAGAATAGTTAGTCCTCAACTTAGAACTATTCCTTTAGCAAACATCTGAAGTTACAACTGTACTGAAAAAAATGGTTTATGGCTGATCCTTACATTACAATCATTAGTTTCCCCAGTCATATGGTTGCAATTTGGACGCTCGGAGAGCCGGCATTTATTTATCACAGTTGCAGGGTCCCAGGTTCATGTGATCAGCACTTGCAACAGTCAGCTTCTGGTAAGCGAAGTCAGTGGGGGAAGCTGCATACATTTAACAATTGCTGCAAAAAAATATCATAAAATTGGGTAATTTTATGACCACATCACTTAGCAACAGAAGTTCCAGTCCCAATTATGGTCAAAAATCGAGGGCTACCTGTATTTCTATTGTACAGTGCTGTTCATTCTCAGAATCCATATTCTTGAGGCTGGAGCACAAAAATATTTTATCTAAAAAATAATTCTAATCTTTGGCAAATTTTACAAACCAATCGTTTTAGCAGCTGTCGTTTTAAAAATCCCATGACTTCTTAAACATGAACAAATAATTGACCTTCCATGAACTATTCAGACATTCCCTATACTAAACCTATGTGTACGTGTTCAGTTCATATTATGTACGCGTATATCAAACTTTTTATATTCACTGTAATTTGTCTAACACCATGTACAATTATGCAGCAGATTGGTTCAGCTGAATACTCTGCCATTTTAGCGTCTTGAAACCTAGATTAATTCCTGAATTATACATTTTAGGTCGTAGTTAGTCCTCTAGCTATTCACTTTATCCCCATGAGAATTGTCTACAATTTCATTTTCATTTTCATGCTTCCCTTTAGGCATTTTCTGTAAATTAAATCTTTAAAATGGTCTACTTCAGACTGGTGGGAAAGTATAGCTCTCCAAATGGTAAGAAATCATTGTACTTCCCGAACATCTGGATAACTACACATTATCTGTCCCAATCTAACTTTTATATCTTTCTTATCATATGGAAGTATTCTAATCTACCTTCTTCAGCAGCATACATCATTGTATCTGATCCCTTTTGGGCTTCTTCATTAAATAGCAATCAGAATAAAATACGGTAAAGAAAATCAGCCCTTTTGTCATGTTCCTCATTTCTGAGTTGGCTTTTACCCTACAATCAATAGCAGTGAGTTACTTAAGTTAGAAAGAAAGAACATCATATATTATGAAGGATATGTTGAAGAGTCCCATGCAAACATCAATATGTGATATAAGGCAAATTTTCTCAGGAAGTCCCAGCGTTTGTAGTTTTATTTCCTATTCTCATGGTGCAAGGTGCTTAGAAATGTGTTCACTTGAATACAATTCACATCTTACTACTGAACCTTTTAGCCCTGTCAGTCCAAAGCCCATTCAAAAAATCTTGCTACCACTACATACCGTTGTAGTAAATCTTGCTACAACTGCAGACCAGTTTCAGAGTCCTCATTCAAGGACTATATCTGAAGTCAGTTTTACAGTAACAAAATAATCACAATAAAGAGGGACATAAAGACGTTAAGGCTTTGACCACCCTAACTTGGCATCCACTTGATGTGCTGGGATCACAACTTGTAGAATTTCCCAGTCAACCATGCTGGCTAGAAGTTCTAGGAACTGCAGTCCCAGGACCTCTGGAGGGCACCAGGTTTGCATTGTGAGGAGCAACAATATAGAGCACTTGTGGGCAATCTCAAATCCTCTCCTTGGCTGGAGAAGAATTATGAAGAGCTGGTCTATTCGCCAGTTCATTCCTCTGCAGTTGTCAGTTCTGTTTTTTTGCCAAGCCATCTTCAGTTTGTCATTTCTTCCCAAGAAGTCCCTACTTCCCTGCCTTCTATGTTATCTAAAACATCTGTGTGGCAAGTCTGAGTATTAGTTGCTATAGTCACGACTTTCTAGAATGATGTTCAGAATATGCTTTAGTTGGGTAAGACGTGCCTTCAGGGAGGTTTCAGAAAAAATGGTCAACTTGTGGGGCAAGTCAAGGGGCAAGACAGATATAAGCCACCAACACCAAACTGGTCCATCTGGCGATGCCTAGTGAGAAGATAACAGAAAATACATCAATTCATTTTGCATAATATATAAATCAGGAGCTATTAGAGCTACCTGAGTGGAACAATCTTCATGACATAAACATTCATCGTGGAAGTGTGACAGGAAAATTTCTTCATCATCTGAAGACTTAATTCTTGTCACTATCTACTGAGCACGTGATCAAATCTTTTCAATATAATAAAAATCATTTTTTTTAAAACTCCTACAAGGAAGACTAAGGAGTAGGAGCGGAACAATGCCCCAAATGTTACATTGATAGATGTTATGTGACAGCATATATTTAATGATACAATGTAAATAAAGTGCCAAAGCAACCACCGTACTGGTGCATTTATATCATCTGCATTCGTAAACCATGCTTAATCGACTTAGTTAAAAATCCAGTATCTGAATGCATAACATGATAAGTTTGGTTTTTCTTTTGCTTTTAACAAACTGGTTGAGCAAATCTGGTCTGTTTGCCCAATTTGTGGCTTAATCCATTTTGTGAACCCAGAAAATGGATTCTGTCTTTGATCTTTCATTCTGATCATAGAAATATGTCACATATGGGAGTGCCTCATTTTCACTCATTATCATGAGACAGATCACTATAATCTTAAGATCAAGATCTCATTTAAGGCCACTGGAGCTGTTAGGATGATCCGGCCCCAAAAGCTATTGAATCCAGTTGGTGATATATGCAGTTGAAAAGGTTATTTTTGCCTGCACATTGTGCATCTGCAAGATAATCACCTATTAAGTTGCTTTGGGTGTACGAGACCCTCTGGCACCTTGTCTCAGAGCTTGATTACAGGATTCTGAAGCTCATTGTGATTCTTTTACTGGATTCTTTTACTGGAGCCGAGGTGGCGCAGTGGTTAAAAGCAGCACTGCGACCTTCAGCTGATTGCTAGTTCAGCTGTTCAAATCTCACCAGGCTCAAGGTTGACTCAGCCTTCCATCCTTCCGAGGTGGGTAAAATGAGGACCCAGATTGTTGGGGCAATATGCTGAACTCTGTAAACCACTTAGAGAGGGCTGTAAAGCACTATGAAGCGGTATATAAGTCTAAGTGCTGGTGCTATTTTTTAAAAAAAATCGCATATTTGAGGTACTCTTGATGATTCTGGATGCATTTCAATTCATGACACAGGACAGGAACAGACTTGCTGGAATGATTTAGTGTAAAGGTTAAGGTGCTGGACCGGAAACCAGAATGCCACAAATTCTAGTCCTCCCTTAGGCATGGTAGCTGGTAACTCCAGGACAGTCATTCTGTCTCAACCCAAACATTCCACAAGGTTGTTATAGGGAAAACAGCAGGGAACATGATCTATTCTACTGTGAGTTGCACAAAATAAAGATATATCCACCACTTATCCTTGAATCCTTGCTCAAATTGTCTTGTAGTTTATACTCAGGAATTATTAGATCGTTATAAATGTCTGCCAGGAGGAGAAGGCAGCAATGATTAGACTACTTGTATCTTTTGGCGATTACCAATTATAGGTTAATCTCTAATGTGACTGAGAAAATGAGCAGCCCTAAAAAAGCAGATTAATGCTGATTTATTAGCCTCCTAGTTAAGCAGCTTCTTTAGATAGACATGTGATACTATTGGTTCTTCTTGATCTCCCAGATAAACCAGTTAGGAAACACAAATAGACAAACTAATTCTACTTTAAGGCTTAACAGATTCTTGTATGTCTAAAAGTACAAACTTCCTGCCAACACTTTTAACTGCTTAACCATTGGAAACAGTCCTTTCAAAGTTTCTTTCTCTTGACAGTTAACTCACTGGAGGATCCTGCCTCTCTTGTCTGTGTCAGGCCGAAGCCATATTTTATTTGAGACTTTGGCCTGCCTATTGTTTCCTAGCAAGCATCTCTTTGTCTCTTTCCTCAAGGTCACATACACGTTCCATTATACCCAGGAACTTTCAATACGTTGATCAATTTTAGATTGCCTAGGAAAGCTGGGAATAAAAAGCACTGCTTGACATGGGCTTCCATCAGGTTGATCTCAAATGGTGGTCCCTTGAAGATGCCTGAGTTGCTCCTAGAAATGGAATTATTACAAAGTGTCTGTCAGTGCTCTAGTTTGTCTCTTTTCAGTATCTACATGAAATTATCATGAAGTATGGAGCTGAGTCCTCTCCGTGTTTGGTGAAATCTAAATCTATTTCTTTAAAGCTGAAGAGACTGACCATCAAATAATGTTTGAAGATGCTCAGTGTAAAAGGTCACAGTTTCAGAGAAGTGGAAGACAGTTCCATTCAGAAGTGGTCTGAATGGAATCATATTCTAAATGAGAATATACGTGGGAATACTGCTGAATCCAAACTCTTTCTCCGTTTTCCTAAAATGAAGCCATGATCAAAAGTATCTTTTATCAGCTTGATACATCAATTCCATCATTTCCTAGAAGAAAATGACTATGCAACTATGGTACACATTGTAATTATTTTAATAATAATAATTTAATTTAATATTAATAAATAAATTTATTTAATAAATAAATAAACCTCCAAGTTTGATTATTATTATATTTATTATAGTAGATGGGCTGCCTTTGTGTCCAGTCTGGGAAAAAAATTACAAAATTCAAAATATAGGCCATATTAATTTATCCTAGCACATTTCAATGGCTCTCATTCCGAGTGCTGACTTTGGATAGCCTAAATCCAGGTTATCTGAAAGTATACTTTTTTTGTGTATTTAGGATCCTCATGGTAAAAGTAATTAGAGGAAATGTGACAATTGTTGCCATAAACAACAAGAATGCCCAGAATGTTGGAATATTCCAATTATTTGTTAAAACCCTAATTGGCTTGCAAATTTTCTTTAAAGAGATCCTAAGCAAGCCTCTTAAAATAGCCCTTAACTGATTAGTCTAATTACAGCTTGGTGTTTTTTTAAATAATTCTGGTTTAATACAGATTTTGATTTTATGTCTTATTTTAAAGACCGAGACTTCGGAAAACAATAATACAGCCTTAGTTAAGGAATAATGAATTTAAATAATCAAGAGATCCTAAGCAAGCCTCTTAAAATAGCCCTTAACTGATTAGTCTAATTACAGCTTGGTTTTTTTTTAAATAATTCTGGTTTAATTCGGATTTTGATTTTATGTCTTATTTTAAAGACCGAGACTTTGGAAAACAATAATACAGCCTTAGTTAAGGAATAATGAATTTAAATAATCAAGTGTTGGGGATACCATAGATGCTTTAGAAGGAATATTTTTAGGAGGTGAAACGGCAAGTAATTAGGAATGAAAAGTAGATAAGACTTGATTCAGTTTTTTACAGACAGGAAATCAAATACTTGAGGAAAATTTATTTCTAGACAGGAATAGATACGTGACTTGCCATTACTTTCTTCTAGAATGTTTTTCAGCTTCTCAGTCCAGTTACCACCCCGGAATTTTACAGAGTGACATAGTTTGAAGGAGAAGTCATATCGCCTAAAACCATTTCTCCATGTAAAGCATGTCTCATAGATGATCATCTAGCCTCTCTAAAGACTTCTGATGAAGAAGCACTCAAACTTTCATATGGCAGTCTAATACCTAGCTTGATACCTAGCCTACAACTGTCTTGTAGTTTAATGTTGTTCTGGTCCCGTCCCCTGTAGTGAATATGTCTACCCCTCAAGAACAAGCCAGGAGCAACACGGCTTATCTTTTTTCAAGGTCAGCTAAGTGCTGCCATCTTCATCAAAGGACCCTTACCAGACAATGCAAGGTTGCTTGGGTGATGACTGAAGTAAGCAGCTTTCGCCATGGCACTTCTGTGTAAGATACTGGATAAAACATGGCTGAGGTTAAGTTTGTTATTCTTTTTAGGCCAAACTCAGGGACTGTTCTCCAGTAGTTCAGGCATTTTGCTCCATATTATAAGTTGCTTTAATTTAACCTTATGGCTCTATAGATGTTGCCAGTTTTATGGCTATACATTATGTGTGCCTCATTTCTTTTTATGGGTTATTAATATAATATTCTTAAGTGTATGCCATTCTAAGAATTTTATAGCAATGGCAATTCCTTAAATTATTCATGCAACTAATAAATGATATGGTGTAATATTAATACAGCCTACTAATATCTTAAATTAATATTGCTAATGTAATAGTAACTTAATACTGAAATATTTAGAATAGTCACCATGGCAAAATTGTACAAAGTAGGATGTCCTTTCTAGTCTTTAAAACAGAGCTCACACTTCCTATTTTAAAAAGCCCTAAAGAAGTGATCTTTCTTTTAGAGCTGTTAAAGTCTCACTTATTACTTGAGGAGAAAGGTTTGCAGAAATTACTCTGTGGTTTCTTCCCCAAACCCCAAAAACTTTAACCTTAGACTGTCTACAGTTGACCTCACCCCATTCCTAAGAGGTCTGTAAGGGGCGTGCATAAGTGCACCATCGTGCCTACCGTCCCTGTCCTTCTGTCCTATTGTCTAATTTTTACCTATACATACTTTGCTTTTGTTTATGTTAATATCATACCTGTTATCTTGTACACTTGTTGACAAAATAAATAAAATAAATAAAATAGATTCCAGCAACTGAAGATCATAATTCCTATAATTAATTTATTTAGACAGAAAAATGAGATTAATAGGTTATTTAATTCTAAACAAATTTACTTTGCCACTGAACTTTGTTTATTACTACACTCCTCGAGAACTATGATTTTCAGGTACTAAATTCTCTTAAGACCATCTAACTGCTTGTAGAAAGAAAACCATATATGGATACGGTAGCTATGATAATGCAATATCTCTAATATTATTTACTTGGGAAAGCAGCATTTCTAAGACTGTATCATGAATCATTTGAGCCTTATGGTAATTTAATACTATCGACTGCATTTAAAGGGCATTACCTGGTCAAATAGCTAAAAATACATTTTTAAAAAATTGTATAAATGTACAAACTGCAAAATTTTAAATGGCTAACTTATTTTGTTAAAGCTGCTGCAAGTTCTTATCTGCCTTTGGCTGATCTTGAAAAAATATGTAATGATAGACCTGCAGAGTATTTGGATGGGATAATATTGGAAATCCCACGGCAATAGGCAAATGTAAGAAATCAACAACACATCCCAGAAGGTAATAGAAAATGACTTCCATTCCTGCCAGGAAAACTTCATGGATTCCATGGGTCCATATAATCATCTGACATTGAGTTTGATTCCAGGGAATAGTTGTTTTAACTCATTCAACTTATACTGTACAGAAGGCAGATGAATACATTTACATATATGAACCTAGAACTGATATTCAAGGCAATTTAGTTCCTGTAAAATAATTTAAAGATGGCTTCTATCATCATCATCATCTTTTAATGACCTCATAATCCCTTGCGGGTGGAGTCTGGGCAACTGAATGGAGCTGAGTGTTTACTGGCCGGATGCCTTTCCTATCACCAATGCGGAATTATATTCAGCAGATACATTCTCATCGTGCCCAAAGAGAGAAATATCTGCCTCCATGCCAGCACAGGATAATTAACACATTGTTCCAACCCTCAAAAGACTGGCATTCTTCTACATTCTCCTCCAAATTAGAATGTAATCTGAGTAATTTTATTGTTATACAATATGACAGTCATATATCCCTTTTATCAGATCTCATTCCCCTGCAGATTATTTTATATTCCTGGTGAGAACAAATCTCAATACCTGTATGTCTTCCTCTTTTTCTGGAAGTGGTCCATGATGCATCACAAGCTGTCTGAAAGTCCTGCCCCCATGTTCATAAAATCTCTGGGTTAGCTCATAGGTACAATCATGCAAATTCTGGAGTTCAGTCTGTTCTTCTCCTTCCATCTAGATCACAAGGTTAGAAGTTGAAAACAAGCAAAGTGAAGCACATTGAAAGTAAAAATGAAAGAATCTGAACAACAGTTGAGATCAAAAGACAGTGTGAGAGAGAGAACGTAAACTAAGTAGAACTCAAATGTGGTTGCCATATAGTAGGGATAGTAAAATATTGCATGCTTGAAAAACCTGGTTTTGAGTGGTCTGTGCCAAAACTGAAACATGTGCTTGGATGTTTTGCTCCACACACAGAATGAAATGTGCTATTCTGTGCAGAATTGGTTTGGGGTGGGAGATAAGAGAAGGAAATGCTCTTGAGGAAACTCCTCAGCCTAGTGGGAAAGGAAGGTGCTAGGACAATAGGGACAAGTCAAATGCTTTCTTCCCTACTACTGAAGTTGCAAAATTGCAAAAAGGAAAGGTACACTTCCAGGGGTAGGATTCAGCTGGTTCGGACCGATTCGAGTGAACCGGATGAAAATTTTACATCTGGTTTGCCAAACCGGTAGTTGCAAGGACTGGCTGGCCCCACTCACCCCACCCCGCCCCTCCCAGGAGTCTCCACGCGGCCCGCTTTGGATGCCAGGTAAGGGCAGGGCCCGCGCAGAGGCTCTGGGAGGGCAAAAAACGGGCCTCCCTGAAGTTCCAGAAGTCCAGAAACAGGCCCATTTCTGGCCTCTGGAGCCTGGGGGAGGATGTTTTTGCCCTCCCAGAGGCTGGAGGAAAGCTGTTGTGCCTTGGCCGCGTCCGGCGCCGAGTCTGGAGGATCCGGAGGACGCGGAGCCGCTCATGGTGCAGCAGTACCAGCCTATGTGCCTGGCACCAGAGACGGCTGGTGATGAGGACTCGGTGCCAGAGCAGGACGATCTCCCAGGACCTTCTGCACCTGCGCAGCAGAGTTCTTCATCAGGAGATGAAGAACTCATGCTGAATGCCAGAGCACGCAGAGCAGCCAGAAGACAGGACTGGCTGAGTAAGCGTCGGTCCAATAGGAGGAAGCAGTGAGGGCTAATTGGGCCACGCCCTTCAGTGGCTATATTAGGCCATGGTAATTAGTGCTCATTGCTGAGAACAACAATTCACTGACCGCAGCATATCCAGAGTTTCGTTTCTACGTCTGTTTGGGAATCTTATCACCAGCTTCTGCCAGCTTTATTCCGGGAAGCCAGCCAAGTTGTTCAGATAAGAATTAATGAGTCTTGCTTTGAACTTTTGTCTGTGTGCTATTTAACCCTCACGTAACCCAAAGAACCTTATTCCTGAAGACTTTCCGTTTGTGTTGTTTTGGACTTCTAAACCCTCTGAGTTTTACTAAGAAACTTTATTAGTAAAAGGAACCTTTTTGTTTGCCTCCCAACGACTGTGTGTGTGTGTTTCTGGGGGGTTGCGGTGCTGGGTCACAACAGTTTGTTCTCAGCCCAAACTGACCACACACAAGCCCAGATTGCATCATGGAGCAGCTTCAGGACGAGAATGCTCAACTTCGGCAGCAGCTGGCAATCATGAACGCTCAGTTAACAAGGCAGCAAAATCAGTTGGCAGCTGCTCCTGCGTTGGCCCCAGCCCAACGGACACGCTGCCCGATAGCCATGCCGGATAAGTTCCATGGTGACGAGACTATGTTCCCGGCGTTCCTGGGCCAGTGCCAGTTGTTCATGTCTCTGAGGCCAGAGGATTTCCCCCACGACCGGGACAAGGTGGGGTTTGTAATTAGCCTGCTGTCTGGAAATGCAGCACGTTGGGCCACCCCTCTACTGGTCCAGAACAGTCCCCTCCTCCAGGACTTTGGGCGTTTCTGCACTCATTTGGAGGAGATGTTCGCGGATCCAATTAAGGCCCAGACAGCGTGCAGGCAATTAAGGCAGCTGAGGCAAGGCCGGAGACCACTCAGGGAATACATCAGTGAGTTCCGTCTCCTCAGCCAAGACTCGGCCTGGAATGAGGCAGCGTTGTTGGATGCCTTCCAGGAGGGCTTGGCAGACAGCATCCAGGATGAGCTGGCACGCGTGGACATTCCTGCAACCACCCAAGAACTGGTGCGGCTCTGCTTGAAAATTGATGCCCGGTTGCAAGCGAGGAACGCACGCCGTGCTGCTCCGGCGCCTCTCGCGCCACCTGACGTCCCCGCTGTTCTGGCTCCACGTCGCGCTGCTCAGGCACCTCCTGTTCCCCGTGGACTTCCGTCGGCCCCGGCTCCCCGTGACGAGCCTATGGACCTTGGCGCTGTTCGGCCCCGCTTGACCGGCGCGGAAAAGGACAGACGCAGGGCAGGGGGGTTGTGTTTGTATTGCGGCGACCCGGGCCATTTCGCTCGCTCGTGCCCTAGGAAGGGTCGGGGGCCCACCGCTTCTGGTCCTGCTCCACCGTCCCAGCCATCGCCGTCGGGAAACGGCCAGCGCCCGGCCTAGCGGAGACGCTGGGTCGGGCATGCACACCGAAGGACTCCGGCTCAGCTGACGTGGATCCCGGTCCTCCGCGGCATCTGCTCTTGGACACCAAGGTCTTTATTGACCACCGGGACCGCGGCGTCTCCGCACACGCTTTGGTGGACTCCGGGGCAACCACCAATTTCATTGACGAGGCGTTCGCCCAGCATCTTGCCGTTCCCCTGTGCCCCGTGGACCCGCCGATGAGGGTGGAAACAATCGATGGCCGGGTGTTGCTGTCCGGTCCGATTAAGGCCATCACGCAGCCGGTGCGCCTTTGCATTGGACGGCACGAGGAGGCCATCCAGTTTTACGTGACGTCGGGACTCCATTTCCCTTTGGTTCTCGGACTGGCGTGGCTGCGCACCCACGACCCTCAGGTTGTATGGTTCCAGAACTTCATTGCCTTCCCGAGTCTCCAGTGTGTGGACCATACGCGCCAGGTTTGTGCGGGCGCGGTACCTGACCCTCCGGACATTTCACTCCCAGCTGAGTTTGCAGACTTCGCTGATGTGTTTAGCGAAAAGGAGGCGGACCAGTTGCCCCCGCACCGGCCCTACGATTGCCCTGTGGATCTGATTCCCAACGCTCCGCTCCCTGTGGGCCGCCTCTATTCCATGTCAGAACCCGAACTGGCCGCACTGCGGGACTTTATCGATAAAAACCTGGCCAGGGGTTTCATCCGACCCTCCTCATCGCCCTTGTCTGCCCCCGTCCTCTTCGTCAAGAAGAAAACCGGGGACTTGCGCCTGTGCTGCGATTATCGCAAGTTGAATGCCATCACAGTGCGTAACCGGTACCCGTTGCCCCTCATCCCGGAGTTGATGGAACGCCTCCGCTCGGCGACCATCTTCACCAAATTGGACTTACGTGGCGCTTACAATTTGGTGCGTGTTCGTGAGGGGGACGAGTGGAAGACGGCGTTCGGAACCCGCTACGGTCATTTTGAGTATACGGTCATGCCGTTCGGCTTGACCAACGCTCCGGCTGTGTTCCAGCATTTCATGAACGACATCTTTAGAGATTTGCTGGACCAGTTCGTTGTCGTGTACCTGGACGATATTATGATTTATTCTACGTCCCGGAGCAGCCACATCCAACATATCCGTCAAGTCCTGCAGCGGTTGAGAGACCACCAGCTATACGCGAAATTAGAGAAATGCCAGTTTTTTCAGACGACTGTGGATTTCCTGGGCCATCGGATTTCGCCAGAAGGCATCGCCATGGACCGGGGCAAGGTCGAGGCCCTGAAAACCTGGCAACCCCCGCGCCGGGTGAAGGACGTTCAGCGACTCCTGGGGTTCGCAAATTATTATAGGACCTTCATCCCGGGGTTCGCCACTCTGACCGCGCCTCTCACTCGACTCCTGCAGAAACAAGTCCCTTTCCGGTGGGGCGATTCCGAACAGGAGGCGTTCAAGATCCTCACGGATGCCTTCATGCAGGAGCCGATCCTCAAGCACCCAGACCCTCACCGCCCTTTTGTTGTGGAGGCGGACGCGTCCGACATTGCCGTGGGTGCCGTCTTGCTCCAGACCCGGGAAGATGGCGGCCATCTCTTCCCTTGCGCTTATTATTCCCGGAAATTAACCTCGTCGGAGCGCAATTATACGATCTGGGAGAAGGAGTTGCTGGCCATCAAGGCGGCTTTCGAGACCTGGCGGCACCACCTCGAGGGGGCTCGTCATCAAGTGGAGGTGCGCACAGACCATAAGAACCTGGAGTTCTTGCAGACGGCCAGGAAGCTCAACCAGCGCCAGATACGCTGGTCGTTCTTTTTCTCCCGCTTCAATTTTCGCATTACGTACATCCCGAGTGGCCGGAATCAGCAGGCGGACGCGCTGTCCCGCAAGCCGGAATACGCCCAAGCCCAGGAACCGCTGCCACCCCGGACGGTCCTGCCCGTCGAGTCCTTTGCAGCTACCCAGGATCCCGTGGACCTCCGAGGACAGATCCGGGAGGCGCAGCGACACGACGCCTACGCGGCACAACGGAGGCAGGAGATAGGGCCTGAGTCCCCTTGGACGTTTTCGGACGACCTCCTCCGTTTCCGGGACCTGCTCTACGTTCCTGCCGGTCCGCTCCGTGGCCTGATCCTGCAGCAGTGCCACGACAGCCCTGCGGCTGGCCACTTCGGCCTTTTCAAGACTCTGAACCTGGTGGCTCGGACTTTTTGGTGGCCCCGACTCCGTGATGACGTCCAGGCCTATGTGACGTCTTGTGTTCGCTGTCGCCAGGCCAAGTACGCCCCTGGAGCGCCGCCGGGCCTGCTGCAGCCCTTGCCGACGCCTGAGAGACCCTGGGGGGCCGTCTCTATGGACTTCCTCACGGACTTGCCCCCGTCCGCCGGCTTCACGACCGTGTTCGTAGTGGTCGATATGCTGACCAAAATGGCACATTTCATCCCCTGTCGCGGGTTGCCGACAGCTCGTGCCACGGCCCGCATGTTTATCCAGCATGTTTTCCGCCTGCATGGTCTGCCGGAACGGGTCGTGTCGGATCGGGGAGCCCAGTTCACGGCCCAGTTCTGGAAGGGTCTGATGGCGGCCCTGGAGGTCCAAGTCTGCCTCTCGTCAGCGCATCATCCGGAGACTGACGGGGGCACTGAAAAAGTCATCGGCATCCTTGAACAGTACCTGCGCTGTTTTGTCAACCAGCAGCAGGACAACTGGGCGGAATACCTTGCCGTGGCCGAGTTTGCTTTTAACAACTCTCAGCACACCTCCACGCACGCCTCTCCGTTCCTCGCCAACTTTGGTTACCACCCCCGTTTCTTCCCGCTCACGCTCCTAGACTCTCCTGTTCCTGTGGCAGAGGAATTCCTGTCCGAGCTCCAGGCCGTTCACCAACTGGTCAAACGCTCGTTGAATAAAGCCAAGGAAGATTACAAGAGGGTCGCGGACCGCTCCCGGCGAGCAACTCCACCTCTGGCGGTCGGGGATCGTGTCTGGCTGTCCACGAAGCATCTCCCCTCCGACCGACCGGCTCGCAAGCTTGACCACCGCTTCTTGGGTCCGTTCCCGGTGGAAGCGGTCATTAACCCCGTGGCCTACCGGTTGACGTTGCCCCGCTCTCTCAGGATCCACCCCGTCTTCCATCGGTCCCTCCTTGTTCCCGAACGTCCTGCCTGTCCGCTCCGCCCTCCCGCTCCGCCTCAGCCTGTGATCCGCACTCCCGCTGACCCACCCGAATACGAAGTTGCCAGTATTCGGGATTCCCGCTGGATGAAGGGCCGGTTCCAGTACCTCATTGAGTGGAAGGGGTACGGCCCTGAAGACTTCACATGGGAGGATGCGACCGCCGTGCATGCTCCGGATCTGGTCCGGGCCTTCCACGCTCAATTCCCGTCCCGGCCGCATCCGGACCGACAGACCCGGGGGAAGGGCCCTGCGGTGAGGGATAGTGTTGTGCCTTGGCCGCGTCCGGTGCCGAGTCTGGAGGATCCGGAGGACGCGGAGCCGCTCATGGTGCAGCAGTACCAGCCTATGTGCCTGGCACCAGAGACGGCTGGTGATGAGGACTCGGTGCCAGAGCAGGACGATCTCCCAGGACCTTCTGCACCTGCGCAGCAGAGTTCTTCATCAGGAGATGAAGAACTCATGCTGAATGCCAGAGCACGCAGAGCAGCCAGAAGACAGGACTGGCTGAGTAAGCGTCGGTCCAATAGGAGGAAGCAGTGAGGGCTAATTGGGCCACGCCCTTCAGTGGCTATATTAGGCCATGGTAATTAGTGCTCATTGCTGAGAACAACAATTCACTGACCGCAGCATATCCAGAGTTTCGTTTCTACGTCTGTTTGGGAATCTTATCACCAGCTTCTGCCAGCTTTATTCCGGGAAGCCAGCCAAGTTGTTCAGATAAGAATTAATGAGTCTTGCTTTGAACTTTTGTCTGTGTGCTATTTAACCCTCACGTAACCCAAAGAACCTTATTCCTGAAGACTTTCCGTTTGTGTTGTTTTGGACTTCTAAACCCTCTGAGTTTTACTAAGAAACTTTATTAGTAAAAGGAACCTTTTTGTTTGCCTCCCAACGACTGTGTGTGTGTGTTTCTGGGGGGTTGCGGTGCTGGGTCACAACAAAAGCCTCCTGAGCCTGGGGAGGGTGAAAACATCCCCCCCCTGCCGTGGTGCAGGAGGTTGAGTAGGCCACGCCCATCCAGCAACCGCGCAGAGAACCGGTTGCTAAAATTTTTGAATCCCACCCCTGTTAAGTCCTTTTCATTGGCAATAGTGACAGCTAATCAGAGGGATGGGATAGAAGGCAAATTATGGGGTAGGCAGGATGGTGCACAGGCTATTAGGAGGAGCAAGAGGAGGAGATAGGAAGATGCATTTCAGTTACCAAGGCTTCTTCGAAGAAAAGAGAGTCTTCTTAAGGCAGACATGTACTCATTTGAGAGCTGCCAGAAGAACAGTCTCGCTTAATAAAAGAAGCACGGTGAATAGAAGCTATGCATTAGCACATTATCAAAGAAAGTTCCAGCTTGGCAAGAGACTATTTTAACTAATGAATCAAATAATTAATGCTGTGTTTGGGTGGGGTGCAGTGATTATCCTGGCTTTGCTGCAATGTTCTAAGAACAGAGAAGACATTTAAAAAGTCATTTTACTTCTAACAGTGAACAGCTGTTGACCCATAAATTGAAAGTGCAGACCCATAAATCAATATGATAGGTTTTTCTACTTGTTTTATACATTTATTGTACCAAACTATCAATGAAAAAAAACGGCAGAGGGCCAAATTGAGTATTCTAACTCCAAACGTTACCATCTGCTTTATAAAATTCAACAGAGTAAGCATGGTTCAAGTAATTATTTTGTAGCTTTAGCTTGTTAAATTTGTTCATTTTAATATCTGTTTACTTATTACCACCTTGAATGCCTTGAATCTTTTGGCGGAAAAGTGAAATATAAACTCAATAAATCATGAACACCTGTAAATTACACGTAGTCCTCAACTTACAACAGTTCATTTAGTGACCATTTGAAGTTACATCAGCACTGAAAAAAGTCACTTGTGACCGTTTTTCACACTTACAACCATTGCAGCATCTCCATGGTCACCTGATCAAAATTCATACACTTGGCAACTGACTCATATTTATGATGGTTGCAGTGTACCGGGATCATGTGATCACCTTTTGCTACCTTCCTACAAGCTAAGTCAATAGGGAAGCCAGGTTCACTTAACAACCATGTGATTAACTTAAGAACTGCAGTGATTCACTCAACAACTGTAGAAAGAAAAGTCTAAAATGGGGAAAAACTCATTTAACAACTGTCTTGGTGAGCAAAAAAAATTTGGGGCTCAATTGTGGTCATAAGCCAAGTATTACCAGTGGTGGATTCCTACCGGTGCAGTCCAGTGCGCCGTTCCAGTAGGGACCCGCCGATTGCGCAATTTGCGCACGACGGCTCAGGTGCCGTCTTCGCCGATCCGTGATGCGACGCCATCTTTTTTTTGAATTTTTGGGCTTTTTTTGCTTCTTGCGCATGCGCGGAAGCAAAATCTCGCAAGGGGGCGCTCGCGTGCGTGAGATTTTGGCGATTTTTTGCTTCCGTGCATGCGCAAAAGCAAAAAATCACTGAAACCGCACACACACACACACATCACCTCATGAGATGTTGGCGATTTTTTACTTCCTGCACATGCGCAAGAAGCAAAATCGTGCGAGGGGATGTGCGCGCATAGCGAGCATGCACGTGCACGAAATGTGATTATGCATGCTCAGCGCACCCGTAGCCAGGTAAGAGGAACCCGCCCCTGAGTATTACTTGTATCAAGCGATACCCAGTGCATATCATTCCTTTTGCTTTAGCCAGATCTTTAGGACTTTACTCTTCACATAAGGACTACTCACCTTCTCGTCTTCCAAGTATTCAACATCTGCAGTGTTGTAGCCATCTCTGTGCCCTCGTCTCAAAACTCGAAATCTCCTCTTGCCTATAGTGTCCACCAATGATCGTCCATCAGGCAAAAATGCTATTTTTTGAATCTCCAGTATGCAGCCATAGTCAGCAAAGCTGAAAAGAGAAAAGGCTATTAATACAGGATAGAAGGAAGATTCATATTTACAGTTCTCCTTTTCCAGTTCTGGTGTGCTATGTAACCTGTGGGAAATGAAGCAAACAAAATGTTAAAAAGTTATGATATTTATGTAGTTACTTACCAAGCACATCTAAATTGTATTAAAATAAGCAAAATACCTTTACAATCCCCAAGGCATGTCACAACTTTAGAGCACTCCTAAGGTTTGGAAATTGAAAGTTGAAAAATTTGACACATCCTATATGGGATGCTACTATGCAAATGCTTAGAATTGAACGGCTTGGGACAGGAGGATCCAGACTCAAAAAGAATACAATTTAAATGTAATTAAATTAAAATCCAATTACTAACAAATACTGGAATAACTTTATAATACAGATTCCCTTTCATTTGTACCCATTTGACTCTGGCATTTCACACACAAGAAAAACTTCCTTCTACCTTTTAGGTTTTACATTTACTGCATATCCAGCAAATGTATATAAAGAACACGCTTTTAACGTATTTCTGAGACTCCTGCACTGTCCCAAATAATGACAGTTTCAACCAGATGCACACGTTCCCTCCTTTTACACTGCAAACACTGTCTAACTATTCACTAAGGCTGCATTACTATCGCTATTAGTCTTCTCATTGTTCCCATCACCCATCTCCTCCCACTTATAACTTGTTGCTTGTATCCTTACGATTTATATCAATATTGATTGATTGATTGCTTATTTATACCCTATGACAATCATTAAGTGTTGTACCTCATGATTCTTGACAAATGTATCTTTTCTTTTATGTACACTGAGAGCATATGCACCAAAGACAAATTCCTTTTGTGTCCAATCACACTTGGCCAATACAGAATTCTATTCTATTCTAAAAAACAGTCACCCTGCATGAGCAACAGACTGCATTCAATATGCAGATGTTGGAGACAGAGCCGGCATAGTTAACAATATCGAGGGAAAGACCAGGTGACCATCTCTATTCTACCTACCATAGATAAGCACTAAGTGCAGACTATCATGCAAAAAAGTAACAGTAAAAAACGTATCAATATCCATTCATCTATTTGTTTATTTAGATTCTGATTATGTTCCTCCTAATTATTGGTATCTGTCAATGATACCAATGCAACTTCATTTTTATGGAGCTCAGTGGAGATTTCTTCTTCACTTCTCTAAAATCTAAGTTTTATAGGAGAGGAGGAAGAGGAAGAGAACATTCAGTTACAATTCAGAAGCTGACATTCTGCCTCAAAATACCAAGCATAACCCACATATAGAATTTCAGAAAACAAAAGTTAAATTTATTCTTTTTAGTATGGTTCCATCTGTTGATTCAATCAACCCAAAATTGTGGGATTCAACCTCTGTTGTAGACCCAAGTTTTAAAAAGTCGCAGCCTCGGTCGTCCGCGTCACTTACTTTTTTCCATTTTCATACATGCACATGCCAAACATCTTTGTGCCAGTCTCCTGACATCTTCGCATCATGAGTCGATAGCGAGGTTCAAACACATGAAGAGGACATACAAGACCTGGAAATGACATGGTGCATACAAAAATGGGGATATTCTTGTTCAGGCTGTAAAAGAAAAGGGGGGAAAGGCTATGATCAACAAAAGGACTACTAAGAACTTGACAAATCAACAGGAGGATTTCAGAGTAGAATATATGACTGGATAACTTTTATGCATGCATACAAGGACATGCAGATGAACCCTCCATGCCTGCTCAAAAAGATAAAAATGCATGTGGACTATTGAACCTACCAGGAAGCCAGATATTTATTAGATTTACATGATCATTTTACTCCACGAACTCTAAAGCAGGGGTCTCCAACCTTGGCAACTTTAAGACTTGTGGACTTCAACTCCCAGAATTCCTCAGCCAGCTTTGGAAACCCCTACTCTAAAGAACTGCCAAAACCCACTATCTAGTTCATCTGTCCCTTCCAGCATTGCTAGGGACATTCATCAACACTGGGACCTTACACTGATAGAAAGAGAGCTGCACTTTCTCTGAATGTGTTCATTCAACCTTGCAGGTATTCCTGGAATAAGGCGTAGGGAGACCTTGCCATTAGATCCTTGATATCAGATTACAGAAGACACAGAGAGAAAAAGGCTTGAAGTCATGACGATGTGAGAGGCATTCATTATGGAGCAAGGGTGGCCAAGGAATAAATAAATAAATAACTCAAGGTCACCATGAACAGATTGTTGGGTTATCTAAAGCTTACCTTGTCTAGGTGTATGCTTGAATACACACATAGAGAGACAAAAACAAACACACACCGTTTTTTTTAATGCTGGGAAATGCTAAAAAGTGCTGGGGGAGATAATTATTTGTGATTAATAATTGAAATAAATAGCAATGAAGGGAACTGAAGTTAGGGAAACCAGCTCATCTTGCTAACACGGGCCCTGAAGCGATCTTCCTAACTGTAACAAGCTAACTTCTAAGAAGAACTGGATAAAACTGTCAAAATATACTTTCCAATTCCTTTAAAATATGTTTTCTGCTTCTGGGATTGTACACACAGAATATGCAGCCACAAGATCCATATTTACTTTGAAAGTTCGACCATTTCAGCTTGGTGGACCAGTTTCCTTTCTGCCAGTTGTGAAGGGAAGACTGTAGTCATCAACTCTTCAAACAGAACGGTAATATTGTATTTTCCAGCTTTCAGATACTGGAAGGAACCAAACATTCATAATTATATCACCTTGATATATTTTACACATATTTACAGGTATATCTTAGATATTTTAGTCCCACAAAGTACATCTTTTGTAGAATGGAAGATTGAAAGCATTCAGCAGAAGACATTCCGTTCTCCGAGTTCCTCTTCTGGACATAGCCAGTTTTTAAGAGCAGAGATTTTTCAAAATCCAGTTCTGGATTGCATAGATCTGAAATTCCCTTTCAACAGTGTATTTTTCCAAAGAATAAAACTTTGGCTCAGGTGACCCGCTGATGGCATTTGCAAATATTTTCTGAAAATCACACCCTTAGCACCTGTCAATATTTAATAATCACTATCTGATGCCTAATGCAAAATTGGTTTTGTATTAATTATAGCTGATACCTGGCAATAATTAATAAATCTATTTGATCTATTTGTACCTTGATTCTTGACGAACTTACCTTTTCTTTTATGTACACTGAGAGCATATGCACCAAGACAAATTCCTTGTGTGTCCAATCACACTTGGCCAATAAAATTCTATTCTATTTAAAACTTGATAAGGAGCCTAATATTTTTATGAGATAGTCTAAACTACTATGGCTAACTCTTATGACTTACTGCATACAAAATCATTTTCAGTGCTGAAGCTAAATTATTTTGTTTATTAAATTTGTTTGCTGCCCATCTCACTGCCAGGTGACTCTGGGTGGCTTACAACATCAAGATAAAACCATAAATATATATATATATATATATGTATAAAACCACAATAAAATTGTAATAAAATATAGAAATTGATGTAATATTTGTACTTGCCAGGAGATGTGCTTTCATACACATCAGAAACACAGAAACTCTATCTTAATCAAGGCCACTTTTACTACAAAAAAAATCCATTCAATAGTGAAAGTCAAGGCTAAAGAACATGCCAACCTGTAAATCCAAAATATGCAAATACTGCGCTAATTTAATATTCTTCAGATGCATTGGAATGGCAGAACTGGTTTACCATCTCCTTTTTCTTGGCTACATACTGTAAAGAAAAGCACCCAGCAGTTGCAAGCAAAGAAGAGAAAATTGTCCCTCTTACCTCTTGCAGGCTTTGCTTGCAAAGTGGGCAGTTGGGTCGGTGGTCTAAGCAACGCTCCATACACTCTTTGCAGAAGGTGTGGCCACATGGTGTGGTGACAGGTTCATATAACATACTGCGGAGAAAAAGACCATATCTCGTTGGACACAGACATGTTCATTGTTAGCCAGCCGCTTAAGTATGGGATGGATGGCCTGTCTATTAGGTGGTTGGAAAGAATTGAAGAGATGGTAATCAACCAATGTTCTGCCTCAAACTGAAGTAAGATATCAATGGGATGTCACAGAGTTTGACTCTGGGCCCAGTACCCTTGCACATTTTCATTAATGACCTGGATGGAAAGAATGCTTATTACATTTACAGACTAAACAAATCACGGTGGGAATGTCAATACCTGACAAGACAGCAGTACATTTCTAAACAATCTTAAGAGGTTAAAGAAATGAATGGAAAATGGCAGCATAACATTTAACAGAGACAAAGGTTGAGTTTTTCACTTAGATCTCAAATGCATAGGTGTAGCATGGGTTATTACCTAGCTTGGTAATGATACTTGCAAAAATGATGACTATAAGCTAAATATGAATTAGTTCTTTGACACGAGGAGTAAAAAAGGTAAATGCAGGAAGCTTCTGTTCAAAATGACAGAAGATCCCTGCTCTGATCAGACTCCATTTCAAAGACAGTCTCCAATTCCTGGCACCTGATTTAAGATAACATGGAAACAGTTCAGAGAAGAGCAATAAGGAAGATCCGGCAAGTAGCAACTAAGTTCTAGGAAAAGAAACTGAGGAACCTGAACACGTTTAGTTTGAAAGAAAATTATGACCAGAGGAAAATATTATCGTATGTCTTGGCAACCTTCAGAAGAATGATTTGTATTCCACTATCCCAGAGAACAGAAGACGGAATAATTAGATAAATGGCAGGAAGATAGATTCTGGTTGAATACTATGTTAAGAGTAAAACCAATAGCAAGATAATGGACCCCTTTTTGCAGGACAATCATAAATGCTTTTTATTTTGAGCAAAGGCTGGATAGTGATAAGTGATTTTTGAATATTCAAGAGATTGACTAAATAGTATAAATCAGGTTTTTCTTAGCCTTTTCAGGTCATAGAGCCGGTTAGTAAAAATTATTGTGTTGTTATTATTCCTGGAATCCCATATCCAGAGGCAAAATTCTAGCAATAAAGTGACTGCATTCAAGTGAACTTTGTTCTTAGTCTCTCATGGAATCCCATCAAGTTATCGCCGAACCCAAGGATTTTGCAGAAGAGAGTTAAAAAACTCCAGTCCAGATAGTCCATTCCAATTGCATCATAATTCAGTAATATCAAGAGAAATATGCTGCGTTCTTGGGAAACATATGATTGTATAACATAACAATCAGTTCACAGGATCAAAAGAAAAATTTTGCAATGGTAGACAGCTTTGTAAACAGCCACCAGCAAGTTCCTGTGTTAACTTGAGATAATTGCCCTCTGCCTGGTTCACAACAGAAAAGTTGCAAAGAAATTGAAAAAGTCTCCACCACAATCTAAAGTAAGATAAATCGGCTCTAAAGTGAAAAGTGTTGAGTGCTCAAATTCTTGTAAGTCTAAATCTTTTCTTTCAATACATTCTGTTAAAGAGTTTGTGAATCTTTCTTGAAGATTTACTTTTAACTGAATCAGCTGCCAAGACTCTAACACTAAGATTCCTAAGACACCTGACCATTACTGGCAGTCCTTGGGTTATAACTACTTGTTCAACAACCATTCAAAGTTATGATGGTGCTGAACAAGGGGGACTTACAACCAGTCCACAAAATTGTGGCTGTTGCAGGCCTGGCTTACAATTATGATATTGCAGGAAGCCATAGTCACGTGATTGCAATTTCCAATGCTAACATTGAAGTACTACAATATAAAGAAAAACATTGTTCTACAATTTCTCTATTTTTTTTCCAATACCAGTCCCCAAATTGCTCCACTCCAATTCCATTACACTGGACCACTGTATGATACAGCCAGTGTTTCTTTTTTCCACATAAAAAATATATTCTGCAAAAGAGATTGGAATCTATTAAGGTTAACTGCCGAAGGGCCCTCCTTTCTTACTTTCTTTGAAATATCCATCTTCAAACGAAACAAATTTCAGCTCATTACAAAGTAGTACCACTCTGCAAAAAGTATTACACTGGCACACTGAATTGGATAACAATTTCAGGGGTCAAAGATGTCCTCTATTAAGTTCTGCCTGGACTTGTTTTTCAGGCACTCCATCCCTTTATTGTATTTTATACTGTCATGACATTCTAACCCAGTTTTAATTTTTGTTCCTAGCCTTTCCGCAGTAAATGTTCAGGCACTGAGGTCTGCATCTCTGTTTAAATATCTTCTAGTCCCCCCTCTGCATTTCAGACCAGGAAACATTTCTTTGCCTGTGCCTCAAGGTTTTTCTCATTTACAACTGAGGAGAGGATTAAAATGGCAAGAACTACATCAAACCAGAGGTGAGGGGTTTTGCAAGCAAGTTCATTTTGTCTTCTAGCAAACATTCATGATATGAGATCCCTAAACTTCATGGTTGAGCTAATCTTATATAAAGCATGCCTCGATGTTCAACTCTTTAGATCAGAGGACTCCAACCTTGGCCACTTTAAGACTTGTGGACTTCAATTCTCAGAATTCCTCAGCCAGCTGGCTGAGGAATTCTGGGAGTTGAAGTCCACAAGTCTTAAAGTGGCCAAGGTTGGAGACCCCTGCGTTTAGATTGTAAAAATTATTATTTTAAATTCTAATGCTAAGCTGTACTTCTAACAAATACTTCGGTGTGTAACCATCACTATTTCTCTCCCCCCCACACCTCTTTTTTAACAGTCAAAAAAGATTTTCTGATATCATACCATGCAGTAGTGTACCACTTCATGTTTCACATGAGGAGTGTCTAATTTCTGACTGGTGAAAACCTGAGCATGCTTTTTTGCACATCATTAGCAAGCAGTCCTATAATATACACAGGATTTTAGTACATGCAAGAATATACAGATTATGGATATAGGATTTTTCTATTCACAAAAAATTTCTATAATTTTGAACAGTACTTTAAATAGAATAGATGTATTTAAAATACCAAGAGGAAGTGCAAATATGTTTCAAAACCTTTTCTTTACTCTTAAACAAATAAGGAGGAAGTTTATCCCCATGGCTTTTTCAGAAGTCCATTGGCTAGAACACGGGTGTCAAACTCATGGCATGACATTGCCGTCACGTGACATCTCGTAATTTTTTTTTCATGGAGATGGGGTGGGCGTGGCCCGCACGTGACACATCCGGCCCATGGGCTGCCAGTTTGACACCCCTGGGCTAGAACCATAAGAAGACACCTCATCAGTGGCGGGGTCCTACCAGTGCGGTCCACTCTATAGCACCGGTAGCGGCCCGCTGGTGACGTCACAGTACCGGTGCAGTTGGTTGCCGGTGCCTGGGCACCGCCATTTTAAAAATATATATATTTTTTAAAATTTTCTTCTGCGCATGCCCAGAAGCCGAGCTTCCGGCACTGCGCATGCGCTGCCTTCCTACCCCACAGTGAGTCCAAGCAGGGGAGGATGGCTGAGGGAGCGCGTGAGATGCTGAAAGAACGGGCTGCAGGACCTATCTCAGTTCCCCTCCCTTCAGCAGTCTGAGAAGCCACGAACGCGCGGTGATGATCCCAGGCATTTTCGCACGTTGGAGGCTTCTCAAGCTGCTGAGGGGAGGGGGAACGGGCAGCAGGAGCCTAGGATCATCGAATGGGGAGAAGCATTCAGCCCGGACGGAGCCTCCTAGAAGAACCACTGCCGCGGTCTTTCTGCTCCCACTGCGAGGGGCTGTGTTGTGGGTGGGCAATGCCCCCCCGCTTCTCCGACTGCTGCCAAGCTCCCGAGGCCCACGCCCACCCGGTCACATGGCCGGAAAGCCACACCCACAAAATAAGCCACGCCCACAGAGTGGTAGTAAAAAAAATTAGGGACCCGCCCCTGCACCTCATGCTCAATTTGCATACCACTTCAAAACCCTTTTCCCAGCAGTTCTTAACAGAATAGCAGAGCTGGAAGAGACCTTGGAGGTCTTCTAGTCTGAATCCCTGCTCAGGCAGGAAACCCTATTCCATTTCAGACAAATGGTTGTCCAATCTCTTCTTTAAAACCTCCAGTGTTGGAGCATTCACCACTTCAGGTGGAGGCAAGTTTCTCCACTGATTAATTGTTGTAACTGTCAAGAAATTTCTCCTTAGTTCTAGATTGCTTCTCTCCTTGATTATTCCTAGGCTGTTAATTAACTGACCGTATACAAAGGGAACATTCCAGGTCTGATGTAGTCAGGAAGCCTATGAAGTCTGGACAATAGTCTTTCGTAGATTTTGTATCTGGTGATTTAGTTCCTGAAGTATCTGGTGAGGCTTCCTCTTCCTCCAAATCTGGTTCACAAAAGGAAAGAGCAAAAGTCAGATTATGAACATTGCACATCGACCAACTTCTCACTGAACCCCACTTGGTCATTTTTATTACTTTTGTTTTATTGGGGGTCAGAGATCTGACCAAGTCAAATACTTGCAAGAAGCTATTTTGTGGGGTTTCCCTTCCCCCTTAAGACCAAGGGTCTATTATGGTGTCATGCCGAGTGGCAATTGGTTTCACATGAACACTGGCCACTTATATCTATTCCTGCAGCCCAGACATGTTACTTTAAGTATATAATCCCTTTCAGAGATTAAAGAAAGAAGAGTCTTTCAGCCACTGCCTTCATCTTTTATATGCACTCCTGTCTCCCAGTAAAATCCAAAAAATTGTTTCCAATTAGACTGTAAATCAAAACTGGAAATAATTGTCCAGCAATTAAAGAAATCAAGCCATTAAACCCTATTCAGGATACCACTTTGTGCAGGTTCAGATGGATATTATTATATTTACTGTATCTCCAGCTGGCCCCCCAAACCACTAGAAAGATCCAGTATATACAGAAGCAGGACTCTTCTGTAAATCATGCTGGATTGAGTGTGATGTAGCTAATTTTAACATTAACCTGGGCTGCCCTTCTCTACCCTATAATTTGATCAGCATTAAAACAGTGCAATCTAATCAGGCCCCTACAACAGGCATGATTCCTTGGGGCTTCTTGTGATGGAATTCGGTCTTGAGAACAGTCACATGATTCTAGGGTTTGGGAAGCATGCTCAAAGTACTTGCTTAAGATTATACTGCCTTGGGGGGTGGGGGGGAGAGACAGTGATCAAATGACAGAGCACAGAGCCAAAATAATTTATCATAATTAGGGCGTCAATTATTTTTCCTAGGCAGAGATAAGAAGCTTATTTAAAAAAGCATGGACATAAACATTTATTGATATACTCACCTTCTTTATTTACAGAAAGGTCTGATCTGAACTTCTTCCTCATCCATTGAGACATGGGAAGTGCTGCCTGGCTATGATCAGGCACAGTTTCTTCCAGCCAATTTTCTTTTTGTGTCTTCATATCCTATTTAATAAAGAAAAGTAAGATGTTAAACACCAAACCAAGGGTCACAAGTATAGATAGGAAAACAAAAAGACAACACTACATACAGTACTCCCAAGCTTTATTTTACTCATGCACAGATATTATTTCTTGATACAGTTACATAGTATGACACCTTCTCTAGATACTGTTTTCTACTTCCAAAGAAGCGTGATCATACCTAAGAAGGGAATGGTATAAAGCTTGACTCAAATTTCTTACATTAGAAATTCTCAGATATCTACTGGTCCACATATTCTACCCAAACATAAAGTAGCTTTAATCACTCCACAAGATCAATGGAGTCATAAAGAATACACAACAGAAACATCTGTCAATTGGACAATTTGGGCCTGATGTGCTAGCTGAATGTGAAGTTCCTAAACTTCCTAAAGTTTAGTTTTATTCACAACTGAAAAATTGTACAGAACTAAATAAGGGTAACTTGCATGTCATTTGAAATAAGGAGTTGCAGTATACAGTATGCTTATCCAGGGGCGGGTTCCTCTTACCTGCCTACCGGTGCGCTGCGCGCGCATCATCACATTTTGTGCGCGTGTCCCCTCGCGAGATTTTGCTTCCACGCATGTGCAGGAAGCAAAAAAAGGCCAAAAATTTGGAAAAAAAGATGGTGCCACACGACGGACCGGCGAAGACGGCACCGGAGCATCATGTGCAAATTGTGCAATCGGCGGGCCGCTACCGGGACGATAGAGTGGACCGCACTGGTAGGAACACTGGTTTTATCACAGGGGTCTCCAACCTTGACAGCTTTAAGACTTGTGGACTTCAACTCTCAGAATTCCTCAGCCAGCTTTGCTGGAGTTGAAGTCCACAAGTCTTAAAGTTGCCAAGGCTGGAGACCCGTTTTATCAAACCACCAAGCTTTAATAATTTAGCTTTAAACCTGTATGTTTGCAGGTTTTGAGCCTTCTTTACATTATAATCATTTTGAGTTAAAATTCAGAGGATTGTAAATTGTGGTCTGAGAAATAAGGGCAAAGTATATGAATCAAAGGTAAATGATAGCCTGAAAACCTGGAACCTATCAATATATGAAGAACTAGGATCCAATGCTGTTGCATATTTGAATGTTCTAATCTCCATTAACTTTATTTTTAAACTGTTTTGTTCCTTTGTTATTGTTGTATTGTTTTTCCTACACTTTAATTATTTCCTGATTTACCTTTGCTTTGCTTTTTGTACTATAATGCATGATGGTACTTAATGTTTATTTTTAATTCTTGTATTTTTATTATTATAGATTAAAAGCAGATATTTTTTAAAAAGTAAAGGAGTTAATGCAACTCTGTGAAAGGTAAGATAGGTTTCCCCAATCCCTACAAATGTTAGCTGGTTCTTTTGTTTACAGATGAATGTACAAGAACTTCTTTAAGTGAGAAAACTAGAGGTGAGTGGACAGTCTTGATGTGGTTGGACACATGAAAGGGTCCATGTGGAAATCCCTTCACCAATGTCCCATATACATATTTTTGTATATCTTTTTACACATTTTTGTTACACTATCTCTAAATTTGGAACTGGTAAGGCATCATCCCATATGACTTACCGGTAGGGTTTTGCCTTCAAAACTCCCAAGAAAAGTCAACTGTTCCCTTGAATAACAACCTTCCAAGTTCTGACTGCCATTGTTCTTCAACTCCATAATAGTACCAGGAGTAGGGGAGGCATCATTCGTGAGAATCTGCAACAGAAAGATTTTACATCAGTTCATTTCATCCAAGAAGCTTCTTCAGCTCTTAGAAGCTTCTTGGGTGAGAAGCGAAACGTCTTCAAAGAAAAACCAGAAAGTCCAGTTGCCTCTTGAAAAACCACCTTTGGGACAACTATGACCTGGATGACCGAGAATCTCCATAGACAGAAACTTCACAACAGAATCTGACTTCTAAGAAGCCTGCAAAGTTCATGTCTCTCAGTTGGTTAAATATGGAGCTAGTCAGATACAGGCTTCTCTTTCTTCATGCTATACTTGACATGACATCATGTCAGTATGATTTTTTTTTAATCCTCTTTGCCAAACCAGTATTCCTCAATCTTAGGAACATTAAAATATGTGAACTTCAATTCTCAGAATTCCTAGCCAGTCAGCTTAAAGTTGTTCAGACCGAGACATTGCATCAGCGCTGAGTTGCTCCCGGTTCGGCCCGGTTCTAAGAACCAGTGGCGCTGGCGGCGGGAGGCTCCACCCATCCACCTGGGACGCTTCTGCGCATGCGCAGAAGCGCCATGCGAGTGCACAAGCGAAACAGTAGTAAGGGGTTTTAGAACCCATACTGCACTGCATTACATAGAGAAATGACTTCTCATAGATCTTACCAATACAGAAGCAACCTGCCTAACAATATATTTATTAGGGGTGAGCAAAGACCTATATTCTAAGGCCAAAATGTGATTCAGACCACAGTGAACACACCCCATACCTGTTAGGAATGTCGTAAACCTTTGCCCTGCATCATACAAAAATGACAAACTGTGTGCAACTATAGACATATCAAATTATATTTTGCCATTTAAATCTTAATTTCTGTGTAGCTTAACAATTCTGTATCCTTAACAATTCTCAAACAAAACAAATACTTTTCTTTTTAAAAAAACCAGAGTGATATCCAATTGGAGATGTATAGGTAGATACAACTTCATCAACTGCATCATCTACAGCACAAGAATCTCATCTTTTACTGAAATCTCAAAAGTAAACTGCTACATCTTCCTATGCCAAACCAATTAAGCTTCCAACATTTAATCCAAGGTGCTTAGTCATAACAGTGCACTTACCTTTTCTATTTCATATTCAGCAGCATGAAAACTGGAATCCAGTGTAAGGCAGTGTTGAAATTGCAGCAGGGCCTCTGGTTGGTTCCCTAAGTCCAAGAGCACTTTCCCTTTTCTAAAAAAGCCCTGAAAAGAAACACGAAACACAGTTCAATTGCCTTCCTGAACTGTCACAACGTTCTGCAGCAGCTGCAGATTGCTCTGCATAATGCCAATGGCCGCAGGTTTAGTCAATCAATCAATCAAGTATATAGTCCTCAGGGTACCAGGGGTGTCAAACTGGTGGCCTGCGGGCTGGATGCATCATGCACAGGCCATGCCCACCCCGGCTCTGCAAAGGCAAAAAATGTCACGATACGTCACGTGACGCGATCGAGTTTGACACTCGTGGTGTAGACTCTTGATGAGCAGGCAAGCTGCTACTTAAATCCTCCTCCCGTTATCGGCAGAACCAAAGAATCACCCAGCTATATTCCTTCTAGCTTAACTTGCCATTTATCAACAGGGCAACAGTGAAAGATGTTGCTGGAGCAATGAAATGGCAGTTAGGATAGGGATCATTCTCCCCATCAACTTCCACAATCCCTGTGAAGCAAGAAAATTAAGAGCAGGAAAACAGTGATGTCACTCAGAAAATCTGTGAGACAAATGTTAAGTCTCTCTTTCCCAGCAGCATTTTTGAGAACGGATGCTATATGAAGTTAATGCACCCTTAGGTACAAAAAAAGTATATCAGAAGTGTAGACTCTTAATTCATCTAGCTCAGAACTGTCTATACCAGTGATGGCGAACCTATGGCACGCGTGCCACAGGTGGCACGCGGAGCCATATCAGAGGGCACGCGAGGCGTTGCCCTGTCACTCCACAGGCAAACCGGAAGTTTGGAAAAATGCACTTCCGGTTTGCCGTTGGGCTGTTTTTTGCAGTCCGGGACGGTTTAGGGAAGCTTCCTGAAGCCCTGGAATGCGAAAAATGTCGAAACAGGCAAACCAGAAGTTCGGAAAACGCACTTCCGGTTTGCCGTTGGGCTGTTTTTAGCACTCCGGAAGGTTCAGGGAAGCTTCCTGAAGCCCCGGAGTGCAAAAAACAGCCCAACGGGCAAACCGGAAGTGCGTTTTTTCCAAACTTCCGGTTTGCCCGTTTTGCCGTTTTTCACCGTCCCAGTCTTTGGTAAGGCCTTTGCGCGGGGGTGGGGGTGCGCATGTGCAGGGGGCAGCGTGGGGGGGTTGTGCGCATGCATGGGGGGAGAGGGAATGGGTGTGGGTATGTGTGCGCGCGCTAGCGCGCGCACACACCCCCTTTTAGCATGCGAACCAAAAAAGGTTCGCCATCACTGGTCTATACCAAGGAATGTGTAATGTCCAATGTGTTGGTTTATATATGTATATATCAATATATAAACAAACATACACACTCAGATACCAGAGAGTTTCACTGATCATTTTTATTTTGGATTACACAGATACTAAGAATGCTGGTTAGATATATTAGAATAGAACTGGGGAGACCCAAGAAAATATTCATTAAGGACGTGAGTATGACTCAAAGGAAACTTTATTTTTAGTCTCAATAAGTGGCAGCACCTGATCAACCTACTCTGAGCACAGAACTTGGGATCTTAAAACAAAAAATTTACTGTAAAACAGGATGAAGGAGAGGAGCATATTTATGAGGGAAATATGAAATAGCTTCAATTAGTCCAATGATACAACTTCCCCACTTCTTTAATATGAAGAAAATAAAGGGATAAAACAAAAAGAAAACTATCTGAAAACGCAAATAAAATTGGCCTTCCTCAAAAAAAAAAATATTCCACATATATTACCATAAACCTTTCTTCAAAATGTTCATACCAAAAATGTAGCAAAATGGCAATCATACAGATTCTGCTCTTGCTTTGTCACCCCCATAGGCTGAAGAGCTTTTTCAACAGAGCCTAAAAGAACAAGTCTGGCAAGTGATAAAGTATAATCCTTATTTCCAAAATTGTGATCAAATACAAATCATTAAAAAAAAAACCAGTGCTTTGATTGTTGTAAAAAGAATGGTTAGCAATTGTCATATTTGTGTATGTACCGGCAGGAGAGGTCAAAGAAATTATTTGGGAATACACAAATATCAAAAGACAGAAAAGAAGTTTTAAGAAAGTAGGAGTACATATGAGACCAAGTTTGAACACACATCCAACTGAAGAATGTTAAATGCTCCAAAATAGCATTTTCAAATTACTAATCATGATGATGCCAAACTAGCAAAACATTAACCATAGCTCTACAATGCAAGCTCTCCCTTTTAAACCTGCATTGTAACATCCCTCCACACAAAATATGCAAGGAGAGGAGTTTGGTTTATTAAAAATATACAATCATATACCGAACATACAGAAGTTAAAAAACAGAGTTACATAGCATTCAATAAAAACCTATTCATACTTGCACTAATTATACCTGGGGAAGCAATCAAACCTGAAAACGGTCATAGCAATGGTACAAAGTTTGACAATTCTAGAGATATCTTAATCATTTAATAGATAGCACACAGTTACCATCTGAGGTTGGTCTAAATAGTTTGTAATTAAGATGAAAGATTACCTCTAATGCTAAACGTGGTAGATAAGATATTTCAGAAGTATGTGCGCTATTATCTCAGTTTCAAAGTCTATCTAAATACACAAATGGTCTTGGTAAGGGATACTATTATATTTACCCACAAGTGTCATTGTAGGGAGAGCATCCATACATACCAAAGTAAAAGGCCCTCCTGTGAGATGGAATTAATTAATGATATAGATATTGGGGAACTGTAAAGGGGGACTGTCAACAGAGATGAGAACTGTTGGTTCGGTCTCTATATAAATCAAGATTTAAAATTCTCTGCTTGAGTTCTCCAGGCTACATTCAGGCCTAGCATAGATACAGACTGAGGAATAAGCCACAATAAATCAGTCAACCAGTATTTGTTTCTCCAAAGTAGACTGGTATCTGTCAGAACAGGTTGGGCTAGAGATTTGCTTCCCCAATCATGATGTCACCATACAGATTTTATAACTTGTTCCTCCCTGTAGACATATAGAGTGGGAATTTTCTGGACAGCTCACCAGGACATGTCTTTTAGAATATTATGCTGATTGGATGTGCAAATTTCACAATTATCCAAATCGTATTCCAAACAGTAAAGAACCTCTATTGTCTAATTTTTGTGGATAAATTTATTGTCAAAGAGCATAATATGGATAAGTGCAGAGGTGGGTTCCTCCCGGTTGCACCGGTTCTATAGAACCGGTAGCAAACCGCTCATGACGTCACGGAGCCGGTTCTGTTGGTGCTGGTCCATGGACACCGCCATCTTTTTTGGGGGGGGAATAATTTGGAAGGTGTTTTTTAACTTTTTGCTGATTTTTTTTCTTCTGCGCATGCACAGAAGCCAAGTTTTCGGCACTGCGCATGCGCCGCCATCTTGTTTTTTGCTTTTTGGGGGAGAATTTTTTGCAAATTTTTGGCACTGCGCATGTGCGCGCCCGCAAAGCTCGCACGCCCGCAAAACTCGCGCACCCATGCAGCACGACCACGTGGTCGAGGGAGTGAACCGGTGGCGAGATAAGTTAGAACCCACCCCTGGATAAGGGTAGGGAAATTTAAGGCAATCTTGTAAGACCTCCCTGGTTTTCTGCTATCTAAGTTCAAACATTCAATATTTCCCAGAAATTCTCAAGACTGCAAATTTAGCCTACAGTTGGGCATTGATTGAAACATTGGTAAATTCCTCTTTGACTACAAGAGAAAGTTCAGCTGAAGTTTGTGAACCTTCCAGAAGTAATTCGAGTTTTTCTTTCTGTGGATTTTAGCAGCAGAATGTTTTTAATCATTCTGTTAGAGCCGTGGTGGCGAACCTATGGCACGCGTGCCAGAGGTGGCACATGGAGCCATAGAAGCCGGCACGCGAGGGTTCCCACCGGCAAACCGGAAGTGCGAAAAAACATTCAGCTTCCCTGAACCCTCCGGAGTGCAAAAAACAGCATACCGGCAAACCGGAAGTGCGTTTTTTCGCACTTCCGGTTTGCCGGTTTCGTCGTTCCAGGCTCCAGTAAGTCTTTGTGCGGGGGTGGGGGTGGGGTACGCATGCGCAGGGGGCAGCATGGGGGGGTGTTGTGCGCATGCGTGGGGGGGAGGGAATGGGTGTAGGCATGCGAGCGCGCGCGAGCGCCCCCCCCCCCTTTTTGGGCACGCGAGCCGAAAAAGGTTCACCACCACTGTGTTAGAGCATATGAGTCAACATCGGTTTGTACAGAACCAGGGAAAGCCTACCTTGTATTTAAATAAGCAACTATATGAAAGAATATGCTCACTTTCTATACTATTATTGCAACTGAGTTTAAATGTAGCCTTTTCCAGAAAAGCTATTTCATCTCACCACTTAAAAGTTGGGAAAAACATATGCTTGTTCTGGATCACAACACCCAGCTTTACACTCGACTCACTTCACATTCTTCTGGCTTCTGCTTGCATAGAATCTCCAAATCCTCAAGAGCCTCTTCATACTCCTGTAAAGCCACATAAAGCTCTGATCTGCACGCCCTTAATGTAAGATCATCTGGAGCTGTAGGAGGAAACAGAACAGTTCACTGTTGAAATAAGAAATAACAAAAACAAACATTATACAGTTATACACAGCAAGGCAGTGGTCACCAACTGGTGGTCTGCAGACCACTGGTGGTCTGTGAGAAAATTTTGGTGGTCCACAGAGAAATCTTTACATTTCTCTCAAGGAGCCCTGCTGAAGTTTCCCGTGCCGCTCACGCTTCAGCGCTTTGACTCCCAGGGACAGGATGGGGCCCTTCAGGCAGTTAGCTTGGCTGCCTTTTAGCGGAGAGAAGCGCCCAGGGTCAACACTAGCTTTGCTGTCCATTGCAGCTAGAAATCTCAAATACAGCCAAGAATGAACATTTCTCTTGTAGCCAGCCCGGATGCTAGATCGGCCCCCTGCAAACTCTCGTCTCTTGAGGAGCGCTCGCTGAAGCGGCGCAGGAAACTTTGGCCGGGCTCCTCGAGAGACGAGAGGGTCCACAATGGACAGCAAAGCTATGGTTGACTCTGGCTGCTTCTCTCTGCTGTAGTGCTTCCTGGATGCGGTTTACCGCTCCGAACCCCAAACGGCAGGAGACGAGGGCTACCTTGGCGCCACCAGTTGGTGCAAATATACTGCAGCGAAGGTGGAATGCTGATGCCGTGCAAATGCAAGTAGCGCCTCGCTCCCGCACCTTCCAGTCATTGCCACCACCACTTGGGCGCCCCCCCTCCCGCCGCAACAGCACCATTACCTCATTGCAGCCGGTGAGGGCTGCACTCCTTTTTGCATGTTGCACCACCTGCAAAGTTGCACATTGCACATGCCACCCCCTATGGTGGAGATTTCCAGCCCCACCATGGGCCGGTCCCATATTCCAGAGCTGTAGTAGTCACAGGACTGGCCCTTTGGTCATTCCGGAGAAGCTCCTCCACCAGGCCGGTGCACCCAGGTGGAGGAGCTGCTCTGGGATGACCAAAGGGCCAGTCCTGTGACTACTACAGCTCTGGAATATGGGACTGACTTTCCCACCAACATCAGCAAGCCACCGTCAGTCTGCCCATCTTCGTTTTCCTTCACTCAGATTGACCAAGCTTCTTGAGAGAAGGAACACAAAAGAGGTTTCCAGGCTGTGTGCCTGGACCAGGCACTTTCTCTCAGGCCTCCCACCCGGAGGCCTCGCAGAAGCAGACAGGTAGGCCCGAAAGGCAGCTGAGCCTCCCCTCCCCCCGTGGTCCGCAGGATTTAAATTTATGAATTTGGTGGTCCCTGAGTGTTAGATAAGAATTACTCTCATCAGAGGCGAAATAGATCTTTTCCCTGGAACTCTGACATTATAAAAAGAAACCGCAGTTTAAATACTAAAGTAGAAAATATTTATTTCGGTACAAACAATAAATCACATCTTGGCTATAAAAACAGGTCTTGCTCCTTACAGAAGCTGAAGAAAAAGGAAGGATCAAAGAAAGGAATGTACACATGCGTACTAGGAACATATTAATCACGTGCTCAGGAATAAACCATTGTATTTGATAGGGATGCATCTCCCCTGCATATACATATAACAGGCAATATAAAATCACTGCCTGACACTGAGGTCCAAAAGGTTGGAGACCCCTGCACTAATGCACTATAAGAAAATCTGCAAGAAAGGGACTTATTGACTAGAATCAGCTGTGTTCATTTCCAATAAGTTTAGTCAGATTTTTTTTAAAGTCACTAATTCTACTTTATTGACAAGAAGGATGGCCTCAAGTATTATCCATCAGTTAAAAGGGAAGATCAAATCATCCGAAGGTAGCTTATTCTGATTGTCAAAAAACAATTATCTGCTTCTATGAAAAGATCTATTGTTTTTTAGTTGAAAATATACAATGGTACTGTATCATTTGAGGATGGGGGATGATAGGAGTGAATGGTAAGAGATAACTCACTTCATCCACAGATTTCCAGAATTAAAAAGTTGTTCAATGGCAGAAAGTCCCTATCAAAGAAGTTTCCAATACAGAGATGTTAAGAGAATAAGAAATAAAGAACAAGAGAGACAATTTGCTAGCTGTTACTTGTTATGGATCACATACTCTAGTAGTATTTTTTTTCTTTCTACGATCCTGTACAGGTAGTACCTTGACTTAAGACCACAACAGAGTCCAAAATTTCTTGATTTTTTTTCCTATCTAGCAACGTATAATGGATGTTAAGATACACCCATTGGTGAGGAAAAGTGGAAAATCGCAGCTGACTAGATTTTTGCAAACTTTTATCATCATCACCTTAAACAAGAATTCGGAAGACAAGATAAACAGTTTAAATAACAATTTCATTGATTAGCATCCAAAATCTTTATCTTATATGATCACTTTCTACGTTTTCAATTAAAAGAATTGAAAAAGGCCTATGTGTCAATTAATACAAAATGAGCAGGACTTACTCAAGATTAAAGTTTATAGATATTTATAAATGGTAATAGGTAAAGTCTGGTTTTAGAATGTATTAGCATCCCATACCACACTATCTCAGAATTTGGGTAATACAATGCAGGGGTGGGTTCTAACTTACCTCGCCACCGGTTCGCTTCCTCCTGCGCCACGTGGGTGCGCGTGCTTTGTGTGCCGCGTGGCCATGCCACACGTGCACACACATGTGCAGTGCCGAAAACTCAGCTTCTGTGCATGCGCAGAAGCAAAAACCAGCTTCTGCGCATGCGCAGAAGCAAAAAACAAGATGGCAGCACCTACAGCGCCGCCAAGAGAATCGGTTCGGGGGCGTGGCCAGCTGGCGATCGCGCCCAGTTCAGCGAGCGGGGGGAAATTCCCGCTACCGATTCTATAGAACCAGTCCGAACCGGGAGCAACCCACCTCTGATACAATGTTATAAACATTCTTCATCTCCAAAAAACTTTTCATGGATCAGTTAAAGTTTTTTTTTAAAGTGAATTTTTTTTAATGCCAAAGATTAATTTGATAGCACATTTTCATCTCATCTGCTTTGGTGTTTATAAAGAAAAGTGCAGTGTAAATGGTAAAAAGCTGAAATGCTGAAGCATTGTTTAATATTGCTCAATCTATCAGCTCCTTGACAGTCCCTGTTATAAATGCACCTGGATTAAATTCAAGGGCCACTAGATTTGAGTTCTATCCCTATTAATTGAAGGAATCCTCCAATTGAAGTTAAAAAAAATCAAGGTAGTTGAAAATATTCCAGTATAAGCTTACTTGTTGATTAAAACACCTGTACTGACACTTGTGTCTGACTCATTGCAAAACAAGAGCTAGCATTTTATAACAGCATTATATATGAGAGGGGTGTGTCATCTTCCAAGCACAGGAAAATCTGAATCAGTAAAGGAAGCCTGATTCCTAATTACTCATTCCTAAATCCTAAGGTTTAAGTAGCATCAGTTTACCAGTTCCAAAGCTGATTTTAATGTAAATTTTAAGATTAAAGATGAAATGAGATTATTACCCCTAGGTAATAACAGAAGATCATCTTTTCTCCCCTAACAAGGACACTATGTGTTTAATAAAAGTATGTTAAAAGAAATTTGGTATATCTAGCATCATCATAACATCACCATAATAGGAAAGCAGTATATGTTGCATGTCTGCCTCTTCAGTAAATGGTAAAGAAATAATGACTCCATGAAACCTGTAGCATACAAGAACAATTTCAACGTTGAAAATGGTGCTCTGAAGGGTTAAGATTCCCTCATAATTTGGGAAAGGTCACAACTGCTCATAATTGTTACTTCAGAAATACTTTCAAACCCTCAAATTGCAGAAATGATACCGAAATATTATAGAGATCTGCTCTATTTTATTCTTGCCCCCCATGAACAGTTGAAGATAAGATAAGATAAGATAAGGGGCGTGCATAAGCGCACCATTGTGGCTACCGTCCCTGTCTTACTGTCCTATTGTCCAAATTTACCTGTACCTACTTTGCTTTTGTTTATGTTTATACCAATACCTGCTATCTTGTACATGTTTTGATAAATAAATAAATAAATAAATAAATAAATAAATAAATAAATAAATAAATAAATAAATAAATAAATAAATAAATAAATAAATAAATAAAATGATTTATTGCTACTCCAAGGAGGTCAGCAAGTTACATAACTCAATTTTTAAAGGCCCCTAAGGAATAGCTCCAAAAACAACAGTCCTATCGTCATACACACTTTAGATTTACGTTTAATTTTCTGATGTGACCATTGCCATTTGCAGCATTTGGTTTCACCTCTGTAAGACAAAATCTGCAACAGAAACGAACTACAAGCAGTAGTTTCTTTTTCTTTTTTACTTAAAAGAGAAGGAAATCACAAGATCTACCAGCAAATGGGATATACTGTACACCCAAACATTTATATGACTATAAAATCACCAGCCTTTTAAGGAAGAGGAATCCCATAGCTGAAGTTAGTGAAAAGGGCTACCAAGAATTATCCCTCGCCTGCTTACACAATGCAGCCAGCGAGATGGTGGCAAGTTGCATAACCAGAGAGCACCTGGCGGTCAGTCCCGCGCATATCACCCAGCCTCCCTTCCCCTTCGCCCCCGCCGTTCAACCTCGCAACACTTTCTGCAAAAGCATCTCTGGATAGCACGCAAACCTTACCCAAGCCGATTCCCTTCTGAAGCGTCCTCAGCGCTTCCTGGAAGTCCCTGTTGCTCACCAGCTCCCGCAGGTCCCTTTTCAACCGGGCCACCTTGGCGGCCGTACCCAAGCCCTTTTCTAGCAAGTTCCCGAGTAGGACGTTGGAGCTCGGCGTCCGCGAGCCCAGGAGGAGGCCGAGTTTCTCCCCGCAGAGGCAGCACTCGGAAGGCAAGGTTTCGCCCAGGCATCTCCTGCAGAAGGAATGGCCGCAGGAGACAGTCACCGGGTCCCAGAGAACCATGCGACACGAGGGGCAGAGAAAAAGCTCCATGCTTCTGGCTCTGTCAGAGGGGAAGGGGACGGGAAGCGCGGGCTAGACGAGAAGTCAGGAGGGCACCGGGCAAAGGTCGGCGGCTTCCTAAGAGCAGCAAACAAAAGCGGCCGAAAGAGGCAGTGAGACACTTTGGCAAAGCTTGAACTTCATTTACCTCACCCACCCCCTTTTTTTTGCCCTATCCAACCAACAAAGACGGAGCAAATCGCCGGCTCTTCAAGTCACAAACTTCCCTTGCAGTTCCCGATGCCCCCTTGGAGGAATTCTTCAATTTCCGAAGGAAAAGAGCTGCTCTCTCTCTCTCTCTCTAGGCACTGGAGCATTCCAGCCCCCAAAAGTAAACTCGCCGGTTCCTGCCAACTTCGCGCGCAGCAACCAGGGCTGCTCTTCCATGCAAAGACCACTAAATCGACCGCTTCATCTCTTTTTTTTGTTTAAGACCCCGGTCGGTGCCCTCTCCGCCTGAGCATCTAAGCGCTCGCTGGTTTCCTCCAAGGCAACTCAACGACACTCTTGCGCCAATCAATCAATCAATGGGCAGTCGCTGGAGAAGACTTGATCCCCGAGAGTGGTGGGTCCCCCTTCCTGTCGCCCGAGGCGATCACTCAGCCTGGGCAGGAGACGGCATCCTTTTTCTAGTTAGCGACAAGGAGGCGGGGCGGAGGGGGGGAAGGTGTCTCGGCGTGGGACGAATAAAAGGAGGAGGAGGGGCCCCAAACCAGTAACTTTTCCGCCTCCGCGCAGTATCGTCTTATTTACGCCGGATCGGTCTTCAGCGACCGGATTGCTCTGATGACCTTCTATATACAGACAAGCACACACGCGTGTAAATTATCACCATCCCCACCCCCAGGCCGGAATATTACATAAAATCGGGAGCAGCCCCGTGTGATGGCGTCGGAGAGCCAGCCGATTGGCTGCCGGCTTCGGCCGGCCCCCACTGCGAAATAGACGTAGCGAAGTGCGTTTCATAACCTCCGAGAGGGATGAAAGTTGGGAGTCGCGAACCGTTCGGCTTGCAGGGGTCTCCAACCTTGGCAACTTTAAGCCTGGAGGACTTCAACTCCCAGAATTCCACAGCCAGCAAAGCTGGCTGTGGAATTCTGGGAGTTGAAGTCCTCCAGGCTTAAAGTTGGTTGGAGACCCCTGGTAAAGAAAAGGGGAGGGGAAGGGGCGCGTCTTGCCTCCGGCTGCGTTCTGCTCATGACGTCACGAAGAAGTTGCTTTCCTAAAGGAAGAAATGTAAGCGAGAACGTTCCGCTTCCCGCTCCGTCGTTCTGAAATTAAGGCATCTCGTGATTCATCCCCTGACATTGCCTTGGTCATATTATTATTATGCGTTCCTTTGATGGAATTTACTTGAGTGCAAAACAGAATGCGACCGATATGCAAGGGTGGTTCATAAGAGCACAGTCTTATCCGAAAAGAGCTGTACACTTGTTACCCTCAGGTACTGCCTAGCTATAAACACTATTGTAATTGTGAAGGCTTTCGCTAAGGAGCCGGTTCCATTCGGTCAGCGCGGGGGGATGGGACGGGACACACCACTTTGCTTCTCGTGTACCTTACAAGAATATTGTTCTTTGGGACAACAATCCTGCATACATTGCATAAAGTGCGAGCAGGGCCAGTGGTGGGCAGACATTTCCAATCAATGTCTGTGGAGATTCTCAGTCATCCAGGTCATGGTTGTCCCAAAGGTGCTTTTTCAAAAGGCAACTGGACTTTGTTTTCACCTTGAAGATGTTTCGCTGACTCAGAACTGAAGAAGCTTCTTGGGTGAGAAGTAAAACGTCTTCAAGGAAAAAAACACCTTTGGGATTTCCAACCAATGTACACAGACATATGTGCATGCACTAAAAGATAGTTTTTTCCTAAAACATTTTTAGCTTGAGATTTAGTTTGTCTTATGGTTTATGCTAGTTTCTGTCAACCTCAGCAACTTTAGGATATGTGGACTTCAACTCTCAAAATTTGCTCAGCCAGAATGATGGGAAGTTAAAAGTCCATGCATCTTGACATTGCTGTGGTTGAGAATAATGAATTGGGACAAGATTGATTTGGGTTGTTTTGAAAACATGGGAAATGTTACAGTTATTTATTTATTATTGACTTTTTAACTTTCAGGGATCTACCCAATAACCCATACCACAGTGTGGTTTAATAGGCCATCAGAATGTGATCGTGGTTTATTTGCAATCTTTGGAGCCACCATTTCGAAGCTCGATTACTGGTCGGCCTTCCCAAAGCTGCTATTTAGATCAGAAATTGGACCATATCTCCCAAATTTCTCTAAAATTGTCTTAGTTTATGTAGGAAGTGATTGAGACTACAGAGTAAACCACCACTTTCAACAACAAAAACAACTTTGGAGTCATGATTATATCGCCAGAGGGGGAAAATACTTGGTAGGGTACAAAACTCCAACAAAAATACATCATAAAAATAGTTGAGGGAGCAGAATATTGAAGGAACGTAGCAATTTAATTTGGGAGAATGGATCATATGCCCCTGTATTCAGTAGTGAGATAATTAGATCATATGCCCTGAACCAATATTCAGTAATGAGATAAATATTCTACAGATCGACCTCCTTTCTAAACAGCTCCCTTTCATAAAGAGGTTTCTGTGATAAAGAATATAATCCTATCATTCATATTCTTTCGCTTAGCTAAAAACATGACAAAATTGCTAACAAATGTTGATCAAATTTCACAATATCATTATAAAAAGATAAAGGTGTTCCCCTCGCACATATGTGCTAGTTGTTCCCGACTCTAGGGGGCGGTGCTCATCTCCATTTCAAAATCGAAGATCCAGCACTGTCCGAAGATGTCTCCGTGGTAATGTGGCCGGCATGACTAAACGCCGAAGGCGCACGGAGCGCTGTTACCTTCCCACCAAAGTGGTCCCTATTTTTCTACTTGCATTTTTACATGCTTTCGAACTGCTAGATTGGCAGAAGCTGGGGCAAGTAATGGGAGCTCACTCCGCTACGCGGCGCTAGGTATTCGAACCGCCGAACTGCCGACCTTTCTGATCGACAAGCTCAGCGTCTTAGCTACTGAGCCACCGCATCCCACTATCATTATATATCATTATATTATATCAATATTATATTATATACAATATCATTATAGCCAGTGGTAATTGCTAAAATATTAGGAAATCATCATAGGTTGGTTACACTACAGCACCTCTGTAGAAGCAACCACAGCAAAAGATTATGAAATCTAGTTTGGAAATCAAGAGTTACCCTGTTGTTTTCCTGCAGAATAATCTTTACCTCACAACCGCTGCTTATCATTTTAATAAGTACAGTAAATTTCCCCCAGTTGGAATTTTACACATTACATTTTAGTTTAAGAGACATTTATGAGATGTAATTTCAAAGAAAATCTGAAGAGCTGGTTGCTATGGCAATATACACACATCTTCCTGCAAATTAGGAACTCAAGATTTTTAAGAATCCCACAAAACCAATCATTTCATTTCATATATCCAGAGAGGTCAAGTATAAGGTAAACAGATAAACCATACATTACATGTTCCTGTGGTTCTGTCTTTTTTATTGCTTTAAAAAGTAGCATTCTTCATAATAGTATCTAAATTATATGCAGGCAGTCCTTGCTTAGCAGCCACAATTGGGACAGGAAACTCCATTGTTAAGAATCATGGTCAATATTGTGTAACCACGATGGACTTACGACCTGCTGCAATAATTAAGTGAGACCTTATGTGATCATAATTTCCAATTTCACTGCCACCTTCTCCGTTCTGCTTGTTGAGTACCAGTTTCAAAGCACACAAATGGCAATTATAGGATCATAGAGACACTGCGCAGGTCATAAATGCAAGGACTGGTTGAAAAGTGTTGTGTTCTGACTGACCTATAACTGAACCATAAACTTGTTTTGACTAGACGACCTCTGACTGAACTGTTGTTGTTATGTTTATAGTTGAACTCTACCTGAACTGTTGTTGCCACCCTGGTCATGTGTTTGAATGCTTATACGCTATTGGTTGTTGTGTCTGACAGCTCCCTATAAAAGGGCTATCTGTCAGACTGCAAGCTGCTGGTTGCTTGAGTGAGCTAATAAAAGAGCTGTTCTGAAGTCTGTCTCCTGCGATCTTTGCCCACAATTCAACAAAAAGGTAATTTTTAACTCTCATAACTTTGAAGATTTTCTAAACAAGATGGTTGGCAAGCGAGATTTACCTGTAAATTCCATCTTCATAGAGATCGATTTGATATATTTTTCTGCCTACTTTTTGTTCAGTTTTTAAAATATGGGTTTCTAATGTGAAAGAATTCAAGTTAACAGATGGCTGCTGTATTTCAAAATGGGGACCAGCCCTCAGGACAGCATTGTGCCATCTAAAATCATCCTGACACTTGATATAAAGAATATAGGTAGGTAAGAATAGGTAAAAGTATATATAGTCAGTAGAGAATTAATATTTAAAAAGCAATTTCAGTTGTAATCAACATAATGGCATATCCTATTTCATTCTCACCCAATCCTGAGGATGTCTAAGTCATTATTACTCATATTCTATCAATGCTGATAAAATGGGAATTGCCAAAACCCCATTATTTCAGCAAATTTATGTGTTTCCAATGAAGAAATCCAGGACAAACTCAGGCTGCATTCCCAAGTCATTACAGGCCACAGTAGTCCCTGCTTGGACTTTTAGGTTCCACTTTACAGTTTGGTAAAATATATCTAATGTGCAATATTTATTTAAAAGTAGGTTCTACCTCAGATGAAATAATGATTTTATTGATTAGAATAATTACAGCATTAAAATATAATAGAAGTAATCCTTGTTTAGCAATTGCCTCAGATAGTTGGCAATTACAACAGTGTTAAAAAAGTAACTTTCTGACCAATGCCTGCATTTAGGTGTCAAACAAGGGTCATCACAGCGTCGTTATGTGATGTATCACGACTTTTCCCCCTTTGCTAAACCAGGCGTGGGCGTGGCCAGCGCGTGACGCATCCAGCCTGCGGGCCACGAGTTTGACAGCCCTGATTTAGGACAACAAAAGCCATTTTTTAAAAAAAATTATTTTAAATACAAGTAATGCAAACATAGTACATATACATCTAAATACAAAAAAGGGAAAGGGAAAAAAACAAATAATACAGTGCACCCCCATCCCCGGAGACCATTTTCCCCCTTATATTTCTTCGTCTATATAACAACTAAAAGATATACAATATATTCCAATTGTGCCCTTATCTCCTCCAAAACAACATATATTCTTGAGTAGGTTTATTCCCTTTGCCTTCCACCAACATTGATTTTATAAAATCCCCCCCATATTTCATTATAATTGTTTGCTTTGATCATCCTTTTTAAAATTTAATTTCTGATGTTAATTTATCATTTGTTGCCATACTCCAAATTTCATTATACCACTCATTTCTTTGGATATCCCAATTTCGTTCCCAATATTTAGCCATCACTAATCTAGCTGCCATTATAAAGTTTACAATCAATTCCTTTTTTGTTTCATTTATATCCCGTTGTTCCACCAGCAACAGTAATGCAATTCTCGGTGACATATCTAAATTTACATTCAAAAGTGCTCTAATTTCTCTAAACACCATGTCCCATATTTTTTGTGCACTATCACAATCCCACCACATATGTTTATATGTTCCAACCCCTTTCTTGCACCTCCAACAAATATTTGTATATTTACCATCTATTTGATTTAATTTACGTGGTGTTAGGTACCACCTCCATATCACTTTATATCCATTTTCCTTAACTCTAACTGACATATTCTTATATACTCTTCTATTCAAAATATTTTTCCAACCATTATCATTTATTTCTCCTAAATATGATTCCCAAATTAATGTTAAACCTTTTGCCTGCTCTTCTAATTCAATTAATATTCTATACATTTTCCCAATTCTTCCTTTACCTATGTATTCTTCATTCACCACATTCTTTTTTAATCATTTCAAATGTTGTTAACTGTCTATCTTTCTCCTCGAATCTTTCTTCTACTTTTATCCATTTCTCTAATTGTATTAAATTCAACCAATTTAATTTAATATCTGCAAACACATTCTTTAATTGTGTTATATTCTTTATTTTACTCTTCCAGTCTTCCCATTTATATATCTGATTTTCTTTTAGTTTACTAATCCATTCTTTCAATTCAATCTTAGGGAATTTCTCCATTTCCACCACCAGTGTTAAAGGAGAAATTCCTGGCATTAGCTGGTATCTCCATTTATTCCATAATTCTATCAATTTTTTAAAAAAGGGATTTTGAATCCTCCTAGCAATTTTTTTAATATCCTTTTTAAACCAATATGTTTTTATGGGATCACCTATTTCCCTTAATTCTTTCAATTCTGTATCCCTCCATATTAAATCTGTATCCCTCCATATTAAATCTTTAGTTACTGCTATATCTGGGACCACCTTTAATTGATTAGCTACCCAATAATTTCTAACAGCCCACCCTTTTTTAATGGTTCATACCATAATGCTTTACTTATTCTTGCTCTCTTACCTCCATTACAATATACATCCAGCAACCTCTGTATTTGCTTTAATTCTTCATCCGAAAATTTAATTGGGATCATCCAAAACAAAAAATTAATTTTTGGTAAAACTTTCATTTTTATCATTACAATTCTTCCAAACCATGATAATTTTACTTTCTCATATTTATCTATTGTATATTTATATCTTTCTTTAACTTTTCATAATTTATTTTCTTTAACTCTTGAATATTTTTGGGGATGTCAATACCTAAATATTTAATACTATCTACTATTTTTAATTTATATTTTCCTTTCAATACCGCCACTTCTTCTTTACTATGGTTATATAACATCATTTCTGATTTTTCCCAGTTTATTTGTAATCCACTATATTTCCCAAATTCATTCAAGTGTAAATATATCCTCTCTATAATAATTACGGGATTTTGAAATGTTAATAATGTATCATCTGCAAATAAATTTATTTTAGTTTTCTTCTGTACACCAATTCCGTCAATCAATGAATCTTCCCTAATTGCATTTGCCAAAACCTCCATCAATAATGCAAATAAAACTGGGGATAAAGGGCAACCCTGTCTCGTTTCCTGGATTAAGGTTATTGTCTCTGTAACACCATCATTTATGGCTATACTCGCTTTATTCTCTGAATATAATTGATTTACCCGGTTTCCCCCAAAATAAGACATCCCCTGATAATAAGCCCAATCGGGCTTTTGAGTGCATGGCAGTAAGGCCAAGCACTTATTTCAGGGTTCAAAAAATATAAGACAGGGTCTTATTTTCGGGGAAACACGGTATCACTTGTCTAAATTTTTTTCCAAAACCTAACTTCTGTATTAATATCTTCAATGTGGGCCTTTCCACACAATCAAAGGCCTTAAATGCATCTGATGCTAATACACCTGCCTTTAATTTTTGATTCTTTATAAAATAACCTATGTTTAATACCCTTCTTACTACGTCTGACATTTGTCGACCTCTTATAAATCAACACTGGTCATTTTTAATATAGTTCTCTATAAATATATTCAATCTATTTGCCAATATTGCAATAAAAATCTTAGCGTCCTGATTATTATTTTTTTTAAAAAGCCTTCAGTATGAAATTGATTAAGGTCTGCTCAGTTTCCAGCAGCTATCAGTCCCCCACCAAGTAATGAAGATCACAGAGCTGAGCTTGTTAACTTACCCTTAGCTTTTTAGGGAAGAGCAGTCTATGGAAAAAAGCAGCTCAGGAAGAGATAGCTTGTGAGAGGGTAGAAAAAGGTAAAGAACCCAGCTGCTGTGGCCTAGAGGTGGAGCTCTTGCCTCACAATCAGGAGGTTGTGAGTTCGATCCTATGTAAAGGCAGATGTAAGGGTCTGCTTGGGCAGGGGGTTGGACTAGATAACCTGCAAGGTCCCTTCCAACTCTGTTAATCTGATCTGATCTGATCTGATCTGATCTGATCAGACATAGAAGGCTGTATGAGAGGACTGACACAGAAGCAATTGGCAATTTTCACAGCATCTTTGTGTCTCAGTTATGTGGTTCCATGTGGATCATTTTGCTGGAACCAATTGCAGTCACTAAATGAGGACTACCTGTAGTTTAACCAGTGGCGGGAGCATGATGTTATAGTGCAGATGTGAGACTTGCTGAAAAGACCTTCTCCAAAGAGCCATGAACAGAGGCTGCAGTGTGCCAGCGAAAGCAGTAGATGGCACACTTCCCTCAGTGTTGTAGACCAGTGTTTCTCAACTTTGGCAACTTTTAAGATTTTCAGACCTCAACCCCTGAAATTCCCTAGCCTTGATTGTTAAATATGAGGTTAAGACAGCTAAAGGTCAAAAAAAGATGTGATAAGTGAAGAATGCTAAGAATAACGCTTCTTATTCAAAAATAGAAAGAAAAAATATATATCATTCGTTCAGTGAGAATGACAAAGTGGTACCATATAGCAAAGAACAGAGAAAAATAGTCTTTTTCTGCTGCTGTCCTCCACCAACAGGTTTTGGTTGGGTTTGCATACTCTGAAGCAGAATTAGGTAATTAATGTGAGTTTACAAATCCCGCCAGTGTGATTACTTTATGACACAATGTACTATATAAATCAATTGAATGAATGGTGTTAACTGTAAAGGACTTAGGGAATGGCCTAGAACAGGGGTAGGCAAAGTTGGCTCTTCTATGACTCGTGGACTTCAACTCCCAGAATTCCTGAACTGGCATGATTGGCTCAGAAATTCTGGGAGTTGAAGTCCACGAGTCATAGAAGAGCCAACTTTGCCTACCCCTGGCCTAGAAGGAGAAAGAGCCACTACCAAGGCAATGATGAGATAAGCACAGCTTGAGTCCCTAATTCACACAAGGGAGAAGGAGGGAAACACATCCAAACTTGCATACACTCTGATAATACATGTATTCTTTAGGTTACAATTACTTGTTCAACAATGATGGTTCAGCAATGACTTATGATGGTTCTGAATCAGGGGGGACTTATGTCCAGTCCTTGGAGTTCTGGCCATCACAGCATCCCTACATTCAGATGATCACTAATCATGTTTGGTAATTACAGCTGGCGATTCCAATATTGCAGCAAACTACAATTATGTGAACAAGATCTCCCATGTTCTTTGCCGGCTTCTCACAAGCAGAATCAATGGTGAAGCTGACAGGAAATTGGAAGTCAATCACGTGAGGTCCCTGCTTAACAACAGCAACCAGGACTGCCAAGACTGCTGTCACTAAGCAACACTGCCACATGAACCATGCTCTATGACTATGTCACTTAATGATTCCAGTCCTAATTGTCATTGTAACCTGGCTATAGAGTGGTTCCAATAAAAGTAGTTTCATACTTACATGGCTTTGGTTTCTTAGTCTGGCCTATTTTACAAGGCTGATTTTAACCATGGCTTGATATACTTTGATTATGGACGTACTATATTGCCATCAATATATTGTTCACACTGGTTATATGAGCTTCCACTGATCTAATTTTAAAGCCATTTAAATGACTGCCACCACATTTTGTAGCACCCAGTCCCCATGTAAGGTTACCTGTTCATGTAATTGCCAGATTTGATACAGCCAACTGCAATTGCTATTTCAGTTCCTTACTTAAACTTCTCCTCATAAATAATATGACATCACTGCTTCATTCAAGACTCAGTTTTTATTTTAAGTAAGTGTAGTAAGTCCTGCCTTGAATACAGTCATCTTCAGAGGTCATGTTCTGCAGATGAACTATTCCTAGAGTAGAGCAGACTGAATGACAGAACATTATTAAATGACAGAAAAACAGATTTGGAAGGGACCTTGGAGGTCTTCTAGTCCAACCCCCTGCTGAAGCAAGAAACCCTATACTATTTCTGATGGTATATGTCTATTTGGTGGAGGATGAAAAACTAAATATGGAATTGGAATGCAATAACTTATGTGAAGACAAGATTAGTTGGCTAACCTATTACAGTAGTACCTTGAACAAGAGCATACGGGTGTGTATGTTTCATTATTAGGGTGTGTATGTTTCATTTCATTAGGTCCCATTCATTTATTGATCATTCCTAACACGAAGCCTCAGTCAAATGAGCAAAAATGAAAAAAAACATTAAACAAGAATGTTAAGGTAAACCAAAATAAAGACATTTTATTTTGAAGCAAATGAACATAATTTTTGTTTCTCCCCCTATGCCCAAATACCCTTTCCTAGTTGAACTTCAATTCAGATGGAAGGTGTGGGCTGCCTCGAAGTCATTTCTTTTCCTTTTTCTTCTTCTCTCCACCGTGAGTCTGTGTGATTAAAAGAAAAGCATTGTTTGACCTTAAATTGAGGAATCTTTTATCCTTTCAATATGATAGTCCTGCAGGGAGGGAGGGAGGGAGGCATGAAAGCAAAACAGGCCTGACTCTTCAATTTAGATTATTTTCATTAGGTTGGAACTGGTTAGTCTGATGCCAGATGAGTCCCTGGAAGTCAGAATCTGGATTTTGGAGTGTGAGATGTTTCAGAGTTGGGACTTTTGCAGCTTCAAAGTTTTCTACACCGCTAGTGGAAAGTTATTTCCACTTATTTTCTAGTAGGACTGCAGAAAGGCTATTAATAGTAGTAGCTAAAAACAGCCCTTTTCAACTGATAACATTTCATATTGGTAGTCTATCTTCAACTCTAATAATTCCACAAATCACCCATCCTTGCTATCTGAGAGTTGATGACATCCCACATCTTGGAACACCAAGCTGGTGAAAATAATTGGCAACTCTAATTATTGATACATTTCTCTTTGATCTATCAAGTATCTATTCAATTTGTTTTACCTTGCCAGAATCACTGTCAGAGCTGCTGCTGCTGGAGCTGTCATCATCTTGCCCATGCTAGAAAATAAAACCCAAGAGATTAGGCCAGCAGCAGGATAAAACATGGAATTTGCAAGTCAACTTACATTGTATGTGACAGCCTGTACCTAAATAGTAGAGTCCTTATTTTTCACCCAGAAAGTCCCATATTCAGGCCCTGCCATCTACACTTATGATGGAAAAATAATCCCACCTACAAAGTTAGAGGGTTGCTCGCAGTAAAACTGGCAGTAAGGAGCTTGGTGGAGAGAGAATCAGAAAGTTGACCTAAGTGCCAGAGCCCACTGTAACAACACTGCCAAAAAGGCACTAAGAGTTATTAATCTAATCTTGCTTTTTCTCTGGCAACATTACACTGCTAACCAGAGCATACAAAACATTTGCTAGACCAATTCTTGAATACAGCTCACCTGTCTGGAACCCGCACTGCATATCGGACATCAATACAATCAAGAGAGTCCAAAAATATTTCACAAGAAGAGTCCTCCACTCCTCTACTCGCAACAGAATACCTTAATCCACCAGACTTGAAATTTTGGGCTTAGATAGCTTAGAACTTCATCGCCTTCGATCTGACCTAAATGTAGTTCATAAAATCATCTACCACAATGTCCTACCTGTCAATGATTACTTCAGCTTCAACCGAAACAATACACGAGCACACAATAGATTCAAACTTAATGTAAACCGCTCCAAACTCGACTGCAGAAAATACGACTTCAGCAACAGAGTGATCAATGCCTGGAATGCACTACCTGATTCTGTGGTTTCTTCCCCAAACCCCAAAAACTTTAACCTCCTTAGACTGTCTACAGTCGACCTCACCCCATTCCTAAGAGGTCTGTAAGGGGCGTGCATAAGCGCACCATTGTGCCTACTGTCCCTGTCCTACTGTCCTATTGCCTAATTTACCTGTACCTACTTTGCTAATGTTTATGTTTATACCAATACCTACTATCTTGTACATGTGTGACAAACAAACAAATAAATAAAATAAAAATAAATAAAGTTTGAAGGGGTCATTTAAGTCATCTAGTCCAACCCCTATTCAGTGCATGGATCCATATGAAAACATCCCTGACTTTCAGTCACTACCTGAATATATGCAGTGAAAGAAAACTCATGTCTTCTCCTGCTAACTCTTCCAACTGTAAAACTGATCTTATTGCTACAAATACTTTGACTCTTAAAATAACTCAGAAATTGCTCTCTGCTAATGTAGATCCATTATTCAGTTTCTTATGCTTTGGGTCAGTACAAACCATGCCTTGATTACATTTCAGATACCGTACTTGAAGAGTGCTGTTATACCACGTTCAGTTTTTCCTAAACATTTTCAGCTACTTCTATCTCTTGGGATAGAACTTAATTTCCAGGCCTCAGATTATACCTTTCTCTGAACCTGTCCCGATTTATCTGAGTCACCTTAAAGTTTGTTGCTTAGCACTGGAACCAACGTTTCATAGAAGGATAAAGTAAGATAATTACTGCCTCCGATAGGGACAACTATACTCTGCAGCAACCTAAAATTGATGTGAATTGTTTTTCTGCACCCACACAACTCGCATTCAGTTTATAACCAGTTACTCTTCCAAGATCTTTTTCTAGTATGGCTAAGCTAGACATACCTCTTCTATATCTGTGCATTTCATTCTGACTCCTAAATGAAGAACTCAAGAAACTATTTTATTAAGAACTTTAAGAAAAATGTGGAACACTTGAAGGTTTGGGTGAGCTGATGATCTGCTGACACTCTGCCAAACAGCCTTTCAGTTTGATAAGAGACAATTAACATTCCTTCAGTATTTGAATATATATATACACTGTGTGTGTGTGTGTGTGTGTGTGTGTGTTGTGTGTGTGTGTGTGTGTGTGTGTGTGTGTGTGTGTGTGTGTGTGTGTATTATAAGATGCTGGGCTTGACAGTTTGAGACCAAGTACTCCATGTCAGGGTGAGCTCCTATTCTTGTCCCAATTCCTGCCAACCTAGCAGTTCAAAAGCATGCAAATGCAAGTAGATAAATAGGTACCACTTTGGTCAGAAGGTAACAGCATTCCGTGTGCTTCAGTACTCATACATGACAGAGAGAGAATAATTCCCTTGAGTTTCAGTCACAGAACTGCCAGTCTTCTGCCCAAATTAGACCTTAGGTGAGGCCAACCCACTGCAATCTTTTCGATGTGTCTAACCTTTGAATATATTATAATTTTCCCATGGCTCTTCTGTTCTTGTCCCATGATGTTATATTTTGCTATAAGCCATTCTATTATCAGCCTACATGTATTTTACTTTTTACATGGGAAAAAGCTAAATTTTAGCCCAGCAAATCATCTCAGTCATTAGGCAAGAAGAATAAGGGGCAAAAAAGTTTTTTTCTTAGTTTTTTTTTTGAAGTGACATAGTGAAGGCTCTTTTTTTTAAAGAGGGAAACCAATGACACTCTTCTTGCCAGCTAATAATTAAAAAAAGAAAAATATCCTGTCTCTGCTCTTTATATTAAAGATCTATTAGACTGCAGCATTAAGTATCTGATAATCATTCAGAGTAAGCCTCGCTATTGAACTGTGAAGTGCAATAAATTAAGAGAGGGCAAAGGTCACAATTATAGAAGCTATTACGTGTACGTGTGTGTGTGTGTGTGTGTAGTGACACTCTTAAGATCCATCAAAGAGTCTGGTTATCCAAGTTGACAATGATAATGATTATTATCATATAGAAGGGGACCTGGAATAGACAGCAACAGGAAGCCAAATGGGGACAAATGGAGATGAGCCAAATGAGAAGACATGAATCAACAGAGGTGAGAAGGGGAACCAGGAATATCGCTGGTATCAGTGAGATGGGCAGCATAAACTTTATTTAATAAATAAATTAATATAGTTCAGCAAGGGAAGCTGCTCGTGCCTGTTGTCAGATACTGTAGGACAGAACACACAGTCAGGCTGAGAAGAAGGCTCATCCTGTCCCATGGGTGACTTACCCAATTTTGTTCTCTAGCCCAGGATGCAGCTGGTTTAGGGAAGGGTAGAATGAGGTGGTGGCAGCAAAAATATAGGATAACATGGAGCAGATGGCCAAGAAAGGAGAAAGGCGTAGATCAGAGAAGTGGTTATTCCGGGTTCGGAAAACAATGTCATGCTGTTGCTACTTTATTTATTTATTTATTTATTTATTTATTTATTTATTTATTTATTTATTTATTTATTTATTTATTTATTTATTTATTTATTTATTTGTGAGACTTATATACCGCCTCATAGTGCAAGCACTCTCTAAGCGGTTTACACCATTAAGCAATGCCCCCAACAATCTGGGTCCTCATTTTACCTACCTCGGAAGGATGGAAGGCTGAGTCAATCCTGAGCTGGTGAGATTTGAACAACTGAACTCAAATGATCACAGTCAGCTAAAGTAGCCTGCAGTACTGCACTCTAACTGCTGCGCCACCTCGGCTCATAAAGAAACTTTAGCAGAAACTGGGAAAGGGAGTTAGGGTGCTGCGTTGTTACCGAAACAAATAAGAACTAAATAGAGCCACGGTGGACTCTTAAGTAATTGACAGCAGAAAAGAACAGGTTGGTATTGCAACAGAGCGCCCATCATCCCAAAGATGGGAAGAATGGGAAATGGTCTGGGTCTAGGTGTCTGGAAAAGCTTATTATCCAATTCTGAAAATAGCTTAATGGCAGAATCCACTGAAAAGAATATGCACTCAGAGACAAACCCATAATCAGTGCATCATGTGCAAAAGGAAACAAGAATGTTATAAAAATATAGAATCAAAAAGCTTGCTGGAACACATCTGAGGTTCTGCATCTGTCTTTCCCAAGACTAAAGCTTGGCCAACCTGGTTGTGAGATGGCGTGCAAGTTTGAACGTGTGATGAAATAAGTGTGAGCTGATTACTGAAGCTGCCTAAATGACTCTTTTACTGCTTGATTTTGTGTTTAAGGTCTTAAATTACTGTTGTACAAAAACCCAAAGCTCTTGGTATTAATCTTGGAATACAGCTGCCCCAACCTCTTGCTATAGAAAGCAATGCAATTCCAGTTAGAACGCTCAAATTCTTTATTAGCACTTTGGGAGGAACAAAAAGTGGTCTATGGACTTTGGGTGGCATCTTTCTGTATTAAATAATACTCGGACATTATTCATATTTTGAATCCCAGACTGAGCATAGGCATGGGTTACCCAACTCTACCTTCTGAACAAGCTTAGAAACTAATCTAGACTTGTTGGCTAGGTTCACACAGCACCTAAACTTTAAGTCTGGGTTAATAAACTACAATGACTACACGCATAGAACAAGTTGTATCCAAAGAAACGAATCACATCATGGCTTAATGTGAGGGCCTAGTTCACACAAATTGTTAAAACAATGACTGGATACCTGAAAAAGCAAAATGAGACATTACCCAGAGCACTTACACTGTTGAACATGTCATGCAAACCAGAGGCTGGTTGCTCTCTAAGTTGCTACCGGTGCGCTGCAGGCGCATCTCCACATTTTGTGAGTGCGCACGCACGCTGTGTGCATGCACACGCTATATGCGCACGTCCCCTCGTGAGATTTTGCTTCTGCACATGCGCAGGAAGCAAAAAAAGCCCAAAAATTCTGAAAAAAAGATGGTGACGCGCGACAGACCAGTGAAGATGACGGACCAGTGTTGCGCACAAATTACGTAATCAGCCGGCTGCTACTGGTGCGGTAGAGTGGACCGCATCGGTAGGAACCCACCACTGATGCAAACATGCCAGACAGTGGCCTACCCACGCCCTCCAGTACTGACCCTGTGTGGTTATAGACGTTAATCCAGGACTCCTCAGCCTATCTGATCCCAGTGTCCCTTTTTGCCAGCTCACACTACTATAGTAATTAGCTCATTTAAAGGGAGGGGGTACCTTTGGACAGGTGTAATTATGGGACTTTCCTTGTGGCAGGATGATGTGGGCTATTATGTGGAGCTCCTATACGCTAGAATTTATCACCACTTAGTTGTTAAATGGGTGGGATCCTTTCCTCAGCAATTTTTCCATGTACTTCATGTACAATAAGTAGAAAGTTATATGACAGAGTTGTTAAATGCAGTGACTAATGAATATATCTCACTGAGCGTTTGTTATGAATGAACCGAAGTTGCCACACCCCTTCAGAGGGAAAGAAAAGAACTGAAGCATGCCATCAAGTACCATTTTCCCATACCTTCAATACATATCAGCATGCCCTATGCCATAAAATGCTGAGGTACAAGAAGGTAAATGTTTAAAAGACAAACTTTCTATCTCACTCTTACTCTACTCTGAAATCTCATTCACAATGTATCCTTTGAATGACTTCCTTCTTTAATCCATGTTTTGCAAAGGAAATTCTTACAAGCCCAGTGCCTCTTCCTATTTAACTTTTTGTTTTAGTTAACTTGGCTGGGTCCAGGCTGACTCATATTCATAACAGGGAAGAAAGAGCCAACTGAACTTGAATTGTTCATAAAAGGTTTAAAACAACTCAGTGCTGAGTCATGGCTAAGATTAATGCTTGGCATGTTATCACAGTACATAAAAACTCAATACAAAAGTCAGGCTTCGGATTAGATTAACACACACTTCTTCTCCACCGCTACCAAGAATCTGTCTTCACTAACTGATTTTAGATGCATTATTCTAAAAAGGTTTCTGCATTATGCCTTCTGCACTTACACAATTTTGGACAGTTTTCCTCCTACTCTACTATCCGAGGCATGTTTATATCCCCTCAAATATGCACACAAAAGGGATCACAGTAGGAGACAGATCCAAATGTGTTTGTCTGTTAATAGAATGGCATTTGCCAGTTGAGCTTTCTTCCTCCCAGAACCTGATCTGGAAAGTTAAAGGATCCATGAAAAGTTTTTGGGAGATGCATGGGTGGAGGCAGGTGGAAAGAAGAGGAAAGTTCTACTACATGAGTGATTATTAATCACTCAATATTGGAGGCAGTTTGTCTTGCATGTTCTCTTCCACCATAATATCCAAGCATTAATGTGAATTGAATATGACAGGTTGATCCGCACATTAGTTATTAAATCTGCTTACCAGTGCAGTCTTCCACATTTTTGGAAAATGATGTGTGACAATTGGGGAAAATTTGCTGACCAAATTTGCTGACAACTATCACACTGTGCACACTTTCCATTGCTTCAAATTCCCACCGTGTTTTTCCCTCAATATATTTTGAAAACACAGAAGTGTTGGTTCTCCACAATTCAGAAGTTGCCTAATATTTAGCCCCAAAAACATTTTCTGAGCATCACAGATTTCATGAAAACATTAAGGAGAACCGAGACAGTCAGGAAAAATAGAAGAGAAACTCTACCTTGATCTAAACAGGAAAATGCATGGAAAGTATACTTTTTAAAAGACATTGATGTTTCTGATGTTTCGGAGCACCTTACTGATGATTTGTCTTTTTCTCAATCTTTTCTCAGTCATCGTCATTTATCTTAAACCTTTCACTGATTTTCACCTTTCAATCCTTTCTCCTTGCCACCCAGGACAATTTTGAGTAAGAGATGTTAAACCGTCTCAGAGTGAAGCCACTGCATTGAAACCATTGCCCTCAGACATATTTATCTGCATATATTTACTCCTCATAGAAAATACTTGCTGCCAGGCCTCAAATATGAAAGCTCTGAAGGCCTGATGATTACCTAAGTGAAATATTTCAGTAAAACCTTGCCACAGTGGCTGATGTAGAATGCAATTACTGGGCTGGAAGAGGTCCTTCAGATTGAGCTCAATTTTTCCTGCTCAGTGTAAGAATGCAAAATATTAGTTTCCCAGACAAATGGTTGTCTAAACTTCTACTTGAACACATCCAGTGAAGGGGTATCCATCATCTCTCTGGGTAATTGGTTCACCTGTCAGAATGCTCTTACTGTTAGGAATGGTTCTTTCCCTCTAACATTCAACCAGAATCTGTCTTCCACTAACTGAAATTCATTATTCTGTCTCCTATAGTCTGGAATGAAGGAGAGCAAGTTTTGATCTTTTGCTATGAGATATTTCTTCAAGTATTTGAAGAATGCTATTTTATCTCCCTTAGTTCAGGATTACATAAAGCCAGCTCCAATCTCTCTTCCCAAGTCTTAATTTCGACTTCCAATCACCTTTGTAACCATTTATCCTATTCTATTTTCTATGAATTCTACAGATACAGTGCCCGGAACCGAGGCAATAAAAAGTGGTCTTGTATTCTGAAGCAGAATAGATTAGAATGATTAGTTGGAATGGAAATTTATACTTTGGTTGATGCAGCCAGAAAATTGAATTTTCTTCTCTTTGCAGGTCTCATATTCAATTTGCACCCAACTGCAATTCCCAAATCTTTTCTGCAAGCACTGTTATCGTGATAGGTATATTTATGCATTTGATCTTAACTTTGCACTTGTCTTTGTTTGCCATCTTCCATTTTTTATCCTTATTACTACTTCTTGCTTTTACTATATCTGCGTCTTCACTAATTCTTATTTTCTCACCAGCCCATTTCTCCTGCTTTTGTGATCAATTTATAATTGATCTAAGTTTATTCCTTTTTTCTGAAGTCCATGTTATTGTGGACTTCACTTGTAGTTTCCTTTAAAACCAAGAACTGCAGCATTACATGGTTGCTTTCCTCCAATGTTCCTCCTACTTCCACTACCCAACTAATTATTTTCCATTGATTAGATCAAAACAAGGACGGTTTATTCTCTTTTTCATCTTTTACTCTGTCAAGGAGAAGACAAAAGGGAAAGTGCCCTGAAGTACCAGGCTTAGCAGGGTTTGTTTTCCAACAGATGCCAGAGCAATTAAAGTTCCCCATCATTACTAACTTCATGTCTCTCTGAACATTTTCTTTTGGAAGACATCATCAACTTTCTTGGTTGGCTAGGTAGACATAACAACAGTATTGCCTTTACTTGTTCTTCCATTCATTTTAACCCAGCTGTTCTCTGCAGCATTGCCAAATTAGCTCATCTGGGTTTATGAAGCAAGATAGATATTTTTAACTTATGATACAATTCTACCTTTCTGATTCTTCTGATTCTTTTGAACAAATGGTCAGCTCTGCTCACTAAACCAAACTTATAAGATTGTATCAGGTTGACAATTTAGCATGGCTAAGAGACTTTTGATGTGGGTGAAGGAGGAGAGTGCAAAAGCTGGCTTGAAACTCAACATTAAGAAAACTAAGATCATGGCACCCGGCCCTCTCAATTCATAGCAAATAGATGGGGGAGAAATTGAGGTAGTGATAGATTTTATTTTCCTGGGCTCCAAGATCACCACAGATGGGGACTGCAGCCAAGAAATTAAAAGACGCTTGCTCCTGGGGAGGAAAGCTATGACAAATCTAGACAGCATACTAAAAAGCAGAGACATCACTCTGCCACCAAAAGTGCGTATAGTCAAGGCTATGGTTTTCTCAGTTGCAGTGTATGGCTGTGAAAGGTGGACCATAAGAAAGGCTGAGTGCCAAAGAATTGAGGCCTTTGAACTATGGTGCTGGAGAAGACTCCTGCGAGTCCCCTGGACTGCAAGGCGATCAAACCAGTCAGTCCTAGAGGAGATCAACCCTGACTGTTCTTTAGAAGGCCAGATCCTGAAGATGAAACTCAAATACTTTGGCCACCTAATGAGAAGGAAGGACTCACTGGAGAAGAGCCTAATGCTGGGAAAGATTGAGGGAAAAAGAAGGGGACGACAGAGAATGAGGTGGCTGGATGGAGTCACTGAAGCAGTAGGCGTGAGCTTAAATGGACTCCAGAGGATGGTAGAGGACAGGAAGGCCTGGAGGAACGTTGTCCATGGGGTCGCGATGGGTCGGACACTACTTCACAACTAACAACAACAAAGAGCCAAATAGGAGGAAAACAGACAACAAAAAAGAGAATTAATGACAAAAGATTTTTCCTGCCACTTCTTATATGTATTTGTATTTGTAACGTGGTTTGCTTTTATACTGCCTTCCACTTCACCAGATGAAATTGGCTAACACTAAGGAGTGTAACCATGATTTAACAAAATTCACATTCATTTGAATACAAGTTTAAGCATTGCTTGTGATCTCATAAAATCCCTTCCAGTCCTTAAGATTTCTGTGAAAACTACCGGTATTGAAGTTTTAAGACATGTTGGGTAATTTAAATTTTGTTTGATTTACAATGCATCCTCATGGCAACCTTCCTTCCTTCAGTCTTTCCTACAAGAGGGAGATGGCGTAAGCTGAGGTCAGAGTCGATGGCTAGAGCAAAAGGTAGTCCTTGACTTACAACAATTGAGCCCCAAAATTTCTGTTGTTAAGCAAGGCAGTCATTAAGTGAATTTTCCCCTTTTTTACGACCTCGTCTGCCACAGTATTTAAGTGAATCACTCTATTTGTTAAGTTAGTAACATAGTTATTAAGTGAATCTGGCTTCCCTTTGAATTTGTTTGTTGGAAGGTCTCAAAAGGTGATCACATGACCCCGGGACACTTCACCTGTCATGAATAAATGCCAGTTGCTAAGCATCCAAAATTTTATCATGTGACCATGGGGATGTTGCAATGGTCATAAGTGTGAAAAACAATCATAACTCACTTTTTTCAGTGCCATTGTAACTATAAAGTATATGTAACTATAACTATATTAGATGAGCTGAGGTGGCGCAGCACTTAGAGTGCAGTACTGCAGGCTACTTTAGCTGACTGTGATCACCAGTTCAGCTGTTCAAATCTCACCGGCTCAGGGTTGACTCAGCCTTCCATCCTTCCGAGGTAGGTAAAATGAGGACCCAGATTGTTGGGGGCAATATAAAAAAATATACATTGCTTAATGGTGTAAACCGCTTAGAGAGTGCTTGCACTATGAGGCGGTATATAAGCCTCACTAATAAATAAATAAATAAATGGTCACTGAATAAATTTTTGTAAGTTGAGAACTGTCTGTAACCAGGGACTTTCCATAACAGAGAGTGAATATGAACAATACAAAATTTGAATTTACATTTTTGTTCTTAGTGCAACACCTTGACCTATACATCACCCTAGAATGAAAGGAGATAAAGAGCTGTATTAGGTCTGGAGAAAATGTTACGCATTATTGGGTCACCCTCAAAAAGTGATGGAAGCATAGACGTTATTTTTACCTGGAGCCATTTCTATTCCTCCATTCTCATCTTACCTTTTTCTCCTTTTTCTTTTTCTTGTCCTTTTTGTCTCCATCTTTATGGTCTTTATGGTCTTTTCCTTTGTCCTTTTCATCCTTCTTGTCTTTGTCTTCTCTCCCAAATGCTAAGAATGGCAATGAGATTTCAGAATATAGGGAAATCAGCTGGGACATTCACAGATCAGAAAAGTAGAGGACGAAGGGAATAATCTTCTATCATATGCCTTGATTTCCTGACAAGGACATTTTCAAAGGCTTTTTCAGTGCAAGCCAACATTTTCCTGCATACTATGTGTTGTAGTGCTGAATAGCTATTCAAACTTCATAGGAAGGATAGAGCTCAAGGGAAAGCTTTGAGGAGAGAAGACCAACAACTATGATTGATTTGATAGGTGTTTTTTAACTATTGCTTGTGGGAAACAGGTTAGTGGCAATTGAAATAAAAAAAAGATTACTCTTTATGGAAAAATAAGTTTTACCTAAGATTTCCAGTTAGGCCCAGCATTAGATAGTTGCACAAAATCATTATTATGTTGCACGAGAATGCTTTCTCCACATGCAATATAATCTCATGCATTAGAATAGCTTTATAGTACATACATAGGTTGTTTAAAGGGCCACAGTCCCCTATTTCCTTGGACTTACAAAAGGGAAATTCACACTACATTGGAGACTAGTCTAGGTGAAGAATATGCCATAAGCCATTCCTTCTTTCAACGCTAATTCTGTTTCCCCACTGTTTCCCCATCTGAGAGGATTATGTTATTCTACCTAATAAAGACACAGCCTGAAACTGGTGTACGAAAGGTGTTCAATACCATTTGTTAGAACCCTGTTCAAACAATTGGGTGTGTTAATATATGATTAAGCCACAAATCATTGTTATGTGTATATTGCTTTAAATGCATTGTGGATGATTACTATATAAGCAAGCAAGAAAGCATGCTCAATGTGGTTGCTGGTTGATGGTTTATGGTTGGTGGTTGTGTTTGACGGTGTGTTCCGGATTGAAGATTCTCTGTGCTGCTTTACTGATAAGTAGATTACTTTATGGCTGTGTGAAATTGCTGTGAAAAGAAGAACAGTAACTATCTGTGATAGTATAGAATTAAGTGATAGCTGTAATCTTTGTGAGTTAAAACAAAGATAGGCAAGAAGAAACTTCGCATTGACTGAATAACTGTGTATGACTTGGACTTCCTATTTAACTTTGCTACTATTCAAGTAAAAACTATTTTGTGCATACTAAACGTATTCTGTTTATTGACTGAATAGCAGTCATATCAAACTGCAACACCATTACTACAACACATTTCGCTGTGTATGTGCTTAACAGCACAATAACTCCTTAACACCATTAACTACTGTATGTAGCTGAAATGATCTCAAAGTCCTTACTTTCTCTAATGACTCCTATTCCACAGGCTAAAGTTAAGTAACCCTGCTGAATCGTGCAAGAGGACCAAGCAAGAACTTGGCCAAACTTGGCTAAGCTATATTCAGCATGAAAGCAGCATATGGCTTTATGGGTAGGGGTCTAAATATTTCTGAGTACTCTTGCCCTGGGTAGAATATGCTCAGCTGGTAAGAAAGAGGGCTTGCTGAAGGGCCCAGTACTAAAGGAAGGCCACCTTTATGGACCCTTGATCCTTCTCGTTAGAATTATTTACTTACTGGATATTCAGTGGCCTCTCTCCAAGAAAGAGATCAGTGAGTGTAATAACATGGCTCTACAGAAAGGCGTTCCAGGGGGTCTATGGATTAACCTACTGCTAATTTATTTATGTATTTAAAATATTTGTATAGCTGCTCATCTTAAAACAACTCTGGGAGGCTTATAACCGCTAAAACAATTAAAACAATATAAACAGTAACAACCAATAGCAATAAAACTAAAACAGAAAAACTGAGCACCATAACCACACTTCCCTGATGCACCTGTATTCTTGTTCCACCCTGATCTTGCCCGATGCCTGAGGCAAGAGCCAGGCTTTAAGTGTTCTCCAAAAAGTCCCTCGGGAGTAGGGCGGCATAGAAGAACCATAATAAATAAATAAATAAATAAAAAAGATGGAAGAATAGGGGCCTTTCAAATGTCAGTGACGGAGGTGTTGCCACAGAAAAGGCAAACTTCTGAGGATCCACAAGATTGCAATGTTTAAGGGAAGGGACCTGGAGCATGCCCAACCTATCCATTCTGGTGAGACGGACAGATGTTCTCAGGGAGAGGCGGTCTCAGAGATATCCCGGTCCCCTGCCATACAGAGCTTTAAACATAATAACCAACACCTTGAATTGTACATGAAGATAACGAGGAACCAATGGAGGGTAACCAGTGTAACAGCCATATAATATGAGCAAACTTAGAGATATCCAACACTGCATACTGCTGCATTCAGAACCAATTGTAAATTCTGGAGCAGGCCCAGATAAGTACATGGCAATTATCCAAATAACAAGTGTACACAGTGCAGAGTTATTATGATCAAGGCTTCCCAGCCCAGGAAGAAAAGAGCAAAATTGGTGCACAAGGCAAATGTGTGCAAAGGCCACCTAACCATGGTGGTTCATCAGATTGATTGGTTATTGTTCTATTAACTGGTTTAGGCTTTTAATCCTATTATATTAAACTGGTGAGACACTTAGCATTAATGGAGTGGTATATAAGTTAAATGAACAAATAATATAAAAACTAAAGTGTTAACAGGGACAAATTCCATTCTTTGTTTTGTTTTGCTGCAAAGATCTAGATTAAAAGCAAAAAGAAACTAGTAGAACAGAAGTTAATCTGTTGTAAAAAGTAAATTACCAGAGGCTCCATAAGGTAAAATATAACTATATCTTCGTTTCTAGCACTTTTTATTGGTTGATTGGTGGGTTGGGTTTGTGAATCTCATTACTTTTTATACTGAGGATAAACTTATTTCATATAGAATAGGTTACACCTCACTTTCTCTAAGGACCAATTCCAGTGCTTATAAATCTGTGCATTCTGAGATATTATAGTAACAAAAATTAAATTAAAAAAATAAAGGAACAGAGCCTCAAAAAAGTGTGGCAAAGTATTCCTTTGTATATTTATGGGACTTTCTAGACACATAAAAGACACCCTTATTTTATCCTTGAAAATTCCACAATTCTTCCTTGGGAAAGAAAAAAAAATGGATGAAATGATGGGAAAACATAGGAAAGTTATAAATCACTGGACAATAAAATTAGTGAATCAAAACTAAGGTGACTACTGTTTAACCTTTACTACTATTATTCTATTATCTGTTAATTGCTGAAGTTCAGTGTAATGATTAACTTTGTTTTTTATCTACAAAGAAATTACAGCATTCTAATAAAGAGACTAAATTTCTACTGAAAGTACTGTCTTTCGCTAATGATTTGGGAAGAATGTTGAAACCAGCTTATCAGTAGAAAAACAGAGATACAACAAAATGGAACACAAAACTAAAATGAAGAAAATAATTATCTTCTGAAAAAGACAAGAAAATAGAAGATGAGTTCCAAGTCGAAACTATGTGGGACTCCCAAGATTATGTGATATAGAAATAGCTCAAGTGAGATAGGAGGGAACTGACGGATTCAAAACTGAAAACTCCCACGGAATAATGATGCTATTTTTATTCTTTAGAAACATTCACGTTAACAACTGCCCATTTTCAGCATGTCATATAGTAGTTCAAGCATAGGTAGATATACAGAATGCAAGGCAAGACAAAACACAGTAAAATATCAGTACTAAGAAATAAAGGGATTATATATTTATATCTCATATGACACAAACAGACACTTATGGTGATTTATTTTCTTTCCTTTTCTTTTTCCAAATGAAAAAAGGAACCTACCTTTTAAAATTGAAGACATCGTTCAGTAACAATACAGTTATTACAAAATATATAATTAATTTGTCAAGGCTCCACACCAAGTTTCTTAGGTCAGATCAGTATAAATTAAGTTGTATCTAAGCAGGACTGGAAGATACCTAGGATAAAAGGAGTACAAATTGTTATGGACTTATTTATTTTTTTTGTCTATAAAGAAGTTGCAAAAATTCTTGACCTGAAGTAAGCATAGAGTGGCTTAAAAAAAGAACTCATAAATCTTGCTTTAGATGACTAGATAAACAAAACTATCAGATTTCCAAACCTCTGTTTAAGAATCTGGTTTCACCAGTTTCCATTTGGCCTCACCCATTTTCAGCCCCATAACAAACAATACAGAGAATTTGTGCAGGTTCTCTATGCTTAGGTTCTTTATGCAAAAAAATTCAAATATGATAAATAAGATTCTCTAATTACGAGACCTTAATGGAAAGAGTTTGGACTCTCATTCATCTTCCTTAATTACGGAGCAAATAAGCACTCATACCGCTTCTACAGATTTATAAACTGCGTGAATTTTCACAACCACTATTCATGCACCAAATAAAATTTGACAAGCCCTAAAGTTGATTTCTCCTATGGACTTGCTCTTCCTGAGTTTTAAGCATTACTGAAATAATTGCTTGCTCTCCTGAAAGCTGAAGAGATTAAACGTCAAAGCAAAATATCTTCACTCCGATTCATGCAGAACCCAGTCCCAATCAAGACGCAGTCTTCTAAAGTGCCTTCTTTCTATAATGCCAGCTGGGGTAGGAAAAAAAAAACCATTCACAGAGAAGACAGAAAGGTACAGTATAGAAGAAAGCCCTCTCACCTGGGGAAGTGGAAAGAGAAGCAAGCCTTTCAATGCAGACTTGACTAGCAGAAATGTAGCTCCTGCCACGGAGATTCCTCCCCTTTTATGATCTGGGAAAGAAGAAAAACTGGTTCCACCCAGCACCAAGCTTATACGTCCCACATAAAATGAATGGGCAGTATGTATACAGTTGCTCAGACTAACTTCGTTTTTAAATCCTGATTATTCTGGCCAGTTTTGACAGGCCTGGGTGTCAGACAGGTTGTCTTTATTTTATTTATTTATTTATTAAATTTATCAAATTTATTTATTTGACCAACTTACTTCACAAATGGCTATTAAATCTTATTGAGAATAATTCAGTGTAGAATTTATGGTGGAGCACAGTATGTTGACCAAGAACTTATCAAGTGCAATTATACTACAAATTGTCTAAATTATTTTACCATCTAAGGGGAAAAAATCCAGCAAATGCCTCTTTTGGAGTAATATACAATAATGTAATTCATAATCATAACTTCAGTTATGATTGTCATGTTCCTTCATGATACTTGAAGTCACACCTTATTTGCTTTTTAGAATGTGACCAAAATAGTTTTCACACAAAACTGAATATAGATTGATAGATTGATTTGAGAAGTAGGTACCAGTAGTATTTTCCCAAATGTCTCATTCACCATTCTACTTTTACCTCCCTTTTTTATAAGAGATTTGACCAGAAAAGAAATAAAACAAGAGAGGTTACTTGATTGGTCAAGTGATGAGGGATATGTCAATTTCAGCAATCATTCAAAATGTCAGCAAGACTTAGCAAGTAAAACATTTCTACACACGTATCTTGAAAGCAACTGATTTTGTAACTGAGATTCTTCCACAGAGATAAGAATTCCACTGAGTTGAGTCAGTATTGAAGAAGTGTCTTGAAGATATCTAAAGGAATATACGCATGTGCAAAGTTACATATCACACTGAGAGCAGAGTAAGCTTTCTGGAGTAAATAATATATAACTACATGATTGATTATATTAGTGTTCCAAATTAAGCTATTTGATTATTTTTATCAGAAGTGCTTGAAGTATGCTTCATAGTATAAAGAATAGTACAATAATTGAGAACCAGTTCACACTTATGCAGAATGATCAAGGTGAAAATAAAAGTATAAATAGGAAAAGCCAAATATTAGAATTATGTTGTTTTATGAGAATTTATCCATCAATTTCCCAGAGCATCCATGAAGATTCTTAATCACTCAGGTCATGGTTGTTCCAAAGGTGCTTTTCAAAAGGAAACTGGACTTTCTTGATTTTTTTCCTTGAAAAAGTTTCACTTCTCATCCAATAAACTTCTTGAGAACTGAAGAAACTTCTTGGATGAGCAGTAAAACATTTTCAAGGGGAAAAAAAACCCAAGAAATTCCAGTTGCCTGTTGAAAAGCACTTTTGGGACACTTCCCAGAGTTGCTTTTCATTTTTTTAATGAATAATCATGGTTCACAGTTGGTCTTCATTTTTAGTATTAAAATTTACATATCCAACATGCCAAAAACCAGGTTTGAAAGGATTGCTGCCTGTTTTCAGCCCTGAACAAGTGTTGCCAGAAGCCAAGATGGAGACGGATGAACATGCTGTTAGCATGTTTGAAATGGGCAACTTGTGCCTCTTTTGGTCTTGCAATTATTGCTATAACAATTTGTGCAATTGGCTACTTCTGCTATGTTTTGTTCTGCTTACCCAAGTCTACTTCATAAAACCCGTTTAATTGTATTGTTTTAAGCAGTTATTTGAACAAGAAGTGATAGGCTTTCTCTTTCTTCATTTCTTTGATACAGAATATACAAATAAAAAAAAGACTTAAAAATTCATTCAGTTCAACTCTTACTTGTGTGGCAACCACTGGATCCCTAACAATTGGCTTAAAGCTGAGAATTTGGCTTGCAAATAATTTCCTTAGATACAGAGTTGTCTTTTGTTCTGTATAATCCAAACTTGTCAATGTCATTTACAGAAGCATAAAACTATATGAGAATTTAACTGTCACTAATCTCATCCCTTTCTAAACCCAATGGAAGATGATTGATGGTTTTAAAGCAATGTTTTATAAGCTTGGAAACTCTAAGAGATGTGGACTTCACTCCCAGAATTCCTCATCCAGCATGCTCCAAAGCCTTATACCATGGAAAAATAATGCAGAACAAAAACAATTCAGGGAAATTAGAATGGCAAAAGAGATTAAGCTAGGCATAGGTATTGAAGACATAATCCAATTAAATTTAGTTAATTGTCCTTAGCATTTAAACATTTTTATTTCCAAGTAAGTTTGCTTATTGGGAGTGCATTTGGAACTTGATTCCAAAAACAAAAACAGGGCAGAGGGATGCATAACAAGTTGTTCCTGCTTTGTTTTCTTTTGCATTTAATGTCAATATTCTTAAAATCAAAACCTGTAGCTACTTTGTTTGAAGACTTCAACTTATAGTCTTGGTTTGTTCATTCACATACTGTCCTACAAATCCACTACATTTCTAATGTTACCTTCAGGCCATTTTTATTAATTGGAAGTGGCATTTCTCTGTAGTCTATAACACAACCACAATTCTATAACCAAATGCAAAGTATTTCACAAAGTCTATGACTCATTTGAAAAGATCTAAAAATGAAACAAGGGCTGGGCAACTATTGAAGAAAATACGCAATTGTTCCATTTGAAGAGATAGCTATTCTCTTCTATTAGAGTAAAACAATATGATGGAATCTGCATTTTAAGTTTAAGCATAAACTTTACACAGGTAGGCAAACAAAATGCATGTATTCTGCCCAATATACTGTATGCTATCACTCCCACTATCTTAAACAATGCAGATTTCTTCCGTACAAGCATAAGCAAGAAAATGTATGAAAGCAGCACATGGCAAAATATTGTTTTGACCACCTGAACATTAGTAACTGTAGGTATTCAATGGTCAATCTATTTAATAAGCAGCCATTTCCTTATTTCATCATAAGACATTTATTCTCTGTATACAATATACATATACATATTTAGAATAGATAAAATAGATTCTTTGCTAGAAATAAAACTATCTAAAAAGCCTAATTTATTTATAAAGTTAAGGGGTATTTTTTACTGGATGTGTGCGCGTGTACGCACGCATGTGTTTTTATATATTTTTAAATACACATACACACATATATACACATACGCACACATGTATGTATATGTATATAATGCATTGTTCCAATATTCCTTGCTAATGCTATAATATGGTAATAAAGTAATTTAGTAACTCTAAGACCATCAAGCAACCAGATGGAAATTTAGAATCGCAGTTAAAACGAAGAGATGCTAAAAAAAAGCAAGGACATTCACTAAAGTAAAACAAGTTGCAATTCATTTTTTTTTTCTTTGCTGAAGTGATATAATCACAGCAAGCTGCTTGTTCAAAACATGAAAGTTGGTAGAATTTCCCTGAGCAGATTCTAGGAAGGAACAAGTAAATAAACATATACATTATGGAACAAGACAAAATTGGACAATGTAACAATTGGACAAAAAAGACAAGAGGAATTTGTATTCTAAAGTCTTTGGAGTTATGATATGAAGAATTAAATCACAATTTGGGAATTCAGGCAAAGTTCCAGAACCTGAAAAATTATTTTCGTAGAAGTATCCAGTCATGAAAAGGGGCTAAAAGGAAACAAGATGCTGCATCCAAGTTGTAAGCTTCCCTTGATACCTTCATTTTATTTATTATTTGTTTGTTTATTATTTATTTATAAAATTTATAAGCCGCCCATCTTACCTCAAGGCATTTATCAAAAGCCTTACTTTTCTTCAAATCAAGTCAACTCCTATTGGCTCCTTTTATTTACAGCTAAGGAAGTAGGACACTGAAAATCTATTGACTAAGGGAGGACTAGTGAAATGTGTTTATTTAAACGACAAATGCTATTATATAAAAGTGTTTTTTTTTAAAAAAAAACCACCCAAATCTCTCTCTAAACTAGCACTAGTAGAGAGTGTCCATCAATAAAAGCTCAGGGCATTAATTTGTCTAAAAGCTTTTCACACCTGAAGCATAATTATGCTTACTGGGGAGCAAGTCAAGATATATAAATGGCCCTTTTCCTCCTTTCAAATAACCCTTAGAGCTGCAACCTTAGCAGTTATTTTAAAGTTTTTTTTTCCCTTTGGGATCTCCAGATCTTAGAATAGACAATTGAAATATCACTCACATGTCCTGAAACAAATCTTATTTTCTCAGTATCTCTTCAGAGATACTAGGCATTTTTACTTAAAATAGCATTTCAATGTGAGTATAATGCAATTTGCAGCAGTTACTGACTCCAATAATCTAAGGTCTCATGCCATGAACATTGTTATGCTATGCGTCCCTTGCACTATGAGTCTTTCCTTCATAACGCTCATATCACAAGGAGCATAATGCAGAGGGTCTAAAGAGCAGACGCAGATAGAACATTATCCAGCAAAATGACAAAGATAAATTGCATTACAAACTTCCTATGCTGCCTATAGATCATCTTGTCTACGTAGGTAGGTGGCTACATCATGGCCTTTCAGCATCTTATTCTGGACAATGGAAAATCACAAGTCAACACATCTGTCTTAATTTATATTAAGATGCTTTCATCTTCTTATGGAACTGGGAACTTCCATTCAGGTCCATTGGAAGTGATGTTCCAGTTTGGTCAGACTTGATTTATTGCTGAGATAACTCTTTCTGACTCTGGATATGCGAGATCTGCAGCACTGGCAAAAGTAGTTGGAAGGCATCTTGGATATAAGAGGCACTGTTGGAAGCCTATAAAAGGGAATGAAAAGGCTTGTCATATGAATAAAGAACATTCATATATTCTAAAGATCAGAGTTTGGTTGGCATCTGTCTCTAATTAATTGCTTTAGTAAAATAAATTGTGACGAATAGATATATAAGTAATTTGATTGGGACCGGGGCATATTACATGAACAAGTTGTTCCGTATTCACTTAAAGCCATCCAGCTGTTTCTTAAAACCCTTTTTACATTATTTCAGTTTTGTTCTAATCTATGGAAATTAATTATATAATTTTGTCAGTTGGATGGAGATTGGAGAATGGAATATTAACCTTCATTGTTACATATTTAGTCTGTATAAGGTTATGCTATGAAGATAAGGAAGTGTTTTGAAGCCCTAGCCCCATGATGGTGAACCTATGGCACGTGTGCCACAAGTGGCACGCAGAGCCATATTGGTGGGCATGTGAGCTCAGGTCAGCTGATTTTCGGGCCTTCTGGGCCCACTGAGAGTCAGGAAACAACCCATTTTCAGCCTCCAGAGCGGGTGGGGAAGGCCCATTTTTTGCTCTCCCCAAGCTCCAGAGCCTTTCTAGGAGCCTGGGGAGGGTGAAAACGGCCTTCCCCACCCACCCACCCCGGAGGCCCTCCGGAGGCCAGAAATGGCCCGTTTCCCAATTTGAAATGGGCCATTTCTGGCCTCCGGAGGGCCTCCGGGGGGGTGGGGAAGGCTGTTTTCGCCCTCCCCAGGCTCATAGAAAGGCTCTGAAGCCTGGGGAGAGCAAAAAAAACGGAACTTCTGGTTCAACCGGAAGTCGGCAAATGGGCCATTTTTTGCTCTCCCCAAGCTCCAGAGCCTTTCTAGGAGCCTGGGGAGGGTGAAAACGGCCTTCCCCACCCACCCACCCCGGAGGCCCTCCGAAGGCCAGAAATGGCCCGTTTCCCAATTTGAAACGGGCCATTTCTGGCCTCCGGAGGGCCTCCGGGGGGATAGGGAAGGCTGTTTTCGCCCTCCCCAGGCTCCTAGAAACACTTTGAAGCCTGGGGAGAGCGGAAAACGGGCGTGCCATCGCGTGCGGGGGGGTCACACGCACATGTGTGGGGGGCCGCATGGAATTATAGGTGTGGGCATGCACGCTCCCCCCCTTTTGGCACGCAAACCAAAAAAGGTTCGCCATCACTGCCCTAGCCAAAGCCGATTGCATAAAATCTCTACATTGTTCATAATCCTTAGTACCTAGGACAGTAAATCATGTGACACTATCATATCTTAGTAGGAATATGCAAAGTGTTTCAACTCTGAACTGCCATTTTGAATGTTTTGAGCAAAAAGTCCAGATCACATGTTTTAAGACATTTGTCTGTCTGAGTTCAGAATAAAATTTGACTGTTTTAAGCTGCAAAAACTAATTGTTTTGATCACAGAAGAGAGTTCTAAAGTGGATCATTCTAACCTAAACTGCGTTATATGTTTCAAATGTTTTATTTCTTTGATTTGTTCATCCCAAGTTGGATAGGATTGTCCCGAGCAAAAGAACATCCCAAAATATTTGCCATTTTATGTACTCCCCTTCTCTCTACACAATAAAAGTTCAGAAACAGGTACTATGAACCAAATACAGGCAGTCCTCAACTAACAACTTTTTATTTAGTGACCATATGAAGTTACAATGGCATCGAAAAAAGTTATTTGTGATGAGTTTTCACACTTACAACCGTTGCAGCATCCCCATGGTCACATGATCAAAATTTGGTTGCTTGGCTTGGCTGGCATGTATTTATGACAATTGCTCTGTCCCGGGATCATATGATCAGTATTTATAATCTTCCTAGCTGGCTTCCAACAAGCAAAGTTAATGGGAGATTCGCTTAAACAACTGTAGCAAAAAAGATTGTAAAATGTGGCATGACTTACTTAACAACTATCTTGCTTAGCAACAGATATTTTGAGCTCAATTGTGGCCATAAGTCAAGGACTACCTGTACTAATTTCACAGCTATATCAGGCCAGATATCAGGCCAGGTGTCAAAATGTTTTTCTCAGAATCCATCCCTCGCTAGCATTTGTATATGTAACTGACCTCCAAAAACACTCCTGTGATTAAAGGGTTGAGCACATCAGCCTTCTCTTCCACCTGAAAAGATTGGACATATTAAGTTGCATTTGAAAACCAAGCCAAAATAAGAAAAATCTTGAAGAGAATACAGGCTGCATATATCTAAAACTAAATCAAAACCTTTGATTTTTGATCAGTTAAATAATTTATTCCCCATGCTACAAAAATGAATCTGTGGAATATTCAGAGCCAATGTGGAAATGATGCTAAATATCTGGCATGGATCCTCTCATACTAGTAATGTGAGCATCTAAAGCAGGGGTGTCAAACTCAAGGCCCGCGGGCGGATTCAGCCTGCGGGGAGCTTAGATCTGGCCCGTGAGCTGGAAATAGCAAAGGACCGGCCCGCAGTGCCTCTGCTAGCGAAAACAGGGTATGGGGAGGCTGCACATGACTCCCCGTGCCCCGTTTTGGCTGGCAGAGGGCTATCAAACTAAAAACAAAACAAAAGGAGAAAGGTTTCCCCTTTTGCATTTGAGCATGTAAGAAGGGGCAGGAAAGGAGAAAGGGACAGAGGAAAGACAAAGACAAAGAAAAAAGATGGGAAGAGAGCAAGGAAGGAAAAATAAGGAAAGAGGGGAAGGAAGAAGAAATTAGAATGAAGAGGGAAGGAAGGAAGGAAGGAAGGAAGGAAGGAAGGAAGGAAGGAAGGAAGGAAGGAAGGAAGGAAGGAAGGAAGGATATGATGAGAGTGAGGGAAGGACTCAGGGAAGTCCTGCCTTAGCACTTGGCTACCACAGGTGCCCCCTGGACATGAGTCCCATGTCACGCCCACCATGGCCATGCCCCCCAGCCCTCCGAGGTCAAACACAACCCTGATGCGGCCCTCAATGAAATTGAGTTTGACACCCCTGATCTAAAGCAGAAGAGGACACAACTGATTTGAAGTAATCTATGAAAAAGTCCAACCCTAGTAACGATTTCTGATTTATCTGGGGGGGGGGGGGGGGTTAAAAAATGGTCAACTCCAACGTCTTACTAATAAAATGAAGTAAAATACTTTGCTGATCGTAGCAGTTACGGCAGTGCTTCTCAATTATTTTCTGTTACACCCTCCCCTCAGGAAGAGTAAACATTTTGCGTCCCCCCAACTCTCCGCCGGGACGATTGTTTGCAATATTCGGCACGTTTTCGCTGAAAAAACTCAAGCGGCTTATCAGCGTGATTGGGGTGTGTTTAAGTGACGCCTTAATTTATTTGGCTTCATGCTGTCCGCTGCCAACATTTTTAGACATACCGGTCATTCCTCGTCTCCCACCGTAATCACAGTGAAGCCAAGCGCTACATACGCTTCATCATATTTCCTCGTCTTAGCTTTCAGGAGACTTACATTTGTCTCATTATCTCTTCTCCTTTCTTTTCATCCCTGTTAAATATTTTTCCATGGTGTCTCTTAAGGGTTTGCTATCTGCACTTCATATCTCCTGCTCTGTGCTGTGTGCTATTGTTCGGTGCAAAAAAACCCTACTCCCTGTGGCAAAAAAAGTACGTTCCCCGGGGTCATGCGCCCCCTCTGGCATCACTCCGCGTGCCCCCAGGGGGGCCCGCCCCATTATTTGAGAAGCACTGAGTTACAGGAAATAGCAGGATACCCTTCTTTAAAATAGCATAAAACAAAAACAGTAACACGTGTCCTGTAGGCTGAATCTTTCTATTTTCTCATGAAAAGCTTTTTACCACTAGACATCATCGAGCATCTTACCCCTGCAGTTGTTAAGCATGTGGCAAATTCTTTAGAGAGAGATGACAATTCTTTGCACAGCATAATGGTCATTCTAAAAAATAATAATAATAACAATACGTCATAAATAAAATATTTATCTTTTTTAATTTCTTTTACCATGTATAAGACTAAGGATGATCTACAAGCTTTTAGTCAGTCAGTCTCTAAATATCCTGCATAATTTGCAAGTAGTCTGCCTGGGAGCCTACTAGAGGTATGTTCTGATTTTGCCATAATGAGCTGATTTAAAAAATACATGAATAGAAAATCAAGCCTTTCTAAAGCAGGTTCTTGGGTGGTTTGAAGGGATATGAAAACACAGATTCCAATTAACTTGCAAATATTTCCTTTAGCTCTGTATGGGGAAAAAAGAAGGAAAAAAAGGTGGTGGGGACAGGTTTAGCTTCTAATCACAGTCAGTTCTTTCAGCGGGGTTGTCAAATTGATACGCTTTCTGGGAGAGATGTTGAAAAAAGGATGGTGCAAGATTGCTGCATTATTTAGTGCTCTTTGGGGGGGGAGGGGGTGTCCTTGGTGCTCTCTGATCTTGGCTGTTTCCTTGCAGACATTTCATGACCCAAACTAGCTAACATCATCAATGCTAATCAGTGCACTAGCACTGATGATGTTACCTAGTTTGATGAAACGTCTGCAAGAAAACCACCAAGCTCAGAGAACACCAAGGGCCTCTCCTTTAAACCTACAGCTACAAATATTCTTTATCATTGGTGTTCTTTATTACTTCTTTTTCCCGGAACGAGGAATATTTTTTTAAAAAATACTGATGCCTATGAGACCTGAGAGGGTGTTTCCTTGAAAGCTGCTCACCCATGATCCTCCTATTGCTGGTATCGAGCAAAATTATAAAGTCTTTATATTGCTTTTTATTTTGCACTTAAGCCCTATACCTGTTTAGTAGATTTCCAACAAAAAAGACCATCTTGATATGTACTATTTTCATACAAATTTTACAGAAAGGAAATGTTTCTTTCTGGGACAAGTAATTTTTAAATATATTATTGCACACAACTACCTGAACCGATTCATTTAAAACTTGTCAGATTTCAGTTTCTCAGAAAGAGAGTCAGGATATATATCCCCCAATACCTGATTCTATCAGGCAGAAAACTATATACTGTACTGCCACTTCTCATTTAGCGATTACCTCAGTGATCATTCACAAATACGACAGTAATAAATGGTAATTAAAAATCCATTTTCTAACCAATGCACACATTTAAGACCAAATTTTGGGCATCTGATAATAAAAGTCTTCAGTGTAGAACTGATTAAGATCTGGTCAGTTTCACCAATGGGCCAGAGGATTCTAATCAACTAATTAAGGATATGGAACTGAGCTTGTTAATTTGGGTTAGCGAGTTTCAGGGAAGCACTGAGCTATGAAGAAAAGCAACTTAGGGAGAGACAGCTTGTTTAAGCAATCTCTCTGCCTGTGAGGAGGCAAAAAAAGGGGGGAAATGGGTCAGGCACAGGCAGGGGTGGGCTGCTGGGGGTTCACAGGGGTTCAGGAGAACCTCTAGCTAAAATTCTGTGCAGTTCGGAGAATCCCCAAATCCCACTCCAGGCTGGCCCCGCCCACCCCTCCCCTCCCCTCCTCGGAGTCCCCATGCGGCCCGTTTTGGATGCAGGTAAGTGCAGGACACAGGCGGAGGCTCGGGGAGGGCGAAAAACGGGCCAACCAGAAGTTCGGGAAGGCCATAAATGTCCAGAGGGCCTCCGGATCCTGGGGAGGCTATTTTCGCCCTCCCGGAGGCTTGAGAAAAGCCTCTGGAGTCCGGGGAGGGCAAAAACGCACCCCCCCTGCCATGGTGCAGGAAGCCGACTAGGCCACGCCCACCATAGCCATGCCCACCCAGCAACCGGGCAGAGAACCCCTTGCTAAAATTTTTGAAGCCCACCCCTGGGCACAGGACACTGTACAAGATAACTTTATCTGAATCAGATAGCAGCCAGTGAACTTAGCGCTCTCTCTCTCTCTCTCTCATTTAGCAACCATTTCACTTAATTACTATTGGAATGGAACTAATCTATTGGAATGGAGCTAATCAATAAATGAGGACAGGGTGTACTCATTTCTTAATTTCCAGTGATAGATAGTAAGACATGGAGACTTTGATTGCTGTATTCAAAATTTTAGATTCAGAAAACATTCAAACTGTGCCTTGAAAGAACTATATAACCTCTTGGAGCCATAAGCAAGCAGAAGGCAGCCTGTAAACATGGTAGTAAGAACAATTCCTATAGGAAGTACTGGAATGCTTATAAACCTAAGACTTTCCATGGCATTGTGTTATACTAGATATAGACATACAGAAGTAACGAATGACATAGGAGAATCTTTGGGCTTTTATTCCACTGCCCTAAACAAGACTGGTTAGCAGGAACCAGGCATTTGTTAATCTTTTTACATTTTTTTAGAAAAAGGGAAAGAAATAGAGAAGACAGGCTTGATTAATCTTACTGGGAAAGGGTTTTAGCTCGGATTATAGCCAACACATCTTCTTTTTGCCCATGAAGAACCAATGCTGCAGTTTTGTGGAACATTTCAATGGAATAAGCTGTCAATTCAGCCAGGCTTCTGATTGCAACCATGTGAATATCCTGCAAAGTTAAAAATGGATATTATTCTATTTTCTTTAAAAGAGGAAGCCATGACATTAGTTTCACATCCAGTTCCACCCCCCAAAGACTTCATGCAGAGATCATAACTTGAGGATGAAGGGATATGGTGATAGCTCTTCGATGGATGCATCCATTTAAACTGTACTGCAGCGTTCTTTTGATTACAATTCTTACCTCCACTGACTTTTTATTCTCTTGCTCAGTATCTCCTGAGCCCACTTCCTGGTCTCCTTCATGCTGTTCTGCTTCTTTGACCACTTGCAAGTTGAGGTTTTTAACTAATTCATGAGCAGAGCTCCTTGCCTGCCCAAGAGAGAGGGGGAAAAAAGAGATACATCAACAAATTGCTGATCAGAAGAATGCCCCTATCCAGTCTCTGCAGAGAAAAAGTAAAAGATCCCAGTTCATAATTGCTCCCAAGTGATAGTGATAACAAAATGTCAAAGGCCTGCTACATGGCAAGGAAGCTGATTTCTTTAAAGAAATACATTATTTTCCTTACAGTGGTATAGGGAATGTTGAGCCTTCCAGATGCGGCTGAATTACCAGCATCCCCCAGCCAATATGACCAGTGACAATAGATGCCAGAGAGAATAATATCTATAAGGCTTCATGTTCTCCATTCCCAATTTGCAGCAAAATCTCAAGCTAGCATCATGTCCGTGAGGAGAGTACAAACAGTGTATCTCCACCACAACGCATCTCCCTATAAATAAGTGGTCACTACTCATTGATTACATGAATTGCTCCCTTGCCTTCCCAATTCTAGCCACTGGAAGTCAAAACTGCTTCTATCTGTGCAATGCCATTATGGTTCTTCAGTCATAGTGGTATAGAACGAAGCGTTGGAAAATAGATGTGTAAATGCTGCAGCATAATGCTGAAGTCTGTAATCTTTTCCGTACAAGACTGAAACAGCTGAGTCAGCGGAGGGTTCCGGTTATTTTCGCTACCGTGCGCATCGCGAGCATGCACAGAAGTGAACTTGCGTTCCATCGGGCGACTTCACTTCCGCGCATGCTTAGGACAACATTACAAGCCGAAACACAGCTGAGGAGCTTCTCAGCTGTGCTTCGGAGGAAGAATAAAGGTCAGTATTGAAACAAGGGCGGGTGGGAGGGCTTTTTTCCGACAGCTCAGGATGCGGATAAGCCAAAAAAAGCGCCTAAAAATGACGTCATCGCCAGGCTCCTACCTGTGCGGCATCCCGCACAGCACCGGTAGGAACCCACCACTGAGCTGAGTCCCATTTTTCTTTCTTCTTGTTTGTTGGCAGAAGGGTACAGTGCGGCGATTGGGTAAACATATAATATATAAATATAAGTCAATGTTTGGATTAACATAGAAAATATAATTTTATTCCTGTGGCCCAGGAAACTCCACTCGCTCACCCGACCAACCCAAGATGTTTCATACATCTTAAAATGAGCATGTAATCTCATGTATAAGTATGTGCAAGATAATTATAAAGATGTATGTATGTATAAGCTTTCCAAACCAGAGGTATACACCAGATTTCTTTTTTAATCAGAAAATTAAAAATAAATGGCAATTGAGTCACTGAGATTTATCCTGAGTGGGAGATTTATAGAAAAAGATCTAATCTCCAAACTGAACAGACAATATAGATCACACTCTTCAACTGCTTCAATGTGACGATTCTAACCAAATTGGCAATTGCAGATCAGAGCCAATCTGTATAGCTCTGCTATAAGCACATACAGTTTGAATTAATGAAAACTTTCATGAATCAAGAAAACATGAATTGCTTTTAGCAAGTGAATGTTTTAAAAACAGTATTTTTTTTTCTTTTAGCAAGTTACATCATACTATATATTGACATAATACAACCCAGAAATTGGAATGTTGTCATTCTCTCCTGGAAAAGAGCGCCACTTACTGTTTGTACACATTACTACAAGGAAGGGTGTCTCTTAATTTTGAAATATTCTGATTGGAAAAAGTTTACTTTTCAAGAATTTGAAGACTGAATAAAGTCTGGTCATTTTGAATTGTGCCATTTGAAATATTTCAAGCACCACAACTGTACTTCTGTTTTGTGCTTGGGGTGGCAGATGCATGAACTACAATCCCCCTTATGTCTCTGGCCCACTTGTAAAACACAAGGGAGCAGGAACCAGCCCTCAGCATTGTTTCCTATGGGTGAAATCAAAATATTTCAGGGTTTGTTTTTTTTAAGAACACTTGGAACAATTCTGACTTGTATTGCAGGATAGAGTAGAGCAGAATATTCATATGAAAGTTTAGGTACAGCTGTTTTGTTTGAAACTCAAAACAAAATGTATTTTGTTTCATTCTACTTCTATTAACCTATCTCCTTAAAGAAAAAAATACTTTGATTATTGCCTTAAGCTACTCTTTAAACGTTACCATATAAAACAATTAAAAGATAACAAGCCAATACCCAGAGATTAAGTTTAGTTAGCTTAGATTCTGGATATTTTAAAGAGCTGCAACAATATGACCACTAACGGAGCCATCTTGAAGGATTTATTTATTTATTTGGCTTGTTTGCCATCCATCTCGCCTAGAGCTCTTAGAAAAAGATGTCCATTACTGAAAAGCACTAATATTTGATAATCTCTTCTTCTTCTTCTTGTGCCATATCCGTCATCGGATGTTGGCGATCCTATTTTTATCAACAGCCGCACAAAAAAGTGCTGCTGAGTTTTGTCCAAACCAGTCCCTTAGATTTTGAAGCCATGGTGTTCTTCTTCTGCCTGCACCTCGTTTGCCTTCAATCTTTCCCTGGAGGATTAAGTGACGTGTGCCGTATTTTTCCGGGTGTCGCATCACATGTCCAAAATATTCTAACTTTCACTTTTTTATGGTTTTGATTATTTCCCTTGGCTTTCCCAGGCGGAAAGTCTCTAAGTTACAAAATTCCTTCAGTTGCTGTTACATATCACTAATTATTAATCAATCTAATATAAACGAATAAAAATAAAAATTTAAAGTTAGTCTAGTTAGTACAAGTTACTCCAACGTTCAGAAGCCCAAACTACATCCAGAACAACTCTATACATAATCTTAAAAAGCTAAAAACAAGTATTTACTCACTTGGAGCAATTTAGCTGGTTTTAGAGAGATGCGCAGCTGTGAAAAGAGTATGCCCACTTCAATTGTGAAATCTTCATCTTCTAAAAACAACAGGATGTAGATTGTGTATTTTCAATATAATTACATAAAGTCTTGTTTGTTGTTTTGCATTAGCTAGGTGGGGCATATATGTCTGTTCTTCAGAACAAGAGCACACTGTTTAATAATCTTTGTGATCGAAAAAAGATAGAGGTCTCTAGATTTAGATTATTAGAGTTGTAAGGCACCTTCTAGGTCATCTAGTCCAACCCCCTGCTCAAGAAGGAGTTCCTACACCAGTGATGGCGAACCTTTTTTCCCTCGGGTGCCGAAAATGCGTGCGCGCGCGCTGTCACACATGTGTGAGTGCCCACACCCATAATTCAATGCCTGGGGAGGGTGAAAACGGTCTCTCCCGCCCCCGCAGAGGCCCTCTGGAGGCCGGAAATGGCCCATTTCCCAACTTCCAGTGGGCCTGGTAGGCCCATTTTTCACCCTTCCCAGGCTCCAGAGGCTTCCCTGGAGCCTGGGGAGGGCGAAAACACCCCCTCGGAGGCCCTCTGGAAACCTAAAATGCCCTCACAGAGCCTCCACACGAGCCAAAAATCAGCTGGCCGGCACTCACATGCATGCTGGAGTTGACCTAGGGCAACAGCTCGCGTGCCGGCAGATATGGCTCTGCGTGCCACCTGTGGCACGCGTGCCATAGGTTCGCCATCACTGTCCTACACCATTTGAGACAGATGGCAGTCCAGTCTCCCCTTGAAGGTCACAAGTGTTGGGGCTCTCACAACCTCCGCTGGCAAAACAGCTGTGCAACCAACATAATACTAGCAACATAATGGAAAAAGCATGACTGCTTTTTGTCTTCTTCTTTTTTACCTACAAGTTGCCTGATTTATAGACACAGGAGCCATTATAAGTCTCCTCCCTAAGGTTCCAATCAGCCACTGTGACCACTGGGTTTCTCTCTACATTATGTTAGTTAAGGAAGTCCCATGCTATCATTTGGTCATTCGTTTAAATGTACAGGTATATTATCTAGTACTCAAAAGAACAGAGCCTTAAAATACAGGTAGTCCTCGACTTACAACTATTCATTTAGTGACCATTTAAAATTACAGCAGCACTGAAAAAAAGCGACTTATGACCGTTTTTCACACACTCACTACAGCATTCCCACAGTCACGTGACAAAAATTTGGATGCCCGGCAACTGGCATGTATTTATGACGGTTGCAGGATCATGGGATCACATTTGCAACCTTCTGACAAGCAAAGTCAAGGTGGAAAGCCAGATTCATTTAACCGTCTTACTAACAACTGTAGTGATTCACTTAACAGCTGTGGCAAGAAAAGTCATAAAATGGGGCAAAACTGTCTTGCTTAGCAACAGAAATTTGGGGTTCCATTATGGTCATAAGTCGAGGCCTACCCGTACGTGGAAGCTTTTAATGCCTATTATTTATTTCACTTGATTAATGAAAAGCTAGAGCCTCTAAAATCTAAGCATTAATGACTGAATGCTACAGAATATTAGAAAGCTACCTCACCCACATCAAGAGGTCTTTATAGACTATTGCACAGCCAGTATTCAAGTGTTAGATCTGCCAAATTACCTCTTTTTTCTTCTTCATCATCTTCATCGTCAAATTCAGCTAATGAAAATGCTTCTTTCAGCTTTTCCAGCTCTTCCTTTAAAGTAGCAAACTTCTCACCAGAAAGTGTACTTGTAACAGATTTCACCTGTTTAAAAGATACAATGAGAACTGTGGATCCGGTAGTTCCATATCTGATATGAGAAATACAGCAGGAGTATTAAAAAAGAAATAGACTGAGTAACAAACAAAAATGATTTTTGGAAAATGGGAGCAAAAAGCAAAAAGAGTTTCCATATACTTGTGCTTCCATATCATGTAATGGAATTGATTTTATTTGGACCATCCCAGTTAGATAACACCACCTGGAAATAAAAATCCTTTTTAGGGCTCTTATTTAAAAACACACTAACCCACCTAAAGCAGAGAGAAGGAATTGGTGTTATCAGGACATCTTTTTTCCTGCTTTGATTGGCTTTTATTTATTGGTGCTGCAAAGAATCTGTAAATGGATTCATCTCCCAGAGTTTATATAGATCCCTATTCTTATTCTTCCTCAATTGTAGTCTGTGTGTGTGTGTGTGTGTGTGTGTGTGTGTGTATGTGTGTGTGTGTGTGTGTAAAAAACATTTTTGCTGATAAATGAAAATAAAGGGAGACTATTATAGATCTATTTCGAGCTATTTTGCTCTTGTCAGATAGCCATGCCCTTAGTGGGATTTGAACCTGGGCAGTCTGCTTGTAAGGCAGCAGTTATATATATATATAAATTGCTTAAGGTCATTTACCTTTGATTCACTCTCTCTGGAAAGCATCTCTAAGGCTTCCAAATGAGAAAGTCCCTGAAACTCATCAAAAAGCAATCCATAATGTGCTTTCTTCTCTGTAGTCATGGAAACCTCAGCAGCTGTCCTCTGTTGTTCTCTTTCCTTGGCCTCTCGCAAGACCTACAAATAAAGAAGCTGAAGTGTGACAACAGCAGCATTGAAAAAAGCATGGAAAGAGAAAAGGTCGCCAGCTATAAATTTGTTGCTAGGCCGTGAACTATTCTGTTGATTGACAATTTGTTAATGAGAGGATCAGAAATTAATCGCTCCCAGGTTTTGTGTGGGAAATCCATACCTGAGATAGTGTGGAATTTCTGTTCATCAAGCCTTTTGTTTTCTTAAATCCAGGGTCACCTTCAGCTATCACGTCCATAGTCTTTTTACCAATGTATTCTAATGCATCCAGACTTCCACTTATAACAGTTTTCCCCTAAAAGAGAGAGAGGGGGGGGGAGAGAGATTTGCACTTTTTAAGATATGGCTTTGAAAGGAAGAAATGGTTTTATGATAGAGATATACTGTAAGCGCACATTTGAACTTCTGGAAGCCAAATGTTCAAAATACAGGATTGATTTATATCATTTTCCTTGGGAAACAAGGTAGCAAAGCGGGACACAAAAAAATAGTAGTGAAAATGTGTTGACTGAAAGCAAGAATTTCCAGAGTATGCATTTATAACTCTTGAATTGGCAACATAAAAAAGGCTCAGCTATTATAGATTTTAAAGGCTATATAGATAATATGGATATAGTTGTTTATTATGGTAAAAAAAATGTAACTAAAACTATGTAAAGCTCCGAGGATAGCTTATTGGAGTTAGGGGGCTAAACAGAAAAGCCCAAAATGTTTATTTGTTGTTGTGTATGTCAGTGTTGTATTGCTGTATAGTTTTGTGTATTATTGCAATGCATTCTATATGGGGCTTGAAGGCTACCATAAAATTTCAGCTGCTACAGAACACAAGTCTTCTACACAGCATCGGCCTTGTAATATGAAGGGCCATCTTCTCATCCTGTAATATCAGCCAGAGTTGTCTTCTCCGGATGCCATCCATTAAACAATGCAATCTGATAGGATCTGTGGATAAGAGCCGTGGTGGGGCGCATGGATAGAATGCAATTTTGCAGGCTGACTCTGCTGACTGCCAACAGTTTGATTCAAGGTTGACTCAGCCTTCCATCCTTCCGAGGTCCAACTGCCAACAGTTCGATTCTAACCAGCTCAAGGTTGACTCAGCCTTCCATCCTTCCGAGGTCAGTAAAATGAGGACCCAGATTGTTGAGGGCAATATGCTGACTCCGTAAACTGCTTAGAGAGGGCTGTAAAGCACTGTGAAGCAGTATATAAGTCTAAGTGCTATTGCTATTGCTACCCATAGATAGGATTTACTACAGTATTTATCCGGAGAGCAGCATTCCCCCCGAGATTCAAATGGAACCATCCCTGTTTTCTTTAAAAATGAGTCTCGAAGGATCTATCTTATTTCTCAAATTTGGGCTACGGTGGGTTGTCAACTGCTTTTGTGAAAGGTTCTCCTGTTTTTTTCTGCTGTTGTCTGATCTTGCATTATTTCTTTGGTTTCCAATTTGTATGCTACTCAGACTCACTGAAAAGAGGGGAGGGTAAAGATACAATAAATATGTGGGCTACTTTTAATAAGTATTTTATCCCATTCTGTATTTTAATGATTTATGATTATTACATATTCAGTATATCTTGACATTTTAAATTAAGATATATTTTGCTTCATGAGAATTTCTATTTTTCTGTCTATAAGACGCTGTCATGTATAGGATGCCCCCCCCCCCACTTTTCTTACCCAAAATTCAGAAATCAATATTGTAACCATTAAATAGGAGACATTTATTTCGCAAAGACATTCGCTTACTAGTACTGGTTTTTATTTTTTTGCTTTATGACATTTTTATGGGCTCAGAACGCTCTGACATTACCGCTCCCTGTTGCATCTGGGCACTGGCTACATGCTCTCCGCAGCATCAGCTGACGTCAGTTACATAAGGCTCATGATTGGAGGAAACCTGTTAGCTTGTCTCTGCAATCGGAAGTTTCGCTCGTGAGGCTAGTTTGCAGAGATAAGGTATCAGCAGTCTCGCAACCACGATTCTCCTCTCAGCCCCCCATGTAGAAGACGTCCCTCCATTTTTAGGTAATTATTTTGAAGAAAAAGTATCATCTCATATATACGGAAAAATACGGTATGTTAACATAACCCTTTCAATCTCACTCACTGTGCTCTGAACAGCAGAAGAAATGGTAGAAAACATTCCAAAAGCACCACTGAGAGGTGAGGGATTTTCACCCTCTTTCTTGTCATCACTTACTTCTTCAGAATTGTGGCTTTCTGAAACAAAAGCATTCATTTAGAATAGAATAGAATAGAATAGAGTAGAGTAGAGTAGAGTAGAGTAGAGTAGAGTAGAGTAGAGTAGAGTAGAGTAGAGTAGAGTAGAGTAGAGTAGAATAGAATAGAATAGAATAGAATAGAATAGAATAGAATAGAATAGAATAGAATAGAATAGAATAGAATAGAATAGAATAGAATAGAATTCTTTATTGGCCAAGCGTGATTGGACACACAAGGAATTTGTCTTTGATGCATATGCTCTCAGTGTACATAAAAGAAAATATACATTTGTCAAGAATCATGAGGTACAACACTTAATGATTGTCATAGGGTACAAATAAGCAATCAGGAAACAATCAATATTAATATAAATCATAAGAATACAAGCAACAAGATACAGTCATACAGTCATAAGTGGGATGAGATGGGTGATAGGAACAATGAGAAGACTAATAGTAATAGTAATGCAGCCTTAGTGAATAGTTTGACAGTGGTGAGGGAATTATTTGTTTAGCAGAGTGATGGCGTTTGGGGAAAAACTGTTCTTGTGTCTAGTTGTCTTGGTGTGCAGTGCTCTATAGCGTTGTTTTGAGGGTAGGAGTTGAAATAATTTATGTCCAGCATGCGAGGGGTCTGTAAATATTTTCACGGCCCTCTTTTTGACTCATTGACAGTTTGACAGTTTTAAGGGTTGAAACTGCCCTTGAATATTTCAAAGTATCCTAAACCCTCTGTAGGCATATAAAACTAAAGAGAGCAATTCTCTGAACCTAACCAGTAGTTCCTGCTGTCAGATATAAACACCCATTTCTATCTAGACTGGTATCAAAAACTGAAACTCTGCCATCTTCACTCTGCACAAAATCAAAGGGTTATCCAAATGCAGGCATACATTTAATATCCTGAACAAAGTACAGCAATACAAAGGTTGCAGGTGCTTTTCCTTCAGGATATGCACATTTCTGAGATGCCAGCAACAGCAATATTTCTAAGTCTTATTATTTGGCAGTAATATGACAGCCTGATATTCAGCTTGTCTGCCATAGAGCACAGATCCCTTCAAAGGTAACAAAGGTCATTATATATAAAATATTTTATGTGCTAAGATAAGTTCTGACCTTTTATTGCATCTCTGGCATCAGGTGATAAGTCAGCAGGGTTGGGCATCCCTAGGGATGTTTCTGCTTTTTCAATGACATTTGAAATTCCATGACCTAGAGAAAGAAGAGATAATGTTAACCCTGAGGGGGGGAAAATGAATTGCCCAAGCAAGCAAAATAAAAATCAATAGGATGCAAAGAGAGAATTTTTTTGGGCAGAGATGATTTTATTAACAGTCTTAAACCAGGAATGTGTCTATAAGGAATCTATTAGCACCAACAACTCTATCTTAAGAAACTACATTAGTAAATAAAATTTGAGACAAATGTAAAATATAGTACATCGTGAAATTAAAACATCCAGACTAAGACCCACCAGTAAGACCCAAAAGAAACATTCAATGTCTGAGCTATAAATGGGATACAGTAGAACCTCTGGTCACGAACGCTCTGACCACGACCAAATCGGGTTCCAACCAAAAAATTCACATATTTTTTTCCGCGGCCGATTTTCCCTTCCGCACCATTTTTTTTGTAAGCGCCAAATTTCCAAAATTAGGTTTCAGTCACGACCAAATTGGTTTGCGACCAAAGTTATGGAACGAATTATGGTTGTGACCAGAGGTTATAGCAATAGCACTTATATACCGCTTCATAGTGCTTTACAGCTCTCTCTAAGCGGTTTACAGAGTTCAGCATATTGCCCCCAACAATCTGGGTCCTCATTTTACCCACCTCGGAAGGATGGAAGGCTGAGTCAACCTTGAGCCTAGTGAGATTTGAACAGCTGAACTGCTGAACTAGCAATCAGCTGAAGGTCGCAATGCTGCTTTTAACCACTGCGCTATCTCAGCTCCTACAGGTTCTACTGTAGTCATTAAAATTACATAAAATGTAACATGTACAATTACAAAAATACGATTTCTAAAATTTACATGGAGTGTGATAATATCTAAAGTTGTATACAATTTGGTAATATCCAAAATGACATAAAATACTTCTTTGGAGCAGGAGCTTGACCTATCAAGGTCCAGATCTTCCATGCTGCTACCCAAACTTAGCCATATGCACTGCAATAAATGGCAGCTCATCTGGGCATAGGCCAGGACAGAACAATCAGGATCACTAATCAGAGGAAGAATAAATCTGGTTTGAATAGCTCTACAAAAGGAGTAACAAAGAAGAATGTGTTCTGGGTTTCCACAGCCACAGTGCTGCAATGATTACAATGCAGTATTGCAGGCTAACTCTGCCCACTGCCAAGAGTTCAATCCTGACCGGCTCAAGGTTGACTCAACCTTCCATCCTTCTAAGGTCAGTAAAATGAGGACCCAGATTGGTGGGGTCAATATGCTGACTCTGTAAACCACTTAAGAGAAGACTGTAAAGCACTATGAAGCGGTATATAAGTCTAAGTGCTATTGCTATTTCAGCTCTCCTGAATCACACTTGTACTATTTTATGTTTGCCATCCAACACTGCAAAGGGAAGGGCATGACAAGAGAAAAATTTCCTATGGCTGTGTGACAATGCATGTATTGATGCATCTATTGATGCCAGGAAGGATGAGGTCCTCTTAGATCTGCCTGTATTGTCCAAGCAAGCAAAATAAAAGTCAATAGGATGCATTCTACTATTTTGCTCAGTCTAGCCACTAGCTTAATCTCAATTTTATACGGTTCCTCTGTATTTTCACTTAGCGATAACATATAAACTTTTAAGAGCTTGTAAAAGCTATGTAGGTTTGAATTGGTTGAGTGATGCATAATCAAAACACCAAGATATATTTACTGTTCTATAAATACATATTTTAAAAAAAATATTTTGATCTTGCTCTATATTTTTCTTTACTTTTCATAAGGTATTTTTGTGGTTGCCCCCATTAACCTCTAAAAGAAAAAAGAACTATAATAGAAAGTTCATTGGATTTGTAAAGTAGGTTCTATGAATCTGCTATGTTTTAGCTATCCTTACCAACAGTGGCCATTGTAGCAGAAGCACTTGAAAGCAATGATTTCCCCCAGTTTCCCCAATATCCCCATCCTGCTTGGGTCTTCTCAATGGGACCTGAGACCTTAGTAAAAGAGAACAAGGTAAGTAGTTATTTGTTCCTTTTTAAATAACCAAACTATTAAAATTAATTTCTAGCGAAGGAAATATATAGAAAAAATAAATAATACATTTTACATCACTATTTTACAGAACATTCTTTTATTTCTGTTAGCAAACTTGGATGCTTAATGGGGAAAGAGCTGATAGACTTTCAAATAAAAAATAATGTTCTTTTCCAAATAAAAGGGGATTCTTATTAATACAATATAAAGCATTATTTAAAAATATTAAAGATCTAGTTGTACACAATCCTCAAATTTATCAATACTATGAGAAAAACTATTTGTATTTGTTAACTATATTGTGTTAATACAACTCTTCATCTCGTGTGAATCAATTTGGTCAAGAATAGGAAAATATTCTCTTAATAAATAAACTGAATATTTATTTCTATGTTTCAGCAGTTATAGTCACCTATGCAAGCAGATCTATAGAACAGAATGGATACAAATTGCTTTCAAATTAATGCCGTAAAAGTAAGGCTATATATTTCATTTATATTATTATTCTGACCTAAGATCCTAAGGTAACATGTAATGAACTTGATTGCATATGGTATATTTATCTTTCTTAAGAACTCAGGAGATACAATCCAACTGCAGATTGAAATTGATAGATTCCGTTTAAATTACAGAATTATAATAACTGACTTTCGTAGCCAGTACGCCTACCGCCTGCCCCCCAAATGTTTCACTTATGAAGACAGAGTGAGTATTTTGAGATAAAACTGAAAATTAACAGGTTTTAGCATAAATACAAGTATATTTTGCACCTGTGGCTCTTGCGCTGCACTGAGCTCAGTGATTTTGGCTTCTGGTGTTTTCTGGGTCATGAACGTAGGTTCGTCTTCCTCGCCATTATTCTTGGTCACATCTTCATCCACTGCCTTCTGCACATTTTCATCAGGTTCACCCACATCTTCTCTCAGTGATTCATTTTCCATTTGGGACATGACCAAAGCATATCCTTGTTTTAGAAGTAATTATTATAATTATTTATTTTAGCTTAATGTGACATATATTTTTAACTTGAGTCCATTTGACTAGTTAAATAAAGTACATCAGTACAGCAAAACAGTTTACATATCATACTACTAAATATATAAAAATCAAATCTGAGTTTGGAGAATGCAAAAAAAAAAGTAGCACAATTAACCTGGGAAATGAGATTGATAGAAACTAGCTTATTACTTGCTAGATTATTCAGACAACCTAAACATTAGGTAACTTTGAAGACAATTATAAATATTAAAGCACATACATAACACAATCCTATGCATGTTTACTCAGAAGTAAGCATCTGATTTCAGTGTGGCAGTTGATGTAATGTGCCGGTGCCTGGACGACGTTAGGATCTGGATGGGGAGGAACAGACTCAGACTCAACCCCGACAAGACTGAGTGGCTTTGGATATTGCCTCCTAAGGACTACGACAACTGTCCCTCCTTGGTTCTCGAGGGAGCGAAACTGACTCCCTCGGATCAGGTCCGCAACTTGGGGGTCCTCCTAGATCCACAGCTAAAATTGGAACATCATCTTACCACTGTGGCTAGGGGGGCCTTTGCACAGGTTCGCCTGGTGCACCAGTTGCGGCCATACTTGGAGAAGGAGGCTCTACTCACGGTCACTCATGCCCTTGTCACCTCGCACTTGGACTACTGCAACGCGCTCTACATGGGGCTACCCTTGAAGAGAATCCGGAGACTTCAGCTGGTGCAAAATGCGGCTGCGCGTGCTGTGGTGGGTGTGCCAAGGTACACCCACGTGACACCTATACTCCGCCAGCTGCATTGGTTGCCCATCGGTCTCCGGGTCCAATTCAAGGTGTTGCTCACCATCTTTAAAGCCCTTCATGGCTTAGGACCAGGTTATCTCCGGGACCGCATTCTGCCTCACACTTCCCTCCGACCGGTTAGGGCCCACAGAGTTGGCCTCCTCCAGGTCCCGTCGGCCAAGCAATGCCGCCTGGTGGGCCCTAGGGGGAGAGCCTTCTCTGTGGCAGGCCCCGCGCTCTGGAACCAACTTCCCCCAGAGACCAGAACTATCCCCACTCTGCTGGCCTTCCGAAAAGCTGTCAAGACATGGCTTTTCCTGCAGGCTGGAGGTAGAGCTTAATCCACTCGAGCTCACCCCAAGTATGTACGGTTGTTGAATGAGTTGGACGATTTTAAATATTGTGTTTTTAATTTTTATATCTGTTTTTTAAATGTAATATTTATGAATTGGTGTCTTGTATTTTCTCTGTTGTACGCCGCCCTGAGTCCTTCAGGAGTTGGGCGGCATATAAGAACACCATAATAAATAAATAAATAAATAAATAAAATAAATCTCTGATTCAGTTGTTTGCATAGGGATATCACTCAAGCAAGATCAAAAATAATAGGCATATTAGAATAATTATTAGTTATTTCAACTCCTTTGAGAAAATATAACTATTTTATTGAGACTCTCTAGATTCATCATTCTATTCTTAAATAGCTAACTACTTTCCTCTCCTTTAAGCTACCAGGCAGAGGAAAATAAGAAGTTCTTTGTTTGACATACATATAAATTAATAAAGCAATTAGATAACAAAACAGATTGTGTATTTTACAGATGTGTTTTTAACAACACAAATAACCTCAAATGAAACATAGAGCTTCCCACATGACAACAATTCTTAAACTCTACACATTTTTCTAAAATTGAAGAGCATTGTCAACAGCTACCGGTAAATCATATTAGATATAATTACTCTTCCTAGTTTTGATCCTGCATACACGTGTGCAGCTATGGATAGAAATGTCTTTGTCCAATTTAGTCTACAGTAGCAGTTCCAAATGTTTCTGACCATGATGATTTATAATTGGATCATGACAAGTCATTCCACATGAAGCTGAATATTTTCAATGCCCAGAGGTTTCAGTCCATAATGGCAAGAAAACTATTAAACCAAAATTTGATTCTAAAAACACATCATTATATTGCTGAAACAATGGCTTCATAGTTCTTTCAAGGCCCTATATTGGTTACAGTGTTTATTTTTATGTGTTTAATTATTTAATTATACTATGTCTTATAGGATTCAGCACCAAGGTATCTTAATGTATTCCACTTCTTTTTGCTTATTTAAACTGACTAACAAGTTCTGCTATTGATTCCATGTTTAATTAAATACATTTATTTAGAATAAATAATAAAAACAAATTATTTGCATGGAACAAAGCATGTTCTTGTCTATGTCACACAGACTTTGAAAATCCTTTCATTAAGAGAGCTATCTTGTTCCCTCATTAGCTTTCTACCGTATTTAAATTAATACAAGCTTTTATTGTTACATATTCTGCATTTATTGGGCTGTTGTTTTTTGTTTTGTGTTGACTATCTGAAAATGGAAGAATATGAATAACTTGCATAATAGATAGTTACTCTATGTCCCTTGGGACAAGTTTTATACAGCTCTCATTTAATAGGTGGATGATTACATCATACCAAGGGATATGCCAAGTTGTTTTAATACAACCTACATGACAAAAGTGGGAAAGTGTCAGAAGCATCAGCATTTGATCAACTGAAATCAAAGGCTAAGGATAGGCTACATTATCATTTCAAGAAATACAAAAGTAAAAGCATGAAATAGTATTCTGGTTTAACTAGAAAAATAATGTGCTTCTAATGTATCAAAAAGTGTGAAAAACCTTGGTCTATTTTGAAAGATAGTAAATGAACTGATATTTCAAGGTAATTTATATATCAGATTCCTATGTTCTTTCCTGCTTTTGACCGACCCACCCCAAAAAAACTGCAGGATACGCAGACATTTCTAAGTGTAAATAAGAGATTAATCATAATTTCAAAGAAATAATTGCCTTTGCTCATTAGATACAGTGAGAATTACCTTTTTAGTGCCTTACACTTAACATATGAAATCATGCCAGAATTTTGTTTTTTATAAAGAAAATCAGAGTTAATACAATAAGTTGGTGCCCCCCACCAACCATCCCTCACTTCTTTTTTTATTTCCTTCAGACAATCTTCCAGCATAGCATATGATGCCTATCTTATTTTCCAGGCCTGTGCTGTTGTTATGCACGCTTACTCATAGAGTATCCCACTTATCCAAGTGACCTTTCAGGCAACTGTTGATATTTAGAGTATTACATCAGCGTTGCATAAGGTTCAAAAACTTTAGTCATACAGCTTTATATAAGAAAGGCAGAAAAAGAAGAAAACAATGTGGAGAAGGGGATAAAGTTAAGTTAATTATATGTGGCAATCAAGAGGGAGGAGGTGATAATAGTAAAGAGTAAGCAAAATGTTTAAATAGGAGTAAGTAAAGACAAGTTTTAGCTACAAAAGCCACTTTTGTTCCAGGATGCAATATTTGGTATGAGAAAGAACAGAGACACCTACCTGAATTTAGAGGATGGACTCCAGCCAAACTGTAATTACCAGTCCAAACTCAGCTACTTCTGTTGGATCTAAAAGATCAAGATCTAAAACAAAAGGATCCTCTGAGAATCTGTGAGTAGGGCAAGTAAATACAAAAGTCTTTTATTACTCTCTTTCTCCGATGCATATACACTCCAGCAAATCAACTTTCTGTTGAAACACTGAAACAAACACTGAAGACTGCAACTACCATTCTCCCTAGCCAGAAGCCCACTGGGAGTTGTAGTCCAGCCTGGTAGGGAAGGGGTAGGGGGTTTGGAATAGATCCAAGCAGAAGGAAGGACCCTCATCCCGAAGGGAAGATTCATTCCACTCAACTCGCGTGGATTTTAACTGGCATCATCACTAATGGAAATTTATGGGAATAAATGTTCCTAACCAGAGCAAAGCAGCAAAGGCATGAAAAAGGCATTTCCAAATAAGAAAAATACACCTTGTGATAGAAACAAAGTCGAAGCGCAGGGACTGTCCTCTCCGGACTCTGCAGCCTTTTTTCCCTTTTTCTCCACTGAAATATCACACCACAAACAGCCACGTCTCTATGGCCCCCAACACGCCAGATTACTGTACCTCAACCATGGAGAGGAGGAAAGAGCGTCACTGAGCCGGAAGTCAGGTGACCTCGCTGTTTTCCTTTCTTTTTTTCGTTACCGGATATGACGAAATTGCAGGAAGAGTTACCGACCGGCTGGGTAGTTGGACAGGTAGGGCTGGTTATCTTTGCGGTGGGCGAGGATGGACATAGGGCCCGAGAAGGGAGTCCGCCGCCGACGCTCTTCGCGGCGATCAAGCGCGATGGTGGGGTGGGGGGCGCAGGGCTGACGCTGTTGGCGCTGTCGGGACGTCATGTGATAGGAGTCTTTGCACCCCGGAGCTCTGTTGGTGGAAACAATGCCCGCCAGGAGTATTGCCCCGTGGAGGGATAGGCCAGGCTGTTACTGTTCCGCCTGTGTATCGGAGATGTAATGCAGATACAGTAATTGAGTTAGATACCCTAATTAGATATCCTAACTCAGGGGTGGGGAACGATGGCCCTTTTATGACTTGTGGACTTCAACTCCCAGAATTCCTTAGCTAGTATGGCTGGCTCAGGAATTCTGGGAGTTGAAGTCCACAAGTCATAAAAGGGCCATCGTTCCCCACCTCTGCCCTAAACTCAAGAGGGTCGGAGAAGGAGCCTGCGTGCGGCTGTCTCCCTCAGTCTGGTCTCGAGATGAGCCACAGATTTTCCAGGCAGTTTTAACTCGAGACAGTCTCTCCTTGCCTCTCGATGAAGCAATGATAATCATAGTAGTAAACTCAGAAGGAAGGAGCCAGTTTGGTGTAGTAGTGGTTAAGGCACCAGGCTAGAACCTGGGAGGCCGGCACTTTTAGTCCCGGTTTAAATATGAAGCCAGCTGAGTGACCTCGGGCCAGTCATTCTTTCTCCCAGCCTTAGCAAGAAGGCGAGGGTAAACCACTTGAGAAAAACCTTGCCAAGAAAACTGCAGGGACAGGCACAAACAGTATCCAGGTGACTCAAAGTCACCTTAAATAAATAAATGAATAAACTCAGAACGATCCAAAGAAAGGGGCCATAAGAGCATCAGTCTACAATTGGACAACAAGCATTCCAAAAATTTAACACCAGAGATTTCAGAAGCATCTGCATCCTCTCTCTCTCACACACACACACACCTTGTTTTCCCTAAATATTGTCTGTGCCTGCCTCTGGATTATTTCAGTAAGATGAAATAAACCCAGTGATACCTTTGCTGAATTAGATTCCAGAGTTGTTCGATTATGTTGAATTGCCTGAATAATTGCGTTCGTTATTATGAAAGCTGATGTTGTGAAGCAGTTAATCTTAGTAATTATAGTAATTCTTAAGAAACCTTTGGGGATTGGATGTAAAATGTCAAGCTCAGCTCTTGGTTGCTTCATGTACATATTTGTTGCCTTCAAAGATATTTTTCATTTAATCCAAAGATTAATTGAAAAGTATGTTTTTCAATTAATTGTTGTCTTTTATATTAGTTGTTAACTAACATGTAATGGTTTAATTATTATTGTCTTACAAAATGATTTAGTAGTGAGGGATTCAGTTTGTAAACAGCTATGGAAAATAGTAGTCACGGGATTAGGAAAGATTAGATAGCAAAAATAAATCTGAAGAATAATGGGAAAATTTAGTAGCATTCAAAACTACTGTATTTTCCGGTGTATAAGATGACTTTTTAGCCCAGGAAAATCTTCTCAAAAGTCGGGGGTCATCTTATGCAGTGGTCCCCAACCTTTTTATTGCCGTGGACCGGTCAACGTTTGATAATTTTTCCGCGGCCCACTGGGGGGGGGGGTTGCGACATTTTCAATACTGATGACCCACGCACAGAAGCCCCGCCCCCACGCTGATCAGCTGGGCTGGGGCACGTCGGCAGACGCAGGAATCCCGTCCCTGTGCTTATTATCGGGACTCGCAGGACTTGCAAAAGTCGCAGGACCCGCTGCCGCCGCTGCACAGAAGACGCAGTAGCAGGGCGGCCCGGTACCATTTGTTCTGCGGACCGGTACCGGGCCGCGGACCGGGGGTTGGGGACCACTGGTCTTATGCACCCAGTCGTCTTATACGCCGGAAAATACGGTATTGTGTATTATGCAAACTTGGGTCCATATCTTAGGGAACATATGCAATTAGTGCATATAATTACCTCCAGCTTTTGAAAGCTGGTTATTTTCTAAGTTAGAAATAAGGGACATTATCACCTCTGATAAGATTTTATGAGGTTTTACGAAAATAATAAATAAAACTGGGGAAGAAGTTTATTAAATGTTCCACACTTCTTAAAATTAGTAACTCAAGCATCATATAAGTCTTTGGTTTTTTTAGTATTAGAATTATTTTAGACTGAGATCGGTTACCAGATCTGTTAACTTATCTTTCATTTCCATTTAGCAAATAATAAAATACAAATAGAAGCTATATTTGTATTATATTTTTGAACTATGCTATTTCCCCCCAAAAAATGTTGAAGGAAGGTGTTAAAATGTAACGTGACCTAATCAGTTCTATGGAGTTGATCAGGGAAGAATCCATGGGAAATAAGCTACTAAGAAAGCTCAGGTAGGGAAATGGGGAAGATTCTTTTGTAAGTGGAATTTGCTTTTTTGATGCCAACTTCCACAGATAGAAGGTATTGTTCCATTGATGGCAGAAACTCTATATCCAATCCTATAATATAGGAATGAAAATGGGTCATGTTGCCACCACAAATCAGTTACTTGTGTAAGAAAAGTATTCTTGCATTTCTTTTTTTTTCTTTTTTTGGTACTAATATGTAGACTAGTTGCAGTTACAGTGGTTCTAGCTGTAATATCCTTTTCATAAGTTTTAACAAACCTATACAGTTTTGTATTTTTAATAACTCGCATTCATGTTTTTAGTATTTTAATTGGGTTTCTCATGTACTTGCTTTTTAGGCATCTTCAAAGACAATGGTTGATGCATCACTCAATATCTTCTCTGGTGATCAAGATAATGTGTATTGTTTCAGAGCTAACTTTCTTCAGTAATTAAATTCAACAAAAGAAGCCCTTAATTTTAAGCTTCCATGAAGTTCAGCTGTTGCCTGTTGATTCTGGTTCTTAACTGCAGCGTTTTTGCTCAAGAAAATGTTACTTCCAACCTGACATTTACTGTGGGATCAAGGCCCCTGCCTCTCAACATATCACTTCTCCATATCTTCCAAGCCTTGACAAAATATCCAGTTCCTCAGGATATCATAGCAAAGGAAGGTACCTGTGTTTTCATTGAATGTAATTTGAACATTAGCCAGCAGGACACCATATTCTGGTACAACTCAAAGGGGCATCTTCTGGAGCAAAGTGGAAGAGGTAAGATGCATATTTGTCTAAACTTACAATAAGCTTGACTCAATATATAATGTTCCATAAAACATTACATTCCGTCACATTCCGTAAAAAGCACGAAGGGGAAAAAATAACAGATGTACAATCACAGTGCCGAAAGGTACCTATATTACAATGTATTATAAATCTCTCTTAAATTACAACAATGGACAACTATTTGCATAGTTAAGAATTTATATATATAGATGTATAATATATTTATATAGAGAGATATAATTTAATGATCAATAAATAGGTTGTTCAGTCAAGTTGCTTTAACATTAAAATCATTTGGCATTTAGGGTGAAAAGAATCTGTAGGCAAATCTTTGAATGCCTGTCTGAACAAAAAGCATTTTCTGAAGCTGTCTTCTTTAAAGGACTGTTCATCTGAATTTATAACAGCTGCAAGGAAGATTGGAATTGCAGCAGCAGAATTATTTCTCTAAGAAAGAACAAGTTAAAGAACCCCAATCAGATCCTGAATCTAGTTATTTGAATCCCATCTATAGAAATTAAATTTATATTGTATAGACCAGGGCTGTCTATTCTGCTAAACTTCATGTGGTTTATGCTTGTTCTAGATTAGGGGTGTCAAACTCACATCATGGTGACGTCACATGATGTATCGGGACTTTTTTCCCCTTTGCTAAAAAGGGGGTGGAGGTGGCCAGCGCGTTACACATCCGGCCCGCGGGCCGGGAGTTTGACAGCCCTGTTCTAGAGCATGAGGAACAACAGTTTTTAAAATTCAGAATAGCTACCAGAATTAAAGGCAGATTGAAATAAAAGAATATTTAAAATCAATTTAAAATTAAACAGAAATTCTGGGCATATATTTATTGGGGGAAGGGACCACAACTGAAATGGCCCCATCTTTCGTGCATGCTGACCTGAGAAATATGAAAGTATAATTTGATCTTGCAATGTTTTAAAAAAAATTCTATTTGTGTCTTTAGATGGAAGACTGGTGATCTCTGACAATATCCTCAATATCACAGGTGTAATATTTGCTGACCGGGGACGATATACTTGCAGTGTCACAAATGAAAATGGCACTTCTTATTATTCAATCACCCTCAGAGTGGTCTCCACCTCTGGAGACATGGGCATTTATTACATGATTGTCTGCCTAGTTGCTTTTACCATCATCCTAATCTTAAATATTACACGTCTGTGCATGATGAGCAGCCATCTTCGTAAAACAGAGAAAGCCATCAATGAGTTCTTCAGAACTGAAGGGGCTGAGAAGCTACAGAAGGCTTTCGAAATAGCCAAACGCATTCCTATTATTACCTCTGCCAAAACTCTAGAGCTGGCCAAAGTCACCCAGTTTAAAACCATGGAATTTGCTCGCTACATTGAAGAACTTGCCAGAAGTATCCCTCTGCCACCTCTAATCCTTAACTGCAGGGCCTTTATGGAAGAAATATTTGAAGCAGTGCATGTTGATGACCCTAATGAAGTAGGAGATGGAGTGAAACAGACCCAAGCTCTCGGTGCCCAAGAGGGAATCTATCCCTTAAATACAGAAATAAAGCGCAGTAATTCACCAGCAGGAGATTCAGATGATGGTTCAGTGAATGACCACTGCAAAGAAATAGCTGTGGAGGTATCTGTCCACCTTCAGTCAGAAGCACAAAGCATTGATACTGTTTCTCACGATAGTATCCCCTCCCTGCCGTCAGAGGATGGTCTGAAGGCTGAATCCAAATAGAATAGCAAAGCTACTTGTGTGACGTTCCTCCTGATTTGGGAGAATGCTCTCAAAGAGAAAAGAGAAAATGCCACCATAGTCTCAGATGCATGATCCCTGTTTGTTTTTTCTTTTAAATTTTGTTAGGTGACTGTAAAATCAGCATAGATGAAGCTATTTTAAAATTCTTACTATAACTAATCTTAGAAGTATTTTGCAGCAGGAATCCTTTCTATCAATTATTGATTACTCAATAATTATAATTATAATAGAGTGGGCAAATTATAATAATTATAATAGAGTGGGCAAATTTTTGTTGGCTGGTGTAGTACAGTTTATTATTATTTTTGTGAGAGAAAGATGGCAGCAAATAGGGCACCGATGGCATGATATGAAAAATAACTGGGGACTTTGTTACATTTTCCCTCACTTTTCAGTGAGCTAAGACTAAAAGAGGCACAACACACCTTTGCTTGCCCATAAAAACTAAAATGAAGGCTGGTGAGCTATCTGTTCATGAGATACAGCAACATAATACATTGATGTAAATAGTTTTTGTCATGTCTACCCAGAAATTTAAATTCTTATATGTGCTCAGTTCTTTTATTAAAAGAATTTCTTTTATTACAGTTCACAAGTGTACTGTACAAAAAAATTATAATGTGGCAGGTCTCTTTTTTTTAATGCTATAAGGAGACTATGTGATTGTTACAACTGAAAACTATGTGAAAAACTTATGAAATATCCAGAGATTCAATTGTATGTATGTATGTTCCTATTCAGTATTTGCATTAGAAAATAGGAATCCAAGTGCAACCTTTGCATTGCAGCCAATTGCCAAATATTTTAATAAATGAGGCTTGTTTTCTCGGTATTACTCCTAATATCAACTTTTGGAATATTATTTCATTTCATTGCAGTGGTGAACTGACAAAATCTTCAGGTTCTCTCAGTGTTACTATGATAAAAACAGTGACAGGTTCGGTACTAGTGACTATTTTTAAGTGTCTGCAGTAAACCTCATAACTTCAGCCTTCTTCGGGCAGTATGTTCTTAATTGTTGATATTAAATGGCCAATGTTTGAGGACAGTATCATTCAATGGCAGTTATAAGTGTGCCATGAAAATCACCTGGGGAAAACCGTTAACATGAGCCAATGATAATTTGGGTGAAAAAGATGCACAGTTAGAAAAGTAGGCTGAGAATTGTTATCTATGGAGTGACATTTGGCCTGGCCCCAATAAAAAACCTGGGAAAACCTCAAAGAACAACACCATTATACAATAAGCAACTTTAATACAGACATTTAGCTGATTCCTCATGTTCAACAGTAGTGTAATTGCCTACTAGAGCCGTGGTGGTACAGTGGTTAGAATGCAATACTGCAGGCTGATTCTGCCAATTGCCAGGAGTTCGATCCTGACCGGCTCAAGAATGACTCAACCTTCCATCCTTTCAAGGTCTGTAAAATGAGGACCCAGATTGTTGAGGGCAATATGTTGACTCTGTAATCTGATTTGAGAGGGCTGTAAAGCACTGTGAAGTGGTATATAAGTCTAAGTGCTATTGCTTCAGGCTTTAGATATGAAATAATACAGTTAAATCTCACTTTAAAGAAAAACAGATACCTTGTAAATTCAAAATTAAATTGTTGAGGATTTAGTTTGGTCAGTTGTTGCCTGTTGTTCCCCTCACATACCTTTGTATGAAGCTTTTACCTTTCTGGAAAATTACTTCACATAACTGAAGTGATGCAATCCATTATATCACATCATCTTGTAGTAGGAGATGATGATATAATGGATTGCATCACTTCAGTTATGTGAAGCAGATCTGTCCTTATGCTGTGAGGTCACATTTGCTAATGAAATAAGATTGTCCTTTCTCTTCCAGCCATTTGAATTGACCCAGTTCATATAAGCTTTTTTTTTTCACACCCGGGGGGAAGGGGGTGTAACAGCCCTAACATAGTTTCCTTCTTAGCTTTAAAAAAATGACAAAATATATTTGACCCATAATCTAGAAAGTTAAAATAGTGCAAGTCTAAATTTATGATAGATATGAAATCCTCCTTGCTCTAGCAAAACCTGAATAAACATGATTTTTGAAGGAATCTGTTATGTTTATAGCACAAGTGGGTGGCAAGCAGTAGTAGTAATGGCACCTGGGAGTTGGAGTCATTGGCAGTAATGCCCATCTGTTTAACAGATTGTTTAAGAAAACATTTACCTCACAATATTTAGCTTAATTTTCTTAATATTTGTTTCTGTTTCTGAAGCAAAATAGATCATGCAGGCTTAAGCTTGGCAAAGGGATATATAAATATAGGATGCTATTTCTCTTTATCCTTCTATAAATCATTTTTATGTATAACCTGTAAAAAGAGAGGATCTTGGTTTGCATCCCTTTCTCTGGAACAAAGGCAGGACGGAGATAAATTTAGATGGATTAGAGGTAAAAATCATGCATGGTGAATATTGTGCAGTGTGGGTAGGATTTTTTTTAAGCATATTTTTTTTACCAAATATTCTTGTAGTGTTATGAACATATTTGGAGAACTATTGTGGGTGATATGTACTTGTTTCAAAAATTGATGGAACCTTATGGGGGGGGGGGAACAACAACGCAAGACTTCTCAAATGGCCAACATATTTTTATGAATAATCAGGGCACGAGCCCAGCTGTAAAGGTATTATTTCCTAATTAATTGGAGGTTCAGTTCTGCCTGTGTACTTTTGTGTGTGTGTGTGTAAACTAATTTACATTAGTAGCCATGAGGTTGTGTTCTTGTTTCTTTAGCTGTAGTGTTTTGTGAAAGTATTAGAAAACCTAACTCTGTTCACCAAAATGTGGTTTCAGCATTACATTTGTAGCTTGGGAGTTGCCACAGTTGTATTTCATACTTTTATATAAAAATAAGATGGTGCTTTCTTCCAACAATAAAATCTACTATTAAATGTCTGAACTGTGTTTCTGGTTTTATGTATTATTATTTATATGCTATTTTAATGCATATATTTTAATGCATATATAACCCTATATGCTATTTTAATGCCTTAAAGCCCTGCAGCCATATGCGATCATTTAATATGTTATATATACAATTGTAGGCTTCTGCCATTTTCGCCAGTTGGTCCTCTGTAATATATGCCTTATTGATTGATTTTCTATCTGGTTACATGGAAAATAAGAAAAGAAACCAGTATATATAAATCTGCTTTTGAAATATTTAAGCATTACATGCATATAGCAATAGGGATTTAAAATGCAAAAATAATCAACGAATAGCTTGCCTGAATTTTGCCTTAGTGTGTTCATATCAAAAGAGCTGCAAAAAATAGAAACTATAGCAGCACTAACATTCTGGTTTATCTCAACATCTAACATCATACACTGATCCTCTGTCTGATATCTTCCAGACATATTGAACTAAAGTTTCCATTATAATTGAGTAGAAAACCATTGTATGACCTCCTTCTCAGAGATCACAGTGGAGCTTCAAGTACTGTGCTGCTTCTCTGCTTTCAACTTCCCTTCCATTTCTTACATATTACTCCTATGTGGCATCTGAATATTGATCACTGAGGAGCACACAGTTGCTTCCTTGTCATCTTATTCCTGCTGTGAAAGCCCTTGCAGCCCTTTACTCTCCATACAGTTCTCAGGTGAAATCTTTCATGGGTTCTTTCTGTAGGGTTTGTTTCTTTAGCAAAATCTTACCCTGCCTTTACCTTAGCTTCATTACTTTTTTTTCATCCATAACGCTCAGCCCTTAGCTTAAATTTGCTAAGCACTGTATAATACTCAGAATCGTCCCACTTATTCTCTGTTCCTAAATCAAGATGTAGCCCAATCAGCAATAAGAGGAGGGTAGCTCATTGGAGGAATCTTTATCAAAATAAAGTGCTGTATATACACACAGATTGCCCATCCTTAGATAAGCCAACCCTCATATTTTTTTAACCAAAATACTGTGAAAAATGTGCCACTTGTGATAAGCTGACCCTCAAAATTTATATACATTTTAATCTTCACGGTTGACTTATCTGTGGGTGGCACATTTTTCACGGTATTTAGGTTAAAAATTCAAGAGTTGGCTTATCCAAGGAGGAGCTTATCTGTGAGTACATACGGGTATTTTAAAATAGTATTACTGTATCATCTGCTTTCATTCCATTCACACTGTTCGATCATCTAATACAATTCTGTACAACAACTAAAAAAAAACACAAAAAAACCACTATAATCACAACATAACAAAACATTTTATTTGTTTAGTTGTTGTATAGTTTGTGTTTATCTTTCTGTGTTTTTAAATATATATAAATTTAATAAAAACCATTTTTAAAAAAACAATTCAAGAGGGGACAATTATATAATGGTTGACGATTCTAAACAAGCCAGTAGAATGTATAACTCTTATGTGTAATACTAATCACTAAATAATAGGGTAAATTCACAATTCTTGCATAATAGCAAAATCAAAAGAAATTGTAGTGGGCTTAGAGCACCATTAAACATATAAACCCATCCAACCTAAGAAAAATACCTGTATAAAGCATTTGTGTCTATCTTTTGTTGGTTATCTGCACATATATATTGGAAGACACTACGTATTTGGATTTCATTTATTTTTGTGGGGCTTATTTTCATATAAATTAATCTAACTCACCCATTACCTTATAAAGTGTCATTGTAGAGTCAGCCAATGATGGAACCTTGCTGACAATCTCATGTATTTTCCGTTCTGCCTTCCTTAAATGTAAGGGTGGTTGTTTTTTAATTGTAATTATATGCATTTAACGCTAGAGGCAGCTGTTGTTTTGAAGAACATGGAAGACAATATCAAGTCAGCCAGAAGACATCTGTTTTAAAAAAAACTAGCAACCTTGAACTATTTCACTTAGCTGGCCAAAGAAGCATTCAAGTTTATTATATGTTCAAAAGATGATTTTGTTTGATATTGGTTTTCATACTGTTGTTATATATCGTACAACCGTGGTACATAATATTGGTTTAGATAAACTAAAATTAGCAGCAGTACCTATCTCAGACATGACAGGAAACTAAAATTAGTTAAAGATCAAAACAAATCCTTCTCTCTTCTTCATATAGGTATGCTAGGGTCCCAGGTTTATCCCCATCATGCTGATCAAAGTGTTAGCTTTATGTTCTAGTCCTGCCAGAGAGGCCTAAAACAAATAGAGAAAGGGAGAGAGGTTCAAGGAGATCATGATATGGATTAGGACTGTATTAAGATCAAAGAAGTCCAGGTTCAAGTCTATGATTATTAGCCTTTGAAGGTGATAAGAGTGTCTTGGGCTATCAGCTGCCTCATGGCAGCACAGTTACCTACACAGATGACTCATCCTGAAGGTCAAATTGGAAGGGTACTAAATGTACCTCTTTGAACTCCCAAGAAAGCCTTAAATCTTACATGGTGACTTGAGGGCCTAAACCTCTCCTGCTACCCACAATGAGCTGCTGCCTCAGTGGAGAGCCTGAAAGCTGGTCTGATGCAACACACCATTGCAGTGGACTTCTCAAACAATTATAGTTAGGTGGTGGTCGTTTTGCATTTTATAAGGTGTGGACTAGAACCATGCTAAGTTTCCAAGCTTCCCATATAAAGTCTGGCACGTCAGTCATGTTTTCTAAGCAGAAAGGGCACACACCCAAAAATTGCAAGCCAATGGTCTAGGGCAGGCATTAGTTTGATGGTGAAGAGGATGGATGATCAATGTTAATCTGGATTCACCATGCCGCCTAATCAATTGCTATTGATGTTTTGTTCCCCATCAGGCGTATTTACTGTTCAGTTGACATGTGTGCCTGCTTTGCTTTTGTTGCAGAATCTATCCACATACAGTGACCAGGAACCTAGTTAGTTCAGACACATGCCAAGTATATAAGCCAGCAGTAGCATACAGTTTTGCATATACATAGCACTGCAGAGTCCCAAATGAAGGATATTAAAATGCAGCTCACTGCTTACCGATCACAGAGTACAATTTACATTCTATGGTATCCAGAAATAAATGCCACAGCCTTTATTTCTGAAGGTTCAAGCCCTGGTACCAAAATGCCACCATCTGTGCATAAGGGAGAGCTATCATAAAACTTGAACCAAAAACTGTGACCCTAGAATGAAGCAGGTACTGAAAGTCAAACATGTTATATGGGGGGGGGGAGAGGGGCAGGAAGATAGAAACGGGGGACCTTTCAGATGTTGCTGTCCCAGCATCTCACATCATTAGACAGGTTGGCTGGGACTCCGGTACTCATAATCAGAATAAAAACTTCCAGCATTGAAGGTGACTTTAGCCTGTCAGTTTGGCCTATGCAAAAGTGACTTGCAGGACATCACAGGTGACGTCTATGGGGCTTTCAACAGCAAAGGGTTAGATATCATTTACAGCTGGAAAAGGAAGTGGAGATGGCTGAAGATAGTAAGGCAAAATCATCATTACAGTAGAGAGGAAGGCTGGGAGTGAATGATGGTGTACGTAAGAAGAATGTTAGGATGATACATATCCTGGACTATAAAGCTCACTATACTCTAGTTTAGAGGCCTAGCAATAGCAAACGCTAAGAATGACAATATTGGTAGACCGCTCCTATTTATTTTTATTTATTTTTTTATTTGTCAAACATGTATAGGATAGTAGTAATTTGTATAAACATAAGTAAAAAGTAACGATAAAAGAGGACAATAGGACAGTAGGACAGGGACGGTAGGCACAGTGGTGCGCTTATGCACGCCCCTTACAGACCTCTTAGAAACGAGGAGAGGTCGACTGTAGACAGTCTAAGGTTAAAGTTTTGGGGGTTTGGGGAAGAAACCACAGAGTCAGGTAGTGCATTCCAGGCATTGATCATTCTGTTGCTGAAGTCGTATTTTCTGCAATCGAGTTTGGAGCGCTTTACGTTTAGTTTGAATCTATTATGTGCTCGTGTATTGTTGCGGTTGAAGCTGAAGTAGTCATTAACAGGAAGGACATTTTGGTATATGATTTTATGAACTACATTTAGATCAGATCGGAGGCGACGTAGTTGTAAATTGTCTAATCCCAGTATTTCAAGTCTGGTGGAATAAGGTATTTTGTTGTGAGCGGAGGAGTGAAGGACTCTTCTTGTGAAATATTTCTGGACTCTCTTGATTGTATTTATGTCTGATATGCAGTGCGGGTTCCAGACAGGTGAGCTGTATTCCAGAATTGGTCTAACAAATGTTTTGTATGCTCTGGTTAGTAATGTAATGTTGCCAGAGAAGAAGCTACGCAAGACTTTCCCTATGTGGTCTTCTCCAACTTGGTGTTCTCTAAATGTGCTGAAATATAAATCCCATTATTCACAGCTACCATAGCAAATAGCCACATCAAGCCAAAGATGATCACACTGAATTATGGATACTTGGCGTGATTACAGTTAGGGGTGTAAGGGTCTGTGGGCAGGATGATGGGAAGTAGCAATTCTTGGCATCTCCATACTGCAGAATGACTGTCAATCTATCTGCTTCTTTCACCCTCTTTAGGTTTCAAAATGCTTACAGCTTGAAAATGCCCCCATAAAAGAGGCAGTCCGCAAACTCCATCATACATAAATAGGCTGGAGGAAGCAACACTGGACTCATTTCAAAAAGTAAAAGGAATCATTGTTTGGGGTTTGTTTGCTAGCCTTCCCTCCCCTTCCACCCTGCCTCCTCCTTCCATTTGTGCAGCATTTCAGATGCGAGTAGAACTGCTGGCATATATAAAATATCAGCTACAAAGGCCATAAAAGCTAAAAAGAGAAAAATGTCTGAAAAACACCTGCTGACATCCAGAGTGAGACAGGCATGGAATAGATAAAGGAATGCAGAATAGCCAGCCATTCTGAAAGCACAAGGGGAACACAGAAGTTGTGAAAGCATTAAATGGCCTTGGATTTAATTGCAAGATATCACAGAGAAATAATACTGTTTCAGATCTGTAATTGGATCTGCAGTATCATGGTAAGCCAGTTGAATAAGTCAACAACCGCATAATTTCAGCACCACTGCCTAAGAACAACTGAACTAGCATATTAGCTCAACATTGTTTGCTTGCTTGAGTAAAATGGCCCCTTGGTTCCTATTAAAATCTTGGCTTCTAGTTCTAGGCAATGTATTTCCCTCTGTGTGAGACTCCGGCCAAATTGCCATTGTGCAATGACTAGAATTTCCAAAACATTAAGATGAATATGTTCCCTTTGGCTGTAATCCTCTGTCCAGTCATGTCCTCCTATAGTCATCTATTTCAGTAGCCATTAAGCATACATAAATATGGGCATCTGAACCAGAAATTAACGATGTCACTTCATAACCTGATGCAGAGGGAAATCTAGAATTGTCATTTCAATAGGAAGCTGCAGCCAGTCAGGGCTCTCAGTAAGCATGCCTGATGATATACATATTTGCTGTTTTCATATTTTCAGATGCCAATCTAAGCAAGGAGCAGTCAGACTTGTGACCCAAACAGAACACATTCAAAAAGCTAAAATCAATCATTTCTCTTTGTGAAAAGTGAAACTTAGAAACCACTTTTGGTCTACAGCTATTTCTTCCTTCCTTCCTCTCCCTCCCCTCCCCCTATTATCACTTGCTAGAGCACTGCAGGATGATGATCATATTATTGATGATCCATGACAATGTCACGTGGGCTCATCCCGGCTCCATTTCTTATGAATTGACATATTTCTTTGGAAAATTACAGGAATTCAAATATGCACCCTTCAGATAGCTTTTCTCATTTCTCTCCAATTACATGTAAATTAATGCAGTGATTCTCAACAAGGTTCATCCCCCTCAACACACACACACACACACCGCCAGCTCAAGATAACAGATGATAGGTGCATGTCAATGGGCTTTTCTAGCAAATCCTCTCAAGGCAGCATACCCAGTTTGATGCTAAAAATATGAATACAAAGCAAGGTTTCCAGAGCTTGATTGTTTGTGTTGTTGTTTTATTTGCCTCTGTCCTTCAGAGAAAAGGTATGCAAACCTCTGATTTGTTTCTCTCTCTACAGAGGGAATTACAAACTCTGGGAAAGAGAGAAAGGGCTGTTAAACTGCAGTGAGGATGGAATTACAAGAAAGGGGGAAAGGTTTAGAACAGGGGTGGCCAAACTATGGTTCTTTGAGGACCTGTGGACTTCAACTCCCAGAATTCCTGAGCTAGCCATGCATGCAGCAATTCTGAGAGTTGAAGTCCACAGGTCCTCAAAGAACCATAGTTTGGCCACCCCTGGTTTAGAATATCAAGCTTGTAGAAATGAGGGAGGAAGCTTAGTGTAGCTGCATTGGGAAAGAGTCCCAAAAACAATTTACAGCCTGCCTATGTTTTGCAAACAGCAGGAATTTAAAAGCAGTTTAAAAGAAGCTGACTTGAGCCACAGGGACCCTGTTATGTCTGGTGCCCAGTATTTAAAAAAACATTCCTGATTTTGGAGAGCAAAAATAACAGTATACCATAAAGAAAGGGGAGGGGGGATATTTTGCTAAGTAAATAGAACAATGTTCTGCCTTCTAGCTGCATGGCAAAAATAACCAAGCTCCTAATAAATAAAAAAACATAGTTGAAATGTGATTTCCTTGTTTTTACTTTCCCTCAGTGAAATAGTTTTATAACATTCCAAGATTCTAGTGTAATTCTTGAAGGCACCAGGCTAAAAACAAGACGACTGTTGGTTGTAGTCCTCGCTTAAGCACCAAGCCAGCTGGGCAACTTTGGACCAATTATAGTATTTTCTCTCAGCCCTAGAAAGAAAGAAAAAATGGCAAACCACTTCTAAATATGTTGCCAAGAAAACTGTGTGGGCTTGTCCAGGTAGTGATTAGGAATCAAGACACAAATAAAAGTTCTATCGTTGCTTTTTTATTTGGAGAAATAGATGAAAATGTAATTAATAAAAATAAATAGTATATTTACTTCTTGTCCAGCCCTAATGCCAAAGAAATCATTATTAGTTTTATAGGTTTTTTTAAAATTGCATTTAAAAAATGTATAAAATGTGAAGAAATGGGGTGGGGGAGACATTCGAGGGAAAGGAAAAAGAGGGAGAAAAAAACAAAATAAGGGGTGGAAGTTGAACAGGAAAAGAGCTATGAAAGAAATTAATTGCCAACTTAGTTCAGTGCAGACAAGCATAAAATGCAATAATTTTTGAACTACATTATATTGTAATGTACAATACTTCTATAATCAATGAACGTCTAGTCATCAAATTCCAAAGTTAAATTTTCATTGCTTTCCATTTCATGCAAATGTCCAAGGATGGTTTCCAAGTAAAGATAAAGCTAAACAAAGTCTTTTAATCTAACCAAATCAGTCAATTTTGTCATCTCCATCAACTCCATTAGTTTTACCATCAATTTTTTCCATTTTGGATACTTGTGAGTCTTTTCATTGCTGATACTGCAGTTATCATGCATAAAAATAAAGTTTCACATTTTTTTAAATCTGTTTGTCCATCAGATCTAAAAGTAAAGCCTCTGGCTTCATTTGTACATTCCAGCTTAAGAATTCTCTGAATTAAAATACAAATCAGATTTCAGTAATTCTTAGTTTTCTTACATGTCCACCAGAGATGGTAAAAAATGCCTTCAGATTGTTTACATTTCTAACATACAGTACCTTTGGTATACCAGATCAGAGGTGGGTTCCTCCAGGTTTGAACTGGTGCACCCAAACCGGTAGCAAGCCACTGGTGATGTCATGATGATGTCACCGAACCGGTTTGGTCGGTACCGGTCCGTGGACGCCGCCATCTTTTTAAAAAAAATATTTGGAAAAATTGTTTTTGATTTTTTTAAAAATTATTTTCCAGGGTTTTTTTTCCTTCTGAGCATGCATAGAAGCCAAATTTCCAGCACTGTGCATCATCACCATCTTGTTTTTGGCTTTTTTTTTTTTTAATTTTTTCAGCACTGCGCTGAATTGACCAAGCAATATATTAACCTCAGAACATTGCTACCATCTCCCTGGATGTGGTGAGAAGTTCCAGATTCAATGCTTATCTGGACTCAGTTTCCCTATAGAAGGATGTGATTGGTTGCTTCCAATGTTCTGTGGCATATACTCGTCTTCATTGCAGAGCTGAATCAAACATCTCTAAACAAAAACTTAAATCTTCATATTTTTGTTTCAGTTTTGATTATCTCCAAATATAAATATTTAATACTTATGTGTAATGTATGTAGCTGTTGGAAGAAATGTCCATCTGGGTTCAGTTCCAAGTGGGAAGAAAGACACTGGAAATATGGAGGGTGATTGGAAAATAGGTTTAATGGTGGACAGGACCACATGGTTTGAGGTTCTGGGCAATCGAGCACAAGAGAGAGAGAGAGAGAGAGAGAGAGAGAGAGAGAGAGAGAGAGAGAGAGAGATATTTATACCCTCTCTTGGGCCCTGCCTTGGAGCTTCCTGTTCCTGTGTAAAGGCAAGTATCCTGATTGGTGTCAGACTCCCATGTGGCCATACAGGGGTAACTTTGTAGGTTGTCTTGAGTCTCAGGCTTGGTTGAATCTTGCTGGGTGATGAAGTAATGAAGCTAATCCTATCATGTCCTGAGGGTGAAGGTCTTAATCCCATCACCCTGGAGCTGAAGTGGGGGCAGGGAGCTGCAGGGAACAGCTTTGTCTTTAAAAACATGTTTCTCCTTTTCTCATCCAGGGAAATATAATATTCTGCCTTTCTAATATTTCCTAGAGTATTTCATTCTTCTAGGAGATGGGTGGGTGCTAACTTTCTTACATAGTTATGGGGACCCGTTAAAATTTAAACAAATAAAAGTTTTGAAGCTGTAAAGGTGTATTACCAATGCATCTCCTCTGTCAGTTCTTACCAGCTATATTGCATATCATAGCTTGTCAGCTATGAAATGCTTCTAAATATAAAACAACATTGCTGATCAAGTATTGCACTGCAATGAAATAATAATTCTCTATTGTATTTATTCTCAAGTTGAGTGCCAGGATAAATTAACATGATGTGGGAGTAACACAAGAAATTGTAAACAAATAATTAAAGTCTACCCTGCTAGCTCTGGATACACTTTTTTTTGCCTCATCAGGCTATTTTGTATCGTTAGGAAGAGGCATTTTTTTATCTTAGAAGATACTTGGCCCATCTTGTCCGAGTTCAGAAGGTAAGTACTTGTAGGAGAGATCTGCAATGAATACCAGGGCTGTAGATTAGACTAGGGGGAGACAGACAGAGACAGAGACAGAGACAGAGAGAATGCACACTACTTGCATACTGCCCCCAAGAAAACTGCATAGGTGAGTATATGAAGTTTAAGGAAATTTTAATTATCTTACTTGACATTTCATTAGCCTGCATTTCATATGGGGCTAGAATTCTTTCAAGATTTTATTTGTGAAGATCTTTGTGCTCTTGTGACCTTGGTGGTTTGCTTGCAAAGGTTTTATTACCCAACTAGGTAATATCAGATAAAAACAGCACTGTACCTCCAGTTTTAATCTAGAAGAACTGTATACGGAAATATGACAATACCACTTAATAATTACCCAATATTGATTGCTCTCTGCCTAATTTTGTATGCCAAAAAGTGCTCCAAACTTCATGACTGTCAAGTTTATCTGCAACTACAAGTAACTCTTGAAATTTGGCAATTATTGGTTATCCCAATTAACCAACCAATAAATGTGTGCTGATATCATAGGGACTGGCCTCTTAGGCATTGGCTGGACAGCCTGAAGAGACAATCACAAAGACCAAAGACAAGGCAAATAGCCCCCAGTCAAATCGTGACTTCAAAGGATTACTGGAATCTTTGGGAATGCTGCAGAAATGCCAGTGAAACAGAAAACATAACAAAGGAGGCATAGATACAGTCTGGGAGGAATGTGTCAACATGTGGCCTAGAGGTAGAGCTCTTGCCTCACAATCAGGAGGTTGTGAGTTCAATCCTAGGTAGAGGCAGATGTAGGATCTCCTGCTTGGGCAGGGGGTTTGACTAGATGACCTGTAAGGTCCCTTCCAACTCTGTAATCTCTAATCTGTAATCTAGCAGAAGAACATGATGGAGTTCTGAGAGAAAAAATATTGATCTTCCTCTCCTATCGTTCTCAGATAACCTAATCATCTGTCATAGAGACTTGGAAATGATCCTGTAGTCATGTGAATGAGGTAATCAGTATACTTCTGGGTTTAAGCAAATTGCCCCTGAAATGGAGTTCCCAATATAAAATACTTATTCAAATTGTAGAAAGAGAAGTGAATTCTTCCATGCATTGCATAACTGAACCAAAGTTGATGCCCTTCTTGCATTATACAGTGGTATCAGTTTATTTGCAGCCATAAAGATGAGCATTTCTATTCCCATTGTACTCTTAGCTCCCAAACTATTGGCCTAGAGCCTGTCAGTATCAATAAAGACCAATGAGTCTTCCAGAATAACATGAATACTTGAAATGATTTCTGCTCCATAGGGACCTATACTAGCCTATGACCACATCACATGATCTAGTCAACTGCTGTAGTGCTGCAAAATTGGAGCAACATTTCCTCAGCATTTAACTGAACCCTTCATGAAAAAGCACATAAATGTTTTATAATATTTTTCTGAATGCATCAAAATTTGAAATGAATAGAAACATTACATACAGGACATTCCATGCTATCCTATAGTTGAACATCTAATTTAGTGCATTCAACAAATGTTTATAATGAATTGTTACACATATTTTTTGTATTCCACTGATGCTCTTGCATGGGTTTTTTTCTAATTGTTATAACGGCACTATATTTTATCTTTGCCTGGAACTGCTTCTACTTCATGCCAATTTGGAAATTGTCTTACTAAAATGTTTACAATAAATGAATCAGTGAATATTTCGACATTCATTTCATGCATGGCTATATTGGTAGAAAAATGAATATTCATTGCAATCCAATTCTACTCACTGGAGTGTAAACTGCACTGAATTCAGTAGGGCATAATTTGGAATAAATAAGCCTAGGGTTAGATTACACATTTGTTTTCTGGGTACAACTCTTATTTTAATGAAAATGCTCATAGTAACCTGGCCAGATTCAGGATTACTTTTCCCCCCTGACCGTAATTTTCACTTTACATAAAATGTGTAATTGATAGGATAAACCAAGTAGGATGGATTATTTCTTTGCTCAGGGTAGCTTTTAAATAACAGGAAGCTGCTGTTGATTCGCTAATTATTTCATAGCTATAGGCATTTGCGTTGCCTTCTTTTAGACATTTCCTCTTGATTCATCTGACATTAAGCACTTGTCTTACAGTAAAAGGAGTGAAGAAATCCAATTTAGAGCCACTTACGGAATTTGATTTCAGGAACACCACAGCATAAATAGATGAACATTCATCAAGCTGAGTAAAACATATTGATGTAGGAAATTAAAACTCAAGTGTTTGATTTCTGATGATGCCTTCCTCCATGCAAAATGTGAATTAGGGATCAAAACTGATATTTACTTAAATAATACGCAGCTGATGGCATTTAATAAAAAGCGTGGCCTTCAATTTCCTTACTTTGTGTGTGTGTGCGGTCCTAAGGACATCAACATGATTTTTTTCACCTCCTCCTCCTCCTCCTGGCACAATCTTGGGTCTTTAGCGGGGGAGGGGGAGTGCAGGAAAGGAAAGGCCAATGTGAGGGTCAGTATAAATTTTCACATACAGCCACAAGATGCAGCTACTCATTAGAGGATATCCACAGCTCTTACTTCTTACTCTTAACCTTCCCTAGCAGCAACTCTGTTTTCCACATCAACATGGGACTATAACTTCGCCAACAGACCTACAAGCATCTGGCATTCCCCCTATTCTTTGTGTCAGTCAGCCCAGCCCAGCTTGGTCCAAGAGGTCTTGGAGCTCAATTCCCATGATTTCCAACCAGTATGACTGAAGGAAGGAGCAAGATTGGGCATTAAGGATTTAATAAAGAGCTTCATCAGTGAGGACATGATATGGGATGGCAAAATAAAAACAGGTCTGCCTTTTTAAACCCTATTACAGTGCTGAAGTTAACTTTTGACAGCAAAAATGAAGATTCGGTTATGAGAAAAACAGTCTATGCACAATGTTGAGAATGCAGTCACATGTACCAGTGTTGCTTTAAGCATCCAGAGTTCCCAGCAATACCAGCATTGGATATTATGGAATAATTCTCCATTTTGAATATTTTGATATCAGCTCATCATTTTAGCCATTGTCTATCCACTGTAGGATGAAGGCCTCTTTTGCATGTTTCCAACCAATATGGTCCTGAGCTTTCTTTTGCCAATTGGGCCCGCAATACGTGCTGATGTCGTCGATCCATCTTGTTTTGGGTTTCTTTCATGGGTGCTTTTTATCAAGTGGGATCCATTCTATGACTGCCTTGGTCCACCTGCCATCAGTTCTTCTTGCTATGTGATCAGCCCATTTCCATTGCAAGTCTTTTACTCTCTTGGTGATATTGTATACTTTCATATGCTCTCTAATCCATGTGCAGGTCTTTCTATCTTGTCTTGTAATGCCGAACATGAATCTGTCCATGGCTCTTTGTGCCACTTGTAGTTTTTGTATTGATTGTGAGATTAGTGTCCATGTTTCACCAGCATATGTTAAAGCAAGTAGCACATACTGATCAAAAACTTTTCTCTTCGGGCATAGGGGAAAGTTGTTCTTGAAAATTATACTTAGTTTGCCGAATGCCTGCCAACCACATTTAACACGTCATTCAGTGTCCGTTATTGTATCACCTTCCATTGAGATCTGTTGGCCAAGGTATATGTAGTGGTCTACTACATCTAGTTCTTCTCCAGATATATATTTTTTCCTTTGGTGAATTTATTAAACATAACCTGGCTCTTTTTCAGGTTTATTTTTAAGCCAAATAATTCTCCTGCTTTGTGCAGCTCTTGTATGTGTCTTTTTAGCTCTTCTGGGTCTTGTGAGAAGAGAACAACATCATCTGCAAATCTGAAGTAATTTAAATAGGCGCCATTGATTTTTATTCCATCTTTTGCCCAATCTAGTTTGTGAAATATTTCTTTAAGGCTGACGGAAAAAAGGATAGGTGATATTGTATCGCCTTGTCTTACACCTCGTTCTATGTTGATTTCCACTTTAAGATCATTAAGGCAAATTGTCACCATTTTTTTCATATATTGATTGTAGTAAGTTTATGTAAGCGGTGTCTATGCCTTGGTTGAGCAATGCATTAATTATTGCTTGCTGGAATACTGAGTCAAATGCCATATTGTAGTCAATGAAAGCCATGCACAGAGGTATGGTGAACTTGTGCTTTTCAATGACTTGCTGAACAACCTCGATGTGATCCATTGTGCTGTAGCCACTTCTGAAACCTGCCTGCTCCTTGATGAGGTTGTGCATCATTTAATGTTCTCAATATTCTTTTTACTATTATCTTGGTGAAAATCTTGTAGATGACAGAAAGAAGGCTTATTGGGCAATAGTTCTTTAAAGCATCTTGGGCCCCTTTCTTGTGTATAAGAATCACTTCAGCATTTTTCCATGCATTGGGTATTTTTTCTTCTCTGGGGCATCTTGAGTATAGTTTTGCTAGTATCTTGTGTAAACTATGACTGCCAGTTTTCAGTATTTCAACTGTAACTAGTCATTTCCTGAAGCATTGCCATTTTTCATTGAGTTTATGGCACTTGACACTTCCTCCGCTAGGATGTCTGGCATTTCCTCTTTTGTGGGTGTTGCTGCTTTTGCGTGATCTTGATCTTTGTATAGCTCTGAATAGAATTTTCCAATTATTTCTAACATTTCTAACTATCTTGTTCTACACACAGAGCCACCTTCATGTTTTAATGCAAAAACCTTCTTTTTTGTATTCATAAATTTACATTTTGCTCTAGTAATCCCCTTGTTTTCTTCAATTGCCTTTTTCACAAATTTCATGTTAAACTGAAACATTTCTGTTATGTCCCCAGATCTACATATTAGCTGGGTAGTTTCCAATCTGGTCCAGCTAAGGGTCACAAACAGGATGTCCCTGATTGGTCACAAACAGGATGTTCCTGATTGGTCCTGCTTCAAGCCAGGGCTATCCTATCTAAACCCCAGCCAAACTGGGGTTAGCAAGTCTTTACCATCATGACCTAATAAAGAGCTGAAGTCACTTTCGTCTCCTGCCTCTTCAGTATGAGTACTTAACAATTTCTTCTTGGATATGTTTTCTTATGGTCTTGCAAAGTTTAACGTATTTTATTTATTACTGAAACTTATTCTTCATTGTCCATTCTTTTTTCATTAAACCATTGGAGATTTTTTACTGTAAAAAAGTGTTTTTTCTGGTGGTGCTATAGATGTAGCAGATTCAAGGACATTTTTGACTACATGAGAACTATGTCACTGTTCCCTTAACATATCAAAAAAAATTTCTAGAAATACAGTTATGGAATAAAAAAACCTGAGGGGAATCATGGATCAATCTGGTTTAAATGAATCAAGAGATGAAGAGAGACTATTCAGGATGGATTATTGTTTCTAGGCAAATGTTCTAGAACAGTGTTTCCCAACCTTGGCAACTTGAAGATGTCTGGACTTCAACTCCCAGAATTCCCCAGCCAGCATTCACTGGCTGGGGAATTTTGGGAGTTGAAGTCCAGACCAGTGGTGGGTTCCTACCGGTGCGGTCCACTCTATAGCACCGGTAGCGGCCCGCTGGTGACGTCACAGTACTGGTGCGGTCGGTTGCTGGTGCCTGGGCGCCGCCATTAAAAAATTTAAAAAAAGTTTTTTTAAAAAAAATTTCTTCTGCGCATGCCCAGAAGCCGAGCTTCTGGCACTGCGCATGCGCTGCCTTCCTACCCCACAGTGAGTCCAAGCAGGGGAGGATGGCTGAGGGAGCGCGTGAGACACTGAAAGAATGGGTGGCAGGAGCTAGCTCCATTCCCCTCCCTTCAGCAGTCTGAGAAGCCACGAACGCGCAGTGATGATCCTAGGCATTTTCGGACATTTGAGGCTTCTTGAGGTGCTGAGGGGAGGGGGAATGGGTGGCAGGACCTATCTCAGTTCCCCTCCCTTCAGCAGTCCAAGAAGCCACACCCACCCGGTCACATGGCCGGCAAGCCATGCCCACCCGGTCACATGGCTGGCAAGCCACACCCACAAAATAAGCCACGCCCACAGAGTGGTAGTAAAAAAATTAGGAACCCGCCCCTGGTCCAGACATCTTCAAGTTGCCAAGGTTGGGAAACACTGTTCTAGAATATTTGAACTGAAGGCCAGAGTATGGTTGAATAGAGGAAATGGCTTGAGGAGAACCATTATTTAATCCAAGAACAGTTGATCAGAAAGCCATGTGATTTTGAGGTGGAAGAGTCTGGAATGCCCCTGAGACACAGAAGTGGACACATATATGAGTTGACTGCCAGAAGTGAAATTTGTGATACAAACTTTGTGACAAAAAGAAAAAAAATAGACTTCCTGAAATTAGTTGAAACAGAAAACTGGAATAGAGGAGGGCCAAGAAAAACATTAGCTATAAAAACTTCACCAAACCTCAGTCAAGCTGCATGAATTAAATTAACATACATCAGTGTTCTTTAAAGATACTGTTATCCTTTTACCTTGACATTTGGATTGATTTTATGACTTCTGTTCCTAATTTAGCTCTTGATTCCTGCTTTCTCTTAATCTATTCATTTAGTCTTCTGATTTTGACCTTCAAATAAAATTTCTGACTACTGCAATGCCCTTTCTGCATTTGTTGTGAAATTTAATCTTCATGCAGCATACTGTAGAGTCGATCCTTCTTTCTCATCCATGTTCAATAGAGAAAGGAAAAAACATTATTTTTTCTATTAGCAAAGCTAGAGATTACACTGGTCCAGCTAGCAATGAAATCATTGCAAACATCCAAAGTAGGTAATCGATTTCAGATGACTGTCATATTCCACCATGGGATTTTATATCAAATGCCATCTGGAACTGATACAGTGTTGAGAAGCTTTCAGAAGAATTGTTTCTCATCATTATATCTATGAGGATTGAGAAAGGAATTTGCCAGCACTTGCCACCAGATGTCTAGAGTTCACAGGAGCTTTTCTAGCCATCAGAAGCACAAAGGACTAGATTAACTGTAAAATACACAGTAGAGTTTGAATCAAATTATTTCAACACCTGGTGAAGGATTATTTAAGAGTTGTCCAAGATGGAAAGTATGGTATCTGGAGGTTTGCATTGACCTTTAAAAATATAGAGAGAGTAACTCAGAATATACCAATATACCGTATTTTTCGGAGTATAAGACGCACCGGAGTATAAGACGCACCTTAGTTTTGGGGGAGGAAAACAAGGAAAAAAGGCCTCTGCCTCCAAGCAATTTGCCAAACAGCAAACAACACAGATGATATACACTGTTTGCTGTGTATTTCTGTGCATGTGTGCCTGACCCATAGAAATAGCAAAGAATTGGAGAAATGTACATTATGCCAGAAAGTTTTCTTAAATGTAGTCACACTAACTCCTCCCAATTATTTAAATAGAACTACTCCAAGGTAAGTCAGGATTTAACTCTAATACTAAACAGGACACTGTTACATTTCAGACTATACTTGTACAGAGCTGTTAAAATTAATTAAAATTTCTGGAAGTATACATTATTCTCTATTATTTAAAAGAAGATACAATAGCACTGGGCCTCTTCAGAGCAAACATTTATTTTAAAAAGCTTCTTTATTTTGTTAAGTTGTCTAGATTTACAGGGGTCTCCAACCTTGGCAACTTTAAGACTTCTGGGACTTCAACTCCCAGAATTCCACAGCCAGCAAAGCAAATAATAAAGCAGTCAGCAAAGCAAATAATAAAGCAGTCTTTAAAAAATAAGTCTAATAATTTGAACATTCTACAGACATTTATAGTTATTCACTTACCCCCTTGAATCCAGTTCAGCAGAAAATAAAAATCTGCGTGTCTCTCCCAGCTATTTGCCTCTTTGCTAGTTTCAGTTTCATTTTAGCACGTGGCAAATCAGCTGGGGATTGGGAAGCTGCTAAGGACTTGCTTGTCTTAACAGGCTCTTCCCTGTTTGCTGCAAACAGGTAAATTGCTGGAAGACAGAGGCCAAAGGGTGGGTGGGGGTGGGTGGGTGGATGGGTGGGGCTACATTCGGTGTATAAGACGCACCCAAGTTTTCACCCTCTTTTGGGGGTAAAAAGGTGCGTCTTATACTCTGAAAAATGGGGTAATTTCTTAACAGAAAAGTAATGTAATATAATCATAGAGGCTAATCAAAGAGCAATTAAGCCAAGTCAAACACCGTCCTGTCAATGCAGGTGTATAGGAAGCTGTTGTAATAATAGAGGTCTTCACATAGTCCAAGCACAATTTTTCTCAAGCCACAACAAAGAAGCCAAACGTTTACATACTTCAATGACTAAGCCAGAGCACAACTAGGATTGAAGACAAGAAGATGAAAGGCAACCCCTACATTTAATCCTACACAGTGGCTATCAGTGTGATGTGGAAGTGATGTGGAACCAACAGAAATAGGAACCTTAATGTTATTTCATGTAGCACACATGCAAGTGGGAAACACCAGCAGGATTCAACATAGGACTACAAAGCAAGAAAGTTCTTCAAAAGGATGGGGCTGATGAAAAAGACTGAAAAGAAAGAAGGCCAAGTTGTAATATTGCAATTATTTGGGGTGAGGGTGGCAATGAGAACTAGTAGCTACTTGTAAAAATGGCACGCCACAAGATTTGCTCTCTTCCTGAGCCTGTTCCTTTGATAATTTTAGCCATTCAGATCTGGCTGCAATCCTGCTAAGTGATAAGGCTAAATAAAAAAGATATCTTAAAAAGGAACTTCACAAAGAGGCAGAGGAATTAAAGCTTATATAGACAAACCAATACAGCGGGAGCAGCACTTCCTGTCTCAAGAGGATGCTCAAAAATTATACACAGTCCTGGGAAAGGTTTCGGTTTTGATTCAATAAAAGATAAGCTTAAGCAACTTCAGAAAAGCTAAAAGTCAACTAAAGAGATGTGAAAGGATTTGGTGGGTATGGTTGAACAAATTAATAAACAACTGAAATGAACGTCTTATCAAATATCAAAGGTCACTCAGATGACTGGTAAAGCATCTGCTATGAAAAATGAGCTGCATATTGGAAAACTTCCCCTCAAAATTATACACATTAAATTAGATTTGATAGATGTATAGGACCAGATTGGAAAAAATAATTTGAGATTTAAAGGCATCAGAGAAAATGCAGAAAATACTGACTTAATTGGATAACTTATCTCCAAGATTAATGCCCTTTGGTAGACTTTCAGCTTTCAGATAAAGCTGTGGAACTGGCCAATAGGGCTTTTTTCCCCAAGATTCACCCGGATGCAAAACCAAAGAGATGACATAATAAGATGTGTGAATCCCCAGGTGAGAAACAATAAAGTGCAAAGAGCTTATGACCTGGAAGAGATAAAGTGGAACAGAGATACAATGCTGTTTTTAAATGTGTTAGCCCTGTTAAATTACAGGGAAGGAAAGCATTTTAACTTCTTACCAAAGAATTGTGTTCTTTTTTAAAAAAAAAATCAGAATATTGCTTGAATGACTAATAAAATACAACCTTGGACTTCCAGAATCCTGTATTTTGTAACTCTCCAAAAGATAATAAGATAAAATAACATTTTGTGGCTGGGGAAATATAAGAAGGTTCAGAAGTGTTACAGAATAAATGGTCGATGTTACTTGGGAAATGTGAGGGGGGGAAATAAAGAGAAGAGCTAGGTATTTTGTAGAAGGTAATAGAGAAGCACAATTGGCTAGGGAGTGAGGAGACTTGATCTCAAGATAGCATCTCTCCTTTTAGACAAAATAGAGGATTTATTTAATCCCCTAACTAAAACAATCTGGAATGATTCCCAGCCCCAGAGTATGATTGGCTCCAACCTTGTTCGCCTTCATTGGGGAGGGGGCTTTAAGGCCAGGATGATTGGAATTCCTGTCCAGAAGTAGATGCGCTCTACATGGGGCTACCCCTGAAGAGTGTTCGGAGACTACAGCTGGTCCAAAATGCAGCTGCGCGCGCTGTTGTGGGTGTGCCTAGATACACCCACACTACATCTATTCTGTGCGAGCTGCATTGGCTTCCCATCAGTCTCCGGACGCAATTCAAGGTGTTGGTGATTACCTTTAAAGCCCTATATGGCTCAGGGCCAGAGTATCTTCAGGACCGCCTTCTACCACATACCTCCCTACGACCGGTTAGATCCCACAGGGTTGGTCTGCTTCAGGTCCCATCAGCTAAACAGTGTCGGCTGGTGGGCCCACGGGCGAGAGCCTTCTCTGTGGCTGGCCCAGCTCTCTGGAATCAGCTACCCCCTGAGATCCGCACTGCCCCCACCTTATTGGCCTTCAGGAAAGCCGTAAAGACCTGGCTTTTTCGACAGGCCTGGGGCCAATGACCTTATTGAAAGAACTAGTGATGTCGGCCCATGAATGGATGGATGGTTGGAATGTTTTTTTAACTGAAATTGCGTTTTTAATTTCGTTTTTAATGATGTTTTTATATTGATTGTATTTGTATTTGCTGTGAGCCGCCCAGAGTCCCTGCGGAGTTGGGCGGCATAGAAATGCAAATAATAAATAAATAAATAAATAAATAAATAAATAAATAAATAAATAAATAAATAAATAAATAAATAAATAAATAAATAAATAAATAAATAAATACAACTATGGGTCTCTGATTATCTGTTAATCGTTGATTGGATTTAAATTGAAATGTTATTTTTTGCTTTGGATCTATTGTATGCTGCCCAGAGTCGTGATGTTTGAGTTGGGCAGTCATATTACTTAAATAAAGAAATGAAAATAAGTTAAAAAGTAATTATTCACACATTGCATAAGGAAATGGTGGACCAGGGTAGAGGGATGGGTTTGGAAGATGGGATAAGAATAGAGACGGAATAGTGTTTTGAAGAAGGATAGTTAGTCAGAAAATAATCCCTATATTTTTCTATTGGAAACCTATTTGCTTGTATGATAGATTTAGCTGGAATCAAAGAGACTGTGAGTTCTAGGCCCGCCTTAGGCATGAAAGCCACATCTCAAAGGATCTAGTAGTGCTTTTTCCAATTAACACATTTTATTAAAAGTGTAAATGTGGTGTAATGGTTAAGGTACTGGGCTAGAAACTAGGAGACTATGAATTCTAGTCCTGCTTTAGGCATAAAAGCCAGCAGGATGACTTTGGGCCAGTCACTGTCTGTCAGACTAACCCACCTCACAGGATTATTATTCAGGAGGAAGGTGTATTAAGTATGTTCACTGCCTTGAGTTATCTATATAAATAATAAAGGCTGAATTTAAAAAATCTAGATAAAATCTAAGAAATAAATGAAAAATAAAATATTTCTGGTAAGCAAGACAGGACCAAAACATAAATGGATGAAGAACAGAAGATTGCTTCTTTGAACCAGTGGTTAGCATAAAAAAACATTTATTTCAACTCTTTCAACCCCTCTGTAATTACCTTACAGGAAATGTCTAAGTTAGAAAGGATCAAAAGCAAATACGGTAGTTTGGACGATAATTTTTTTTGCAGAAAGTACCGATAAGTCAAGAATACTGACCATTTTATTCAAGGCTAACATAAACAAAGAAAGAGAAAATTCTGAAAGATAGAGAGGAGAAATTTATTTTTATTGAAGTTTTAGAATAAAATTATAATACTGATTTCTGTAAATGCACCAAACCAGAATTAAACTGAATGCATGCTGAAAGTCATTAAAGATTTGAGTAAATTTGGCAGGAAAAATTAGATTCTAAAGAAATATTTCAACAGCAATGCATGTATATGGTTTTTCATAAAAATAGAAGACAACTTTTAGTATCTGAAAAGCTGTAAAATTTATGCAAATATATAATAGACTCATTGGTATTTGGGGAGCTATGTATCCCTTAATGAAAGGATTTACATATTACTCAGGCAGGCATCAATCTCATTCAAGGCTGTTTTGTATTTGGGCTTCAAAAAAATTTTTTTTCCCTGAATCAACCTCAGCAAACAGAAATTGTTCCAATGAATATTTCAGGTCATGCTCCATTGATTTTGGAGTGTTCCTGAAATGGAAGCATCCCATTTTCTCATTTGAATTCCAGCCAAGTGAAACAACATTAAGCTCAGGTTTTGACATGAAAAAAACAAACAAAAAGAAACAAAAATGCTGAGAAGCAAACATTGTTAACAGCAAGATAGGTCACCATGAAGGCAGTGATAAGAGGCGAATATATAAGCCAAATGATCAGGATGGAAATGAATATTATACAAGTGACAAATGTACTACATTCAGGAATTAAGAGCATATGGGTAGAATGTAACATAACAATCAGGGGTGAGTTCTAACTTACCTTGCTGCCGTCTTGCTTCCTCCCGCGCCGTATGGGCACGCCTTGTGGGTGTGCATATGCTTCGCGTGCGCACACATGCGCAGTGCCCAAAAATCCAAAAATATGTCCCCCAAAAAAGCTGAAAACAAGATGGCGATGCATGCGCAGTGCTGGAAACTCGGCTTTTTTAAAAAAAAAAATCCGTTTTTTTTTAAACCTGGAAAAAATAAAAAAAAATAATAAAAAAAAGATGGTGGCGTCCACAGACTGGCACCGACAAAACTGGTTCCGTGACATCATCATGACATCACCAGCGGGTTGCTACCGGTTCGGGCGAACTGGTCCAAACCGGGAGGAACCCACCTCTAATGAAAACAATACAAAGGAAGAGTTTGGAATTTTAGAAACAGCTAACGTTCTTAATTTATTTTTATTTTTAAAGCAAAAATATGAAGTTGATAAGAATTCAGGACTATTAGCAAAGAAATTAAAAAGCAAATGTCAGAAGGTTTGTAAAGATGGTAAAATTTACTAAATGTGATATTATTTCTAATACTAAATATATTAATAAATATTTTCTCACTTTTTTTCAAACAGTTATATATGTCTACAAATCCAACCGTGGAAAAAGTGCTTAAATTTTCTTGGTATGATTGATCAAATTTATAGTATTACTAATTATGATTCAGAATGATTCTTAATCTTGAGTGGTATAAGCAGACTGCTGATTATCCCATTTATTGTTTAATCTTGTTACTAAAATATTAGCAGCAGCACACTGTGGCAACGGTTGCAAGAGCGAAAAAGGAGATTAAAAATAAACATTTATTAAACCTATGCAGACTTTTTCTTCTAGGTTTTCAGTCAAATATATTATGAGAGTTGAATGAATTGCAGAAATACCAGGCTTAAGTGTGAATTTTCAAAAATCATAGCCGAAGTTTTCTATACTCCTCCCAAAATAATATTTATGCCCAGATATATTTTACAATTTAGATTCAGAAACATGTATAAAGTTTTGAAAATATATCTGAACATAAACATTATGAAAATATAACTAAATTTGTTCACAAATTTATTCCAGTTTGAAGAAAGATTAAAAAAAGAAATGAACATTTGAAAATAAGAAATATCTGAACATACATACAGGGTTAGATTGTGGCAGTAAAACGATAGCTCATTCAAATGTGGGTTTTGTTTTTTTTAATTTCAATCTCTTCCAGTAAAAATTCCAGATAAAATATGCAATGATGATGTTATCCATTCAGTCATGTCCAACTCTTGGGGATTCTATAGGCCAGGTGTCTCCAAGTCTTCTAGTCTTACTCTACTTTTTTGAGTTGTTCTACGCTCTGGTCAGGGGTGTTAAGCTCAAGGCCCATGGGCCGTATCCAGCTCACGGGGTGCTTATATCTCGTCCGCAGGGCCACCCTGGAAATAGCGAAGGACCGGTCCGTGGTGCCTAAGCCAGCAAAAACAGAGCTTGGGAGGGCCACATGTGGCCCTCCCAGGCTCCATTTTCAGCCACGATGGGCTCCTGCAGCCCTCTGCCACCAAAAATGGAGCTTGGGGAGGTCACATGAGGCCCGCTCAGCCTCCATTTTTGGCCACGACGGCCTCCTGCAGCCCTCTGCCAGCCAAAACAAAGCCCAGAGAGGCCACGTGCGGCCTCCCCAAGCTCTGTTTTTGCTGGCAGAGGGCTACAGGAGGCTGTCGCGGCCAAAAATGGAGCCTCAATGAGTGACATCAAGTTGGCCACACCTACCCTGGCCATGTCCACCCCAGCCCCTCAAGGTCAAGCACAACCCTGATGCAGCCCTCAATGAATTCGAATTTGACACCCCTGCTCTGGTGAGTATCAGGTTTGATGGTGTCCAGCCACTGTGTTCTTTGACGGCCTGATTTCCTTTTACCACTAACTCCTCCAACCATAATTGCTTTCTGCAGTGAATTCCCCCCACATGACATGGACGAAATAAGTGAGACACAGTTTTGTGATAAAATATGCATGCTATGGCAAAGAAAAATTAATACCTTCTACTTTTAAAAAATTAAGAGTTACTAGAAATATCCTTTATTTGACTCAGAAAAAGGATGAAGGAATCCCAGAGTCACCTGAACTGCGAGGTAGGTAGCAAATCAATTTGATAAATAAGTAAATTTTTATATTACCAAACAAATTTGCAATTTATTATTACTCCATTTACTCCATTTACTCCATTTACATGAGAAGATTCCATAAAATAGGAAAAGACCCATAGAATACATACAAGGATTAGATAAATCTATAAGACAAATTAGAGATTCTGCTTTTTTTTCCCTAAGGAACTTGTTTTAAAAAGTTAATCTAGATAATATAATTGCAAAAACTATATTTCAGGCTTGGAGAAAGCAACATCTCCCCCTCCATCCAAATATCCTTAATGAGATCTCCAGGAATTAATGAGCAATATAGAATTGCGCAAATTGACATCATGGAGTGATGATAGTCTTTGTAGGAAAATATGTTTCTATAAGGAAGACAGTGAGTCACATAAACTGTGCGTGGGTTTCTTTAATAAATAAAATAAACAGGATTGTGTTCATTAACATAGCTCCAACTTAAATCTTTTTTGGATTAAAAAAATGTAAGACAACATTTTACTGTTTTTAGACTTTGAAAAGTTAATAATTAGTTACTTCTCACAGCCTAAAGGAGTAATCTCAAATACATGTTTGTGCATTTTTGTTATTATTGAAAAATATAAGATCTCCCTGTATATTAAAAAAACTTAGAATACAGACCTATGGAAACAAATCAGTCATATGAAACAGTAATAATACATTAGTGTCAGAAGCACCTACCAAGACACATACCAAGGGTTGAAAAGATTAGCCGGTGATATCACCATTGCCCAGGGGACACCCGAGCAGGCTCCTTTCATGTCCCCGGTATTTTCCCACCAAAGTGGTACCTATTTATCTACTTGCATTTGCATGCTTTCAAACTGCTAGGTTGGCAGAAACTGGGACAAATTGACAGGAGCTCATTCCGTCATGCAGCTGGCACTCTCACATTTTGCATTTCCAAGCTGTCACGCTCTCAATGGTCTTCTGACTCAGCATCCCAACCACATGAGATCCTGCAGCCTCATATCCTGAAATGGTAAACAATAATGAGAAATCAAGAGGCTGTTTATCAACTTCTATGCAAGAACTGTGGTAGAAGAGAAAACAGCCATGGCGGTTAACTCCATCTAGCATAATGGAATTATCTTACAACTCACAAAATGTTGGAGGGATTGTTAACAGAATGGAACATTTTAATATACAGTACATAAGAGATATGTGAAAAAATTGCACCTTTGTGGAAGAAAATACTGGAAGAAGTAAGGGTTATAACTGAGCAAAGAGTAGAATGTGTTCCAAAGTTTGGACTATTACATAATTTCAAAGGAATTAATGCTCAATTACATAATAGAGATTTTTTTTTTACTTCTAGCAGATAAATTAATAACTGCTCAACAGTGAAAAATCCTTAGTAATTTAGAAATTGGAAAAAAATGCATAGCATACTAAAATATCCTCAATTTCCTTTCTTAAAAAAGCCACTGATGAAATTCTAGTAATAGGTTTATAGCGAGATGAATTGCATTTTTATAAGATCTGAAAAGAATGTATGTGTGTATGTGTTAATAAGAATAATGGCTCCAATTTATTGGAGATTGAGATTTATGGAAATTACAGATTTATGGGAATTATGAATTCATGGGAAGCCTGTGATTTATGGGAACAATGAATGAATTCTGATATATGCTACTGCTGAATGATAACATTTATACATACATACATACATACATACATACATACATACATACATACATACATACATACATTTTCCATGCATATATGGAAATGCAGAAGCAGGGACAATTAGAAGATCAACATGTTTTCAACAAAGCCTTGGGACTAAGAGTTGTGACACACACACACCTTTTTTGATGTTTCTTTGGTCCTTTTCTCAACATCAGCTATTTATTTATATCCAATTGTTAGAATTCAAACTATTTTCTAATATACTGTTGTCTGCTGCTCAAGTTGAAAACTAAATTTAAAAGAAATAAATGTTTTCTTTTAAAAAAACACCCTAAAAACCTCAAAGTCTAAGGCTCAGTTGGACGGTATTTTGCAGTGTAAGAAGGAATCTACTTGCCTGTTCCTAAGGATGTCCAAGCAGTTTTAAAGATTTAAAGGGCTTCCTTCACAAAATAGGAAACCTGTCTTAATGAGATGAATAAAAAAAAAACATGCACTCTTGCAGAAAAATAATGAAGGGTGATAACAAGGAATTTTTAAAAAGTATACAATCTGTCTGTGGCATAATAATAATAATAATAATAATAATAATAATAATAATAATAATAATAATAATAATAATAATAATAATAATAATAATAATAATAATAATAATAATAATAATAATAATAATAATAATAATAATAATAATAATAATAATTATTATTATTATTATTATTATTATTATTATTATTATTATTATTATTATTATTATTATTATTATTATTATTATTATTATTATTATTATTATTATTATTATTATTATTTATTCACAAAAAATGTAATACACAGCAAACGAGATTTATATGCTGGATTTCGTATCACTATAACACAAGTCGAACACTTCCCAAGCGTCTAGGACTGTGTGATGTATTTTCGTATGATGCGCGCAGATCCAAGTACGGTGGCCTTTTGCAACTGACAGATCGTGATTTGGTCAATGTTTATTGTTTTCAAATGCCGGTTAAGGTCTTTTGGCACAGCACCCAGTGTGCCGATTACCACTGGGACCACCTGTACTGGTTTATGCCAGAGTCGTTGTAATTCGATTTTAAGGTCCTGATATCGGTTAAGTTTTTCTTGTTGTTTTTCATCAATTCGACTGTCACCTGGTATGGCGACATCAATGATCCACACTTTTTTATTTTCCACAATCGTGAGGTCTGGCGTATTATGTTCCAAAACCTTGTCAGTCTGAATTCGAAAGTCCCAAAGTATTTTGGCATGTTTGTTTTCAACTACTTTCTCAGGTTTATGATCCCACCAGTTCTTTACCACTGGTAGGTGGTAGTTGTGGCACAGGTTCCAATGAAACATCTGGGCCACGTAGTTGTGCCTCTGTTTGTAGTCCGTCTGTGCGATTTTCTTGCAGCCGCTGAGGATATGATCAATTGTTTCATCAGCTTCCTTGCAAAGTCTGCATTTTGGGTCATCAGCTGATTTTTCAATCTTGGCTTTGATTGCATTTGTTCTAATTGCTTGCTCCTGGGCTGCAAGAATCAAGCCTTCTGTCTCCTTCTTCAGTGTTCCATTAGTGAGCCATAACCAGATCTTCTCCTTATCAACCTTTCCTTCAATCTTGTTGAGGAATTGCCCATGCAAGGCTTTATTGCACCAACTGTCGGCTCTAGTTTGCATTGCAGTTTTCCTATACTGATGCTTGGTCTGCTGCACTTTCAGAAGCTTCCGGTTGTTTACTTCAATCAATGCAGGTTCTTTACTTTCTTTGATGTATTCTGCCAATGCATGTTTTTCTTCTTCTACTGTTTGTTTTACTTGTAAAAGTCCTCTGCCACCAGTTTTTCTGGGCAGATATAGTCTGTCGACATCACTACGAGGATGAAGTGAATGGTGAATGGTCATGAGTTTTCTTGTTTTTCTGTCCAAATTGTCCAGTTCAGCCTGTGTCCAGTTTATTATGCCAGCAGTATATCTTATAACAGGTATAGCCCAGTTGTTTATGGCCTTGATGGTGTTGCCTCCATTGAGCTTGCTTTTGATAATTTTTCTGACTCTTTGTGTGTATTCTTTACTGACCACATTCTTCACATGATCATGTTTGATATTATCCAGTTGTAGTATGCCCAGGTATTTATAGGCCTCTGGCTGATGACACTTTATGGCTTGACCATTAGGCATGTTTATGCCCACACTTTCAGTGATTTTGCCCTTCTTCAATGCTACTGTGGCACATTTGTCCAAACCAAACTCCATGCTGATATCATTGCTAAAGATTCGGACAGTGTTGGTCAGAGACTGAATTTCAGTTTCAGTTTTTCCATACAACTTCAGATCATCCATGTACAACAGGTGTGAAATTTTATTAGATTTTTTGGATGTTTGATAGCCAAGGTTTGTTTTTTGTAAGATTGTTGACAGCGGGATCATGGCAATGATAAAAAGTAATGGTGACAATGAGTCTCCCTGGAAAATTCCTCTTTTGATGTTGACAAATCCGTAATTTTCATTTCCCACAAACAGTTCAGTTTTCCAGTGCTTCATCATGTTTTCAATAAAACTGCCAACATTTTTACAAATCCCAATGGTGTCTAGGCACTTGATGATCCAACTGTGTGGGAGTGAATCAAAAGCTTTTTTATAGTCAATCCATGTTGCGTGAAGATTAGTTTTTCGGCTTTTGCAATTCTCCAGAATCATTTTATCAATCAAAAGCTGATCTTTTGTGCCCCTGCTTTTTCGTTTGTTGCCTTTCTGTTCATCTGGTAAGATGTCATTCTCTTCAAGATAATCTTGAATTCTGTCAGCCATAATGCCAGTCAATAGTTTAAACATAGTGGGTAGACAAGTTATTGGCCTATAATTTCCTGGTGCTGCTCCTTTTGCTGGGTCTTTTTGTATCAGATATGTTCTCCCAGTTGTCAACCATTCACTGATACTTCCTTTTTGCAGCATCTCATTGAATTTTTGGGCCATTTTTTCATGCAGACTGGTCAGATGTTTGAGCCAAAATCCATGCAGTTGATCACTGCCAGGTGTTGTCCAGTTCTTTACTTTCCTCACACGTTTGCTGATCATTTCAGTTGTTATTTGCATCTATTCCATTTTCTTGTGTGAGAATTTTTCTTCAAACTCTTTTATCCACCCAGCATTTTTGTTATAGTCCTTCTCATTTTCCCAGAGCTCTTTCCAAAATGCAGTTGTTTCAGTTTTCTCAGGCTTTTCAACTACTATGTCTGTTGATTGATTCAAGGTCTGGTAGAACCGCCTTTGGTCTAATTGAAACAGTTGGTTTTGTTTGTACTGGGTGATTCTGGCTTCATATCTTTCGATTTTTCTGGCTGTTGCTATAATTTGTTCTTTCACAATTTCCAGAACTTCTTCGATTTTTCTGGTATTCAGCCAGTACCTTCTGATCAGGTATTTTTTGATCTTCTCATTCTTCAGTTTTTTCTCTTTCATACTCTTCAAGTTGCTTGCATCTGATCGTAAACTTTTTATTTTCAACTCCAACCTGATCTTCCATTTTGGTTTTCCAGTTGATTTTCTAGGAGGCTGCAGGAGCCCTAGCTCTTCTGTTACTATTACTGCTGTACTATAAGCAAACTGATTTATTTGTTCAATGGATGCTATTTGGACCGTAGCAAGTACAGTGTTCACATCCTTCATCAGCGGTGCAAGTCGTTTTTTGGGCACAGTTTTCAAAGTTGGAAGCCGTCTTCTTACTGCATTTAATGCAGTATGGGCTGTGAGTTTATCCTTCAGTTCTTGTTGCCTTGTTGTCAATGTTCCTGGTGTTGCAACAAAGACATCAAGTTGTGGCTCCTTTTCATTTTCTTGAAAAATTTCCATATTTTCTTCTGGTTTAGTTTGTTCAATGACTCCTAATGTTACTGAAATGTCAGCCACTGTCTGTACAGTAGCCTGATGTTCATTTGCTTCGCAACTTTTTCGAATTTCTTCAAGTTCAACCTCACTGTATACTTTATTTCTGATTATGAATCTTCTTTGATCAGCCAGTCGAAGTTCAGTTATCTTTGAGTCAGGGTATACTTGTTTCCACAGTTGGTACATCCTTTTTTGGTAGCCACGCTTTTGAGGTTCTGATTTGTAGTAGCATTTCATTACTGTACGGTTCTCTGACATGGTGTATTTCTGCCGCTTCTGTAATTGTTCATTTGAGTTTTGATTCCGTAAACCACTTTTCGGCGAATGCCCGGAATCAGCAGCATCCGCCGCGGACCTTTTTATCCTGGGCGACAGCCGAGCCAGTATAGACTTCTATTTTGTTTGTTTCTCCATAATACTAATGGGTTAGGTGCTCTTAGTTCTATTCCTCAGCTGAGACCACTCTGACTTGGTTGAACCTTCTGGTAGTAACACTACCGTCAGCACAGCTCTCAGCATCATTGGAGCAGTTAAGCCCCCCCCACCACGGCAAGGTGGCACCCATCGGGGGGGATGATTATTATTATTATTATTATTATTATTATTATTATTATTATTATTATTATTATTATTATTATTATTATTATTATTATTATTATTATTATTATTATTATTATTATTATTATTATTATTATTATTATTATTATTATTTATTAAATTGATATGCTGCCTGATTCTCAGTGTCTTTGGGCAGTTAAAGGAAGTAATCAGCCAAGGATGTTGTTGGGCTGTTGGTAACAAGGGACTAAAATAAATTATCCAGTAGCATATACAGATTGTTGTGAGCACCATGGCTAAAGCAAGCAGCCTGAAAATGGACCAATCTGTTATAAATCATGGAATAAGTGGGAACCATCCTTCAAACACACAGAGAGAGAAAGAGGGGAGGGGGAAGGAGAGGGAGAGAGTTTCAAGTCCGACACAGCATATGTGCAGGTAAACAGGCCCAATAAAACCTTGATGTCTTTATAAATAGGACTTGCATTTGATAATAAGCAATAGCTGGAACTCTTTTGTAATGGCTTCATTGGCTGTTCTGCGATAAGCCTACTTATTAGCGGTTTCTGTCCTTTCCTGTCTAGCCTAACTTTCTCAAAAGAAGTCTGACAGTTACAGAGAAACAGAATGAATTGTTTGTATCTTTTTTTTTTACTATTGAAGGTATAGGACAGTGATGGTGAACCTTTTTTGGCTCGCGTGCCAAAAGGGTGTGTGTGCGTGCGATAGCCTGATAGCACGTGCCCTCCACCCCTGCATGTGCACAACCTCCACGCTGCCCCCCCCTGCACATGAGTACAAGCCTCACTGAAGTCTCCGGTCTTCCGGTAGGCCTGTTGGGCCATTTTTTGCTGTCCCCGGGGTTCAGGAAAGCCTCCTGAAGCCTGGGGAGAGCGAAAAACAGCCAAACAGGCCAACCGGAAGTTCATTTCCGAACTTCCTGTTGGGCTGTTTTTCGCCGTCCTCAGGGTTCAGGAGACTTTCCTGAACCCTGGGGAGAGCGAAAACGGCCAAAAAGAAGGCCGAAAATCAGAGCCGACATAGGACAACGCCTCGCGTGCCCTCAGATATGGCTCCACATGCCACCTGTGGCACGCGTGCCATAGGTTCGCTATCACTGGTATAGGAAGATATCTGAGTCTGCATTGACTTTCTCAAGAAGAAATCCAAAAACAAAACAATTGAGAAAACAACAACAACAACAAAGATAATGTAGGACAGGGGTTCCCATTCGCCGGGCTGCAGACCCGGCTACACAAGTGGTGGGCGAGCGAGCAAGCAAGCAAAGCTTCATCTGAGCATGTGCAGGATCTGCGTTGCGTGTAAAACCCACACACACACACACATGTCAGTGGAAGACAATTTTTCTTCTGAAACAGGTCCCTGGTGCCAGAAAGATTGAGAACTGCTGCTCTAACACATCTTGAAAGATGACACACTTAACAAATCATTGGGTTCTGTGATGCATCCACAGAGTTTTTAAAGGACTCTAACATAAAATTGCTGAATTCTTAGCAAAAAAAAGATGTAATTTGTCCCTCAGATTAGGCTCAATGCCAGAAGACCAGTTAAAAAAAACAGAAAAAGAAAAAAGAAAATCCAAGACAGATCTAGGAAATTATAGGTTGCTCAACTTAATTTCTGCTCTAAACAAATTGGTGAAAACAGTGGTAAAAAAAAAGCCTAAGTACCTAAAGGAACAAAATTTACAGGAAGAAAAACCAGCATGGATTCTACAATTATGAATTCTGTCTTATCAATCTTCTAGAGTTTTCTGAGTGTCAGCAGGTATGTGGACCAAGGTAATATTGCATATTTGGATTTTCAAAGAACATTTGATGATGGTCCCCTGCTAAGCAGCTCTTGAGTAAGCATAAGACAGAGGTATTTATGAGATGGAAAAATATCTTTTTATAGTTTACTAATTGTTTAGAAAACAGCAGGTGAACATAGGAATAAATGGGTTTTTTTTTTAATGCAGGGAAGTAAGAAGTGGTCTTTCAAGGATTTGTGTTAGGATTTGTAGCTTTTTAACTGGTTCACAAATGATCTTGATAAGCAGGGCAGGGTTAAGCAGATGGATGAAGTCTGAAATCACAGTGAAGATAAGCTCAATTAAGATGTCAATTTCATTTGATGCAGCTATGAAAAAGCTAAATTCGATGGTAGGGGACATTAGGAAAGAGATTGAAAATAAAACTGTCAACATGCCTTATATAAATCATTGCTACTTCCACATCTGGAACTCTATATTATTCTGATTGCTGCGTATGAAAAAAAGGATAGAATAGACCTGGAAAAGCACAGCAACCAAAATATTCAGGGAACATTAATATCTTCCTTATTAAAAAAAAGACAAGTTTTTTTTAATCTTAGGCAAAAGACAGCTGTTCAGGGATTTAATCAAGGTGTATAAAACTTGCATGATGCGGAGGCAGCATAGAAGGGGAAGGTTTTTGTGTCTACAATACCATTAGTCTAACAACTACCCAAAGAAGCTGTTTACTTCACACAATGGCATTCTTCACACAGTGCAACCAATGGAATTAATTGCTACAAAGTGTGTCGGTAGCCACTAACTTGGATGGCTTTAAAAGAAGATTAAAATAAGACATTCATGGGGCCAGGTTTATCAGGAGCTATTAGTTTTGAGACAACATTGTTTCCTATCGTGTGATCAAAATTCAGATGTTTGGCAACTGGTTCATATTTATGACCGTTGCTGTGTCCCAAGGTCATGTGATCACCTTTAGTGACCTTCTGAAAAGCAGAATCAATGGGGAAGCCAGATTCACTGAACAACCGGGTGACTAACTTACCAACTGCAGTGATTCACTTAAAGACTGAGGCAAGCAAGGTCGTAAAATGGGGCAAAATTCATTTAACAAATGTCTCACTTAACAACAGAAATGTTGGACTCATTTGTGGTCGTAAGTCGAGGACTACCTGTAATTGGAAAAACTGAGTCCTGAACTGTTCAACTTCAAATGTTTGGAGAATTGTCTTGCCCGGTCAAAGAAAAGACATTAACTTTTGTGCAGCGGATGCCACATAAATATTAACGTTCAGTTTTCCTTCGTATTCAAGCCCTTCAAGAAAAATTTTTTGAGGACAATTATTCTGGCGTATGGTGGTTTTGGAGGAAAAATCAGCATCTTGCCCTGACATGTGAACCTGGATAGGATAGGAAAATTGCAATTTTCTACCTCCCTAGTTCAAGTTTTCTTTGTATTAAGATTCCTTAAGCTATCTAGCTGCATTTGTGCACTTAACAGTCAGGACAGTGCCCTTCAGTATAATACACACAGCCCAAACTCTTTAGTTATTGTTTATTTATTTATTCATTGGATGCTGTTAATCACAATTGTCCAGTAGCTAAATGATGTTTTTCCTTGTAATTTGGAATATTGATTTATTTAATTTATAAATGTACTGTCATTTGTTTGTTGCCTATTCCCGTTACCTTGGTAGCACACAATAAAGACAATGAAACACCCATAAAATACTCATAAAAACAGAGCTAGTTAAAACCAATACTGTTAATAACACTGCCACTGCAGTCTCATGTATTAGTAATGATATCACCGAACATCACACAAGAACAAGACAACAAAATAATGTTTAACTATGCATCTTATTTCCCTTATCTAGAATCTAATTTGAATCGGATTTTGGAATAACACTCATAAAGACCAAGAACATTCAAATGGAATGTAAAAGAAAATAAAATGTTAAAATGGAAGTATTTTATAAAGCATTCAAAATGTTGCTTTCACTTCTAAGGAAAAAAAATCCTTGCGATACTGTGTCGTTGCTGCAAAAATTAAAACTGCTGCAATCTCAAATCTACAGATATCTTCCCTGCTGTTATTTTTTTTAAAAAAAAATGCCTTTTTAAAGTATGCTAATTGTTGTTCTTGATAACTGAATCCAAGATTGAATATGTCAAAGTAATTTGAAACAGTGCAGAGGCAGACATTTTCATTACCTAAGTCAAGAGTGGAGTGTTTATTTTTAGCAGTAGAAAAATGAATTGGTACTTTACGGAATTTTATGGTAAAATATGAGCAAGTTGTCATTTCAGCAGTTGAAGAAAGCACCAGGAGTGAAATGGCAGAGGAAATAAATAGATAACAAATCCCTGAAACATATGGCCTGTGCACTCTATCTTTCCACTAGAGACAGCCCAATAAAAGTTGAAGATAGAAAAGGCAAATAAAATTCATAATATTCCCTTCGAGAGAAATTCAAATAAAATGGGTGTGCTACAAGTAGCAGTCCAATTTACGATTTCCGTTTCTTTGCCGTTTTATGACTGTTCAAGTTATTCTCGTGCATGCAATTCATTCTGTTGCAATTAATTCCAAGGTTGAAAAAAATCAAGAGCTGAATCAGATAATAACAACCAAAAAAATGAACTGGTGTCCAGATCAGTTCCTCCTCCCACACAAGCTGTAGGCGGTTAGGCAGGCTGCGACAATGGATCAAACCAATCCTAATAACAGTCCAAGCTGCCAACTGTGTGTGGGTGTGTAAGTGTGTGGGTGTGTGTGAGTGTGTCAGGGATGAAATGCTACCGGTTCGGCCCGGTTTGGGCATACCGGTAGTGGTGGCCGCAGGTGGTTCGGAGAACTGGTAGCTGTGGCAGCACGAGGCTCTGCCCACTCGCCCGGACGTCGCCATTTTCTTTTTCTTAACCTTCTGCGCATGCGCAGAGGGTGAAAAAGTGCATGTGATGGTGGTGTGCATGTGAGCGGAGCCAGAGCGCATGCATTAAGCGCATGTTTCCGAACCGGTAGGGAAAGTCAGTAGATTTCGCCGCTGGTGTGTGTGTGGGTCTTTATGTGTGATGGATGATAGACAGGCCAACATATGATGGTTGATAGATGATGACAGATAGAGAGAGAGAGAGAGAGAGAGAGAGAGACAGACAGACAGACAGACAGACAGACAGACAGACAGACAGACAGACAGACAGACAGAGATATAGCCTGTAAAAAAAGTACAAAAGTATTAGCTTCTCCCTTTAGTTTGATGAAGGAGAGACTTTAAATTATTGTTAGCTATCGTTCTTTCCCATACTTTCTCTATGAAGCTCAGAATAGTGTCTCTAAGGATTTTTCTCATATTTCACTCTCTCCCAAACCTAAAGCTGAGAGTGGGTTGTACAATATGTGGTTTGAGGACATTTATGGAGGAAGTGCTAGTTCCCCGGGGAAGACAGCTGAAAGTCTATAAAATGCCAGGGGGGGAGTTAGGATGAAAAGGATGGGACTTTGGAAAAGTATTGTGGGCAGTTTGATCCCTTTTATGTCCTGAACAGGCTCAAAAACTATACCAGTCTCAGGATGGCAATTTTAACTCCCTTGAAAAGAATTTGGCCAAAAATTGTCTCTTCTTATCTATAGCAATAGCAATAGCAATAGCACTTTTCTTATATACCGCTTCATAGTGCTTTACAGCCCTCTCTAAGCAGTTTACAGAGTTCAGCATATTGCCCCCAACAATCTGGGTCCTCATTTTACCGACCTCGGAAGGATGGAAGGCTGAGTCAACCTTGAGCCTAGTGAGATTTGAACAGCTGAACTGTTGAACTAGCAGTCAGCCTGCAATGGCTGCATTTAACCACTGCACCACTTCAGCTCAGAATCTACAGTTCTTGTCATTATGGCTCAATGGATATCCACATTGCAATGGCATATTAGCTTCACATATCCACCCTCTACCCAGACCCTACATTCAGGATTACTCTGCACTTGATAGATAGGTAGATAGATGATAGATAGATAGATAGATAGATAGATAGATAGATAGATAGATAGATAGATAGATAGATAGATAGATAGATAGATAGATAGATGATAGAGTGTATCTGATCTCTTCAACAAGCTTGAACGAATCTTTTATTTTAAGCTAACATTCTGCCCAATATAAGTGGCTCACAATATTTGAATAATATTCGATGGCTATCTGGACACTTCTGAATAAATGTATATATGTGCTTGGCTGCTTCTCTGAATCATTAATCATAGCTAAAATTTTAATTATAGGTTGGCAATTACCAAGCCACAATGACAATGTAGCCGAATCATAATTTCCACTTATCTAGAGATCCTGGCCAGCTGCAGGAATTCCAAAATCTCCAAAATCAAGTTGAACTTGGATTCTGGACTGTGAATTTGGAATTGATTTTAACATCCAACTTCTGCATTTGTGTTACGTACTGATGTACAGAGTATGGATTTGCATAGCTGCCGCTGATTGGCTAATCTAGCAGCAGGAGAAATAAACTGCTGTCAGTGGCTAGCAGGCTTCAGGGAAGCCCTTAAAAGCGGCTTCCCTGCAGCCTGCTGGCAGTCCGTATTAGTTCAAGCAAATAGACAATAAAGGTGCTGAACTGTTCCTGCGACTCACCTCTTCATTTACACACAAATCTAACAATTTGGAAATTTTATTTTTCTTCTCTCCTTCCTTGCTTTACATTGACTGTGTCTTATGGGAACCTTTAGCTTGTGATGTGTCAGTGATCAAATGCTGGAGCACACTTCAAAAAATGAAAGCAAGAATTGCCCCTTTTTTGCTGGAGGAAGAGAGACTGGGATCTGCATTGGGTTTTGTTTAAGTATTAAAATAGTCTTGCGGTATTTGATTCTAATAGTTCTGTCACTGATTCCAATTACAGAGTTTTTTGTTCCTTTTGAATCTTGGCAACATTTGGTCTGAATGGGAGTCCATTCAGGTGTGGTCCTAAGACACCTGAGGGTCCATCAAGACTTTCTCCATGGTCCATAAAATCAAAATTGACATGATAGCAGTGTTCCAATATCTAAGGGGCTGCCACAAAGAAGAGATGTCCAGCCTATTCTCCAAAGCACCTGAAGGAATGGATGAAAAGTAATCAAGGAGAGAACCAACCTAGAACTAAGGAGAAATTTCCTGACAGTTAGAACAATTAATCAGTGGAACAACTTGCCTCCAGAAATTGTGTGTCAGCCGAAGCCATCTTTGATTGGGAACTTTGGCCTGCCACACTTTATGCTTTAAAATGGATTCTTGCTCTGGTAACTTGGGAGGGGCTGTTGCATGAGGGATGTAGAGATGTAGCCATAACAAATTCCTTCTAGATTCTCAAAGTCACCCTATGTTCAGCACTGCCTGGAAGCTGATGGGAGTAACGGAGCACCCTGACATTGTGAGTGCTCCAATACTGGAGGTTTTTAAGAAGAGATTGGACAACCATTTGTCTGAAATGGTATAGGGTTTCCTGCTTGAGCAAGGGATTGGACTAGAAGACCTCCAAGGTCCCTTCCAACTCTGTTATTCTGTTAAAATTATTTGCTAGTCTATGTTGAAATACAACATAATATTAAAATCTCATCAAACAATTGTGAGAAGTGGTAGTGTAATAGATGTGTCAATTTCAATTTTTAATGGAGTAAATACTGATAAATATAACCCATACAAATAAAAGCTCCTTCATCATTTTTAAAAGTAGGAAGGAGTCCTGAGAGGAAAAAAAAGTTTATTGAGGATTTGTTCATGCAAGTAGCTAGAATTTTTTTATAGTCTCTGGCCTTTTCAAGTAAATTTAAACAAATTCACTTTTTAAAAGAGATTGTGTTGTCCTGCTCTTAATTTTACTCATTGAGGTATCAAATCTGTAAATTGTAGATTTCGCTATGAACTTTTTCTGAGCCACACAGAAAAGATGAAATACAGAATTCCTGTGGTAGCCACATTTGATTATTTACACCAGCATCTGACCAGGATCATTTTATGAAACATCAGCAAAATTATAACATTTGCAATGTACTGTGTATGTGCTTAATAAAACTTCTACAATTGTCCCATTTCCATTTTTTGGCTCAGTTCCAGTCAATACCTCAGATTTTGTATCATCACGGTGGCTGGGTTCATACCTCAGGCCACCATGGTTTTTGTTTGAGCTGATATTTATTTTTATTTATATTTATTTTTATTTTTATTTTATTTATTTTATTTCTCAAAATGTGTACAAGATAACAGGTATGGTATAAACATAAACAAAAGCAAACATAAACAAACACAAAAGCAAAGTAGGTGTAGGTAAATTTGGACAATAGGACAGTAGGACAGGGACGGTAGGCACAATAGTGCGCTTATGCGGATGAATTAAGCTGATTGTATTTTATTCAATACTATGATTAACATGCTTGCGAGGTATCCTCACTGCAGGATAACTACATTTTGATACATTACTTCTAATGAAAAGGAAGCAACCAGTGAGCCTCTACTTGCAGCATGGAAACATGAATATGTTCTCTAAACCCCTGGAACCAAAACCAAAACTACTTAAAGCTCCAAAGTGGCAGAAGGATTACATGGGCTCTATCAGACATACGGGGCCACAGGCTACGGTGCAAAGCCAAGTTTTGGGGACCTTGCAGAAGGCCAGCAAAGTTAGGATTGACCTAATTACATGTGGAATGATGTTTCCTAGGACAGATGCTCCAGCAGAAAGGGCCCTCCTTAGCCAACCTGAAGCATGTTCCTCTTGCCAGATAAGGTAGGACAAGTAGAAGCAATTGGAGAGAGAACAGAAGCCACAACTGTTATCCAAATTATTCCAGGTCTAACTAGGTCCTGATTTACAACAATTTGTTTAATGACAGTTTAAAGTTATGACTGCCTTGGAAGAAGTGACTTACCACCTGTCTTCAAAGTTACAACTATCATACCAATCTCACAGTCCCATGATTGTGTATTATAGGTGTGTGTGTGTGTGTGTGTGTGTGTGTGTGTGTGTGTGTGTGTGTGTGTATACACATACATATACGTACATACACGATCATGGGACTGTGAGGTTGGTATGATAGTGTATAGTATACACTATACACTGGTGTGTGTGTGTGTGTGTGTGTGTGTGTGTGTGTGTGTGTGTGTGTGTGTGTGTGTGTGCAGTATGTATGTATATATGGATGCATGCCCTAAGTGCCTACTTACAGTAATATAGATAGTTTTGCAAACTACGATCTGCAGGAATACTTACTGATATCAAGGAGAGTATTGTAATTAACCCAATTTAACAGATGAGGAACATCTGTTAAATTTGGAAATAAACACTAGGTATAACTATAAGAGGCAATCAGCCGTGGATGAACGCCAATCTTAAAATATTAATCAAATCCCAAAATAGAGCTAGAGAACATCAGCATCCTGGTATGACGTAACAAGTATTACCCCAGAATGATGAGAGAAGCAATTGAAATTCATATCCAAATAATTTAAATAACCCTAACCTAACACAAATATTCATATTCAGGGCTTCACACAGCATTACCTGAGAGTCATTGTGCCAACACTTGGTTGTTATTCTTGGAAAATATAAGGAGAAATTATTGATACAATGACTTCTGGTGAGGCTAGGAAAATATTAGAATTGAAAAACCAAGATACAAAAGGAATTCTACTGTTTTAAGTAAATAAATAAATGAGATCTCCTTTCCCAGCACCACAAATTTTCTGGAGTGACTAACTGAATCTTTTATTCAACAGCAGCCTGGAAACCAAGATGTTAATGCAAAGAAATTCCCAAATTAAATGTCGGGAGATACAGACATAGATACATAACTAAGCTTTTATCCCGTATTCAGTAACTTTGAAGCAAATTTCATTTAAATAGATAGTTTTTTTTAAATATAAACAAAGAAATGGGAGAAAAGGCTTCAACACATTTGTGACCTGCCATTAGTCTGCAGGTACTGGAATTGTTTTCCCAAGAGGTATGCCCAACATTGCTAATTTTTTAGGAATATCTCTGGAAATTACAGGAAATGCTCGGGACTCTATGAACTTGAGCTTTTGCCCAGTCGAGAGCATTTTCTATAATCTCCTGAGTTTTGTTTTTCTTCAAAAATCAGTCAGACCTTCTGCTTCTGTTCCAGTTCTTGAATACTAAGGACAAATGGGGGGGGGGCATTTCCACTCTGAATATTTAGCCGCTCAGGCTTTCATGTTAGTTGGAACGCAACCCTGCATAGGTTAATGCCTTCTTACACTCATTGCTAAACCATAATGCATTTTTCAAGTTTAAGTTCTAAACCAGATGTTTTCAACGATTTGCCACCTGGAGAAAGCTGGTCCTTCATGAAAGAAGTGGCTCTGTCTGACCTGCTTAGGGACTAACTCCTCATGGGGTAACACTCCAACCATCCTATGTCTCTCTTTCCCATTTTTACCGCCTGTCTTTCCTGGCTCACTTAATGCATACCCATTAGAGGAAGGGCTCTTGCCAAGTCAGAAACCCCAAGTGACATAAATCCTGAGCGTGGCAAATTATGCAAAGTGAAGCTGCATGTGCTATAGCAATAATCACATCCCTTTTTTTTTTTCCTCCAGGAAGATGAAGAATACATTACAAATGAATCTGGATGAGGAGTGTATGTGTGTTGGCGAGCTTAACCAAACTAATGAAACATGCGTGCTCGTGCATCACAGTTAATTATAATAAGCACTAAAATTTTAGGCTGCCTTGGTAGGTCCCCAGTGTTTGCCAATTAGAATGCAGGGAGAATACAAAAGGTTTCATTAAGGCAGATATAGAATGTGAGGACTGGGAAAGGTCTAAAGCAGCTCTCCCAAAATTAAATGTACTATTTACAGGGCTGATTAGATTCACTATTATCAAAACCAGTGAGAAGTGGTTTTTGTCTTGAAAACTAATAATATATTACAGAATTGGAAGGGACTTTGGAGCAGAGGTGGGTTCCTACCGGTTCAGACCGGTTCTATAGAACCGTTAGTAACTTGGCAGCTTGGGTCGCTGGAACTGGTAGCGACCCAGGCCTGCCACGCCCCCGAGCCGGTTCTCATCGTGTTTTTTGCTTCTGTGCATGTGCAGAAGCTTTTTTTTAGTATTGCGCAACATGCACGTGCCTGCACGGTGCATCCCTGAGCGAACCGGCAGTAGCAGAATCCGGAACCCACCCCTGCTTTGGAGGTCTTATAATCCAACCCCCGCTCAGGCAGGAAACCCTACACCACTTCAGACAAATGGTTATCCAATCTCTTCTTAAAATCTGCCAGTGTTGGAGCATTCACAACCTCTGGAGGCAAGTTGTTCCACTGATTAATTATTCTAACTGTCAGGAAATTTCTCCTTAGCTTTAAGTTGCTTCTCTCCTTGATTAGCTTTTACCCACTGCTATCATGTCACCCCTTATGACATGATATGTCATAAGACTAGACATATCCAGTTCCAGCAACTATTCTTTATATGTTTTAGCCTCTAGTCCCCTAATCATCTTTGTTGCTCTTCTCTGCATTCTTTCTAGAGTCTCAACATCCTTTTTACATCGTGGCGACCAAAACTGAATGCAGTATTCGAAGTGTGGCCTTACCAAGGCATTATAAAGTGGTATTAACACTTCACATGATCTTCATTCTAGGAGGGTCCTATCTGACATGCTTCATCAAATTACATTTTTGCCCTGGACCGATATTTCTTTTTTGCCTTGATTCAATTCTTCTTCCTATTCCTCAAGGTTATTGCTACTTATCCATTACAACTTGCCACTATTTTTATAAGCACTATTAAATTCCGGATCTGTTAACAAAATGTCTGATGTCCAAATTCTAATAGCCCCTTGTCATTTACTGCATAACATCTCAATGCCTCAGCCAGTGGCAGCAGATGGTCAGTCTTGTTTGGGGATAGAGGCTAATGAACATAAGGTGTGACTAGTATTTTGATAGGAGTCTACCAGCAGCATAAATTACAAGCCAGGATGACATAAAAATGATAAAAGGTGTAACATAACATCATCATACAAATAATGTAATTTGTATCCTTACATCAAATACATGATGCAATGATATAACCGTGTCATTTACACAATGATATGATGCCAATGTCATCAATTGCCTGCTTCCTTGCTTCCTGGTGGACGCCAAGGGACACATATATGACATTGACAAGATAATGCCATCACACAGATGCTGCAACTTTTATGTTTTATCATAGTTTATGACCCAGTTTGAGCCATTGCAGTGAGATGAATTAGAACTCTTATTAATAAATGCTACAGTTCCTAGAGTTTTTGCTTTCCTACCTTGTATATATATAATTTTATTTACAGTCACAGACCAAAATACAAGTGCAACAAAAAACAAAAAGAAAAAAATACAATCACAAACAATTAACACCAGAAGTCTTGGCTAAAGGGAATTACAACATTCTCCTCTAATAGTTACAGCTCTTAAGAAAAATTTTGAAACCTGAGAAGTAATATAGGAGGAATCATCCCTTAGACAATATAAGGCCAAATTACTAGCATTAGAACCAGAGGGATCAATTCCAAGAAGAGACAATAATTTAATTCTAGCTGTGTTATACATAGTGCAGTATGATAAGACATGCTCCACAGTTTCAACCTCAGCCCTATCACAGGGGCATAGTCGCTCACTAATCAGGAGCCTCTTGAATCGTCCGTTGAGTAGTGCTGAGGGCAAAACATTAAAACAGGCTAGGGAAAAGATTCTTCTATACTTGGGGACAGTTAGAGTATAGAAATATGAAGCCATCCTCAATCCATAATTATTAGAATGGCTGAAAATCAACGGGGAGCAGGTTTTATTGGCTCTGGATCTTAAATATTGCAAATCTATGTCCACAAGCCGTTGGACTACCCGAAACTGGGCGTCCTTGAGACCATAATCTCCCAGAGCATCCCCCATAAAACCTAGCAAGTGGAGTTTCTTCATCAGCTCCCTCTCCCAACAAGAAGTATGAGAGTCAGCAAACACCAAGGAAAGGCAGCTACCAGGGACTGCCAAAAAGAGCACCCGAAACCACCATTTAAAGGTGTTAATCCACGCCATGCATTCGACTGAACGAATGCCCAGTTCCAAGTACATCGAAGCAAATCCAACACAAGGAGGAAGACCCAGGAGTTTCCTTAGAAAAACAGCCTGGGTTCTTTTAATACAATCCTTGAAGCCTCGTATCCATATGGGAATTCCATAAAGAGTTTGGGCCAAGGTTTTGGCTTTATATATACACAGAGTAGAAGGAATAAACTGGCCTCCTTGGGTAAAAAAAGAATCTTATAATCTGCTGGTGGCTACAGGAGGCAGAATTCAGCACCTGGGTTCGATGTTTAGTCCAAGCACCAGTATTCTGAAATTGAATACCTAGATCAGTGTTTCTCAACCTTGGCAGTTTGAAGATGTGTGGACTTCAACTCCCAGAATTCCACAGCCAGCAACGCTGGCTGGGGAATTCTGGGAGTTGAAGTCCACACATCTTCAAACTGCCAAGGTTGAGAAACACTGACCTAGATACTTAAAATGGAAAACCTGCCTAACAACATTACCATTGATAGCCCAATTGATTCCTATCTTGTTCTCAGAGTGCTTGTTAATTTCTTTTGAATTGTTGGTGATATTTTGGACTTCCTTTGTATTGAAGATGATGCTATTGTTTTCTTTGCTGATCTTTCCATCTCCCCAAATATAGCCTCTGGTTGGCTATATCTGCAATCTGAAAAAGGGAAGAATTCCTTCAGAGTATATATTATGTCTTCCCTGATGAATTAAACTGAATTGATGAATTGAGCAAGAAAATTCAGGGAAACTACAGTAAGTTGAAGTGAAAAAAATGTACAGTGAAAGACACAGTGACCCCTCTAAACTATCTCATAATGAAATACAGTAAGTGCTTTCTACTCATAAAAATGTCACCCAAATCTCTCGTTCTTTGAAGAAATGTTTCAAACAAGTTGTCTTTCATCAAACTGAATGAAGATTTGTGTGAAAGTAATGCAGAATTTATCTGCATGTCACTGGTATATAGGTATGTGAAATACATTTTGAGCTCTTGGTCTTTCTGTCTTTCAACTGAAATCATTTTTCCCCCTCAGTTCTTCTGTTCACTTCATATATTTTTTCCCCTTTGGGCTTTAATTGTGCTCTACACTTTGTGGGTTTCCCAGGATATTTTACATCTCCCCTATATGGGAGGAACTATTTCGTGCTATTCATTTGATAGTTTGTTCCCTGCCTCACTTGAATATACTGGATTAATTTCATTATTATTCTGAATATAGATTGTTTTTAAAATCACAGGGTTTGAATAGGATTCTGTGGTTATGAATTAAATAGGATAAGCAATAGATGGAGTAGCTTTCTCTTCTTGTATTCTGGGGTTGCATCGGTTGATGTGAAAATCGAACATCCACTTGGCACAGCATTGGCAAAATAGGTTCATTAAGGAAGATTATGGCTTCAGTATCGGCTGCTATTGGAGAGCAAGCGATAGAAGGATCATTGATCATGCTTCATGAGGCAATTCATGTGTTCTCTACTAAAGCAATTTACTGTGGCAACAATTAGAATATTGCCCTCAGGAGGAAATAGAGCCAAAGACATCACAAAGTCACTGAAGTCCTAAAGTTTCTGTTATAAACAATAGCTTTTAGGCGAGCTCAGAGTTTGCAGACGGAGTGTGTGATTGGTTCACAACTGCACTGGATTGTGGTTTCTTTTAATCATAATATATAAGTAGCCCTCGACTTACAACCACAATTGTGCCCAAAAAATTTTGTTGCTAAATTAGACATTTGTTAAATGAACTTCGCCCCATTTTACGATTTTGCTTGAGACGGTTGTCAAGTGAATCACGGCAGGTTAAGTTAGTAACACAATTGTTCAGTGAATTTGGCTCCACCATTCCCTTTGCTTGTCAGAAGGTCACATGACCCTGGATACTACAACCGTCATAAATAGGAGTCAATTGCCAAGTGTCTGAATTTTGATCACATAACCATAGGGATGCTGCAATGGTCATATGTGTGAAAAACGATCATAAGTCCCTTTTTTTTAGTACTGTTGTATCTTTGAACAGTCGCTAAATGAACTGGTTTAAGTTGAGAGCTACCTGTATTCGATAAGCCACATTGGTTGATTTATGCATCTACTAAATCACAAATCCTCCTCAAGTCCTGCTGTGCTACTTCATGCTGACAGAGGATGGTGGTGGACTATGATTTGGGGCAGGGGTGGGCTTCAAAAATTTTAGCAAGTGGTTCTCTGCCCCGTTGCTGGGTGGGCGTGGCCATGGTGGGCGTGGCCTAGTCGGCCTCTTGTACAATGGCAGGGGGGGTTGCCCTCCCTGGGCTCCGGAGGTTTTCCTCGAACCTCCAGGAGGGCGAAAACGGCCTCCCCAGGCTCCAGAGGCCCTCTGGAGGCCGGAAACAGGCCTGTTTCTGGCCTTCCTGAACTTCTGGTAGGCCTGTTTTTCACCCTCCCCAAGCCTCCACACACACCCTGCACTTACCTGCATCCAAAATGGGCCGTGTGGGGACTCCTGGGAGGGGAGGGGTGGGCAGGGCCAGCCAGGAGTGGGATTTCGGGGTTCTCTGAACTGCACAGAATCTTAGCTAGAGGTTCTCCCGAACCCCAGCGAACCCCCAGCAGCCCACCCCTGATTTGGGGAGGATTAAGTGAAGTACAGTAGACTGTACACCAAGAGTTCAGCCTCCAAGCAAGGTTACCCAAGGTATGAAGGTTATCCCAGCTGTCCAGCTAGAGCAAGCAGACTGCTGAGTTAGGCCACAGTGATATAGGAAGATGTTGAAGGTATCGGTGACTTGAATGAAAACACCAAAGGTGTCGGAAAACAACGGTAAGCCAATATTGTATTTTATGCCCAACTCCCTGCCCAATGCAGAAATCTACTGCTATGTATCCTAGATACATAGCCCATTATGCACCTCCAGTGCAGGTACCTAAGGTAGCCTGTCTCATTGTCGGAAATCAATTATTTGAAATTTTCTACAATATTCAGGTGAAGGCTGTACAGGTAGTCCTTGACTTACAAGCACAACTGAGCCCAAAATTTCTGTTGTTAAGTGAGAATCTGTTAAGTGTGTTTTGCACATTTTACGACACTTACGCCACAGTTGTTAAGTGAATCACTGCAATTGATAAGTTAGCCACCTGGTTGTTAAGTGAATCTGGCTTCCCCATTGACTTTGCTTGTGAGAAGTTTGCAAAAAGTGATCAGCTGATCTTGGGACACAGCAACGGTCATAAGTATGAACCAGTTGCCAAGCATCTGAATTTTGATCACATGATCATGGGAACGCTGCAAATATTGTAACTGTGAAAAACAGTCATAAGTAACTTTTTACGGTACCGTTGAAACTTTGAACAGTTGCTAAATGAACTGTTGAAGGTCGAGGACTACTAGTATCTTTGTAATTCAAATAAAATTTTGTCATGTCATCTGGAACATCTCTGAACAATCTGTTTTTTGTTCTACATGATAGATGTTCACATGTGGCTACAGGTCTGCCCAATAATCTTATGTCCATCTCTTCCAATGTTTTTCATAAGTTTTTCCTTCCAACCCCTTCCAATCTTGGTTGCTCTACTCAGGACACATTTCATTTCGTCAGTGTGCTTTGTATAATGTAATGCCCAGAATTGGACACAATATTCTAAATGCTATCTAGCCAACAAAGAGAGGAAGACTGTCTTCTCTTGATCTATATTTCTGTTGATGCAATATAATAGCAATAGCAATAGCACTTAGACTTTTATACCACTTTACAGTCCTCTAAGTGGTTTACAGAGTCAGCATATTGCCCCCAACCATTTGGGTCCTCATTTTACCCACCTCGGAAGGATGGAAGGCTAAGTCGACCTTGAGCCTGGTGAGATTTGAACTGCCAAATTGCAGTCAGTCAGCATTCAGCAGAAGTAGCCTGCAGTACTGCACTCTAACCACTGCGCCACCATGGCTCATAAAATTGCCTTTTCATTAATTATGCAATAATTAATTTATTATGTATTCCTTAATCTGTCTGTTCTCCAAAATAACCTGTTTCATATTTTGCCATGACTTCATTCTGACTCTTCACGGAAGGACTATCAGAAACATTTTTTTCCACATGATTTTCTGATGTCTCAAAAGATTAGTAAAACAGGGCTTACTCTTGTGGAAGTCAGGTCAACGCTTCTTCAGCATGACTTGTCTTTTGATGTGCCTGAAAATCTTAATGTTAGTAACACTTTCTACCGATTTACCTAGATTACCTGACTACCCCCTAATTTCCAGGGGAGCATATATAAATCCTTTAGATTTTAGTTTTAGGCTATGAAGATTCAGGGTGACCCAAACAAAGCCTCTTCTACTTATAAAATTACTGAATAGAAGATACTCTCTTTGGAAGCAGATGCCTCTAATGAGCTCCCAGTGGGCCGAATAATGGATAGGAACACTGAACACTATTATATACACCTAAGCCAGTCCATTTTCTTTTTCTTCACAGGTCTGAATAAGTAATTGAAAACAATTTCCCAAGTACCTTAAATATTGATATGGCAATGCAAGGAGGCAGAGAACAGACTGCATGCAGTAAAGAAAAAGATACCTCAACTCAGTGGTGGGTTCCTACCAGTGCGGTCCACTCTATAGCACCGGTAGTGGCCCGCTGGTGATGTCACAGTGCCGGTGCGGTCGGTTGCCGGTGCCTGGGTGCCGCCAATTTTTTTTTAAAAAAATAAATTTTTTTAAAAAATTTCTTCTGCGCATGCCCAGAAGCCGAGTTTCCGGCACTGCTCATGCACTGCCTTCCTACCCCACAGTGAGTCCAAGCAGGGGAGGATGGCTGAGGGAGTGCGTGAGACACTGAAAGAATGGGCGGCAGGAGCTATCTCCATTCCCCTCCCTTCAGCAGTCCGAGAAGCCACAAATGCGCGGTGATGATCCCAGGCATTTTCGCACGTTCGAGGCTTCTCGAGCTGCTGAGGGGAGGGGGAATGGGCAGCAGGACCTATCTCAGTTCCCCTCCCTTCAGCAGTCTGAGAAGCCATGCCCACCCAGTCACATGGCTGGCAAGCCACGCCCACAAAATAAGCCATGCCCACAGAGTGGTAGTAAAAAAATTAGGAACCCGCTCCTGCCTCAACTCCTAATGCTCTCACAGAATTACCCATTTCATTTTCTGGACAATTGTATAGAAATGGTTTGCCAGTCTTTTCCTTCAGGATATATTTCTTTTATATGTCTGTCTATCCTGCCACTGTGGGATCTCCTGGTTGTCACCCACTCAAGTGCTAACCAAGCCTGATCCAACTGGGTTCCCATCAAAGCCAACTAGAGATTGACATCCAGTTAAGAATTTAACTACAAAACCTAGATCCCAAATGCAGAGAGATGAAGCTCTGTGGGATGGAGGAGAAAGGAAGGTTTTAAAAAAGCCACCTTTTTAAAAGCACATAAAAGTGCTGAAGGACAGGATATACTAATGCTTGACTATCATAGCAGAGAAAGCTTCAGTCTGGATCAGACTTTACCAGTTGGTTTTTCTACTTTTGTCTGTGGAAAATTAAGCACAGCCTTTGTTTCCCTAGAATTTGGAAGATATTTGGTAACTGGACTCGATTTTGGTATGTGAAGCCAATCTTCTGATATATTGAGCTTCCCTTGTTTCAGGTTTGGCATCCTGCCAAGAGTGACAAAGGGGACATTTGTACATTTCTATCCTGTTGCTTTGAGTCTCAGCTGGCTCCAGGAAGTGAACTGAAAGCACTTGAATGTAACCTTCTAAACTCTTCACTTTTTAATGCATACTACTTTATTTCCATGCCAAAGCCAACACTTTTTAAAATGAAGGATAGGAGGCCGTGGCGACTGTATTATGAAATGAGTATGAAAAAAAGGTGCATTATGAAGTAAAAAAAAAAACCACAGTATGAGTCAAATGCCTTCCTCTCACTAGAATGCAGTATGAATTCACCCATAAACATGATCTGGGTTTTTGCATAATTCAAACACCTTTAAATATTCTGCTAGATATTCCAGCTGCCTTAGGTTACTACAGCACATTTCCAGGTAGATAGATAACTGATTAGCCTTTTTTTTGCCAGCCTCTATTAAGCTATACATCCACTTGCAAATATGCCACAGTATCCTGGAGAGCAGGAATATATTGCAGAATATGTAAAAGTATTTCAGATGCTTGCCATATAGAAATCAGTAAGGATACTGAAAATAATTAATGCTATGTTTTCTCTATCTCTGTAGCAACTTCCTAAAAAAAGAGAGTATAAAGTGAAGTACTGGGGGTTTCACCTTTAATTACTGCATCATTATCACCATCAGTATGACACTGTATAGCCATTTCAATCTGCTTTCAAGTTGGAGTCTCTGAGAGGACTACCAAATCTGGGTTACAATAATCTGAACTCAGAGTTGTATCAGTTAGTTGTATTAGCAGTAGGTAATAAAGAGAAACAGAGTCATAAATAATTGGATATTAAAGAGAACGGAAAGATTTGTGATAATATAGCAGGAACTGTAATGTAATGTAATATACTGTAATGTAATATACTGTACTGTAATGTGATGATGATGTTCGTCCATCGTGTTCGAAGAGGACCTTGATATCTGGGGGGGATGTCAAGACTTGCGCATGAATTGGATTAAAGTGAGGGAGAGGTGCGCATAGTCAGCCTCACTCTCTCTTCCCAGATTCCATCTTGCTCCAAATAGCAGGACAAGAGTCGAGACAGTTGGAGATGGGCTGGGCGCAGTGGATGACCAGGGCGTCTTTCGTGTCTTACTGTGCTCTTAGCGTACCATATTGCTTGCAGAGACCACCTTCATGACCGTTGTCCTAGTCTAGTAGATTTCATCCACTCAGTCCACCAGAATCTGTCTTCACATGCTCGGGAAAGACAAGTCCCTATCTCACTGAAGGTCAATGACCCAACAGCTACTCTCAACCTGGTTTGGCCAGCCTGTCGAAGCTGTTGCCCGGGTTGTGGCCGCTGCACATGCTACAGCTGCTAGGAGCCGCAGGTGAGAGCTGAGTGACAGGTGGGGACCAAAGGTGAACAAGCTGCCCTAAAAGCTGCCCTAAAATGAGCTGCCGTAAAAAGGACACGACATGCCCCTACACCAGAGGTGCTACCCCTCCCTGAGCACCCCATACACCCCAACTGTAATGTAATATACTATAATATAGCCGGAACTGTAATGTAATGTAAAACAAAGTTTAACATACCTCTAATATGGTGTAAAATAAATAAATCTTGGAATAATGAAAATTATGCCTAGTTCTGTAATGTTTTATTTACAGGAGTAAGACAGTGGTCCAAAATATATCCTCAGAATAGCCTTGTCCTTTGCATTCAAAAAGAATCCAGTTGTGTTTGAATATTGGGTAGGACTTAATCTCTTTCCCTGGCATAATTATTCTTACTTTCATTTGCTCCATCAGATGACTCGTTATGACTTCCTGACTTTCTATTACCTGTCCTAGGTTCTTAAAAAAAGGGCTGCAGCAATTAAAATATTAATTTGGGAGGGGGCAATATTGTTGTAATATATTTAATTATCCTTCAGTCCTACATTAATTAGATAATATTGAGAAATCTGGAGAAATCCAAACCTCCCTGTAAATTACTACTAGTGAGTTACTACTATTACTTATAATCTAATGGATACCTGTCCTAAAACAAGCTACAGTATAATATTAAGTGGTTTTCCCAAAGGTGCTTTTTCAAGAGGCAACTGGACCCAGTTTTCTGACCCAGATGACTGACCTGGATGACTGAGAATCTTCATAGACATTAAGTGGTTTTATATTTTCTACAAAAGAAAAGTAAAATAATGGAGGTGAATATATGCCTATCATAGGGTTACATATTCTACAGTCAAGACCATCATAGCCCCTAGCTGCAGTGCCCAGTGTACTTTGTCTCAAGTCATCAAGCGGATCAGCAAGCATATCAAGATAAAGGACATTGGACATAACAGCATGTGTGTTCTTGGACACAGGCCAGCAGCAATTCTGAAAGGTTTACTATATAGTCTAGTCCACTGGTAACAACCTGGAAGTTGTCTGGTTGTCTCCTCTCCAAATAATAAACAAGTCTGGCACTGCTTAGCTTCTCACTCCACACATGATTGCCACCTACTAGACAGAGAGACTGGGTATTTATTTATTTATTTATTTATTTATTTGTTTGTTTGTTTGTTTGTTTGTTTGTTTATTTATATGTTTGTGTCATTTATAATAAAAAAGGGATTTCAGCAAACGATGCAATATCAAATTTCAACATCAAGATGTGATAAGAACAACTAACATGACTTGTGTGAATCCTCTCTCTTTTTCCTCTCTGTTTCATTTTCAGAAAAAGGAAGGCTAGTATTGAGTTGTTATCATTTGACACTCTAGCGCTTCTGGTGGCTGGTTAACTTGTAGAAAACTATATTTCTGGGGCAGAGGTGGGTTCCTGCCAGTTCGGACCGGTTCTATAGAACCGGTAGCGGGAATTTCCCCCCACTCGCCGAACCGGCAGCGATGGCCGGCTGGACACGCCCCCAAACTGGCTCTCTCGATGGCGCCATACGTGGTGCCATCTTGTTTTTTGCTTCTGCACACACATAGAAGCTGTTTTTTTCCTTCTGCGCATGCACAGAAGCTGGGTTTTTAGCAATGCACATGTGCGCACGTGGAGCGCGTGAGGAAGTGAACCGGCAGCAAGGTAAACCAGAACCCACCCCTGTTCTGGGGGGCGGAGTCCACATTCAGAGACATAAAATCCATTCATGCTATTAAACCCGTTTGCTCATTTTCAGAGCTTTTAGAGTTCAACACTTCTTCATTATAGGAAGTGTATATTTTTAGCCTTTTTGATTAGAAGGCTGCAATTTCAAAAGAACGAAAAGACTGGTATAATTCATCTGCCAGAAACATTATTTACAAGAGTCTCCCCTGGATAATAACATCATATCGGATTCTAAATCTTACATGCTGTGCTGGTAATGAAGCATGAGAAGTAATAGTATTTCATATGTTCAGTTTCTCACCAAATATCAGTTCTGTTGGCTTCGCTTATGCTTCCTTTGTATCTGCATAAGAGTGTGCATGCATGCTTCCCGATGCACGCACATCCTTCATCCTTGAGCTGCTACAAGTATTCCCAATCTTCTCACCTGCATACACTCATGCTTTTCTGCTTTTCCCATCCAAATATTGCTAATGGTTGCTCTTTCTGTTGATTCATAAGTACAAGCTAAGAGCTCTCCTAAATAGCTAGTACTTTCCCTGCATGCTATCTCTTTAAATATCTCCTGTTCTTCATTGACCTTGTTGGCAGCTCTCTATGTATTCCTTGGGCGAGGCATTATAGTCATCTGTGTTCATTTGATACAATAACACAGATGTTATTAGCTGTGGTGGCTCAGTGGTTAGAATGCAGTATTGCAAGCTAATTCTGCCAACTGCCAGCTGTTTGATCCTGTCCAGCTCAAGGTTGACTCAGTCTTCCATCCTTTCGAGATGAATAAAATAAGGACCCAGATTGTTGGGGGCAATATGCTGACTCTGTAAAGTCAGTGCTTAGAGAGGGGTGTAAAGCACTGTGAAGTGGGTATATATGTCTAAGTGCTATTGCTATTATCCTGGACACAGATGACTACAATGCCAAGGTGAACACTTTTCTGAAGGACACTGCTACATATGAGACTCTGAAGAAAGATCCCACCAGCAGTTACAGGAAAAAGGTCATTGATTTCCTGCAATAACTACTGAAGGACAATGCCATCAAAAAGCCACAATACTACCGCCTTTACCCTGGGGAAGCCACTCCATGCATATATGGACTCCCCAAAAATCCACTCAGACCAATTTTCAGCAGCATCAACTCCATTACCTACAACATTGCAAAACATCTAACCACCCTATTAGCCCCTCAGGTCGGCAACACCACCCATCACATCAACAATTCACAGGACTTTGTTGGCAAAGATTTGAAACTAAACCTTGATCTGGATGAGACTGGTTTCTTATGATGTGACTTCACTCTTCACCTGCATTCCAACAACTGAAGTTATCACGGTAGTGAAGAAATGACTGCTACAAAACAGCACATTAGATGACAGAACCAATCTCAGCCCAGAGCACATATGTGCCTTTCTGGATCTCCTCCTGACCATTACCTATTTTAAATACAATGAAGGTTTCTACAGACAAAAACATGGCTGTTTTTGTCTGTAGTTAACCATGGGTTAACCTGTATGCCCTATCATGGCCAATCTCTACATGGAAGAGGAAGAAACCAAAACCCTAAACTCCTTCATAGGAATTCCACCCACTCACCGGTATAGGTATGTGGATTATACTTGGGTCAAGATTAAAACACAGGAATTGGAAGCCTTCACCAAACACATCAACTCTGTGGACAAATACATTAAGTTCATTCAGGAAGATGCTAAGGAAAATAGTCTGGTCTTCCTGAACTGTGCAGTGCACATTAAAGAAGACCAAAGCCTTAACATTGACATTTCCAGAAAAAAACCCACACAGAGATCAGTATTTACATTTTGATTCTCATCACCCACTGGAGCAAAAATGGGAGTGATCAGAACTCAACACACCAGGGCTGCCTGCTAGCAAAGTTGGAAAAGGAAAAGAACTAAAATAACATCAAGGAGACCCTCAGAACTTGTGGCTATCCCAACTGGGCCTTCATCAAATGAAAAAAAATATCAGCAGAAGCTCCTCCATAATATGCAGAGAAGAGAACAACAAACAAAGCAATGTTGTCATTCCATATGTTGCAGGAATATCTGAAAACCTCAGGAGGATTTTCAACCAACACAATAGGCATATACACTTTAAACCCAAAAATAACACTAAGGCGAAAACCTTAATGAAACAAAATAACTACTTCACAAATGCATAGCACAATATTGGAGAACAAACCCATCAGGACAAAATTCTGCAGTCCATCTGCATTTGAAAGACAAAGGCCACTCTTTTGAAGACAGCGAAGTCCACATACTGGACAGAGAGGACCACTGGTTTAAAAGAGGGGTCAAAAGGCCATCTATATTAAGACTGAACAGCCCACTCTCAACTGAGGGGAGGGCAGAGGTGGGTTCCTGCTGGAGCTGTCTGGTACGCAGCTCCGGTAGGGAGCGGCTGATTGCGCACTTTGCGTGCGACCGCTCCGGAGCCCTCTCTGCTGGTCCGTCGCGCGCGTCGACATCTTTTTTTGTGACTTTTTGGGTGATTTTGCTTCTGCGCATGCGCGGAAGCAAAATCACGCTGAAATCTTGCGAGGGGACGCGCGCGAGAGAGAGATTTTGGCGCGATTTTGCTTCCATGCATGCGCAGAAGCAAAATTGTGCAAGGGGGTGTGCGTGCATAGCGAGCGTGTGAGCGTCCAAAATGTGGAGATGCGCGCGCAGCGCACTGGCACCAGTAAGGAAGCAACCCGCCGCTGGGGGAGGGATATGACACCACTTATCTCCTGTTTACAACACAGTCCTTTTAGCAATTCCAAGAAGATTCCACACCCATTTGCACTATTCAGGTGACCCTAAGGGCACAGATAAACCTCCAAGTAGCCTCAAGGACTCTAATGACTGCAACGAATATAAATAATTCCATTCTCCACAATCACTCAGTCAGAACTCAAGAATCTTCTTGGATAAGAAGTGAAAAGTCTTCAAGAAAAAACAAGAAAGCCCAGTTGCTTTTGAAAAAACCACCTTTGGGATAATTCAAGATATAAGGGGGGAAAACCTAAAACATCTGTACAAATAGATGGAAATAATAAAGTATAAATCTTAAACGCTTTACTAGGAAAACAAAAAAACAAGTCTATTCTCTTCAGTGGCCATTTGAAATATGAAAAGATTTTTTTTTCTTAAGACATCCAAGAGGCGAAGACCAGTAGCAAAAGGAGAAGGAGAATCCTCTCTCTATCTTGGTACTTGAAATCCTTTGTTAATAGTTAACCAAGCAGCAGGTGTACTGAAAAATATAATTTTCCCAGCGCACCTGACAAACATAAGTAATTTTAGAAAAATTATATTTTCCAGATCCCCCTTGGTTCATTGTTATAAAAATGATTCTACCACAAGAAGCAGAAAAGAGAAATTAGACAGAAAAAGACACTACTGTTGTCTTATTGTCTGCATAATTCAAATGATGCACTGCTGGAGTATTATTATTTTAAAAAATGCCAGGGAAAAGGAATGAAATAGCACACAGGTGAATTTGTAAAAAAGACAACAACATGTAAAGTAGGTAGCTGAGGGAAAGAAAAACAGTGTGTTGTATGTATTGGGGGAGAGGGAAAATTCTACTGGATTTGTGAACCATCAGTCTTCTATTTATATAAGATATGTGTTATAACCCTTGTACTATGGCAGCATCCCTGGCAAAGGTAGCTCTAGAAGGGAGTAGGGACCATGCCAACCATTGACTCAGCTGGGACCTGATGAAACTGCCAGGCTAGTCTATCCCAAAGAACTTCAGCTGAAATAGAGAGCTGGAACAATCTTGAACGGAACACACTCAAAATTGTAGAAATAATAGTAGATTTTAGGAGAAGCCCTCCTATTCTACCACCTCTTACAATACTAGGCAACACAGTATTAACAGTAGAGACTTTCAAATTTCTAGATTCTATCATATCTCAAGATTTAAAATGGACATCTAACAGCCTAACAGCAAAAATGTCATAAAAAAAAAGCACAACAAAGAATGTTCTTCCAGCACCAACTCAGAAAGCTCAGAGCTGCTGATACAGTTCTACAAAGGAATTATTGAGTCTGTCATTTGAACCTCTATAACTGTCTGGTTTGGCACTGCAACCAAACAAGACAGACAGAGACTTCAACTGATAGTTAGAACTGCAGAAAAAACAATTGCTACCAGCCTGCCTTCCATTGAGGACCAGTATACTGCATGAGCCAGAAAGAAGACTGTGAAAATATCTGCAGACTCCTCACATCCTGGACACAAACTGTTTCAACTTCTTCTCTCAAGATGATGCTATAGAGCGTTGCACATCAAAACAACTAGATACAAGGATAGTTCCCCCCCTCGCACAACACTGTCAAACTACAAGTAGGGCTATATTACTATTATCCTTCACATCTTTCCTATTACCTATTCCTTATCTTCTTATGACTATAACTAAATCTTACGATTTATATTAATTTTTTTATTTAGTATCCTTTAGTATGATATGTGTTGATTGCTTATTTAGTATCCTATGACTATCACTGAATGTTGTATCTTATGATTTCTGATGAATGTATCTTATGAAGATTATGATCATGATTTATTACTTGCTGCTTGTATGTACACTGAGACAAATTCCAAGTGTATCCAATCACACTTGGCCAATAAATAATTCCATTCTATTCTATTCTATTCTATTCTATTCTATTCTATTCTATTCTATTCTATTCTATTCTATTCTATTCTATTCTATCCTATCCTATCCTATCCTATCCTATCCTATCCTATCCTATCCTATCCTATCCTATCCCAAAGAACTTCATCAGCTGAAACAGAGAGGAGCCATCAAGGTGATATAAGGGAAAAAAGAGCAAGACAATGTGTCCAGAAGCCATATTTACGATGGGTAAGGGTGAATACATAACAACATGGACCATCTCTGTCCTTCAAAAATGGTTGCTTTTGGCAACTAGGCAGTGTAGATATACCCTCTGTCAGTTCTGTTTTGCTGTGGTTCTCTATGATTCTCAACCACAGATTGAAGCTCTTGTGCTTGCTGACGTCCAGTCTGGCCTCTTCTCTGAAACCTCTTGCTTGTTGATATGCAGTCATTGCTCAGGGGAGGCAAATGGATTCCTATGAACAGATAGATCTCTAGAGAGTGTGACTGCTCCCCAGGCCAAGGTTATAGAGCTCCATTTGCTTCTTAAACCTCATGCGCTCCCCTAACCAATGTGGAGGACTCAGACTCCATCCTTGCCAAACAATTATCCACCAAAAACATCCATAATCATGTCAAATTATTGCAGTCTTTTTTCAAAATACACAATTTTGATTAGGCAACATTTTACTCAATACCAAATTGAAATACTCAATGATTAGATTTGACATGGACCTGACAATAATATTTTGAGGATCTGTGCTGGCCCAGGACATGTTTTGTGTACCATATGGCTTTTTGTTCTACTTTAGGGAATGTATGATTGCATACCCTGAAAATCTACATTTCTAACCTACGAAGAGGTGGAGCTTGGGGTGGTGTTTTTTTTAAAATATATAATCATGGAAGGGACACTCAGAAATAGCTGTCAGTTTTCCATGTCGAATTTGCTGGTTTCTGATAAAACATTCTGGTTTTGCACATATTTATCAAATATTTGGTTAAAGGCGTATGACATATTTGCAAAATCTGTGACAATTTCCCTGAAAAATGCGTGTGTCATCTTGTAAAACTGGCTCATTGCCTTAAAGTACTCCAAGTATGTTGCAAGATGGTAAAATTACTTAGATGGCAGATGGCAGTGTTAGAGAAATAAAACTGCAGCACAAATTATCTGAAATGTTGTTCTACAAACACTTGATGGAGTCCCACTGATAACAGAGGCCAAGTCTGCATTAGGCCAAATCTGAATCTCTTTCATCAAAGAAAAAACGGAGTTTTGCTTTCATGACAGAAGGGCGTAAAAAAGTTTAAAGCAGGTACAGCTCCATAGTAGAAAGGGTGAAAAAAATCAAAATAGTGATCACAATGTGTTTGATATACTCTCTTCTTTATGTCTGTCAACAATGCATGATTGCAGATACCATATTGATTTTTTGGACTTCTTCCTAGGGACACTTCTGCATAGCACCTTGGTATCTTCCTGGGGCAGTTTCCCCAAATCATGCTGGCTAATTACAATTTTTTCCTCAAGTCTATCCATTGTATTAAGACTCATTTGGACTACTGTAATGCGCTCTACATGGGGCTACCCTTGAAAAGTATTCGGAGACTGCAATTGGTGCAAAATGCGGCTGCGCAAGCTGTGGTGGGTGTCTCCAGATACACCCACGTAACACCCATTCTCCGCCAGCTGCATTGGTTGCCCATTGGTCTCCGGGTGCAATTCAAGGTGTTGATTATTATCTTTAAAGCCCTACATGGCTTAGGACCAGGCTATCTCCGGGACCGCATCCTACTTCATACATCCCTACGACCAGTTAGGTCCCACAGAGTCGGTCTCCTCCAGGTCCCTTCAACCAAACAATGTCGGTTGGCGGGACCAAGGGGGAGAGCCTTCTCTGTGGGGGATCCGGTTCTCTGGAACCAACTACCCCCAGAGATCCGATCTATCCCCACCTTGCTGGCCTTCCGGAAAGCTATTAAGACATGGCTCTTCCTGCAGGCGGGGTGATGTGACCGCTGAACATCTTATGTCTCTCCCAGGTATGAATGTGTTGTTTGGCTTTTTAATTTTTAAATTAATTAATGTTTTAAATATCTTTTGCTACTGTTTTTATATTGTTCTTATATTCTGTTGTACGCCGCCCTGAGTCCCTAGGGAGTAGGGCGGCATATAAGAACAGCAAAATAAAATAATAAATAAAGCATATTTTGATAAGTTTTTTTAAAAATTGGCTGCAGAAAGGTGACCCAAATATAATGTTATAATATTAATGTTAAATATATGTAGTGTCTAATTACAAAAATGCAAAGGAGACACATATTATGGGTTCAAATTCTCTTTCTATTTATAAAGTTTTCCTTTATGCAGAAAATGAGCATTTTCAGCTGACATTGAAATACCCCATTCACAGCATGATATTCTTCGGAAAAATCAAAATATATGAATAAAGGCAAGGCCCAACACATTAGAAAGAAAGAAAAAAGACATAGCTTAGGCTGTCATCTTGCCACAGATCATTCCTTGTTTTGTTTCCCTTAATCTAAAAATGGTTGAAATATAATTACCGTACATGGATAGGAGCATATCTCTCCTATATATAATGAGTTAACGCTGTGTGCCTTAGGATTGCAATCCTATACAATGGGAACTCTAGGCTAAATGTGCATAATCTAGTCTGTGATTCAGTGTTTTGTGAGAATCCAGCCAAAGTAGCTAAACTAGGGATAGACAACTAATTTCGCCAAGGGGCCATATGAGAAACTGGGACTGTTGTGGAGGCCCAAACTATCATGCCCAAGTGAGAACAGAACCAATAGGCTGAACTTAATTCCGCTCAATTGCATGCATGGCATATACTTATTTACATTTGATTTCTAATTTCCAATTGACCTCAGGCGGGCAGGATATGGCCTGGGGGCTGTAAAATGCCCAGGTATGAGCTAAAGAATGGTTTGGTGTACTATGTGAATCCACATACATGAGTCAATTCAGGATAAGTGTATTGTGCAAAAACAACCAGCCGGGATCTGCAATTACAGAGACATCCCTTTCAGCTAAAAATCCAAGTCAGCTGATGTTCTGTGTTCCTGCTAGGCAGTAGCCTTGCTCCCAAATAGAAGAAAAATTAATATTAGTCTGTTGGTTCTCCTCTTTTATCCCAGACCAGAGGTGGGTTCCTCTTGGTTCGGACCGGTTCTATAAAATTGGTTGGTAGGTCCCGGTCTGGGTCACTAGAATCGGCAGTGACCCAGGCCTGCCACGCCCCCGAACCAGCTCTTTCGATGGCACCATCTTGTTTTTTGCTTCTGCACATGTGCAGAAGCTTTGTTTTAGCACTACACATGCGCAAAGCACGCCCAAAGCGTGCCCATGCCCGCGCCCACACGAAGTCCCACTGAGCGAACCGGCAGCGATTAAAACCAGAACCCACCCCTGTCCCAGACAGTTTACTTCCCCATTACAGTAGCCTGCTAAACGGCTTGTTTCCAAGCAAAAGGCAGACTGGAACATATTGGACGACTTGCAATAGCTTCAACTCCCACGTTTCAGTCAGAGGGACTGCCAATCATCTTTTTCAGGAGTTGATTGCCAGCAGGACAGACTTGGAATCATTGTAAGGCCTGTTTGCCTGCTGGCCTATTGAGTCCTTCATATTTTAAGAAGAAGGAATCAAATATCCCATCCTGCCTTGGTAGAAAGATACACGTATGATACAGTTTTAAAAATAAAGCATCTTGCTTTCAGAGTTGGGCTTCCAGTACTGTAAGAAATGCTACTATGTCTTAAAGACTCTAGCATGATAATGGGTATCTTTTCAATTACCCCCTAATTTCTTGCACAGACTGAAACATACACACAGCCTATTATTAGCTTGTGCTGCTCCTATTAAAGAACAATGCCGCTAGGAGGAAGGGGAATGAGCTAATTTTGTTACCTTCTTGCTATAAAGCAACACTGGTAAATGTCAGGGAGCAGAGACACGGAACATTACTTTCCAGAGACGCAGCAGCTCTCTTCCGGCTGAGATTTTTGGAGACAATCCAAACCAGGTCATTACCTCATTCCATCACATGTCAAGGCATCTGCTGCAGGAGCCAAGCCAGGCTGCCTAAGTGCAAACTTACACCCAAACCCAATCTGTCAGGCTGGCAGAAATGAGGTCTCGCAAAATGGCATTTCAGGCACTAGAGAACACAGTCAGCTGAGCAGGAGGAACAATGGAAAAAGAAACTCCAGCCCTGCCTCTTCTCCTTCCTAAGGCCGGAGTTCCCTGCCAAGCACCGAGAATGAAAGAGGGTGGGAAGTGGAGGCCATAGAGCATGTTTGCTTCTGGAGGAAATGGATTGGATCAGAAGAAAAAAGATAATTTCCTCCTGCATTAATCACCTACAAAATCAAGGAATCAACGATAGCACTAGCACTTGGACTTATATACCGCTTTACAATGCTTTACAGCCCTCTCTAAGCGGTTTACAGAGTTAGCATATTGCCCCCAACAATCTGGGTCCTCATTTTACCCACCTCAGAAGGATGGAAGGCTGAGTCAACCTTAAGCCTGGTGATATTTGAACTGCCAAATTGCAGGCAGCCGGCAGGCAGCAGAAGTAGCCTGCAGTACTGCACTCTAACCACTGCACCACTGCGGCTCATAAACAGTGAACGATAACAAGGAAAAGCCGCACTGAATGAAAGCTGTTTCCCCCATCCATGTGTCATTATAAGCCACAACAGAGTTTCTCCAATAGTGAGATGGACAGCCTATAAATTTAATAAATAAAAATTCACTACTACCATTTTGGGGCAATTTCCAACCCAAGGACATTAGATGCGTATTTACTCAGACCTACAGTAAGTCTCGATTTATTTCCTGATTAAGTTTCAAAAGAGTGGCCATGCTATGGCTAAATGCTTAGAAGGAGGCCCCAGGGAACTAGATGGTTTGAGTAGACAACTCAAAAGATACTGTTGCATAGTAATGCCTTACATGATATCCTAAACCACCCCAAAGGATTAATGATCAAGTATACCTATCACATTTCTCCTTTCCCTACCCCCTTGCTGTATAATTTTTACTTCGGATTCCAAATGCCTTGTTCCAAATTCCAGTTTCTAAAATAGTAGAAAATAGTCTACTCAAACTATCAAGTTAGTCCCATTTAGTTGACTGGTAAAAATTCTACTAAAATAGTAGACTATTTTCATTATGGAGTTCTCCCAACTCTTCTTTATGCAGTAAAATGCCACTTATTTTGCAATTGCTAACATTCTTCATTACCATTTCTGATTATTCTACTCATTGCAATTTTAAAATAATGTGCAGCTCACAGGGTTTTTCATGATACACACAAATGATACTCTTCCTGATACTGGAGTTCATTTTCATAATCCAGAGGTGAAATGACAACACAAAAGAAGCACCAAGGAAGACCAATGCCAGAAATATTATGGGACCTTTTGACTCAGCTGTCAAAAAGCTTTTGATAAGTTCTTGGTCTATGACCTTTAATGAGCAGGTTACCTCCAAAGGAAAGATTCAAGGGAGCAATGAGTCATGAAATTGCTTGACCATGAACATTAATCCTCAGATTATAAATGGGATCAGATAACACATTAAGCTAAAGACCACATTAAATTTTTAACTATGATTGATTGAACAAACCACAATTGGCTGGGTTAAGCTACTTCTATCAGGATAGTACAGAATAGTTTGTATGCAGGCAGTCCTCGACTTACAACAGTTCATTTAGTGACCGTTTAAAGATACAACTGTACTGAAAAAAGTGACATGATTGTTTTTCACACTTACGAATGTTGCATCCCCATGGTTAGATTCAGACACTTGGCAACTGACTCATATTTATGACGGTTGCAGTGTTCTAGGTTCATGTGATCACCTTTTGCCATCTTATGACAACCAAGTCAACGGAGAAGCCAGGCTAGTCTATCCCAAAGAACTTCCCTTAACAACTGTGTTACTAACATAACAACTAAAGTGATTCACTTAACAAATGTGGCAAGAAAAGTTGTAAAGTGGGGCAAAATTTACTTAACAACTGTCTTGCTTAGCATCAGAAATTTTGGGTTCAATTGTGGTCATAAGTTGAGGATTTATTTTTTTACCTTATTGTTTATTTATGTACTACAACAGGTAAATAAACACTATGCAAAGGCAATTTATTTAAGTAGGGTCTCCAATCTGTTAATCGCACTGGGAAATGTGGTTGTAAGTTGATGTGGTAACAACATCAACTTACACCCTCAAACATGCACACACACACAATTGGCTGTGATTTATTTCAATCAGTGCTGTCTTGGTTTATAGGGGGAAATTAATTCTAGTCAAACAACAGAGCAATAACTTCATGATGATCAACTAAGTGTTAGTTGAACTCAAACACAGGCATTGATATACTCTAAATTTCAGATTAGAATTCTCATACCTGTTGAGGTTATTCAAAAAGAAGTCATCCAGAGCTCAGACTGAAATGGAGCAGACATGTTCTCAGGGCATGGTTTTTTAAAAAAAAATCAACATTTTTGGCCACAACAATGTGATTGAAGGTCCTCTCGTTTTTATATATGTCATGAAATCCTCATGACTGCCATCTTAACCTTTCTGACAATATCCTATGGACACCCCCACATCAGAAAATACAAGAGAATGGTAAGCAGTTCTAGTCAGATACAAGTTGGATGCAGATTTGCAAAGAGAATAAGGAGAATGCGTAGAATTACTTATTAAATGTCATCTCCAATCAGTTGAGGAATTTTTTTTACCCCTACTCCTTTTTAAAAAATAAAAAATAAACTCAATTTAGCATATATTGAGGCATAGATCCTGCTGCTGTCCATGCTTTGCCTCAACCTAAATAGAAGACACATGATCACGTTGCCTTTTGAAAAATAAACTCAGATCCCTAACTGATGGTGAATGGACTTAATGAAGCCGCCTGGAGTTATTACAATGTGCTGAACTATAAATAAGCAAAGCATTCTAGATCTCTTTGTACAATACTCTGAGCTACAAATTAAATGACCACATTTTAGCTTGGCATGTGGTATAAACTTGGCCGTTGAGTTCTAATTGCACAAGATTGCAACTGCAAGTAATACTGTCATTGTATTATCCCAACGTAATAACCTCCTGCTTGTAATCCACACAGTGGAAAAAAATACCTCATTCTGATGTGCTATCTTTTTCATCTTTCTCATTTGAGGCACGTATGGCTCAGAACATACACTGAGCATATATTGGAAATGATATTACCCAGTGCTAACTGCCAGCCTGCAAATAACTATATAATGAGATGATATCCTTAAAGACAAAATGCTTAAAATGTGTGTCTTAATTATGATACCAGTGGCAGATAGGGCAACATATATCAGCTGCCTAGGGTAACAAAAAGAGGTTACAGTAATAATAAATCAATAGGTGTACGTCTGGGTCTAATTGAAGTCTCCCATTCACTTGATCATAGCTTTTCAGAACATATTCATGCATACTTTTGAATGTAATGGTATACGACATTAAATGTGTCCTAAAATGCAGCTCCAAAGTACTGTATACTGTAATTGCAGAAAAGGGGCAGCTTTGTTTACAATTAACCAATTGCATACTTGTTTAACAAAGCCCCCAACTGTTTACTGGTAAAATTCAGTTGAACACTAAATAGCAGCAAAGAGATAGGATTTTCTGTATCTTTTTGCGGCCATCTAATGACTGCCCAGATTGTTTACAGTTCAGATAGATGCTTGGTATGCCCAGAAGGTGGCTACATCCTTTTACACTAGTGGCTGATCTTCATGGCTTCTACAGTGTCAGGATTGGCAGGAAATTATGGGCATTACAATCCTAAACTCCTCTGAATATCCTTAATTTAGGAAAGGTTTGTATGGATCATGACTGCCTGTACCACTGCATTTTGCATCAGCTGAAGCTTTCAAATACTCTACAAGGACAGCCCCATGTAGAGCACATTATAGTAATCTATATTTAGAAACCAGGGCATGAGTGACTCAGCATAGAGCCTCCTGATCCAGGAATGGATACAACTGATGCACAACTTAAAGCTGTGCAAAGACTCATCGAGCCACAACTGCTTTCTACTCTTTGAGCAGGAGTTGTGAGTCCAGAAGAACCCTCAGATTGTGCACCAGGTCTTTTCTGGTGAAGTGTGACCTCACTCAAAACCAAAGATGGCCCCAAATCCCAAAGCCATTTAGTTTTGCCAGGGTTGAGCTGTAGCCTGTTGTTTCTAATCCAAACCCCTAGAACAGTGATGGCGAACCTTTTTTTCCTCGGGTGCCAAAATAGTGCACATGCGCACTATCACACGCGCGTGCGTGCCCACACCCATAATTCAAAGCCCCTCACTCGCCCCACCCCCCTGCGCATGCGTGCGCGACCCATCCCACTCCCCCATTTCCCGACTTCCAGTGGGCCCGGTAGGCACGTTTTTGCCCTCCACAGGCTCCAGAGGCTTTCTTGGAGCTTGGGGAGAGCAAAAACGCTCCACCCCTGCCACCCTGGAGGCCCTCCAGAGGCCGAAATCGCCCTCCCAGAGCCTCCGCGTGAGCCAAAAATCAGCTGGCGGGCACGCACATGCGCACTGGAGCTGAGCCAAGGCAACGGCTCGCGTGCTGGCAGATATGGCTCCGCGTGCCACCTGTGGCACCCGTGCCATAGGTTCGCCATCACTGCCCTAGAACCTCCAGGCACCAAGAGAAGATGTTTGGCAGCATTGCTTACTTCACCAGGGGAAAAGATATACATCTGGGTATCATTATTATAGTATATATATTCAGGGGTGGGTTTCACTTACCTTCGCCACTGGTTTGCGTTGTGACGTTTCGCGCACACACACACTCTGCACGCAATTTCACTTCCACACATGCTCAGAAGGTGGATTCAGCCCGAAACACAGCTGAGGAGCTCATCAGCTGTGCTTTGGGCGAAGAAATAAAGGTCAGTATTAACCCAAGGGTGGGCAGGAGGGCTTTTTTCAAAGCACAGAATGCTGTGAAGCCATCCAAACACAGGAAAATCAGCTGAAAAATCAGAAAAAAAGATGGCAGCGAGCACGGATCAGCACAGACAGAACCGGATCCACGACGCCAAAATTACGTCACCAGTGGGTTGCTAACGGTTCAGGCGATCTGGTCCGAACCGGGAGGAACCCACCCCTGTATATATTATACCTCACACCATGGCTACAGATAACCTCACCCAGCAGTAGGAACAGAGAGAATATTAAATCTGTAGTTCCCCACAATTTGGAGACTGAGGGTGGAACCAACTGAACTAACCAACCCATCAATACCAACTGAAACATATCACTGAAGAAGAGAACCGGCAAAATACAGTGCTGACCATTTCCACCACCACCCACCCACCCACTCGCCCCCCCCCCAGGCGCTCCAGTTGGATACTATACTGTTTATACCATATTATAGCCACACAGACACAGCTAGGTGGTGACTATCAAGTGCCAGGGAAATCAGGAGATTCAGGAGTTCAAATGAGTATAAAGATTTATTGCAGCCTTAAGCTATCTACAAGAATCTGAGCTACTAAGGGTCAAGGGAAATGAACGGGAGATAAGAAGGCCTTCAAGACTTAGATCTCTTATGGGCGTGCAGTGACTCATGACTGATGACGTGTTTGACCTCTCCCTCAGGCTCAGCCTAGTCATCTCCTATAGTGACCTCTTGAATTATCCATTTTCTTCAATGGGAAAGGGCCAGGGCCATTTCAGAGCCTTTGAATTATTTTGAAAAAAAAAGTAAGATCAATGGCAGGAGGCTTTTAAAAGAGCAAGAACAAGCTCCTTAAAATCCAGGTCTCAGACATGACAGAAACACAGCTTTGGGGATCATCACCTGCAGATTCATGCCTGACCCAGTTTCTCCTGGCTATTTCATTCAGGAAAAAATGGGGTAGTAGGAAGGGAGGAAAAAGATCTTTAAGGAAATCAAATCTGCCAGACATGTGATGTTTATTAAAGCAGGGCCTTGAGAATTTATTAGAAAAGGGAATTTGTGGTCGCCACTGCCACTCTTGGAACGCTGTAATGGAAAGAAGCCCTTTCTTCCTCTCTAGAGCTGCATTTAGTTTTAAAGGCCCAGGGGAAAATTATATTGCCATTCATGTCTGTCAAGTTCGCATCATAAAAGAGCCATTATTTCTGGTGTTCTTCCAGTCCACTTAAAACGAAGCAGTCATTTTTCTCCCCATAAAAAATTATAAAGCCTATTTTTATGTTTTGCTGGCTGGAATTTAGAAAAGAACACAAGTCTGCTCCAAACTGTTTTAGTAAAAACATGTTTTCTCAACCCAGTTCTGCTTTCATTTTCCTAAAACCCAAGTAACCTAGTAAGTTCTCATTTTCCAGAGCAGTGAACTTCTAATTTGCAAAAATTCAAGACAAACACTGTATTGGTTAGATCTATTTTGGGAGTCTGTTCCTGGAAGCAGAATGCTGTGCTAGACATAAGCTGGATTCACACCAGGGGCGGGTTCCTAATTTTTTTAATACCGCTCTGTGGGCGTGGCTTATTTTGTAGGTGTGGCTTGCCGGCCATGTGACCGGGTAGGTGTGGTTTGCCGGCCATGTGACCGGGTGGGCGTGGCTTGCCGGTCATATATTAGTTATTTCAGAGAGATGTTACTACTATTTTTTGCTATTTTATACCTTACATGAAAAACTTTACATACAAAGTGTGTGTTACACCATGGCAACACAGCAACCTTTATATGCAGAAAATGCTATAGTTAAAAGACAAGCAAGTCTCATACAGCATTTTTGGTTTCAGTCATGGATTCCTTAGACGAAAATATTGAGGACTATTAAAAGAACAGTATCTTTTAACAGTCCTCAATGTTTTCGTCTAAAGAATATCAGTATAAAACTGTATAAAATTAACAGTATAAAAGGTTAAGCTTTCGGAAAACGCCCACTTTGGGAAGCTTTAGGCAAAAGCGAAGGAAAAGAGTCAAATGCGAGCTTCTTATTATTTTCAAGCGAAGGGATGGGGAAAGACTTAATTGTCAGGTTTCTGGGCATGCGCAGTAGAAAATGTTTTTTAAAATGTAAAAAAAAATTTTTTTTAATGGCGGCACACTGGCAACCAACCGCACCGGTACTGTGACATCACCAGCAGGCCGCTACCGGTGCTATAGAGTGGACCGCACCGGTAGGAACCCACCACTGATTCACACGTTATGTTAAAAGTGGATTTTTAAACATGGCTTGTTGGTCAAACCATTGTGATTTGCAGATAATATGTCATAAGGGGTGGGTTCAAACCTCAAGATAAGCCAAAAACAAATAACTAATATTGTGGCTTGCTGGCAGAGATCACAACACAGTACAGAATGAAAGTTAGTATGTTAATCAAGTTTTCTCATTTACTTTCTACTCCTTTCAGTCAGGTAGGGCATATTCCAACAATAAGAAATCCCAGCCTTCAAAACTGAAGCTTCAAACCTGACTTGACCCAAGATGTTATGGCTATGGCTCCCTGCTCCCATTATAGCATAATTCTTTGTTGGCACTGCCATATCAAAAGACAATAGACCAGTTAAAGGACACAGGTAAAATGAATGAAGAACGTGCAGTGTGTACTCGGACCCTTTTCTGCTATCCTTCAGGGATTGCCAACTTTCCTCAGGCCCAAATGTAGGGCTGTCAGAATTTATCAGCAGCATATTTTAGAAGGGAAGTTAAATGCCCATCACCAGCACCAGCACTGCGTTTAGAGGCAATATTTTTTTTCAGCAACACTTGAAGAATGACTACATTCAATAGAAATAATTTTCCCAAGAAAATCACACTGACACTTAGGTTCACTCCACTGGTTTAGTGACCTATAATTGGAGTCATTCTAGCCACCCTAAAGTCAAACCTGGAAATGTGTCATCAGCTCCTTTTTTTTTTTTTTTACAAAACTCCATTATTGGGCATCTCTCTCTGTTTTCCTAGAGTAGGATTCATGTTCACAGATGGTGGCCTTGACCCTCAAAGAATTGGGCTGTAGCAGATTCTGAGTTATTGTTAATGGGTGTGAGTCAGAATGCCAGCTAGATGTTTTCAGTGATGAAATCTATCACTAAAAGGAGACTTCTGCCCCTCCCCCATCCCTAAGAATTTCTGTGACATGAATTTTGCTACTCAAAAATATGATTTTTTTCTCCCTGGTTCTGGTTTTCATTCCATGGCTCTGAAGCACTGTTATTGTGCAGCTCACAAGTTCTCTAGCAGCCTTGCCTATAAATCAAGCATGCTTTCACTGCTGCTAAGACCATTAATTTTAATTTTTCCCTTATGCCTTTATAACTACCATTAACGGGTTGTGAATTTGGTGCTTGCAGGTTTTTCTATTGCCTGCAAAAAAAAGAAAGAAAGAAAGAAAGAAAGCGGGAGGGAGGGGGGAATAAACACTGAACTAAGAGGTGTTCAGCAGAGATTATAGAGTTTACGGTCTTTTTATGTTGCCTGATTTTTGTCATTCCCAAAGCTGTCAACTGAGGGGGGGGAGTAAAATCAGTATAGTTAGACCACTGTGCAGTCCTTATCTTCGTCTTTCAGAATAGGAGCCACTTCAGGATGATTATCGTCCCCCCACTGCTCGTGAAATGAAATTGGCCCTCCTGGAGCTTTCAAAGAGAATGGGGAAATTGTTTTCTTGAATTTACATAAAACGTCCCTCAGAGCAATGAAAAGAAGTGACAATCCATGTGTCACCTTTTTGCCAGTTAAATTGGGTAAGGGATCCTCCCCTGCCTCTTAATTGAATGCTGTAATTAGGCTTTGCTTCGTTCCTGTGCATGCTTTTTCCCTTCCTTTCTTTACCTGTCTTCCGATTTTAACTTTCATTACCTTCAACCCATATTAGGTTTTGCCCATGTTGCTTTGGAGATGATGCCGGTTTATTTCATGTTAATGGCAACAAGGCCATTTCGTCAACTCCTCTCTTAAAATGCAAGGGCTGAGATTTGAGGAACCTGAGCTCCTTTTTTTTTATTTTCCGAAGTGTGCCTACTTTAAATTGCCTTCCTTCTCTTTTTTGTAAGGTACACAATGAACAAAATGATGAGTACATTTTGAGTACATTCGTTTATGTTAGTACTAAAGAATTGAATGGGGCATGGATGCTGCTGTGAGTTTATTTGACGGCAAGCTGGAGGAACTGACCTCTTCCAAAATTCTCAGATGAGGGATTTCATGCTTAAACTGCATCTATAGCAGGGGTGTCAAACTCACGTCGTCACAGCAGTGTCATGTGACATATCGTGACTTTTCCCCCTTTGCTAAACTGGGCGTGGCTAGTGCGTTATGCATCCGGTCCATGGGCCGCGAGTTTGACAGCCCTGATCTACAGTATCAAACATTTTGATACAAATAGGAATAATTTATCCTTCTTGGTCTCCAAAATAAATTTGCAAGTGCTTATATAGCCTTGTCAAAGTTCTGCACACTTGGCATATTTACATCTACACCAAAGTTCAGCTCAAGAATGTCTGACCAACAGTTTTTGAATGAAACTTCCACATGACATAGATTTCTTTATATCCTGAGCTCGCAGCCACGGCCAACTAACATCATATTTTTCTGAACTGAAGCTGATGTTTTCCTTCTCCTGATGTGAGCCTTGCTATTTACATCATGCATGGCATTTTGATGGAGGCTAAGTTGATGACGTAATAGGTGGGTGGATCTAATAAGCCCCTATTAGCCATTTTTGGGGGGTTGTGGGACATGGTCCCCTCCAGTTGCCACCAGTAGATAATGAATCACAAGCAGGTTACTTGCTGGGGGATGGTAAGGCATGACATGTCATGTCATGGGGGAATCTGGGAGGAGAAATTGTTTCAAACTCTCCTCTCAGAACCTTTGCAGAACATGTCAGCAGGCATGTAGGCAGATCACATATGTTAGCTGTCCAAGGTAATCCAGACAAGAAGCACCAACTAGGAGCACCACTCCCTTCCCTTAATTTTACTCTCCCAAAAACTAGACAGGATCCCTTCTGAGATGCTTACTCCAACACCACCCCTCCTTTGGATTCAGATTTTCTTTATCAGGTCATTGTCTTAGCTCTGTTCTTCCTTCTGTCTCCCAAGGCCATTCTCACATAGCAATACAAATGGGATGTGGCTTATTTATTTATTTATTTAGAGTCCTTTGGAGTTGGGCAGCATATAAATTTAATGAAATGAAATGAAATAAATAAATAAATAAATAAATAATTTATTCATTCATTCATTCATTCAGTTAAAATATTTGTATGGGTGCTTGTCTTAAACACAGCTCTGGGCAGCTCACAACAACAATAAAACATGGTAACTATAAAACCATAAACCATAAAACCATAAAACCAAACCCTAACCATCAGCTCTCACAGATCCTCAATATCAGGTTCTGACTGCACTTCGGCCATCTGTCAAACCTTGCCTATATCCTCAGCCCAGCCCTTCTCCACCAAAGAGGAAGTTTATAGCTAATGTATTTTTTGCTAGCAGAGAAACCCATTAATCACATTACCACAGCTTGTCAATCTCCTGGAATGGCAGTACTGATCCTCTTCGATAATGAGGCAGATTAAAGACTGTCTATGAAGGCAGAGAAAATTTATACACTATGTGCCATCTCAGAGGTGGAAGGCAGCATGCTAAACAAGCTGCTTGGATGTTCCTTTGGTCGCCAACAATGTTAAAACTTCCTGCACTGGACATTTGAGGCCTAATAAGTTAATGTCTTCGTGCTTCATCGCTGCTACTGTAAGTGGTTTTCACCACAGGGATGCATGGATTTTGTTTCCACTGTTGTTTCGTTGCAAATGTTCATAACTGTGCATAGCAAACCAACTTTAAAAATGAAGAATATTATTTTATTAAATTTGAAATGCAACAGGATGTTTCGGCTTCTCCACTTGATCAGTTCAGATATTTTTATCTCCACAGAAATGCTGAGGTTTTGGCTTTCCAGCCATGAAGCAATACTGGAAATATCTAGCTTAACGAAATTAGATGCATGGTAAAATTATAATCAAATATTACCCGACTTTGCATTGTTTCATAACAGTGAATCCCATACAATTCTATTCCTATTACCAGAAAAGTTAAGCGCTTCTGAATAAGTTAAAGGGGATTGCTCCCAGATATGTATAGGTAACTACTCTGCAGTTTAATAATTAAATCAATATTTCATTCATATATGTTGTCCTTAAAATGATCATTTCTACTCTATTCAGCTATAATAGGACTTAGATGATCTGAAGGTCATTCAGTTTCATTTGATTTTTGAAAAACTAAAAACTGGCGAATTGCCAAAAATGTCAGAACAAACTCTTTCCAAAGGCTGCTTTAATTTCTTTAAAATTAAAGAAGAAAAAGTCATTTTATTAATGGAGAAAGATTATAGACTGCCTATCCTCAGCTCTCCTTTCATGTAGCAGAAATTGGTGGCTTCTGTGGAGAATAAGAAGGCACAACAGTGAAGGTAGACTTTGGCAATGGCACCAGCCTCAGTAGATATGTTAGGCTATGCAAGCTATGCATTTTAACTTGCTCTTTCTCTGTTGAAGTCCTGTTGTTGAAGGCAGCAGGGGTGGGTTCCTACCGGTGCGGTCCAGTGCGTAGCTCCGGTAGGGACTCGCTGATAACGCAATTTGTGCACGACTGCTCCGGTACCGTCTCCACCGGGCAATCACGCACGTCGCCATCTTTTTTTATGAATTTTTGGGCGATTTTGCTTCTGCGCATGCGCGGAAGCAAAATCGTGCCAAAATCTCACACGCACGCATCCCCTTGCAAGGTTTTGGTGAGATTTTGCTTCCACGCATGCACAGAAGCAAAATCGTGTGAGGGGGCATGCGCACGTAGCACGCGCGCGCGTGCATGCACAAAGCATGGAGAAACGCGGAGCAGCGCACCGGTCTCGGTAAGTAAGCAACTCGCCTACTAGAAGGCAGGTATTGCTATGTTAAGGAGCTCTCAGAGCAGTTATGTATTCTCCAGTTTATCTTTTCTCTCCTCCTCCATCTCTTCTTGATTCCTCATTCTGTGCCTTTCCTTGTCATTCTGGAGAACATGCAGCCCTTTCGTCACCTGTTTTTTCATCTTGCCGCTCCTTTCTGACAATGTTTAATGTCATCTCTTGACTGTAACATTCCCCCTTGTCCTTCCAGGTGGCATATAAGCTGACAATATTTTATTTTGCTTTATTTTATTTTTACCATGATGCTGTATGGTGCTGTTATCACCTTAGAACAGTTTAGAATCACTAACAGCTTCTCCACTGAGTTGAGGTTCACATGACGATGGCTGACTGGTGCAGTGCAAGCACAAAGGGAGTGGCAGAAAGTGTGAGGGTTGGGGACACTTACCAGAGCAACTTGTGATCTTCCCTGGTAACCATATGAATAAATGAGAATCTATGAATCTCCACTTACATCCAACTTTATGTGTGTAGAATTCTGTTAAATGTTGTATTTATATAGGTAGGTAGGTAGGTAGGTAGGTAGGTAGGTAAGTTAGTAGGTTCAGGGGTGGGTTCCAACTTACCTCGCTGCCAGTTCACTTCCTCCCACACTGCGTGGCTGCGCCTCGTAAGCACATGCATGCTTTACGCGCACGTGCATGCACAGTGCAAAACCCCCCAAAAAAATTCAAAAAAAAAAAAGTCGAAAACAAAATGGTGACACATGTGCAGTGCCAAAAACTTGGCTTTGCACATGCGCAGAAGAAAAGAAAATCCCCCCAAAAATTCGAAAAAAAATCCAAAAAAAGATGGCGGCACCCACGGACCGGCACCGACCAATCCGGTTCGGTGACGTCATTATGATGTCACCAGCAGCTCGCTACCGGTTCGGGCAAACCGGTCTGAACCGGGAAGAACCCAGCTCTGAGTAGGTTGGTTGGTTGGTCGGTAAGTACTTTAGAGGATAGACAGACAGACAAAATTATATAAATTGCACACACATCACTGTTCTGGGTATTCAGTTCTCTACAGCAAACTTCAGAGTGGTCGAGAGTTGGGAATTAAATATCTGTGCCACTGGCAGAACAGTTCCTGCCAGGAATGGCACCATTAGATTTAAACCCAGATAAGCACAAATACATTGTAGATTCTGCTAGATTATGTAAATAATTAAAATGTGCTGTATTTGAAATTTAGAAATATTGTATATTAAACATTGCAATAAAACAGCAAAATACTAGGATGTCTTTTTCATCTTCTTCACTACTTTGTGCTAATCCAGAGTTACAACACATACTCCATACTTATTGGAGAAAAACAGCACATAGCAAAAACATTCTTCCAAATATCACTGTACTTTTTGTTGAAGGGGTGGGAGTAAGTAGGTGGGTGGAAGAGACAAGCATACACATCACTTTTCTGTTCCAAATATAACAACGTCTTTTTTCTTCAAAGGTCTATCCAAGCATGCCTCAAATTTTATTCTTCAGACAAATTGTAATAAACATCTTTTCTTTTTATTGTTCTTTTCTTTTTCACTTGGAAAGCATATTTCTGTCAAAAAGTTTTCTATTGAAGTTCTGATGGGAAAAAAACAAACTTTTTCATCATTTTGTCCAAATATGGAATGGGAAATTGATTGCTAAATGTAATAAAAGCAGCATATGAGGATAGTAAAACTTGAGTGGGAATAAATGCAATTGTCAGGGTTCCAAATAGCATCCACAATTAAATCAGAGTCCAAGGCAAAGTATTCCTCACAGTTCCAATTTATTAATAGAGCCATGTTGGCACATCTGGGTGAAACCCGAATCTGAAGTCCTCCGGGTTTCACCACCCAGTTGAAAGTTCAAGTCCTTGCCCCCTCACCCACAAATCCATCACGTTGTCCAATCTTCTATTGCCATGTTGGCAGAATCCACCCATCTCCTTCCGTGGAGGTGCAGAGACAAAGGATGACCTTGGCTTTCTAGAAAGAATTTGTTACGGCTACGTACTAACAGCCTCATACAATCCCCCCTCCCATTTTCCCACAGTAGAAAATGCATAGTAGAATAGTATAAAGTGTGGCAGGCCTAAGATCCCAAATAAAATGGCTTCGGCCTGACAGCAATACTTAGCAAATGGTCCCCTGCTCAAATAAGGTAAAAACGTGTGATGTCCCTGAGTTCGGTTAAGGAAGGCTGATGGTGATATTAGAAGTGTGTTGGTTGGGATACAAACAATCTTCCTCCCTCATTAATGACTGGAACCACCCACTCAGGACAGAGTGAAACCATTACAAAACAGTGCTCCCAACTCTTAACCCTTGTAGGTAATCCAGGAGGAAACCATGATCGATGGTATCAAATTCATTTGAGATATCTAAAAGCACCAGGAGAGTTCCATTGTCCCATCCCATCTTTTTAAACCATAAGAGCAACAAAGGATAGCAGTTTCCATTCCACAGCCAGGGATCCCCATCAAAATAGTCAAGACATTCTGATTAAAAGGGAAGAAGAAAATTATCTAACACTGGAAGATCAAGAGATGAACCTCGGGTGGGACTCTACTGCAACTTCCTTAAAGCAAAAACTGCAACTCTCTCCTTCAGAGAGGAATTGAACACTCAGATCCTATCATTTCTCTATCCCCTTCTTGCTGTCCAATGAGGCATGGGTCAAGCCCACTGGTGACAAAATCCATGCTGCCTACGACCCTCTTCGTTTTCTCAGAGCCCACAAGGTTGAAACAAAAATTCCTAGATAAGTTTGCAAGACCGACTCATGTGCTTTATTTACTTGGTTAATGTGGAGTCTAGAACACAGATGGTCCTTTGATTACAACCCTAATTGGGACAGGAACTTCCACCACTAAGCAAAGTGATCATTAAAGCAAAACATCATATAACAGACATGTTAAAGCATTTCCAGTTGTGGGTCCAGTTGTGGATTCCAGTTATTCAGTGGAACAACTTACCTCCAGAAGTTGTGAATGATCCAACACTGAAAATTTTTAAGAAGAAATTGGACAACCATTTGTCTGAAATGGTATAAGATTTCCTGCCTGCGCAAGGGGTTGGATTAGAAGACCTTCCAATTCTATTCTATTCTATTCTATTCTATTCTATTCTATTCTATTCTATTCTATTCTATTCTATTGACTCGACTCGACTCGATTCGATTCTTGCTATGCCTCCCAGGGAGAGGATATGAGGAGGAAAAGATGTCCTATTTTGGCCAGTTGTCTGGTAAACCTAGTCATATCTCCCTCAAGGTCAGCTTTACATTCTATTACCTTCTGCAATAGCATGGATGTCAGAAAATTCTCATATGAGCACCCCAAATCTGGCTGAGATTTGAATCTCACTCTCTTGGCACTGTTCTTTTTATCCATTCTCATTCCTCTGGGTACCTTGCAGGTAAAAGAAACTTAACAGGTGGGTCACTTGAATGTTTCTTGTAGATGGAGTACAGCTTAAGGGAAAAATAAAAAGAACATTATTGAATCCATGGTTGTTTCATTTATTTAGTATTATAGAAAAGCATTACAGAGGAGTCCCCTTATTTCTGTGGGTTCCTCTGAAGGATGTCAGTGGCACCACAATATTAGAGGAATGAATAACAGAATAACAGAATTGGAAGGGACCTTGGAGGTCTTCTAGTCCAACTGCCTGCTCAGGAAACTGCCTGCTCAGGAAACTCTATACCAGGGATGTCAAACTCACATCGTCACGGTGGCGTCATGTGACATATCGGGACTTTTTTCCCCATTCGCTAAACCGGGCATGGGCGTGGCCAGTGCATGACGCATTTGGCCTTCGGGCCACAAGTTTGACAGCCCTGCCCTATACCCTTTCAGATAAATGGTGGTTCAATCTCTTCTTAAAAACTTCCAGTGTTGGAGCATTCATATCTTCTGGAGGCAAGTTGTCCCACTGATTATTTATGTAGAACATTTTGAGCAAACTAATGGTTTCACGTATATTGTTATTATACTTTTGGTCCTAAAGTTGTAATGGGAATACATAATTCTTCACCTATGTGCTGGCTGAATTCTAGGAATTGTAGTTCCAACACATTTGGAGGATATCTAGCTGGTAAAAGCTGCTGAGGGCCACCTATTGGCATTAGAGGCAGGCCAGCTGGTCACTATTTGTAATGTTTTAGTCCCTGAACCCATCAATTCTTCAAGAATAGCTCCTTGTTGTTCACTCCTCTGGTCTTTTAAAGGGAGCCAGCTAATTTGGAATTCTTCTCGGGTCTCCTGCTGCTTCTGGGCAGCTGCAGAGCTCAGCATGAGTTAGGGTTGTGCTGAGACAAGGCAAGCAGGCCACATAACTAGCACTCTTTCTACAAAAGAAGGTAAACACTAGTTTGCTCTCATCAATAAGCCCTGCTTTGTTTCTTTCTCCCACAAAACCTCAAAGGGACTTTTCTTCCTGTTCTCAACAGGAGAAACCAGTTTAGTGGGAGACTGAAATCAGCTTTGTACATAAACTCTGGAAATGAAATTCGCCTTATTTATAACCTTTTCTTACAACAGGAGAACAACTAGGTGATTTCCAAGATAGCTTCACTTCTGGATTCTCCTCCTCCTCCTAACTTGAACATTCATTTTAATCATGATACAGGAATTTGCATGAATATTTTAAGTCTATTATACTAAATAATGGAATTCTTATTTTTTTGTTTAAATCAGCTACTTTTTAGAGAAAGCAATTGTTTTAATTCAAGGATACATTAAGTTGTCACATGTCTATGCTCCTCTAATCTGAGCATCATCTCACAAACAATTAGCTTAGCTTAATAAATCACTCCCTACTAACTAAACATTAATCCTTCATGCTCTATTTGTACCACTTTATTTGTCCATTTACTCACATCCCATTTTCTAGCTACCATTAACATCACATGACAGAAGCCTATTTCATCATGCTGTATCTTGTAGTTATTACAAGAGACTAGCTGGAGAAATTAAGCAGATATATGACTATAATGCACAATCATTTTGGCAAAACTGGAACTACTGTATTCTTACTTTAAACATATTTAATACAGAAAATATCAAAGTGATAAAAGAGGGGGGAAACTGTTGTTATGAACAACTTTTACTACTTTAACTTGAATTAGGCAATTTTAAGAACCTACTCAAATGTGCTAAAAAGATGGGTATAAACAATATTTATAAAATGTATGTATGCTTTGAAAGTTAGGTGTTTCTAAATATGGCTTTTCTGCACAATTCATAGGATTTTAGGGATTTTTTCCCCCCAATTGTTATCCTCCTGTGTTTTACTCCATTATCTGCAATTTACTTGCCATAGATAATCATTGAAGAAGGAAAAGATGGAATAGTTGTAGAAAGTATTTTGGGTAGCAGCTCTTGAAACATCATGGATTATAGGATAAATATTTATCTATTTTATTGATGGACCACTTCAATCTATGCAATTCCTGGGGAGGGGACATTAGTTGAAAATGTAATAAACCTTTTAGAAAGTAGTTAAAATAACAGTACGCAACTATGATAGCCCATGAAACAAAGCCACCAAGAGCTCGCTTTAACTTAGTACTTTTGGGGAAAGATGTTTGAGAATAACATAGGTGGAAAGGACCTAGGAGGTCTTCATAAGGTGGAGGAACCATTGAGAAGGTCTGTTGCCTGGACCATATCCCACATGCCTTGTGGGAGTGGATAAACCTCAATAGATCTTGATATGTTATAACTAGATGGAAAGATTATGTTTTGGTGCAAAATGCAGCTGCGTGAGCTGTGGTGGGTGTCTCGAGATACACCCACATAACACCTATTCTCCGCCAGCTGCATTGGTTGCCCATTAGTCTCCGGACGCAATTTAAGGTGTTGGTTTTGACCTTTAAAGCCCTACATGGCTCAGGGCTAGGTTACCTGCGGGACCGCATCCTACCACATACCTCCCTACGACCGGTTAGGTCCCACAGAGTTGGTCTCCTCCAGGTCCCATCAGCCAAACAATGTCGGTTGGCGGGACCTCAGGGGAGAGCCTTCTCTGTGGGAGCCCCATCTCTCTGGAACCAACTCCCACCAGAGATCCGGACTATCTCCACCCTATTGGCCTTCTGTAAAGCCATAAAGACATAGCTCTTCCGGCAGGCGGGGTGAAGAAGATCGATTTTCCCCATGAACGAATGGTTCTGTTTTAACTTGTGTAATGTTTTTAAATTGTTTTTCATTATATTGTATTGTTCTTATCCATGCTGTATGCCGCCCTGAGTCCCATGGGATTGGGCGGCCTATAAGAACTTTTAATTAAATTAAATTAAATTAAATTAAATTAAATTAAATTAAATTAAATTAAATTAAATTAAATTAAATTAAATTAAATTAAATTAAATTAAATTAAATTAAATTAAATTAAATTAAATTAAATTAAATTAAATTAAATTAAATTAAATTAAATTAAATGTTGGTTGTGTTTGAAGGGCATTAGGGATAATAATCAGCATTCTCAATTGGGCTTTGAAGCCTACTGGTACCTACTTACATTTGGTTGAATTCTTTGCAGCTCTTATATGTATCCTACCATGGATGTTTTATGTATATACACCATCAACAATCATACAATTGTGGTAGTATAAAATTCTGTTTAAAAAATACATAGGTATTCAAAATACAGTAAGCATAAGGAAGGAAGGAAAATCAGATGGAGCCTAGTAACAACTTTTCTAACTATCAAATTGTATCAAAAGGCATAAGCTTTTAGATAGCTGCATAGGTACAGTATACATAGGTAGTTATGTATAGATTCATAGCTAGCCACTATGCAACTAATGAAGTGAGCTGCAGTTCCCAAAATCTTGTGCCTTTTAATAAAATTAGTCAGAAAAGAAAGTACCAGACTCAACTGATTTTTTTTTGCCATTATACAGTAACATGGGTCTCCTCCTAATATGTCCATAAGGTACTCTATTTTTTTTCTCTGTTGATACTCAACAGACATTGCCTTAGCAATGTATCAACAGAGATGTTCAACAAACATTTGTTAGGGCAGATACTCAACTTTGCTAGGGCAGATATTCAACAAACATTGCCCTAGCAAAAGCTCGGAAGACTAAACCGCTGGTCCCGGTGACGAACCCAGATTGGATCCTGAAACATTATCCTAAATCATTCAACGTTTACTCCACCCAACATCTTATCTGTTCTGCTATTACAAATTATATACAAAGTGTACTGCATCCCAGCATGCTCAAATTAAGTCCCAGTGACAAGTATTTAGTCTATCTGATGCATAAAAATGACTTACAGAGTCATGTTGATTTGCTAAGTACATTACTTCAGAGAAATGCAGACAATGAATTCTCCTTCCTCAACTTGCTTAGTTGGCACAGGTCAGGAATGTGCAGTGAACTCTAGCAGCCTCCTGCCAGGGCTGACAACTGGGCACTTAGCTCAGCATTTAAAGTAGGGAATTTACTCAGTCTGCAACCAGGCAACCCTGAGAGACCAGGCAGAGGCTGGTAATTATATAAGGCCCAAATATAGAAGAGGTCTGATTAGCAGGACAAAACAGGGGTTCCTTTGTTTATTTTAAATTATGTGACTTGCACCTGAGGTTAATATTATACTGTTCATGTAATTCCAAGCCTCAATATTGTAGAAAATCAAAATTTGTCAGCTTACTAAGCCACAAAAAGGAGATTTCAAACAGCACGTAGTGTTGGCATTTGTTATCAGCCTTGGTAATATTAATAAACAATAATCCTTATATTACCTTATTTTTTAAATTCTAGCATATTATTACAACTACAGATTACAATTAGTAACAGCAATAGTCATATCAATCTTGCCTTCAGGAACTCCAAAACTCTTAAGATTCAAAGGACTTCGAGAACATGCCAATTTTTAAGAGCTTCCAGAAGGCTGAAGGGTACTTTCTATCCCTTGCCTTTAGGAAAAACTGTTCCAGATGAGAGGAGACCCCACAGCGAATATCCACTTCCGGGAATCTGCCATTGTACCTCCTGGTAGATATGGATCTTTGACAAGATTATTTCATGCCCTCAGATTCAGCAGATAAAGTCTCAAAGATAACCAGCCCCCAAATCAAATAGGGTTTTATAGGTGATAACTAGTACCTTGCATTGCACTCATTGGTAGCCAATGCAGCCAACAGCAATGGTGTTACATGACAGTATAAGACTTTCCAGTGGGCATATGTGCACATATGCGGGCATATTGCAGCAATTGGGTAGTCTTCAAAAGCAGCCCCCTATAATTGAATTGCATTAAACTATATAGGAGATGACAAGGGCCTGGATGTATGGCTGAAAAATTTTAGTACCTCCTGTTCTAAGTAAGGCTGCAACTTCAATTGGTCTTCTTGGCCTTCATTTTTTATTCCAGCAAAAGTCTGGGAAGATGCCTGAACAGTGAACTTGCTTTCCACAAGGAAGCATAAACATGTTTATTTGGCTATATCATAGCCAAATACGATATAATCCCAGAATCAGTGGGCTTCTAAATAACTGCATTAACAGAGGGATAGAATCAAGATCACGTGAAGTGTTCATGCCACTTTATAATGCCTTGGTAAGGCCACACTTGGAATACTGCATCCAGTTTTGATCGCCACAATGTGAAAAAGATGTTGAGACTCTAGAAAGAGTGCAGAGAAGAGCAACAAAGATGATTAGGGGACTGGAGGCTAAAACATATGAAGAACGGTTGCAGGAACTGTGTATGTCTATTTTAATGAAAAGAAGGACTAGGGGAGACATGATAGCAGTGTTCCAATATCTCAGGGGTTGCCACACAGAAGAGGAAGTCAAACTATTCTCCAAAGCACCTGAGGGTAGAACAAGAAGCAATGGGTGGAAATTAATCAAGGAGAGAAGCAACTTAGAACTAAGGAGAAATTTCCTGACAGTTAGAACAATTAATCAGAGGAACAACTTGCCTCCAGAAATTGTAAATGCTCCAACACTGGAAGTTTTTAAGAAGATGTTGGATAACCATTTGTCTGAAGTGATGTAGGGTTTCCTGCCTAAGCAGGGGGTTGGACTAGAAGACCTCCAAGGTCCCTTCCAACTCTGTTATTATTCTATTATTTATTCTAACTTGTTTAGAGAGGAATCTGAGCCTGTTCCAACCCATTTAGACTTTTGAAGATTGTCAATTTTTAGACTGGGTCAAAGCTTCCACCACATATCCATTCTGTCTACATTCTGGAGATGTGCAACTGGTTATTATCCACATAGTGAGGATATTTCAACCCAAACCAGTAAATAGCCTCCCCCAGTTGTTTCATTTGAAGATAAACAGGCTAAGGGTTGAATACTGAGAATAATGAGCCCTCAGACACTCAGTAAAGAATCCCATGAGGGCCAGACTTCTCCCTCACTATGACAACTGATTGAACCCTCCCATTCAGGAAAGAATAGAATCATCAGAATTCTGTGCTTCCGATTCCTAGCCCTCATCTGATACCATTATGTTACTAGCAAAAACTGCAGACATCTAGCAAGGCAAGAATGGCTGTGCTCTCTTTCATCCCAGTCCTGCCATAAATGACCCATGAGCGAGTCCTATGTGGTTTCTGTCCCATGCCCATTGCCCAGGCCTGAATTATGACTGCCATGAGTCTGGATGCTCTACTTTGGTTCTTCCAACACTCTCTGTAAACTGTTGCCTCATTATCTTTTCCACATCTTTCCTCCAAGAGAGGAGATTGGATATAGAATAATTGTCCAAATATAAACAGATCTTAATTTTTTAAAGATCTCGGAATGCCAAAGACATTCAGGCCTGCAGATAAAGCAACTGCTGGCACAATGCCTACTGAAGAAACATCTTTTGCTGCCTGAAAATAATTGGACATTGGGAATATTTCTGGCATGTTTTGAAAGCATCAGGGAATATGATGTACTTTTCCTTTTAACTTTTATAGGCAATGAGTGTCCTTTTGAACTCTAACCCTGAGAATCAATTAACTGACAATAAGCCCTTTACAAAAGATCACTCGGGTATCTCCTTGCCAATGGGCAGAACATACAATTAATTATTTACATCAAGAAATGAACTAATTAATCCCTTTTGAAACAGAAATTAGAACCCTTTTCTCCTGAAGAAAGTTGGAACAGAAAAAGCAATCAGTCTGTCTGAGTGCTTCTCGCATTACTTGTTATATATCAAATAACCATGAAGTCTATCAACTTATATTGGGGCTTTAGTTCTCCCCTGTTTTTAAATTGTAGCTTCTGCTGCATTTGAAATCTATGACTATGAAAAAAAAGCTGTGATTTCATGGTGAGGACCTACTGAAATCACCAAAATGTGAGGAATTAGTTGCCCAATTATGTATGATTTAGTGTGTATTATTTAGATCAGGGGTCCCCAAGCCACAGTCCATGGCCCGGTACCAGGCCACACAAGTGGCAGGCATGTGCTTGAAACCATCCCCTCTTCCATCTCCTCCCCATTGCTGCCAGTCCATGGAGCCAGAAAGGTTGGGGACCGCTGAATTAGATCATTCCAATTTTATTTGACAGCAGCAATCTTTCCTGATAACTTGATTTATAAGACTGCTTGAAACTTCTGTCCATTTAGACCTTGGTAGCCAATACTTTTTGAAGTAAATTAATCTAGTCTGTTTGGAGGTCAGGATGTACCCAGGATCAGGTATTTAGCATGAAAAGCAATAAAACCTTTGGTTAGGATTGCATTCCATATGTGAGCATCATATTAATTTCTACCTAGGAAAAATGTTTTATTTCTATGCCTCTTCTTGCCCCAGATGGTTGGATATGACTTCCATTCATCTTCCATTTGCCTTGTTATGTTGCAAAAGCAGCTAAATCATTCTTGTCCAGAACCCAGAGCAAAATAACCCAGAGTGATTCTAGACTGATAGCAATAGCAATAGCAATAGCACTTAGACTTATATACCGCTTCATAGTGCTTTACAGCCCTCTCTAAGCGGTTTACAGAGTTCAGCATATTGCCCCCAACAATCTGGGTCCTCATTTTACCGACCTCAGAAGGATGGAAGGCTGAGTCAACCTTGAGCCGGTGAGATTTGAACAGCTGAACTGCTGAACTAGTAGTCAACTGAAATAACCTGCAGTGCTGCACTTTAACCACTTCGCCACTTCGGCTCTTTTAATCACCAAAAGGACTACTGGCACCTTGCAAAGTTGTTTCTGATGCCTAGGTAAATCTAACACAGCATGATTAGGTTACTGTATAACCAGCGTACAAATTATATCTGGAATGGCATACTAATTCTTGTACAATTGTCATCCTCATGGGGAACATATTGAGATTTACAGCAGCCAAAGAAAAAGAATATTGAAAGGTAGGTTGGCAGGCTACCTGGATGACAAAGCAAAGGAGAAGGAGGACTGTATCCCTTGTTAGGGAAATGCTGGTCATGGTGAAGCAATAACTCTAAAACAGAGATTGCATTTGGGTTTAGAAATATTTTAAATATTTAGAAAGTGATTCATTAGAAAGTGATTCATTAAAAACAAACAAAACAGCACTATAACAACCCAAAACTAGCAGATTTTTTTTGCATTAAAATTCAATGTTAATAATTATTAGCCAGAGTCAGAAAGGTCAAACCCAAAAGATAGCTATTAATGTCAACTTGAGATCCCAGATATAGACTATCCATACATGACAGTGCTCCTTAATTCTGTTTAGCCTGCCTTTCCTGCTCTGTTACCAAATGGAAAAGACAACCTAATTATATATATTTTTAAATGCCTGTTTTGAAAAATGAGGAATAAAATATCACCAGAATAAACAGTTGAAATCAGCCTGCCCCTTGGTGCTGCTCTGAGAAACAGGGCAAAGAGTCTCCTATCTTAATGGTCAAAATGAATGCAATGCATGTGAATGAACATTGGCCAGAGTCAGCACAGCTGAGGATGCCCCTCTTGCTTGAATATCCAGACCAGAGGGACTATTGTTTCACAGCAGAGGAATAAATGGTGACATTTTCCTGGGGCTTTTTATATCAGCCTCATTGAAATTCTGTATCCTCATAGCGTCTCCTTCCACTGTATCATTTACAGTACCCACGAGCTCAGCACTCTGACTCATTATTATTAGTTAATGAGCCATCCAAGCACTAAACCTGCAGTATATGGGATGGATATAAACATTGTACTCAGTATAATTTAGTACCCTTTTTCTAGACAAGGAGAGCTATGAGCTGGGAATGCTATCACAATCCTGTGAATGTTCCTGCACTGACAGATGGTGTACAGATCAACTGCTGAACAGCAATTTTGTACTACAGTATGCCAGCATCAGACAGAATACATGCATACATACACATACCCTTTATGGTATTCCCTTTTGGGGTGACCAGGATTATGCAAAGCACAGAAAAGGAGTGAGAAATCACAGGCAAGCAAAAGTAAAAACCTAAGAAAAACAGTATGTAATGCAAGCTGGATTTGGGTGGGAAATCTGCTCAGGTGAATGGTTTACTCACATGGGTTTACCCATCACACGGGTAGTATAATTTGAGAGCTGGACTCAATAGCCCCTTGACTTTAAGGAAAGAAAATATTTATTTATTTGTTTGTTTGTTTGTTTGTATTTTATTTTATTTTATTTTATTTTATTTTATTTTATTTTATTTTATTTTATTTTATTTTATTTTATTTTATTTTATTTTATTTTATTTTATTTTATTTTATTTGCTGTTCTTATATGCCGTCCTACTCCCTGGGGACTCTTCAACATTAACTACTTATCTTTTTACTTTAACAGCATCATCATACAGCAAGGATGCAGGGGACAGATTCCTGGTTTTCTTCTAAACCTGTTACTTAGTAGGTTTTACACACACACACCAGAGGTGGGTTCCTGCCTGATCCTGCCAGTGCGGTTAATAGCTGTTGTTCAGCGCAGAGCAGAAGACGCTGCTGCCGTTCGCGGCACGGGAGCTTTCCCCAGGCGCTTTCCCCGCCCGCATGGACGCCGCCATTTGCGTTCTTTTGCCCTCTGTGCATGCAGAACGCTTTGCGCATGTGCAGAGGGCAAAAGAACGCAATTGGCGGCATCCATGCAGGCGGGGAAAGCGCCCGGGGAACGGCAGCAGCATCTTCGGCTCTGTGCCGAACAACAGCTATTAACCGCACCCACCTCTGACACACACACACACACACACACACACACACACACACACACACACACAAACACACAGAGACATGTGAAAAAAAAATATGCCCTTTGAATTCTATAGTTTTACATATCAGGAAATAGTAAAAATCATCTGATCGTTAGGACCATATCATCATTTTTATGCATATTTTCCACCTCCAAGCTATATAAACTTGAATGCTTAGTGGATATAAGCATATCAGATGTATTTGTGTAATGAATGAGGGTGTGGCCTAAGAAGAACAACACCCTATATCAAGGTGTGCATAATTATTAGGCAGCTTCTTTTCCTTAGACAAAATAGCAATAGCAATAGCACTTATATACCGCTTCATAGTGCTTTACAGCCCTCTCTAAGCGGTTTACAGAGTTCAGCATATTGCCCCAACAATTTGGGTCCTCATTTTACCGACCTCAGAAGGATGGAAGGCTGAGTCAATCTTGAGCCTGGTGAGATTTGAACAGCTGAACTGCAGCTAGCAGTCAGCTGAAGTAGCCTGCAGTGCTGCACTCTAATCACTGTGCCATCTCGGCTCTATGGGCCATAAAAGAGATTTAACTGACTCTGAAAAGTCAAAAATTGTAAAAAGTCTTTCAGGGAGATGCAGCACTCTTAAAATTGCTAAAAAATTGGGGCGTGATCACAGAACCATCAAACTTTTGTTGCAAATAGTCAAGATGGTCATAGGAAATGTGTTGAGAAAAAAAGACGAACATTAACTGCCAAAGATTTGAGAAGAATCAAACGTGAAGCTACCGGGAACCCATCATCCTCTAGTGCTTTCATATTCTGAAACTGCAACCTACCTCGAATGTCCAGAAGTACAAGGTGTTCAGTGTTCAGAGACATGGCCATGGTAAGGAAGGCTGAAACCCAACCACCACTGAACAAGACAAAAGTTGAAACAGCAAGACTGGGCCAAGAAATATCTGAAAACAGATTTTTTCAAAGGTTTTATGGACTGATCAGACAAGAGTGACTCTTGACGGACCAGATGGATGGGCCCGTGGCTGGATCAGTAACGGGCAGAGATCCACTTTGACTCAGACACCAGCAGGTTGGAGGTGGGGTACTGGTATGGGCTGGTATTGTTAAAGATGAGCTGTTGTGTCCCAGCATGGGAACCCCCAGAAAAGACACACACACACACACACACACACACACACAACTGTTTGCTAAATAATAAGGGGTCTTTACTAATAAAGATGCTTAGTAAAGATCAGATTTAAAGTCCAGGGAAAAACAGAGAGAGAGTTCTTGGTGCATAAAGTTTGATATTCTCTTCGTGAGTTTTTGGCCAGAGTTCAAAGTCCAAAACAAACAGGCAATTAATCTGTCCTTATCTCTTACTCACTAAAGTTGGCTGGAATCCCATAACCGATTATCAAAGGAGCCGATAATCCAAAATATAAGACTCAGAGCAGGAACACCAATGCAGAGAAATCTTGAGTGCTAATAGATCACATTCATTGCTTCCAGCAACAACTACTGCATGCTCAAGCCTTAAGTAGCCTGAGGGCGTGGCCAATTAGCCCTCAGCTCTACATGCGAGGAGACCTCTGTCTGTAGAGCCATTCCTGCCTGCTAGCTGCCCTGCATGCCATGGCATCCAGCAGAGGCTCCTCCTCTTCTGATGAATCACTCTGCACCAGCTGAGAAGGTGCAGAAGGCCCTGGCTGGTTTTCCTCCTCTGGCACTGAGTCCTCCTCACTATCAGACTCAGGTGCCAGGTGCATGGGATGATAGTGCCACGCCACAGTCGGCTCTTGGTCCTCTGGATCCATGGCCAGCTGTGTGGGATGTGGGCAAGCCACAACATGAGCTAGTTGGACCTTTTTGGGTGAAGATCAGAGGTGAAATGCTACCGGTTCGGACCGATTCGCCCAAACCGGTAGTAAAAAATGCTACCGGTTCAGGCGAACTGGTATGAACTGGTATATCCAACAATGAGCTGTATGACTATCAGCTGTGCCGTGTGATCTAGATTAGCTAGAAAGCAGGATTTCCTGCTTTCTAGCTAATCTAAATCGTGCGGCACAGCTGATCCCCCCCCCCGCTGTTCTATTTACCTTTGTAGACTCTGATGGCTTCAAAATGCTCCTCTTTCAGCGCTGCATGGTAGTGCCTGCAGCTTGCATTGGCACGCAAAGCGAACCGGTAGCAGACTTCAGAGGATTTCACCCCTGGTGAAGATGGACTCAAAATCAAATCCCAAACCTATTGCCAGTTTTTAGAAGACACTTTCTATATATTGAACCACCACTAAATATCCTTTGCCCTAATAATCAACATGAAAGAAAACTATTTAATTGTTACTGATTGCAGAAATGAGGATTACAAATAAGGAAGTAGGAAGGGTGAATAGCATATCATTGTATTTGTATTTATCAGTGATTTTACATAAGAACTTTTACAAGACCTGTTGTAATCTATTGTTATTTCTTCTCATCCTGCACTGATATGTAGGAAAACTGCTGAATGAGAACTGAAGGTCACAGTCTGTCTTTGGAAAGCCAGCAATCTCTGTCACAGACTGGATCTTATGGCTCATAGGTCTCTTAAGGATTAGCATAAAGAAACAGCATTACCTTTTCTCCTTCAGGAGAATAGCATGTCTTTGTGGCATCAGCTGCTGATATATCAATCACTGCCTTCACCTCAGAACTACCTATAAATATGAGAAACAATATTCTTTTCATGAAGGAAAGGAAAAGGCACACAATGCAATATGGAACCAGGTCTTTGTGTGTGTGTGTGTGTGTGTGTGTGTGTGTGTGTGTGTGTGTGTGTGTGTGTGTGTGTGTGTGCGCGTGTGCGTGTGTGTGTGTGTGTGTGTGTGTGTGTATTTATTTATATTTCTAGACTGCCCATCTTCCTCAAGGAGTTGAGCCATCATGTCTTAATTCGGGGCAGTGGATTAAAGCAACCCTATCCACTCCATGTCAGATCATATCCCAAAAGCATAACTATTGAATCTTTCTTCAGAACTATCAATGGGGTAGTGTCTTCCATTATTATCTGAGAACAATTCTTTAGTTCTGGAAATGCAAGCTGGACCTTATTATACCCCTCTAAGCTACATGGCCTTATATTTGCCAATTGTCCCCATTCCTAGAATCCAGTTTGAGATGGTTGCCTCCTATGGAGGACATAAAACAGAATGTAGAACTCTAAACAATGGGAGCAGAAGGATGAAAGCCAAGTAGAATAATAGATCAAAGTTAGAGAGGGCTGTTTTCCTGACATATCAGTTCCTCTTTTTATCTCCCTTTATCACCACATGACTAAATGGACATCTCATTTAATTAACTTCTTACAGTTAACATCTCAATTACCCCCAAGATTTTGTGGACATCTCCTTCAATTAAAAATACTAATAGTCTGCCAATTTTGGGTCTGCCTTTTGAGAGAGAATATATCTTTCTTTTCATTAAAAAAAAACAGAGTAAAACATTGCTAAACGCTGCTAAATTTAAGACCTCTTATTTATTTGCATAATGCACATGAAAATGGTTTTTAAAAGCTGATTTATTCATTTATATATCTGAGATACAGATGCTCGAACTGTGATTGCAGACTAAGCAGGAAGAGTGACGGAAAGCTGAAATGTAAAAGGTATTCATTCAGACTATATCTTCCAAAGGGAGGGGAGGAATACCTTGGGAAATAAGGCATTTTATTCTTTGCCACATCTCTGTGTCTCATCTTAATTAAACTATGATTCATTGTTAAGAGGAATGCTCAGATACATGGGACTTGTGATGTATTAGAGGAATTCCTAAGGGAAACAGGTTATGCACACTCAGCCTTGAATAGCTTTTTCTTTAAAGTAACTGTTCAGGCAAAAGTAATTATCTAGGCCAGGGGAAAACAACAAAAATAGGAATTAGAAACTGCAACCATCACAGACACTGCAAAGGCTTCTAGACATGTTTTGTGTAATTCCATAATATAGGTCAGTAAGAGAAGTCCCAGTGTAGAAAAACTGTCATTACAATTTTGGCTGAGAGTGGATAACAGTTGAATAATTTCATTTTTAGTCTCCAATATTCTTCTCTTTTTATATGTACATACATATACAATGCATCCATATACAAACTTCATGGAGTTCAATACATATATTGAACTCCATAAAGTTTGATGCTTTTCATAAAGATGGAAAATTATGTTCAGACTAGCCTTCATGAATTATCTGGAGACAAGAGTCACATCTGCTGATGACGCTAAATTATTTAAAGAGCTTAAAACAAAAAGCTGAAGAGCGGCAAAAAGATCTCTCCAGACTGGAGAAAGAAGAATTTAAATGAATGCAGTTCATTGTAATAAAATGTGACGTAATGGCCCCAAATCCTAATTTTACTGATGAGCCTAAGCTGAAGCTGGAGGTGATGTGCTAGGATAGGCATATTAAAGTCAAAGAAAGCCACCAAGTCCAAACATCCACATGGTGGAGAAAATTGCCAGGAGTCGAAAATGACTTAATGGAATGTAATCAATCAATGTAACTGTTGTAATTGTTGTGAAAAGCAATGAATTGAAATGTATTTATTAATGAACATATCTAGCTGTTGATGTATTAGTGTTAAAGCCAATTTAATAAAGCTGTGAGAATCATCTGGCACTGTAAGTTTGGTGAGAAAGAAGTTTGACTCTATTTAAGTTCCATTTGCCTGCTTATTTGGAGGGCATTATGTTCAAAAGTGATCTGATTTATTTTTAAAAAAAGAAAACGTATTAAAAAGTAAAACAATTAGATATGAATGTTCTCTCCAACTTTCTTTTGGAGAGAATTCTCTTTTCTATTTCAGAGAGAGAATTTATTTCAGGGTATGTGAACAAAACCTTGTGAGGTATCTCATTTTTTACCAGCATTGTAAAAACTGTCATCATATCATCAGCTAATTGGGATTCCATTATTCAGAGGTTCCCTAAGGTTCTATAACGAAAGCAGGTGCTTCTATCTGAAGATAGGTGACACCATGTGTCATTTTCTTAATGTTAATGTATGGAGATTAAGACTTTTCAGTTTTCACAGCCAACACAACAAAGAAAGAAACCTATACAAATCAAGATACTGAAATTGTTATACAACATCTTTTTAAAAAAGGAAATTATTTTTAATAATTCCCAAGTGATTCAACATGACAGAAAGACAGCCTAGCTAATTAGAAGGTTCTTCAGTGTCATTTACAGAAAGAGCCTTCAGATCAGGGATGAAATGCTCCCGGTTCAGACCGGATCGGGGATACCGGTAGCGGTGGCCGCTGGTGGTTCTCAGGTTCGATGGCTGGCTGGCCATGCCCCCGAACTAGTCTGCCACTCGCCGCTCGCTCACTCACCCTGCCCCACCCAGTCTCTGCTCTCCAGCTTGTCTGCCTGAAGCGCTGCGCCCCTGATCTGCCTGCCAGGTAAGCCTGCGAAGTCGCAGCCTACCTAGCTGCCCCTTCCCCCCCATCCCAGCCTGCCTTTCCTACTCCATTCCCCGTGGCCCACGGCCCCAACATGCTTTCCTGCCTTCCATGCAGCCTCCCTGGTGTCCCCGGGGCCACCTTGCGAAGGCAGGCCACATGGAAGGCAGGAAAGCATGTTGGAGCAGGCCGGCCACGGGGAAGGGAGCTAGCAGCCTTCCTGTTGGTCTCCCATGCCCGCTTGCCTTCAGAGGTGCTGGTGGTTCTCAGAGGTGCTGGTGGTTCTCAGGTTCGATGGCTGGCTGGCCATGCCCCCGAACCGGTCTGCCACTCGCCGCTCGCTCGCTCACCATGCCCCACCCAGTCTCTGCTCTCCAGCTTGTCTGCCTGAAGCGCTGCGCCCCTGATCTGCCTGCCAGGTAAGCCTGCGAAGTCACAGCCTACCTAGCTGCCCCTTCCCCCCCATCCCAGCCTGCCTTCCCTACTCCATTCCCTGCGGCCCGCGGCCCCAACATGCTTTCCTGCCTTCCATGCAGCCTCCCTGGTGTCCCCGGGGCCACCTTGCGAAGGAAGGCCACATGGAAGGCAGGAAAGCATGTTGGAGCAGGCCGGCCACGGGGAAGGGAGCTAGCAGCCTTCCTGTTGGTCTCCCATGCCCGCTTGCCTTCAGAGGTCAGCGTCCAGCCCGGCCCGGCCAGTAGGTGGGCAGGCGGTCCTTGGAGATGCAGCTGCTGCTGCTCTGGGTCTGAGAGTGGCTGGGCTAGCCAGTCACCATGCTCTTTGCCCTCTTTTCAGGCCGAAAAGCTGCTGGACACTTTGGGGAGAGGGATCGCTGCCAAGTGCACTCTCTCCTGGCGAGGTGGGGGGGAGACTTCAGAAATGGGTGACCCTTGGTGGAGACATAAGAGCCTTTGTTTGAGCATGGGTCGGTGTGGGGCGTGCGGACCTGTGTGTCCCGTTCCCACTCCGTCCGGCAAGCCACACATAGATGGCTTCGGGGAATCCCTTTTTGTTCGGTTCTCTCATCCACCGGATGATGCCTGAGAGTGGAGACTGGGGGGATTGTAATCAAAGCCCCCTCTGCCCCTAAAGGTCCTTCCTTCCTTTCAACTCCTTAAAGTAGATTTTGGTGAGGGGGGGGAGGAAAGGAAAGGAAAGGAAGGAAGGAAGGAAGGAAGGAAGGAAGGAAGGAAGAAAGAAAGAAAGAAAGAAAGAAAGAAAGAAAGAAAGAAAGAAAGAAAGAAAGAAAGAAAGAAAGAAAGAAAGAAAGAAAGAAAGAAAGAAAGAAAAACTTATGACCACAATTGAGCCCAAAATTTTGGTTGCTAAGCAAGAGCGTTGTTAAGTGAGTTTCACCACATTTTACAAGTTGGTCACACCCACCCGGTCACCTGACCACCAAGCCACGCCCACTTAACTGCAAGCCACACCCACAAAATAAGCTACACCCACAGAACTGGTAGGGAAATTTTTCACATTTCACCCCTGCTTCAGATCAAACAGTATATTTTTTACCAGGTAGACAAGACAGGAAATATGACCAGATAAGCCAATTCTACTTTAATGTAAAGTTATATTAACAAAATCTTACAAATCCAGAAATACAATTCTCTGGTGTCTCCTTTATATCCCTCAGAAGAAACTAAGAAGGGTTCCTTCTGAGCCTCTTGCCCTATCCACTATCCAGCTGTGGACTGTGCTACCTCTTATCTGATTGTTCTCTTCTTTTCATCTCATCCCCCAAGTTCTATCTCACATATCATTACATACTTGAGTTACAAGACCAATTGTATAGAGAACAATGAAAGAGAAAATGGGAAATCTACTGGATCTATTTTGCCTGACTTGTATCACTGTTCTACAGGTAAAAAGTTGCTAGCATGAAAACAGCTGTTCTTACATAATTTTGGGGTGCTAAAAATGAAAATAACATTTAAAAATGTATATTAGCTCTAGTTTCCATGATATAAGCAACCAATTAATGAAGTAAGGTTTATAAAATGCATGATGCAACTTACACCATATATTACATAGTCAGTATTGGTGACCAATAGAAAACCGCCACGCGTACCAAGATGATGCAATATTAACTAATATTACATCACCAAATTCTATAAAAGTCACAGTATCTGTTGCTTGGTGAGTTAGACAGCGTCTTTAAACATTGTTTTATGCTAGTAAATTTAGTTATGCCTCGAACCAGTTTAAATAAAGCAGATAATTTCTGCTATATTTGCGGTGAAGTTACTTTTGCATCCCAAAAACGAAGGCTCACAACCGTGATTAAGAAAACCTACAACTTGTATTTCGGTTGCAAATAGGAGACCAGGACAAAAACTGGGTGCCACACATATGCTGTAATTCATGTGGATCGAGACTTGTCCAATGGTTGAATGGGAATAAGCCTTCTATGCCTTTCGCAGTGCCAATGATTTGGAGAGAACCAACAGATCATGTCAGTAATTGTTATTTTTCTATGGTGCCTCCAATTGAGAAAGGTCTTACTAAGAAAAAAATGTTGTTTGTGCAGTATCCAAACATTCCATCAGCAATATGTCCAGTACCTCATGGAGAAGGACTACCGATTCCAAAATTGGTATCTTTCGTAGTTGAGTCCAATGAGGAAGAATCTCAGGAAGCTTGTAGTGATGAACCAACAGCCTTACATGACCCGGATTATCTGCCACCCACATCCGCTGAACCGCACCTCATAACACAAATGGAATTGAATGACCTAATAAGAGATCTGGATCTTCCGAAGAACAAGGCAGAGATTTTAGGTTCAAGACTAAAGCAGTGGAATCTCCTGGCAAGTGATGTTCGTACAGATCATCAGATTACAGATTATTAATGATGATGAGTTTCTTTCTCTGTTGCATGGCAAGTAAAAGACTGTGTGGATAGCATTCATGTCAGTGACATCAAATTGTCTTGGAAACAATAAAGCAGCAAACTACAAGGAAGTGGTTGAAAAACTCATCCAGGCCTACAAAAATCTTGGTTGTAACATGTCCTTAAAAATTCATTTTCTACACTCTCATCTGAATTTCTTTCCATCAAATTGTGGAGCAGTGAGTGACGAGCATGGGGAGCGCTTCCATCAAGACGTTGCAGCTATGGAAAAAAGATATCTAGGTAAATGGAGCCCATCAATGCTTGCAAACTACTGTTGGACAATTGTAAGAGACAATCCTTTCCTTGAATACAAAAGAAAAGTCAAGAGAAGCAAAAGGGACACAAACTGAAGGCAAGATTAATGAGAAATTTAAACTTTTGAACATTTTAAACTTGTTTACTAATTTAGTTTTTCTTGATAAACATATGCAATAGATTATTTCATGTATTCACTGTTGCAAATATAATTCACTTAATTTTAATAAAAATATACGGATTTATATATACGTATTGAGTTTTGGCTCATTATTTGCCTATTACCTGTAGTTGGAAAATGTAAAATGTCCGTTGCATGAAAACTACAGCCAACTAACAAATTTCATTATTATATTTGAATTCAGCATGTGAAATTCATTAAGAAATGGCACATTTCTTTTCTGAAACTAACAAAAATTGTAAATTTGTAGAACAGTGTTATGAGCAGCACTTATGCATTGAAATGACTTACATCAGATAGTCTATATTTAATTTTACTAGTCAGAGACCAGTACTTCAAATCCACATCTATTTTTCATTCCAGGTTCCTGAAGAGGTTGGAGGGGGAAAAAGCAGGATTAGTGTGGTATCTCTTATTTTCCCTCTTGGATTATTAGAAAACTGGAAGTGGACTGAAAAGGTTCATTACTCAAGAAATAATACAATAAGCAAGATTGTTCTAAAACACTACATCCATTGCATCTTACAATATTCCTTTATTTTTTTTTTCAATTTTTGTCCATATGTTCCAGTGAAGAAAGAGAGAAAAAGCTAGGGTTCTTAATTAAACTGTAAATAACAGTGACTTGGATCTTTCATTTATTTATTCATTTTATTAAATTTATATGCTGCCTCACTCACGATCAAACAACTCTGGATGGCTCACAACAAGATAAAATGACAATATAAAACATTAAAATGATAAATATGGTAAATGCTAACATTAAATTAACAAAAATTAGCAAAGGAAGCAACCAATATATAAGCGTGTAGGTGGAATCTTCTTTTATTCCACTAATCAGCTCCAGAATGGAATGTCCCAAAGGAGTCCAGGCCAACTGGCCAAAACAGGTTTAAAGCCCTTGCAGAAGGCAAGAGGGTGGGGGCAGATCTCACTTCGAGGGGTACGATGTTCTAGAGCCAGTTGGAATTCCATGACCGATGGGATCCAAAACATATCCCTTCTGCTGACATGAGTGGGACAAGTTGGTTCTTGAGGTAACCTGAGAATTTTTACTGGTCAAAATACAGTTTCATTTTAACCTTCCATTTTTTGGATTTCTGTTGGCATTGTGGCTTATATACCAAAGAAGTGGTTCTCAACTTTGACAACTTTAAGATGCATGCACTTCAACTTCCAAATTCATATATCTTAAAATTGCCACGGTTGAGAAACACTAGGTTAGAGAATAAGCCTCCAGTACCATGAAAGCTCACCTAAGGGAGGTTATTCTGGCCAGCTATTTTAGTCATATGTATAGAAAATACCTCTTGTAGAAAAGAAAAAGCACATCAGATGTGCATCTGATTCAACTTGCTACATACTGGATTTCTTCACAAGAGAGAAATTCCTGGATCGATTAAGAATCACCAATATGTGGAGAGGCTGTGCATACATTGGTACCGCTGCAACATCCTTGCGTAGAATTGGGGACAACGTACGCATCAATAGTTGGGGATGCTAAGTTGCTGTAATCTTGCAACTCCTTTCAATGTGCTTTGAACATGTGACAGCCCTCCTTGTGAATCTTCCTCACAGTAGAAAAAAAAACCCAAAGTTGATTTTGGCACCCTGGACACAAGAACAGCCTCTCCCATTCTTCTGCTTTACTAATATGTTGAATGCCAATCCATATAGTCCCCAGTCAGCAGGACCTTTGATTTTATTCACTGAGGATTTGGGGAGCTGAGGTCCAATACATCTGAAGAACCATAGTTTTGAAGAGGCATGGTTGGGCTGTGGATAGAATTTTTAAAAATAATATATATATATATATATATATATATATATATATATATATATATATATATATATATATATATATATATATATATATATATATATATATATATATATATATATATATATATATATATATATATATATATATATATATATTCACAGATACCTATTTCTGTCATGTAGCATTGTATCAATGTATCAATGAATACTTCAGCTTCAACCGCAACAATACACGAGCACACAATAGATTCAAACTCAATGTAAACCGCTCGAAACTCGACTGCAGAAAATACGACTTCAGCAACAGAGTAATCAATGCCTGGAATGCACTACCTGACTCTGTGGTTTCTTCCCCAAACCCCAAAAACTTTAACCTTAGACTGTCTACAGTTGACCTCACCCCATTCCTAAGAGGTCTGTAAGGGGCGTGCATAAGCGCACCTCTACCGTCCCTGTCCTTCTGTCCTATTGTCGAAATTTACCTATACATACTTTGCTTTTGTTTATGTTTATATCATACCTGTTATCTTGTACACGTATTGACAAATAAATAAATAAATAAATAAATAAATAAAATAAATAAATAAACCTTTTTACCAATCTTTTTTTCTTGGGAGTATGGGCTATTGATGTGACTCTTAAGAGCTTCTCTACAAAAATAGCTTATAGTGTGAAAGTTATAAGATATATCTGTTATATTTTTCCTGCTTAGTTACTACCATACCATACTCCCAGGATAAAGTGACCAGATATATATTTTTTTTAAGGGGGAGACAATTTGAGTTTTGCCCTCTATGCATGCGCAGAACGCTGCGCATGCGTAGAGGGCAAAAGACAGCGGCGTCCAGGCGGCCCCGCCCCCCCCGTCAATGGTGTCCACACACACACCCGGCGCCTTTGCAAAGCCCGGCCGACCTCGCAAGGCAGTTGTGCAAACGTTTTGCAGGAGCAGGCATCGCCCCCGAGCCCCGTTTCTGCAAACAGGGGGGTGGCTGGGAAGCGATGCATGCAAAGCCGCCGGTGCATTTTTTTTTTTGCAGCGGCCGGAGAGGTTGGCTAGAAGTCTCCCGGCTGCACCGGTTGGATGCCGGCCTGCCGATTCGCCCATCCTTCCCACCCACCCACCCAGCCCGACCCCGCCTCCCAGGGCCGTGGAAGCCCTGCCCACTTTCCCTTCCTCGCCTCCCTGCTTCTCTTTCATTTTTGCTTCGCGCCCAGCCGCTTCCCGGAGTCGGGGTTTGCTCCGCCGCCTTTGCAAGACCGCAAACTCGGGTCAAGCCCGGCGCGGCCGGAAGAAGAATGAGCGAGCAAGGGAAGGAAGGAGGGAATCGTACGGCTCCGCCCCGGATGCACCAGCTGGCCACGCTATCTCTGTCGGGGCTGCAGCAACCCCAGGACCTCCCTCTCCAGGCGCGGCTTCCGGATCCGGACTACTCGCAAGTTCATTCACTGGAGAGGCTGCATGCGCGCTTGTGTGTGTGTGTGTGTTTGTGAGCGCTCCAGCAGCCCAGCGCTGGCGGAGGGGGAGCAGGAGAGCCAAGACTCGTAAGGTGACCAGACGTCCCGCTGTTTCGGCATTCTTTCAAAAAAAGCGGGACTTTTTGAAAAGAATGCGGGACTCGGGACACACGCTTGAAAAGCGTGTCTGTCCCGCCAAAAGCGGGACGTCTGGTCACCTTATCCCAGGATCAAGTGGAAGTTGATATGATTCCCAAATGTTTCCACACAATTTCCAACCCTTATAGTTTCAAGACACTTTGCATATATAGCTGGATCAGAGTCATGTGTTGAGAGGTATCTAGGCAACCCTGAACAAAGCACAAGAAGAACCTTGAGTCTTACACTCTTTTATTATTTGAGTATGCACATTCCTACATTATTAGAAGAGGATGTAGTATTTATAGCCCATCAGGTTTAAGAGGCCCAAGTAAAATGAGCCAGATTGAAGCCTTTCTTGCTCAGATCTGAATATTCGAAGATAAATGTGCACCTTGGATTGATCAGAACAATAATATGTTGGAAAATAACATAAACTCTCCTTATAATTATCATCCTTGTTTGTGGAGATATTGGATAGGGTATACTTAACGTTTAAAGAAATATGCTTTTCATCTGGACAGCTTTAGATGAAAAGCTTTATGTAACATGTAATACTAATATTGTTAGTATGACTGGATATATTTAGGTGTTAAATTATATATTCTCAGCAACTAGGAGATCTTCTATCAAAGCAAAACTTTTAAATTCTTGTTGCACTTACAAACAAATAGCCTTCAAATAGCCTATCCTGTGGGGGGAAATATTGTTTCTTTCAATGAGATAAGCTTGTGTCTATCTCTGGGGCACTGAGAAATTGAAATGGGATCACATATTTTCTTCTTAAGCTAACATGTGACAAAGATTTATTTGGATAAAACTCAAGACCTTTCCCTGCCATCCAAGGAGAAACTCTAAGCCCTATTTGAGGGCTTTTAGTTCTCCATAGATTACCCAGCCACATTCATTGTGCAGCTGAATGGACAAAAAGCATATGCTGTGAACAAGATGTTCCTCTACAGTGGAAGCCACTTGAAAATAGCAATGAACTAAAGAGGCAAAGCCCAAGTTCACAATCTCAGTTCTTCTTCTTGTTACACCAGGATAGATTATTGAAGGCTCTTTTTTCCCCCCTGGGGACTACCCTTTGTTATAAACAGTTATCATCTGGCTTTCTATGCAATCAGTTCCCTGTAGCTCAGGGCTTTGCAAACTTTGAGACGCAAAGTCCACAGGAAGTGTAAAGGACCTTTTAGTTGTACATTGTCACAATAAATCCACTTTCCCCAAAATACTAGCTACAAGCCAGTGATTGGGGAGGCAAGTAATTGGGGAGGCATAATGTTTTCTATTTTATTTTATGTCTTTATTAAAATAAAGCTCTATTGCAGTGGTGGCGAACCTTTTTAGGCTCGCGTGCCAAAAAGGGGGGGGCACGCGCTCGCGCGTGCTCGTGTGCCCACACCCATTCCCTCCCCCCCACGCATGCGCACAACACCCCCCCCCCATGCTGCCCCCTGCGCATGCGCACACACCCCCACCCCCGCGCAAAGGCCTTACTGGAGCCTGGGACGACGAAACGGGCAAACCGAAAGTGCGGAAAAACGCACTTCCGGTTTGCCGGTGAGCTGTTTTTTGCACTCCGGAGGGTTCAGGGAAGCTCCCTGAAGCCCCGGAATGCAAAAACTACAAAACGGACAAACCGGAAGTGCTAAAAAATGCACTTCCGGTTTGTCCGTTTTGTAGTTTTTTGCATTCCGGAGCTTCAGGGAGCTTCCCTGAACCCTCCAGAGTGCAAAAAACAGCTCACCGGCAAACCAGAAGTGCGTTTTTCCGCACTTCCGGTTTGCCAGTGGGCAACACTCGCATGCTGTCCGCTATGGCTCCGCGTGCCACCTGTGGCACGCGTGCCATAGGTTCGCCACCACGGCTCTATTGTATTGTTTTCATTGTTCATTTGTGTTCATTCTAGTCTTTGGATTTTTAGGATAAGTATATACATTAAGATTATATTAAAGGGAGTTTTAATGGCAAAAAATTTAGGAATCCTATATCTTCCTCTTGGTTGTTGTTGTTGTTTTAACTGTTTTTTTAAATTAATATTATTTTTTAAACTACAAAACAATACAAACAGAAACACACATCGACATATAAACATAAATTCACTTTTTAAAACAGTTTTGTCTCAGTATGTATTATATTATTTACATTTTTCCCTTTTGTTCTTCTCTAATTATTTTTGTATTTGTTGACCTATGTACACATTTCTATTTTTGTTTCTTCACATTAATTACTTAGAACATCCTTCTGTTTTACCCACATTGTTTCTTATTTCACCTTTCATCCTTAAACCTTAATCTCTATTTTTAATCTCTAACCAATTGTATAATTTATCCCAAACCAAATAGTAATCTGTCTCTTCTCTTTCTTTTATCTCTTTTGTTAATTTGTCCATCTCCGCACAATCCAGTATTTTTATTTGCTATAGGAATTAATGCATGGCCTTTCTGATAACTAGTCATGTCCTTTTTCCTGTTTCCAATGTTCCACTTATGACATCTGTGGTAGTCTCCACATTCCTGATATTTATTCTAATGGTGAAAATATTGGCTAAGATCAGCACCAGGAACATAAGACTAGTAGGATTTGCAACTGATCCCATTCTTTGATTTCAGAAGGCCCTAAGTTGAGAAAAATTATTTTTGCTCAGAATTTATACTATGATAGACTGGTTTGCTGTATGAAAAAGTAAGACAAAGTGTATTCAAGGTAAGAACTATATTAAAAAGTTTATTTAGTTTTCTAATTCACAGCACATTTTAACCTCATTTGTTGAATCAGCCAATCACAAGCTAATATTATGGAGCAGATATGACTTATTTGACCAAATTTGGGTTATTGCACCCAATTTTTAGATGCTTTTGCCATCTGCTTCTGTGTATTAGTTGGAGGCTTGGAAGCTGAAGTCACTTGGTGACTAGTTAGCAATAAATGTGTGGCTTTTTCAGTTAAAAATCAGATGTACCAGCATTCTGCTGAACTAAGAACATATTTCCATCAAGAGCAAAGATACAAATCTATTGTCAGGCCGAAGCCATTTTAGTTGGGGTCTTTGGCCTGCCACACTTTATGCTATTTTAAAATGTATTCTTAGCTGTGGGAATTTGGGGTGGGTAATTGCATGAGGGGTGTCTGCATGTAGCCATAACAAATTCCTTCTAGATTGTCAAGGTCATCCTTTGTCTTTGCACTTCTGCACCTGCATGGAAGGAGATGGGAGTTGCTGCATAGTTGGCAGATGAAGATTTGTCATCATGATGGACTTGGGGGTGTGGGGACAAGGCCTTGAACTTTCAACTGGGTGGAGAAACCCCTGGGACTTCAGATTCGGGTTTCTCCCAGATGTGCCAACATGGCTCTCCTAATAAATTGGAACTTCGAGGAATACTTTGCCTCGGAATCTGATTTAGTTTTGGATGCTATTTGGAACCCTGACATCTATATTCAGATGTAACACCACAAAAGCTTTTCTCTATATTGTAACTGAAGTATCCAAATTTATCTTTGGATTAAATATGTTCCTATTCAGAGTTGGAAATGTTAAACATTCATAGAATAACATTTGCATTGTCCAGTGATAAATGAATGCAGAGCTGGTCAAATGCGTGTCAATGGAATATAAGAATTGTTTAGTAATAATACTGAAATGATAGCAGTAGGAGAAAAAGAAGAAAAAAATCCATAAAATGAACCATATGATTGGGAGAACAGCCAAGGATAAAATACATATTCCTATAAAGGTATAGTTATAAGCACATCCAAATATTATTCTAAAATACATTGGTTTGTGCAGAATTTACACAGACATTCGAATGATGCTTCAGCCAAGCCAATGTGCCAATTATTATGTCAATTGTCCCAAACTTTACAAGCAAATAAACAACTCCATGGTACAAAGACTTTGGTATGTATTTCATTAAAATTCCCATGTCATGTCTAACTTAGGCATGAAGAGCAACAAGAAGCAGTAGTGGAGTTTGTGGAAACAACAAAGGGCAGCAGGCATGCATTCTGGGCTGTACTGTATACTCTTTGGAAGAGGTTTCCAATGCAGACATTCATCTCTTGCATGAAGCTTGCTTAGATTTTACTAACCTCAAACCATATTTTTCCTCTTATGAACCTTTTAGTTCCAGGTATGCCTTGCAGTCATTAAAATGAAGAATAAATGCAAGAAGCATTTCGAAATCCCATTGAACACATGGCCAGAATTGCTGTCTTGTTCATGAGCATTGAAACCAAGATTTATCATTTAATAAAATGAGGGAGAATGAAGGTCTGTCTATACCCCAATGGTGGTCAGTTCCTTTGATTTACTTTGAAGTACAGAGAAAAAAATTAAAGGATGGAAGGATGCACTAGAACTGTTCGTTCCTCTTGTCTTTTATTTTATTAGACCTTTCTTCTGTTTCTATCCCTCTAAACTAGGTACATAAATATATCAGCAGCAAAGCTTCATTAAGAAGCCCAGAAAAGTCTTACTTCCTACTCTGCTTACTTAAGAATTTGGAAAAATACCTTCCTTATTTATCAATTCTTTAGACAGGATGCATTCTCTTTCTTTTCCCTCATGAAAAATTAAAGATGACCCCTACAGCCTTTCTGATCTGCTTCCTTGTGGGAGGTAGCAACAGATTTCTGTCCAATTCAGCAGGTCTTTCTGCTGAAATATATTATCATAAATAAAATGTCATAGAACTTTACAATGGCACAGCAGAACTGAGCTGGATGCACTTTCCAAAAATACATTGCTAGAGAATTCTGTTCCACCTCAGTGGCACATGTATCCTTAAAAGGATTTTGGCTCAAAATCTGCCATTTTATGTGGAGAGTTAAGGCTAGAGAGATTAATAAACCAGGGGAAAATGCAAATGAAAAGTTCCCTTTGATCCTTTATTTGAAGCCTTTACCTACATTTGGGAAGGGAAATGATCAGTAGACAACACTGCTAACCTAGAATTTAACTCTGTTTCGGATTAAGACCTTCAATCTTGCCCCTCAAACCTAAAAGCAAATAGAACAAGTCTAATGCAAAACTTGCCTTTTCTATCTTGTGACTGGCTATAATATTTAGATTCATGTTGCAGAGCCTAAGGGTTTATGAGAACAGCAAAAATTGTGCATTTATGAGGCATCCCTGGAGAGGGGGAAAATGGTTTCAAAAAAGCTAGTGCCAAATCAAAATACAAAAATATGCCACATTTCATTTCCACACCTTATTACTCCGCTTTCCCCAGGGTTAATATCTATGTCCTCTGAATGACTTTGCATTTTGCTGGCTCTGACGGGAGAATGTCGCCATCAGTTTTTGCAGCGTAACAATCTCTTTCCACAATCCATTGGGATGCAAAAAAGAAAAAAAGAAAAGAAAACTTAATTTTCCCCTGGCAGAATTATTTAACATACAGACAGGTAAATAAATGCACTTCTGATTCATAAGTCATTTGCCTGACTTCCAAATCTAGCAAGGATCACTGCTTTTGAATGTTGGTGGAAGACTGGATTATGACCTTGAAACTGTAGAAAGAAAGAGCACCTATCACATTGGGAAGTGATCCAAATTCATCATGGATTGCTACAGGTCTTGCCCTTAACGGTTTATCAAATACATATACAGCATTTTATGCTGCCAGACCTCTCTTGATTGTGGTGCTTGAAATGGATAAAAATGAAACTTTCATTTTGGTTTTCACAGATTAGATAGGATTGTTGTTATAGAAATGGCTAGTTTATACTATCATGTAAAAGTAAAAAGTTGAGGTTTGATGCTATTATCTTATTCTATTGCACCAAAGGGAGTCAGAAGTCCATGCCTTTTCTTTCTTTTTTCCTTCTTTTTTACACTTTGCTGTGTGACAGAGGTGTGTACCACAACTGCACATCTGAACAATGAGGAAGAAGGCAAGATAGTTCAAGCTGCCATTCATCTTGTGACTTGCATTGATCTAATTCAGATACATATACCAACCCAGGTGCAGGAAAAGGGTTTGATTTAGATATCAGCAAATATTCTAATAGCACTAGCAAACTTCTGCTTAAACCGGACTAAGCATATTCTTATTTTCATCAGCATTTTAATCTGAAAAAATGTATCAGGCTCTTTTATATTTTTGCTGCTGCCTATCTCATTTTATTGTTATTGTAATGGCTTTCATTGTTTTATGATGCATTTGCTGTCTCTGCTGCTCCGGGATGTATTGGCTGAACAGCGATATATAAATGTTTAATATGTAATAAAACTAAACTCCCCATTCATTACGATGAAGGCCCTCCAAATTGTCTTTGGAGACATTCAAGATGCTTACCATTGCTAAAATAAATGCAAAACACTCATTCAGAAATTACTATATCGCCATTACTGAAAATAGATACAAACACAAACCACAAAATGTCATCTGGCCACGGATGTTTTTGTTCCTCCAAAACACACTGCTCTTTAAGAGAGTAGCTCATCAAACCCACTGTGATTAACAGGCTTTATATGAGCTATTAGCATCTGGTGGAAGTATCCATTTTCTCTTCATCAGGGCTGTAAAACTCGAGGCCCGCGGGCCAGGTGTGTCACGCACTGGCCATGCCCACCCCTGGTTTAGCAAAGGGGGGAAAGTCACGATACGTCACGTGAGACCACCATGATGCCACAAGTTTGACATTTCTGCTCTACATTAAGGAGCCTTAGCAGTAGAAGAAGCAAGGAAGGGGTTTATTTGTTGTTTGTTTGTTTGTTTGTTTAACAAATTTATATGGGTGACCAACTCATACACAGGTGACTCTGGGAGGCTTACAACATTAAAAATTCATAATGCAATTTTGTTTGCATTCTCCTGTCTTCCCTCGACTGGAAGATTGGTATTCTGACTGTTTACCTACAAGTGACTGAACAATGTGTTCCTACCATCACCCAGCCATCAATGACAGATGTAAAGCCTGGCCTCATTATTTATTTGGCCACAGCAATGATTGGCTGACTCTAGAAAATGCTAAAAACAGCAAGGGAGGAAATTATCTTAGCTTTTCCTGTTTACTCTGCTTCCTATAGGATTTTCCTACAGGAAAACTAGAGTACTTGCTTCCTTCTCTTCCTTTCTCCTCACCATGAGATATGTAGCTCTGGAAGATAGCCTTTCTTTCATAGCATGAAACTTCCTTACCGTGCAGCAGTGGGTTGCTCCCGGTTCAGACCGGTTCTTAGAACCGGTAGCGCCGGTGGTGGGAAGCTCCTTCCATTCACCCGGGATGCTTCTGCGCATGCGCAGAAGCCAGGGGTGGGTTCCTACTGGTGCGGTCCAGTGCGCAGCTCCGGTAGGGACCCACCAATTATGCAATTTGCACGCGACTACTCCGGTACCGTCTTCACCGGACAGTCGCGGGCGTCGCCATCATTTTTTAAGATTTTTTGGCTTTTTTGCTTCTGGGTATGTGTGGAAGCAAAATCTCGCTGGAATCTCATGAGGGGACACGCACGTGCGTGAGATTTTGGCGAGATTTTGCTTCCGTGCATGCACAGAAGCAAAATCTCACCAAAATCATGTGAGAGGGCACGCATGCACAAAACATGGAGATGCGTGCGCAGTGCACCGGTATCGGTAAGTAGGCAACCCGCCCCTGGGAGAAGCGTCACGTGCAAGCGCAAGCACGAACCGGCAGCAAACTTATTTAGAACCCACCATTACTGTGTCTTATTTGACCTTTGGACCAATGAGTGAACAAGAAAATGCCTTGGTTAACTGCATAATTATCTCTCCTGCATGAGTTTTCTAGTCTGAGCTGCTTCTCTTTTCATATATCCCTTTATATTTACAGATTTGCCTTGTGCACAATTGAGAATGGAAGAGCTTATTTTCTATATGCATCCACACATACAGAGGAGCTTTTGAATCTTCTGGTGGACATCGGTTGACTGCAAGGGCTTTAAGGAAGGCCCAAAACATATGGGGCATTGGAAAAGAAACATTAACTGCTCCTATTATCTAAGTTAAGGTCAGTATATCAAAGGCTTCCTACTAATTTTGGTACAGGAGTCAGAAAAGTTACTTCCTTGGAAGTAGCATTAGCTAGATATTTATTGTTTTATTGCCCTTTCTTAACATCCTAAATGGAATCTCTCTCTCTCCCCCTCCCTCCCTCCCTCCCTCCCTCCCTCTTCACTAAAGGAATTTGCTACTTTAAAGAATCCACACATTAAAGTTGAGGCAACAATTTTTGAGGTCAAGCAGAAGAACGTGTGATGGTATGAAACTCACAAGCTCTTGTTCCAAACTGTTTTTGAAACATGCATAATTCATGATTTATTGCTGAGGGTTTTTTCTGCTTTGTTTTAATAACTCTTTTACAATGTATGCATGTAAACATTTTCTACAGCTAGTGAAAACAACAACACTTATTTTGAACAGATGTTTTGGAATCCCTTCAAAAGTAATCTGCTAAGATGTATAATACTTATCCAGCTGTTTAGACTTGTTTCAGGAAAAAGCAATTTCACTGGGTGTGTTGACAGCACACAGATTTTCTTCTTGGATTGCTTTCTTTTCTCCTTTCCTGACCCTCCAACCAAAATATAAATATTAATTTAAAAAAACAAATTTATTGTTAAGTGGTTCTTTTAAACAGAACTTTAAAAAAATAAGTTTATCTTTCTCACATTTAGTACGACCTCTTGACATAATGCTATTGTTATAATTAACTTGATATTTCAGTACTTTGAATTTAATTCCATAACTAATAATCCATCACTAATATCAGAGTACTATTAACTTTTTATAAAGAATTAACCTGAGGCATTTGGCATACCTTCAGAGATAGCAAGAGTAAAATATTTGTGTCTACCTCCTGCTAAACTAGTAGCATTCATGGAGGGAAGGTCAAAATGGGCAAGACCAGTGGTGGGTTTCACTTACCTTTGCTACCGGTTTGGGAACGGGAGCGTACGGGAGCACACATGTGAGACACTTCTGCATATGCACAGAAGCTCCGTGATGACGTTTTGCTGGGTGGGCGGAGCCTCCTGCCACTGCTACCAGTTCTCCCGAACCAGGCCGAACCGATAGGAACCCACCACTGGGCAAGATGATGGACAGCGCATTTAGAAGAGCTGAAGTGGTGCAGTGGTTAAATGCAGCCACTGCAGGCTGACTGCTAGTTCAGCAGTTCAGCTGTTCAAATCTCACTAGGCTCAAGGTTGACTCAGCCTTCCATCCTTCGGAGGTCGGTAAAATGAGGACCCAGATTGTTGGGGGCAATATGCTGACTTTGTAAACCGCTTAGAGAGGGCTGTAAAGCACTATGAAGCGGTATATAAGTAAAGTGCTATTGCTATTTAGAAGATGCAAGCCCAATCCCTTTTGAACATGTATGTGTCATACATGTGTACATGTGTCATGTACCTTAAGGGCAATGCTCCATCTGCTTATCTTGCCAGTTTTACTACTCACACAACCACCATGGATGCTGTTTCACTGAACGTTACCAACAATACCTTTACTTATACATAGAAGTACACTATTGTGCAGTACTTCCATCTTGCTGTCTTAGCATAATAGCTACATTTCCTCAAATGTCTAAACTAGAATTTCTTAACATCCTGGTTAGTTGAACAAATTTTAATGGCCTAATTTTGTACATCGTAACAGGTAGAGCCTGTTCTGGGATGCAAAGCAGGCTAAGCCAAAACCAAACAAGCCTGGGTTCTGGATAACAGAATTAGAACTCTCCAAGTTGAAGTTAGATGGTGTCAAGGCATAACAACTCAGCAGTTATGGGACCCTACAGCTGTCCTTAGTTTATAGGGATCATTGCCTATAGTTACCCTTATTATTTATCGGTTTAAATTTGTTATGGCTGCCCACTCCAATGGGCTCAGTGAAACAGTTCAAAACATAAAACAACACAGTCAGTCTGTGATAAAAACAGCCAGAACAGTAATATAAACCACCAACAGGGACCCCACAAACACATTAACCCCAGGCTTGGGAAAAGAGCCAGGCCTTAAGGGCTTTCTGAAATCCCAGGAGAGAATGTGCGGTCCGTATCTCCGGGGCTGGGGGGAATGTTGTTCCAGAGAATAGGAAGCATGACTTCCTTCTTGCTCCTGCAAGCTGACAAAGCTTAATAAAGAGGAGCTGAAGAACACACACTCTGCCATAACATACCAGATTGGCAGAAACAATTACAAATAGGCTATCCCGCAGATCTTTGTTTTACAAAGAATGCTGTTCACAGATAAAATGCCTTGTGGTTTTTTTTCCATAGCTCATTTTCCATACAGACACCACAAAGACTCTCGTAGAGCTGGTAGATCAGAGACATAAAGAGATAAAGCATTTTGCCAAACCCATTGCTTCTGATTGTAAATTATTAACATATATTTGTAGAACACTGATCCAAAGAGACCCCACAAGGAATCACTGGCATGAGCTGATAAAATCGTAGTGCTGGAATGGTCCTTGGAGGTCTTCTAGTCCAATCCCCTGCCCAAGACAAGAAACCTTACTGAATTCCAGACTAATGGCTGTTGTTGGAAGGAAAATCCAGGTCCAGTTCCAACCCAGGAATAAAATGGAAGCCGATTGGAAAGAAAGATTCTGTTTATTGATGAGCAGAACCACCAATAGCTTGTACTTCTGGGGCAGCTGACAAAAAGGAGTTGAGAGTGGGTGGGTTTTTATACCTTCCTGATTCCTATGAGGTCATGTAGGGATCATGGCTGGCTCTATAGGCAAAAGGGGAAATGCAAATCCTAGGAGTTTGTCTAAGCTATTCTTGTCAAGCTTTGGCTTGCCTAATTGTGTTGCTTATCTGGAGTTTCTGTCTGACCCAGTCTTTCTGAATGGATTACCAAATCTGCATTTCTAAAAGCTGGCCTTGGATTTTTCTTCCAACACTATCCAATGTTTTTTCTTGAAAATTTCCAGTGATGGAGTACCTACAATGTTTCCTTATTTGTTTAAGGGAAAAGTCCTTTAAATAAAACAAATATTATTTGCCAGGATATAAGAGCATTCACTCAGAATTCATTTTCTGCTATCTACACAGTTCCGTCTGAATTTCCACTGCCAGAGATTGCTCTTAATGAATTAGAAGGCTTCAAGGCGATTCCAATTGCTTTTGCTTTGAATGTAAGACTCAAGTGATTTTTTAAAAAGCTTCCCTATCCTTGATCCTTGGTTATTGCTTTTGCCTGCCCAGGAATGAAAACTATCCAACATCATATAATTGGTCCAGGAAGCAACAAAATGTGCCAGATGTTTTAAAAACTAAACAGATCTGGAAGAAAAGGAGATGTAATCTTTATTGTCCATGTGCTCTGGCAAATATTTCTCTAGGAGAAAGAAAGGAAGGAAGGAAGGAAGGAAGGAAGGAAGGAAGGAAGGAAGGAAGGAAGGAAGGAAGGAAGGAAGGAAGGAAGGAAGTCTTACAATAGAGTGCTGGAGATGTCAATGAATTCAATAGAATGACATTGACTTTTGAGGACCCATACATTCCTGATCATAGATACTATGCATCATTCAGCCATGACTGATAGCGGATTGGACTATTTACTCATGTAAACTGATATTTTTGGCTTTGTTAGTACATTCCAGTATTTCACAGTGGGATCCTTCCACTTCTGGCCTTTGAAATGAAGTCATCAGCAGCTGAAACTGACTTCTGCTTGCAAAATCCTGTTTTACTTAACACTGATTTCTTAAAGATTTTTTTTTTAGTCTATGGTTGTTGCACATAAAGTATTTTATTCTTATGCATGCAAAATTAGTCACTACCCTTTGACTAGCTTGCAGACTTCAGTGTCTCAGAACATATCACATGTTGAACAGTATATAGATTTCATTGTACTGTGACTAATCTCATCCAAAGTATTATTTTTTAAAAAGATTGGAGAAGACTTTAGAAAGAATGCAGCTATTTGGAATAATAGAAGATCCCCTGAAGAAAACATTTTGGTTTTACTAGTATACACAGTTACCTTATTTTCCGTATATGATACAGTACATCACACACCCGTTGCTTTATCCAGTGAAATTTTTCTTCCTTTGTTTTCTGTTTGTCTTCTGCCTCCCCCCCCCTTTCCAGCATTTCTGCATGCTGCTGTTAATAAACCTTGCTCTGACTTTATATTGTTCAGAAAACTGGCATTTCTAGCCAACTGCAAGCTCACTGCTGTAAGGGAGCCAAATTTGGGAATGCACAAATTATGGGGCTATTCAAAGTGGAATTGCTTTTTTTTTTCCATAGTTCAGGCAAAGAGAAGAAAAGTTTCCAGTAGGTCTTGCAAGCTGACTATGGCTCATGAATGCAAACCTCTCCCACAGTTGTAATTCACGCCTTTGATGGAGGATGACAGAATGATTTACTGCCATTTTAATTAGATTATTTGTTTTCTGTCTTTGAAGTATCAAGGCATGATGCATTCAGAGACAGCTAGTCTGTTTAGGACTGCAATTCATTTATCCTTTCTACATAGGCCATTAGGTTGAGATATCACATCAAGCTGGTCCAAATCATTTCACTATCTTTCAGGCTGATGACATTGCCTTTTCATTGGTTCGGTCATTCTTTTCTCCTTTTCTTAACAGTACAGAAGCACAAGAGGGGAGAAGCACACTCATCTCTGTTAATTGGACGGAGACCAGGCAGTACATTGAGACTACGAAGAGTTTCCTTCAAAGGGGGACTGGAAGGACAAAAGCTATTGTCTCTTTTTTTACAAAATCATGGTCCACCTGCATTCTATTGTTACATCAAGAGCCTTACCATGATTTGCAGGATCCCCCCCCCCACCCAAAAAATAATAATTTCTTTAAATTTTGGGGAGGGAGAAAAATGTTAAATTGGTGCTTTCTATAGTCTCCTGAAACAAAGCTCAGTTATTCACATTTTCTGGCTTTTCCATGGTAATTATAGTGATAATGCCATTGGGGGCTGACATTGCCTAGCTGCTATTGGTGACTTTCAGGTAGAACCCTGATCACTTCTGGTCACTAGTCGCGGCCCGTTGTAGTCATTTTAGTTTGTGTTGCTGCAGGGGCATGACCCCTGGCTTCTGTGAACAACTGCTCACAAGTTCCTACGGTCTATAGGAGTGATGGCAAACCTATGGCATGTGTGCCACAGGCACGCGTGGCATGTGGAGCCATATCTGAGGGCACGCGAGGCGTTGCCCTATGTCAGCTCCAGCGTGCATGCGTGCGCTGGCCAGCTGATTTTTGGCCTTCTTTTCGGCCGTTTTCGCTCTCCCCAGGCTTCAGGAAAGCCTCCTGAACCTTGGGGACAGCGAAAAATGGCCCAACTGGAAGTTCGGAAACGAACTTCCAGTTGGGCCATTGGGCCATTTTTCGCCATCCCCAGGGTTCAGGAAAGCCTCCTGAAGCCGGGGGATGGCGAAAACGGCCAGACGGGCCAACCGGAAGTTCGAAAACGAACTTCAGGTTGGGCCATTGGGCTATTTTTCTCTGTCCCCAGGCTTCGGGAGCCTTTTCTGAACCCTGGAGATGGTGAAAAATGGCCCAACGGGCCTACCAGAAGTCCAGAGGCTTCAGTGAGGCCTGTGCACATGTGTGGGGGGGGCAGCACAGGGGTTGTGCGCATGCGCATGGGGAGGGCATTGCATTATGGGTGTGGGCATGCGCACACGCGCTATTGCGTGCACTCGCACCCTTTTGGCACCTGAGCCAAAAAAGGTTCGCCATCACTGGTCTATAGTTAGCTCAGGTCTCATCTTGATCCTTCTACTCTTGTAAAACAATGCCAGACTTTTTTCAAAACATCTGAACATGCATTCAATCCACTTGTAAAACAGTGCTCACTTATGCACAAAAAGCGGATCATTAAAACAATTATTGGAAGTGTGAATCCAATGGCACTAACTCTTCATTAATTAACCTCATGATTTATTGGCCACAAGGGGGACAGTGGCATGGAGCTAGGGAATTATGGGGTTACTCTGTGTCTCTTTGTTGATAAGAACAAAGTGCTAATTTGAGGACATGTCCCACCTGTCTTTGTTCTCAGATAGACATATAGTGCGACCTCTTTGACTTTATGATGTAATAGTAGGCTTTGTTATAACCCTGACACATTTCCTGTAAATAAACTCTTTTCTGTAATAGTCATGAAAATTGCTTCAATAATCTTTGCTCAGATCACTTTCCTGCTCTCAGTACACTCACAAGAACAGAGACTACTCAGTACACTCAGTACACTCAGTACACTCAGTACACTCACAAGAACAGAGAACAGTACACTCACTAAACAGAGTTTAGTGTCCAATAATAACAAGTCTAGCTTTCTGAGCAAAAAGTCAATGTCATCCTGAAAGACAATGTTTCTAATACTCATAGTTTCACTGTTGCTTCTGCCAATGAGGGCTGCCATTTTTAATTTGATGGGGGCAGAAGGTACCATTTTGCGTATGTGAAAGACATGTTGGTCACTTACCACTAGACTGCAATCTTCCAATTAGTACCACTGCTAGCTATGGGGCCAGAAAAAAACTCACTGCAGTATTGCCATTCCTACTCGAAGCTCCTGCTAGAATTTAATTCTGGGTTCCAATCTAACCGGGCTCTCCATAGAACACACAAGGCAAGTCATTTGGAGCAGAGCCAAAGTTTATTCGAGAGAGCATACGGCAATCAAAGATTGCAACTGGCAACGGAAGTTACAGTTCTCAAGTATCTATGGAGATTCTCAGACATCCAGGTCATGGTTGTCCCAAAGGTGTTTTTTCAAAAGACAACTAAACTTTCTGTTTTTTCTTTGAAGACTTTCCTTCCATTCCCCACCATCCAGTCAAAGCTGAAGAAGCTTCTTGGATGAGAAGCGAAATATTTTCAAAGAAAAAACAGAAAGACCAGTTGCCTCTTGAAAAAGCACCTTTGGGACAGTTCTCAAGTATTTATCTTTATACTTTGGCCAAAAGGGATACTCAATGGTTAGGCTGCTGTTTTTATGCGGGGGGTGGATGTCCCATTCAAGAAGCTACTTCAGCTCTGAAGAACGTCTTCAAAGAAAAACCAGAAAGTCCAGTTGCCTCTTGAAAAAGCACCTTTGGGACAACCATGACCAGGATGACTGAGAATCTCCATAGATGTCAAACCAGTTTCCTTTCAAGTAGTTAGGCTGTGCTTAGCATCTGTTTCACAACAAAATGTGAATCTGAGATATAGGCATCCTGTCTTGACTAAGTTCTTTAGGAGACTTTGTGCACAACCTCCTGGAAATCAAACTTGAAAGTGTCCTGAGGAGGTCTGATTTGTTGTTTGCTAACTCAATTGGGGAGCATCTTTTGATTATCACAAATTGGGAAGGAAAGAATCATATCTCTTGGAAAACAGAAGGATCCAAAGATGTCTAGCTCTTTAACATCTGCCTTCACCCCTGGTGTCCTCCAGACATTTTGAAATAAATCTATTACCATATCTGCAACCAATATGGCCAATTACAAAGGAATTTGGGAAGTGCAGTACTAAATATTTTGAGACAATTGGTTGCTCTTTCTCCAGTTTGCAAATACCTGCACATTTTACCACAGCTCCGGAAGTACTATTTCTCCATTAGGCTTTGCTCTCCTTCCTTCTTACTCACTGCATATGCTCAATTTCAGTGATAGCCAAAAAATGAATCGCTGGCAGAGAAACAGAAATGCCCAGGGAGCCTTTCTTCCTGCAGCTGCATTGGTTTGTATGCTGTGCCATTTACAGAGATACTGCAGTTATCTTAACAACTGAAATGCACAAAGGCAGCCCAGGCTACATTAAAGAGGCTAAGCTAAATGGGAATGACTGGATTTAATCATGATGGTTTCTCATGTCTCTTATTCACATACACCAGAATCCAACATTTAAACTTTTGTTTGGGCTTTTTAGGCATCTTAAGCCAATGTGGTACCAACTAGGAGTCCTCATCCACTTAATTGTTGTTTTTTAAGATTCCTTTAATTAAACTGATTAAATGGGAGGCCTAGATGATGGCATTCTCTTCATTTCCAAGAAAGCCTCTGGGAACTATATGCTGTCTGGGCTCATAAGACATTCATAGAAAACCATTAGTGGTTCTTCTCTCTCTCTCTCTCTCTCTCTCTCTCTCTCTCTCTCTCTCTCTCTCTCTCTCTCTCTCTCTCTCTCTCTCTCTCTTTTCTTTTTTTTAAGAAAAAAGAAAATAAGCTGTGATGGTAAGGTGCATCTTGAAAGCAGTTAATGAGTAGCTAAGCCAATCACAAACATCTGTCATGTTTTAGAGTTGAACTTTTTTTCTCCCTCTCCCCGAGCTAGTTGACAAAGCCATGTTTTAAGGGCCTTCCAATAGGGAAGGGTTGAACATGGTTGGGGTTAACCTCATCTCTTGGGGAGTAATGTTCCACGGGGTGGGATTATGGCAGAAAAGGCTTTCTTCCTAGATCTCATCTGACAGCACACTCTAGCCAACAAGACCCACAACATGCCTCTCCTGCCAGATCTGATGAATCAATGTAATCAGGGAGAGGCAGTCCCTCAAATAATTCAAAGCCCCATGCCATCTGTAGGTATCACGAGCACAGATTTTGGAGCACACATAACTGCCTGTGTCTATAATTCCTAAATTTAGAACAGCATAGCACTATCATGGCAGATAACACTACTGTTAGATTCACGCAGAAAGGAAGAGGCGAGATGCAGGAACAGTTCAGCACCTTATTCTCCTAAACTGAATGCAATACGAACTGCCAGCAGGATGCAGGGAAGCCGCTTTTAAGGGCTTCCCTGAAACCTGCTGGCCACTGACAGCAGTTTATTTCTCCCGCCGCTAGATTAGCCAATCAGCGGCGGCCGTGCAAATCAATACTCCGTACGGCAGTACGTAACAACTACTTCCAGAAAGCTGAAACCTATTTATGTCCTTAGAAAGAAAGCATAGAAGGCAGGCCTATTGTTTTTATGGGGAAGTTTCAGAAGCTATCTTCTCAAGAAAAAAATCTGAAGAAAAGGGATTTGCAAATTGCTAAGGACAACAGTTCCCTCATTTGCAATGTTCCCTGTTCCCTCATTTGCAATGTCACCAAGATATTTTCTTCTTGAATCATTCTGTCATTTATTGTTTTTTTAACGATAAAACAAAATAATGCATGGATTCATAAAAATTTACTTATTTCAATGAGGAAGCCTGTGTCAATGAAGCAGGGCATGTTTGATGCTTATATAGTATATACTCTCTTAATCAAGCAATAAAGCTGGAAGGAAGTTAGACTCGTGCTATAGCTTAAATTATCTACAATAGGTTATTCTCATATTATATTAGTAATATTATTTTAATTCACAGCAAACCACAAGCATTCTTTACTCCATGCTAGTCTAATCCTCTTCATTGAGCTGTGGTGGTGCAGTCGTTAGAATGCAGTACTGCAGGGCTAATTCACTGTCACTCCAGGAGTTCGATTCTGAGCAGCTCAAAGTTGACTCAGCCTTCCATTCTTTCGAGGTCAGTAAAATTAGGACCCAGATTGTTGGGGGCAATATGCTGACTCTGTAAACTGCTTAGAGAGGGATGTAAAGCACTGTGAAGCTGTATATACCATATTTTTCAGAGTATAAGATGCACCGGAGTATAAGACGCACCTTAGTTTTGGGGGAGGAAAATAGGGAAAAAATATACCTACCTGGTATTCATCTGGCTAGCGTCCTTAGTCTGTTCAGCTTCAGCACATTATTTTATCCCCTGGTTAGGGCTGAAAAGACCTTTTTCAGACGGAGTAGGAATGAAAACAAGCCTGCAAAGACTTAGGGCAGGAAAAAACTACTTCGGAGGGAGTAGGAATTAAAAAATGCTGCAAGCCGGTAAGATCGTTAGCACCTCCTTAGGGCTGGGGGAAAAAAGCTTCGTAAAAGCTACATTTGGAGTATAAGACACACCCAAATTTTCAGCCTCTTTTAGGGAGGAAAAAGGTGCGTCTTATACTCCGAAAAATACGGGGTAAGTCTAAGTGCTATTGATATTGCTACTAATGGTTATCCAGATTTTTACAGTCAAGATCTGAAAGCCATAGAATGGGTAATGCTTTCTTTCCCTCCCTCTAACTCTTCCCTTTAATAGTACTTGTTTCATCATAGGGATTTTGCTTTCCATATGCAGCAGTGAAGAATGAATGTGAGGGGAAGAAGCTTGGATACGAAGGAACTGAATTCCCACCTGCTATGCATTGCACATTGGTCTCCATTAAGTATCTACCTCCTTCCTTTGGAGTTAAAAAATTAAAGGGGAATAGCTGAAAGCCATGTAATTTGACTGCTGCCATCCCTAAGGCCAAAGGAATTGACAGCTGACATCAGCATTTGATAAAATATCCTATGTTGTTCTGATTAGCAAGTGTACTCTGGATGGTATGGTAAGTGGGTATATATCAGGCTTTACAACTTTACTTAAAGTTGTACTTTAAAGTCTGCTTATCAATAGCTCCATATCTGGTCAGAAAAAGATGTTGAATGGCTATGTGAAGATACAATCCTGGTCCACTTCCTCTTCCCCCTCCTTCTCATGTTTTCCCACAAATGCAGGGGTCACTCTTTGATCAACAAACACCATTATGGTATCCTGCCATGACACTGTATGTTCAGCTCAGCACCACCCTTGTGTGAGGGCAGTTTCCAGTCGCATTAACGAGGAGGAACGGATCTTGTCACCAGTCCCGGGCCTTCTCCTCTTCAATACTTTTATGAATGATTTGGATGAAGGAGTAGAGGAAATACTTATCAAATTTGCAAATGACAAAATTGTGTAGGATAATTTCTGTCCTATAAGATAGAAATAATGTTCAAAGTTACTGTAAGAGATCAGAAGAATGTTCTAAAATTAAGGAATGAAGTTAATGCAAAGTTTTTCATTTAGGTAATAAAAAAATCTCTGTAAGGCGGGTTATATCTGGCTTGGGAAGCAAATCTTGGAATGCAGAGTGACTATAAATTGACAGTATTACATGGCTGCAAAGCAAGGAAATGCAATTTTGGGCTTCACCTCCTAAATCAAAGAAAGTAATTATTCCATTATATTCTCATTCTGTATATTTGTCTTGTGCACTTCCTAAGTCTTCTGGATACCTATATTATTTTTTCCATTGTATTAATATGACTTTCCTTTCATAATTTTAATAAACTTTAATAAACATAATTGTACAATTTCAAAGTTCCTTATACAGATACTCCTTGTTTAACAACCATAATCTAGCAATCATAATTGGGACCAGCAACTTGGTTGTTCTGTGATGCAGTCACTAAGCAAAACAGCATCTGTGCTTATGATCTCACTTCAGCTTTCCTTGCTTTACCAAACTGCAAAGGTCATAAATGCAAGGATTGCTCATAAAATTACTTTTCCATTACCTTTGTAACTGTAAACAGTCTCTAAACGAGACAGTTGGCTAACAAGGACTACTTGTATACCCCACTGAGCTTTAACATATTTTTCAGGTAATGGAGTCACTGCATGTCACGGTGTGAATATTGTCAGTTGTATGTCTATGCAGGGTGATGCACCCCTATTCTAATATTATGGTATATTCCAATACAAGCAGAACATGTGATATGATCTTGTACGCATGTCCACATTCCTGATCCACCATTAATCACTTTTGACTTGGCTCTTGACCGGAATGGTTGCGTTTTCTTAGCAACAATGTAATTATTCAGGATTTATTGTTTTTGTACCAAAATAAATATTTCTATTAGACTTTTAATCTCGGCTTTATTTCTAACTGTCTGAATTCCAAGCAAAGATCCAAGTTGCCTCTATGAGATTAATTCTCATCGCTTAACACTGCTATATCAGCTGGTCCACATTCTGATTTATAACGAAGCAGAGAAGTTTGTCCTTTCCTGGTGCTACTTGGTGCTGGTTATCTCTACCAATGGTTATGAGGAACTAAGCTGACCCTTGCTAACTGTAGATGGCAGTCAGAGACTTCTCAGGAACATGGATCTGGCCATGCAATAATTCTAGTGGACTCCAGAAGTTGTTATGCAGCATCTTGTTCTGTCAGCTACTTTTCAGCGGTTAATTGGTTGCACTTCTTCTCAGAGATTGTTCCCCTGGGTTACCACCTGAAAGAATCTCATGGAAACTTGATATCAGTCTGTTGTTCCTCCCCCCCCCCCTTAATCAGTTTCTATACATTGACTTTCTTGCTCACAAAGCTAGAAGGGTTTTAGCTAACTGATCAGAATATTCAGTTTCTTACAGTTATTTGTCATAAGTGCAGACTGGCTGTGGTCTGTCTAATAATTTATCTCTTGTGTGCAACAATGTCTAAGCAGATTCTGACCCAAATCTTGTAAAAAGGTACTCTGATGATCCAAGATGATAAGGATCAGACCCAGGTTCCTTAGCCTTTTCCAATGTTATTCTGACAACCTTGATAGCTAATTCCATTTTCCCATTGCTGTGAGAAGGGCAAGTGAGGACATTCAATGCTCCCATTATTTCTGGTCTTAAATTCCTTTGATACAAATTGCAGTATATTAATAGAGAATGCTATGACAGCTATTCCAGTGGCTCTTAAATTTTCTTACCACCGTTCTAACTTTGGTAACTGGCAGCGAGTTTATCTCTCCCAAATTAGAGTAATAGTCAGCATAAGATCTATTTTCTCCTGTGGGATAAATAAATCTTTTCCCAGGGCCAACTGGTACCTCTGGGGAAAGCAGGGACTCCTTTTGTGACCAGTCCCACAATGGGTTACAAATATTTCATAATACTATGTATAATTTCCCATTCTGTCACAAATAGTTTTCAATTCCCAGGTGAAAGTAGTATCTTCTTTTTATTATGACAAGTCATAAATCATCAAGGACAATTGCCCTGCTGCCCTTGAATAGGATTCCATCTTGGACACCCTCTTCTCCAGGGGAGGGTTCCTCTTATCTCCCTATCGGTGCGCTGCATGCGCATCATCTCATTACCCGTGCATGTGCGCTCATTATGCGTGCGTGTGCACGCTCGCACGATTTTGCTTCTTGTGCATGTGCAGAAGCAAAATCTCGCGAGGGGATGCACATGTGAGATTTCGGTGATTTTTTGCTTCCGCGCATGCGCAGGAAGCAAAAAAATCGCAAAAATTCCCAAAAAAAAGATGGCGCCGCCCGCCGGACCGGCGAAGACGGCACCGGAGCCGTCATGTGCAAATTGCTCAGTCAGCGGCTCCCTACTGGAACTGCGCACTGGATCGCACCGGTACGAATCCACCCCTGCTCTTCTCCCATGAGAAATATGGTACTTCAGCTGATACTTCACATTTGCTTCCGTCCGATCTGAAAGACAATATCCCTAACTACCTCTATAACTTCATATTCATATACTGTAGTAGTAATGTTTAATATGTCTGTAAACACCATTGGGAAACTGGTCAGCACCTCAGCATAATTACTGACTCTATGTTTCTTTCTACAAAGCTTTCTTCACTTGCCAATATATTACAAGGTATTTACCTGGATGGTATTCAATGTGCGTAACATACAGTAGAGTAATGTTGTAATCTCATTAACATTTTCTGAAGGCTCTTGGAAGCACTTAACAGTTGTTTCATCATAATGGCTTCCATAGATTTATGGCTTGAATGGGTTTGTGCTGATTGCCAAATGTAAGTTGATGGAAACATTCCATACCAAATAATACTGGTGACAGTACTTTTTTTTAAATCTCTGCATAATTCCATTCAGTTTCAGATAATGCTTGGCTGGCATTTGTAATAGGTTTCTGTCACTGTAATAAAGTAGCTTCCAGGCCTGTCTCTGATGTGTAACGCAAGTTGTTCTCCAGGATTGTAATATCTGATATAAGGAGGTTATATCTTTAACCTTGTCAAATGCTTACTGATGACTTTCTGATCATTGCCACTCAATTTCCTTGGGTGTCAGCTGTCAGAGTGGTTCACAGTGATCTGCAAGACTTTTGCAAAACTTTGCCAGGAGTTAACTATTCCTGAGAATATTTTGATTCCTTTCACATCTACTGATCTCAGCATCTCCAGATTGTTTCAATTTTCCCAGGATCAGCTTGTTGCCTCTCTGCTGTCAAAAGATGTCCTATATAAAGCATTTTTTTCAGTCTTAGCTACAGCTCATTAGGATACAGTGATATGTTTCACTTTCTGCACCACTCCAAAAACAGAGATAACTTTTTGTCATGGTCCATTATTGTTTCTATTTCAATATCTCTTTCTCCAGCAATAAGGAGGTCATGAGCAATTATTTTTATGTCTGAATTGTTTCCCAGTTCTTGATATAATCTATAGAGAAATACCTTGAGTGCTAGGCTGGTTTTCTGCTTCCATGCATAACCTACCAAGGCAATGAAATGGCATTGCAAAACTGATCCAACAGTTCACCCCTTGGCCAACTTAGTACATCAAAACCAATTATCCACATCCAATATTGATCAAATAATTATATATTTGTACATTCATAAGTGCTCACCTTGCCAAGGCAACTCTTAATAAATATTGAGTTAAGGTTCCATGGTGCATCATCAATGGGTAAGAAATGGCCCGTTTATAAGCTAAAGGTATAATTGCACGAATGGACCCCAGCACCAGACTCCTAATCCATACCATGTCAATGTCCATTAGTGCAATTATATATTTGGCTAATAAACTGTCCAATTCCTACTTCAAAAGTTCTACCCATGACAAAAGAACCCTTGTCATAGAGATCTGAATGAGAATCTACCTTTAACAATTTCCACGTCAAATGTCCTTTTCCTTGGGAAAAAAATCCCAGATTGTTATAGCTTTGTATTCATCTTCCAAGTAGCCCCATGACTATACTGAGTATTTATCAGCCAAAACTTATAAGCCAAAGATATAATTGCACCAATGGATATTATTAGAGGCAGTACTGCAGGCCACTTTAGCTGACTGTGATCCGCAGGTCAGCGGTTCAAATCTCACCGGCTCAAGATTGACTCAGCCTTCCATCCTTCCGAGGTAGGTAAAATGAGGACCCAGGTTGTTGGGGGCAATATAAATATACATTGCTTACTGGTGTAAACCGCTTAGAGAGTGCTTGCACTGTGAGGCGGTATATAAATCTCACAAATAAATAAATAAATTAGAAGCCTGATGCTGATGCCCACTGGTGCAATTATACCTTTAGCTTATAAACTGGTCATTTCCTACCCACTGGGCAACCGATTGATGATGCAGTATTTAATCTTAACTCAATATTTATTGAGAGTTGCCTTGGCAAGATGAGCAGCTTATCAGTTTACTAATAAATGATTATTTGATCAATATTTGATGTGGATAATTGCTTTTGAGGTACTAAGTTGATCAAGTGGTCAACCATTGGATTGGTTTTGCCTATTTTATTGCCTTGGTAGGTTATGCATGTAACATATGTGTAATAGTTTTTGCTACAATCAGTTTCATTGCTTGCATTGCTCTGCTTCCCAGCAGAGTTCTAAGGACCTCACTTTTTTCACAAATATAAAATCCAACTGATAGTGTTTATGCTCCTTCAAGATGTAAATTTTAATTCTGCATTTATCCCTTATTTTTTTAGAGAATTTTCATTACACAGTAATGAAAATTACACAGAATACTGTACTTGGCATCATGGAATAATAAGAATCCCAGCAGGTAGCCTCAGAATTCAAATGAAAATGAATATATTGCTTGTTCACTAACATTTCTGCAAATCACAGTCTGGTTTTCCCAGTATTGTTCACCATGTGTACATCATGTCTGGAGCTGCTAACATCAGCTCCAGACATGATCAACAGGTGTTGATCATCATCTTTAAAGCCCTACATGGCTTAGGACCAGGTTACCTCCGGGACCGCATTCTACCTCATACTTCCCTTCGACTGGTCAGGTCCCAGAGTGGGTCTCCTCCAGGTCCCGTCAGCCAGGGCCTAGGGGGAGGGCCTTCTCTGTAGGGGCCCCTGTTCTCTGGAACCAACTTCCCCCAGAGATCCGAATCATCCCCACCTTGCTGGCCTTCCGAAAAGCCATTAAGACATGGCTCTTCCTGCAGGCGGGGTTCTGAGACAATTTTACATCTGAGGTCTCCCCCATGTATGCATGGTGTTATGTGTCTTTTTTAACTTTTTTAAAATTGTTTTTAATGATTTTATTGTTTGGTGTTCTTTAAAATGCTGTATGCCGCCCTGAGTCCTTAGGGAGTAGGGCGGCATAGAAGAATTCCCAAATAAATAAATAAACCTCCATCTGTTTTCAGCACTCAAGCCCAAGGATTTGTACCCTGCCCACCCGTTTTGTATGATGAGAGAAGATAGTAGGTGTAGCTTTTATTTTTCCTCCAGTCCTGGCAGGATAAAATATCAATAATTCTTCTCTCCAGTATTTCCATGCCTGCCCTAAATTGATCACTGCAAGGTTTAAGGCCACCAGAGGCTTCATGCCTTGCTTTAAAAATAAGAAGAGAGACGGTGGGAGACAAAATGTGATTATAGCTGGATCTTCTGCCACCATAGTTCATTAAGGAGCATTTCTTTTCAGTTAAAATGCTTAGAACACTTTAAACTGGACAACTTTTAAAAGCAACCCAGTTTTGCTACTGTATCTGGAAAGAATTACGTCAGTAACCATTTCCATAATCTGCATATTTCCTCAGTGCTCATCTTGCTGTTCCATGAACTACGGAATTAACTTCTAACCATTTTTAAAGAACATGTCCCCGGGTAGTTGCCTATATTTCATCCCAGTTCTCTGTGTAGACAGTTTAAATTCATATTTACTTGTTTGGGTTTTAAGGTAGCGTTTTCCCTCTTCTCCTGGCACAAATTGTGTCATGGGGAGAACCTGTTGGCCACTTTAGGCTATTGCAAGCATGTCCTTTCCCCCAGGTTGCTAGGTGGCGCAGTGGTTGCAGTGCAGTACTGCAGGCTATTTCTGCTGACTGTCAGCTGCCTGAAATTTGGCAGTTCAAATCTTACCAGGCTCAAGGTCGACTCAGCCTTCCAGCCTTTCAAGGTCAGTAAAATGAGGACCCAGATTGTTGGGGGCAACATGCTGACTCTGTAAACTGCTTAGAGAGGGCTGTAAAGCACTGTAAAGTGGTATATAAGTCTAAGTGCTATTGCTACTTCGGCTCAAACTGTAAAGGGTATCTGTCTCATTTTATTTTTGTGCTCTCCTCCTGATTTAGTCAATGATTTAATTACCCAAACCTGATTTAATCAACCATGGCGTTATGTGAATTCAATCAGTGCTTGAATTCACATACTATGCCAAGCCATGTTTGTTTAACTATGATTTATCAAATAAATGATGATTTGCTCCATTTTCACATTATACTAAGTGATAAAATTTGGTTTAGAAGCCACTAGGGTTACAGTCAAACAACGCACTAAGTAAAAACCAAAGAAACTACAACAATGGGTAGAGTACCATGTGTGGGCACGATGAAAGGGGTGAAAACAAAAGTACTTGCAGATGTTGCTTGATAACAGTGTTTTTTCAAACTTGTAAATTTGGCTGGCTGGGGAATTCTGGGAGTTGAAGTCCAGATATCTTCAAGTTGCCAAGGTTGGGAAACACTGTAAATGTAAACTTTAAAGTGTATGGATCTCAACTCCCAGCATACTGGCTGGGGAATTCAGGGAGTTGAAGTCCCAACATCTTAAAGTTGCCAAGTTTGAAAAACATTGTTTTATAACAAACCTTGTGCTATGTTTTTATGTTTTTATTTTTTTAATATTTATTTGTATCCCACCTTTATTATTTTTAACAACTCAAGGTGGCAAACATACCCCACACACCTTCCTCTTCCTATTTATAATGTATTTCCAAGCAAGATTTTTGTGTAAAATATTCTGACTCATCCACAAATGGTTCAAAGTTTCAAACATACTCCTCCTCTTTCATGTATAACTTCTGACTTTTCCAACCACTTGTGTTCCATTATTCTTCTTGAAAGAAAAAGTTTAATGGAAGAAAAGATGAGATCGTTAAATAATTACTTAAAGGAGGATGTTTTAGGTGCTGTTAAGTCTGAAAGCACCTTCTTTCATGGACTTTTATAAGGGTTTTTAGAGGTTGTTAAGATCTATGTTTTCCTTCCATTACTTTGTCTTTTTCCTCCTACAAAAAATAATAATTAAGGAGAGAAAGATATAATTGTTGGACTATCTTTGGACTAATAGGACTAGGAACCATCATTCTGAAAGAAAGGTGAGTAAGAGAATGAATAGTTTTGGGTATCCAACCGGTTCCGTTTAAGTGCAGAGCCTTAGTTCTGTCAGGACTTTCTATATAAGAAGGAAACATTTTTAGACATTTTAGACATTGACATGCGAAAAAGGAACCAGTACAGTTAACTGAGAATTGGCACAGCTGGTGGCTGCTGAGTTGAAGCAGGTATTTGTGTGTAAATTTTACTTTAAGTTTTTTTGATGGACACATTCATTGCTTTTCCTTTGGAAGACAGAAAGTGTAAACCCTTTTTTCTGCTTTAACTTTCTATTGCTGTTATTTATAGTTGAAGCTATAAATTCATCACTTAAAAATAGTTTATTTCTAATTAATTGCTTACCAACTTAGATCAAATTTTTGCTCAGCTCAAAGCAGTAAGAAATCATTATTTTTCCATAAGAAGCCATTAGCAAAGATAAGTATAAAAAGTCTGTTAAGAAAAATTCTGGTAGTTTTATACAACTTTTGCTTAGTTAGACCTATCCAGTTTTCACTGAAAATTCAACCTGTGCCTAATATGCAACTGGGAATATGGGCATGCACAAGTGCACAAGAGAAGGCAAATAATGACATATACAACATAATGATACAAAGGTGTGACTTGCATATTTATTACATCACCATGTTATTGCATCATATGCATCATTTATTGCATCGCACCATATTGTGATGTTGTGACATATCATCACTTTGATATCACCATAGCTTGTTACAGAAGCCACTGGTTAGTGAGTTAAAACTCAGAGCTATAACTTAAGCTTATTAACCCTGATAACTTCTCCAAGTCTTTAGATGTGTTTCTAATTTAGAGATATACTTAATACCTTTAACCCTCACCTGTTCACAAGACAACAGATTTTTGTATTTTTAAATATACAGGTGATAAATTTATGATTAGAATTCAGTGTCAAAGAGTTGATCATGGACCAGTTGGAGTGGAACTAAAAGTACTTTGTTTTGTTTTATTCCTTGCCTTTCTGCTCCATCAGGCATTTCTGGTTGCCATGGAATCAAATTGAAAAATTGTGTGTCAGCCTCAACTTTAGATGTAAGATTATGTGCCTGCTGCCTGGAATGATATTCTCACCCTTCCCCCAACCCCCAAATATACAGATGTTCCCTGGTCTTGTTGGCCTTTAGAAATAACTTATAATCTTGGCTGATTCCTTGAGTTTCGGGGCCAAGATGATTGGATTTCCCACTTGGAAATATACTTTACCCCTTTAAATGGAACAACTGATTCTCTGGTTTAACCTAGACTGCTCTTAGGTGTCATTATGTTACTCTCACATTATTATGTTATTATTAATTGGTTGTCTTTCTTCTGTTGACTTTTTCCTGTGGTCACCCTCTAGAGTTGCAGTTACAAGCTGGGTGGCTATTTAAATCTATCTAATAAGTTTTTTTTTTTAAAAAAGAAATAAAATGGGTCCCTGATCACTTATTAATGGCTGTTGTTACCTTTGTAATTAAAATGGTTTGTTCCTATTTCTTCATTTTTGAGGTTATTGTATGCTACCCAGATACATTTATACACTTGATAAATAAATAACATTTATAGGCAGTTGGCAAAATAAATAACATTTGTACCCAGTTGGCAAAAAAGAGATGTCATTGAGTGACATCTCCCATCACCACTAGTTTGTGGGCCACGCTGAGTAAACCTGAGGGAAACTAGAATTTCAAAACATCTGGAGGATGCAAATGTTCTCTGTCCCTGGAAAGGCAATGAACAAGCAAGCAGGCAACCATGCATCTTTTGCAAGGTATAAAAGAAAGAAGAGAGAAGAGAAAGCAAACAAGACTGAAGAAAGATTTATCTTTCCTGTCAGCAAGAGAAATGAAACAGAAAAGCAGGATTTAGGCATCTCATAGAGTATATCTTTCTTGATATAATGCTAAAAAAAAAATCAACCTAGTGCTAAAATCAAATATTGGTGTTCTGATTAATGAAAAATTGTGCCAACTAAGTGGCTAAAGTAAAATGGCTGTATTTCAGAAGTAGCTTTGTATCACTAAGTTTCTTATTGAATAAAAGTGCATTCAGATTCTTCTTTTTCTTCATTCTTGACTTGGAGAGCTGGGCAGCCCTTGAGCTCTTGGGCCAAGGATATAATCTCCTATGGTCCTCATGACAATTTAAGACCTCTGGCTGATATAAATCTTCCCCAATTTAACGGTCTCATGTGGGCATATTCAATTGTTTACTTATAAAATATAATGTATAGAATATACATTCTGCAACTTCTTTTTATTTCCTTTTTCAGGAATCTGTAGTGCTAACATAGCTGAGTAACCCATTTTGCAAGCCAATCTGTACATACATGTAGAACAAGCAATGCAAGTATACAGATCTGGTACAAGTAATGCAAAATATATCAATCAAGAATATCTAAATAAAAAAAATCATAGAAATCAATTTGCCAGAAGATGCAAATACTTACACTGATTGATTGATTGATTGATTGATTGATTGATAATCCAAAGTGGCATCTGCTCCATTTTCTAAATTAACTACCTAGTGTAGTAACATCACTTCTTTTGAACAGCTGATTCCAAGCCTTTGCAACTGTAATTTTTAATTACTATAGAAGTCATCATATGCATTAGCTAATGCAAAGGATAGAATTAGGCTCAAGATTTACACAAAAGAGACTCTTCTAACATAGAGATTGTTTTCATCTTGATATATCGCAAAAAATGTAACCTCAAGACAAATATTTTTTAAAAATAGAAAGCATATTTTTCTCACCACATAAGCCAAGTAATATATAGCTTTAGAGACGTGACTTCAGAAGAGGAAAGGTGGCTTTAGCAAACAGAGCATTCGTTTTCCCCAATCTAATCTTGAGCTTGTTAGGGCAGCTTCTAACATTGACTTTTGGAATATTGTTTGTGGGTGTAAATATTCTTAAATAGCAGGACTAGCAAAATAATCTGGCAATAATATGCATCCTGTGTCAGTACTAGTTTTGTGTTGCCCTGTTTCTAAAATATTCCCTCAAGCAATCAATACACATTATTCATTTTCACTTCTAGAGTACTTACAGGCAGATTTCATTATAGTGAGTATTAAAGGCCCAAGATTTGACATATGCCCTGTGTAGGAGGTAAGAAATGTAACCCCACCACTGTGAATTAATAGCACTTCCTGAACAGGGAATAACAGCAGATCTAACAAGTATCATTTAGAACAACTTTCCTCGATCCATTGTTCTCTGATGTGTCCACAACTAGAACTAACAGCATTAATCCCAAAATCATAATGGCTGGAAGTTCTGGGAATTATCCTCACATCTGACTTGATAAGGCTAGTTTAATCTAGCATTGAATTTATGGATGAGTAAATTATTTTTTTATTCTAACATCTGGCCATCCATCAATCCATCCATGATTTATTTATCTGAGTTAAAGTGTTATTAAACTCAGTGTAGTGCAATTGTGAACAAAGATAATTGAACAATATAAACTCATTGTAAATTACCCCCCTCCATTTGTGTGTGTGATTATAAATCACTCTCTTACCTCTTCACACCATATCAGTGGTGGGTTCCTACTGGTGCGGTCCACTCTACCGCACCAGTAACAGCAGACTGGTGATGTCATCCGATCCGATGCAGTCGGTTGCCGGTGCCTAGGAGCCGCTGTCTTTTTTGCGAAATTTTTCGGTGATTTTTTTGCTTCTGCGCATGCACAGAAGCAAAATCACGCCGAAATCTTGCAAGAGATTTCAGTGAGATTTCACTTGCGCGCATGCGTGGAAGCAAAAGATCACCGATATTGCGCGCGCGCGTCCCCTCGCAAGATTTCAGCATGGAAATTTACAAAAATTTCCGTGCTGAAGCGCGGAAGCAAAATCACGCGAGGGGCGTGCACACACACTGTGCGCTGTGTGCATAAAACACGCACACGCACACAAAACATGGTGATGCGCACGCTGTACACCGGTAGCAAGGTAAGTGAGCAATCCGCCCCTGTACCATATCCCTCATTATTCTTCTATCCCATCACCATAAACAGGGGATCCAGAAGACACAGAGAGAAAGGGAAGGAAACCTTGTCCCATGAATGCAAACTCTGCTCCATTCATGGGAACAATGTTCAAATTAATTAGTGGGATCATATTTAAGTGGAGACCTACTAAAATGATAGAATTTAATCCAGATATAACTAATCAATTCATTGTTTCAATAGTTCTATTCCAAGAGATGTCATAAAACACACTGAACCATAAAATTATTCATTTGGTTTTGATTTTGCCCATTGTATGAATTCAACCCTTTCATTTTTTTTAAACCCTTAATGATGATTTTCTGGAAGTCCCTTAAAACCTGGTGGTGTTGTCAGGCCTGGAGTCATAAAGAAATGTTGATCTGATGAGATGGTTCTATTGTTCATAATCTGATGCTCTCTCTTAGCCTTTCCATAATAATGTTTGTATTTTTTCTATGTTTTTAAAATTGTTTTGTTTGTTTTTGTCTCTGGTCTGCTTTAAGTTGCTATCCAGAATCATCATATTCATATGATCCTTCATCGTGAAATGAGAGGTCATATAAATATGATAAATAAATAATAAACAGTGACTAAACCCGCAGCATATGACAAGTAGGACAGATGAAAAACAGACTTGTCTCACTATTTTAATATTGATAGCAATTTGCAAAGTAACATAACTGCAAATTCTCATTGAACAGGATAATTTTCCATAACTTTAAGAGCAGTTAGACAGTAGAACTAATCAGGGAAGCTAGTGAACTACTCTTCATTGAACTTAAGATTGTTGTGGAATAGCATTTATAGTACAGATATCTGTCCCTATTTAATGCAGAAATGCAAACACATGTGGAAAAAGAGATGAGATGGACATCTATAATTGTAGCTACTGCTGTTAATGACATCTGGAGTTCCCCTGGTTGGGGACACTAAGCAAAAAAAAAAAAAGTCTGGTTAACAAGCATATAAGCGCACTGCGATCTTTCATTATTATCCATCATTATCTCACATCACATACAGCTTTTTAACCACAGCCATAAGCATGATGCGTTATCTGAGCTGGCATGATTTCCATTCTCGGTTATAGAAACCAGAATTTAAAATATATGCTTATCAAAATCTGGGTTTTATATTTCAAATGATGGCTGTTCTAAATTTAAACTATATGGTAAGCCTTATGATTGGCTGCAGTAGGGTATTCAACATAGAGTGGGGAGGAATTATGACACACACACTCATAAACCAAGCTTTGTGGTTTAACATGTCATGTAAACACAGTCAATAGACATGCTAGTTTGTAACAGACCTTGCTTAACCTTACAAGAATAATGCACAGGAAATTTATTTCCCTGTAGTGCTAATTGGTTTGCAAGGCAAACTCAAGCTAACAAAACAACTAAAGCAAATAATTTTGCAAATAAGGTTGTTGCATTTTCCATCTTATCTACTGACTACTCTCACTTAATCTTTGCAAAGTGATGCATTTATCAATTCAAGAAAAATATGGCCAGGATTTAGTAATACAAAAAATAATGCCATATATAAGGAGGTTTGACACGTTGAAAAAAAGATCACTTGAATGGAAGAGAAATCACTTTGAAAGCAGAAATGAAATGCATTTATCCTACTCTCAGTCTGTAATTGTGTAGCTTTACTGAGAAAACTAACATTTAATAGGGTCATAAATTAGCAATAACTTTGATGTGTTTAAAAAAAATGTCCCATTTAATCAGAAGACTGCTAAGTGCCTTTTAGAAATGATGATTCTCAACTGCAAGGGTAAAAAACGTGTGGCAGATGATAATACTTTGATTCCCTTCAGATCCATTTAATATGCCCAGTGGCTAAGGATGATGGGGACATGTAACATTTAAAGGACAGAGGTTTGCTGCCTGGTGTCCGCGATTTCTGTAGTAGTTTTTTCTTAAAAGTAAAACAAGGTTTTAGTCAGTTGTTGTTTTGGAATACCTGCTTTAGGGAAAACTGTTACATGCAGTTGGAAGTCAAAATTTGCAAAAATTATCCTAATCCAAGAAACCTATGGTATTTTACTCCTAGTTAAGTGGAGCTCTCTGGAATGAAACTAAACTGACAGCTAGTTTCCATTCAGGAAAATGGTATGTGAAATAAAGCACATGCAATAATTAAATATTTGTTTCACGTTTTGGGAATAGCAAAATTTTCAGTATTCTTCCAAGATACAACTACACTATTTTGATCACTGCACTATAAAAAAGATGTTGAGACTCTAGAAAAAGTGCAGAGAGGAGCAACCAAGATGATTAGGGGACTGGAGGTTAAAACATACGATGAACGGTTGCAAGTACTCAGCATGGCTAGTCCAGTGAAAAGAAGGATCAGGGGAGACATGATAGCAGTGTTCCAGTATTTGAGGGGCTGCCACAGAGAGGAGGGGCTCAAGCTATTTTCCAAGGCACCCGAAGGCCAGATAAAGAATAATGGATGGAAACTGATCAAGGAGAGATTCAACCTAGAAATAAGGAGAAATTTTCTGACAGTGAGAACAATCAACCAATGGAACAGCTTGCCTTCAGAAGTTGTGGGAGCTTCATCACTGGAAGCTTTCAAGAAGAGACTGGACTGCCATTTGTCAGAAATTGTGTAGGGTCTTCTGCTTGGGTAGGGGGTTGGACTAGAAGACCTACAAGGTCCCTTTCAACTCTGTTAATCTGTTAAAATCTATTCCACATTTTTCCTCCATCAAAATAAAAGCACAATCCTAAATGATTTTTAGGTCACAAGTTCTGAATATACTAAAATGTATTCATGAATGAAACTAAAACATCACTATTTAGTACACTTTATAACTGAATGCAATGAAGATTTGATTTTGCGACATATGCAGCCATATGCAGCACATTCTACAATTAAGCCCACTTCAAATTAGGCTTGCCTTATCTAATTTATTTCAGATGCCTGAAGAATATTTATCTGTAAAAAATATTTAATGTAATAATGGTTACACTCTGGATTATTTTATGAAGATTCTGTGACAATATTTAGGCCCTAGCAAGCCAACGGTACCATAGATACCTGATTTACATTAATAATGATGATGTATTAAACTTATATACTGCCTGACTCTCAATGACTCTGGATGACTCACAATAATCAACCCCCCCCCCCAAAATGCAATCAAACATTATCATTATTACAATAAATGATAAAAAGATAGGAATAAAAGATGGGAAGTGCAATGAACCAAAGGGTCTTACTCTCCTCACCAAAGGCTGGGTAAAGAGCCAAGTCTTCATGACCATTCTAAACAACAACAGAGACCCATCGAGAATGCAGGGGAGGGAACCTTATTCCAGAAGGCAGATCAAGAGGTGTCTTTCCAGGATCCCAAGGAAAATTGTTGAAGGAACTTAAGAGTGTAGTAACCTTGCAGAATCAAATCCGTTAGGCAGTTGTTATGGGAGATATAGAATCCCCTCAAGTAAACAGGCCCTATGTGATGTAGCAAAGTTTGGAGAAATTTATTCTGTGTTTTTCTGATAACAGTCCACAAATTAGCAGATTTTCTGTACGAAGGTTTGTATAACTGGTTCAATTATTCATATGAAAGTATTCCAGAATCACACAGCGTAAATCCTGATGTTATGAATTTCTAGGAGACTTGCTTAACTATTCAAGTCAGAACAGAAGTTCCTAAATCTTAGGCAAGTGTCAAAATAGCTACCACATCTACATTAACTAACTCTGAAATGTTGTTCCTGTCACATAATTTTGTAAAGTAAAAATATACTATCTTGTTTTGAAGCCAAGTTTCATACACAGGAAAAGGGCAGCAATAGAAGCATAAACCAAAGGACAGTCTTTAAATTAGAAATGCTTTCATTGTAGCATCTTTGTAATCTAAGGTTCCTATGGCTCTTAAGATTACACATTTGTGCTTCAGGCAGGGGTGGGTTCTAACTTACCTCACCACCGGTTCGCTTCCTCCTGCGCTGCCTGGGTGTGTGCGCATTGCGCGCTGCGTGGCCGCACCACGCTTCATGTGCGCATGTGAAGTGCCAAAAACCAAGCTTCTGCGCATGCGCAGAAGCCAAAAACAAGATGAGCTGTTAGATTAGAACTGTTTCGGGGGCGTGGCCAACTGGAGATCGCTCCAGGTTCAGAGAGCGGGGGGAAATTCCCACTACCGGTTCTATAGAACCAGTCCAAACCGGGAGCAACCCACCTCTGGCTTCAGGACATAACTTAACAACATAAGGTTTGCTGACTGAGACCAGCTCATTGTGTTTTGAAGATCTGTGTGGGATAAATGATGAATCATTTATATTTAACACCTGATAAATTGTCTTAGATGTATAAGGGTATATCTAATGTATATTGCAAATATAAGCTATCTGAAGGCACTTTTTATCATCTCTGGAGGACATTTAAAAAGCTAAGAAATAGTGGAATTAGGTACCGGTATGCATTTTAATTTAGAGAACTTTCAAATTGAATGTATAGTTGAAAACAGAGACTTTTATTTTAGGCTTGACAAGCAGGTTGAGGAAAAACAGCAACACGGTGCCTTGTTGACAATAGCATAGCTTTCTTATGTGCTGAGATGGAAGGACTCACAAATACCTACAATGGAAGAATGGATACTGAAAGTAATGGATTTGGTGGAGGTGGCAAAATTGACCTCTTCAATTGAAAAAGATTGTCTTTGTTTCTATTTGGAAACCACTTTCGGATTTTTTGCTTGAAACCGAAAGAAATGAAACTTTAACCTTGGTATTTGATGATTAGATTTGTTTATGATTGTAAAGGTACTGTGTGTTATGATTTTTTGTAACTCAAAGGGATATTGTATTTTAAATCTGTATCAGTACCAAAGAAAATTGGAAATTATTCTTTTCGGTAGCTTTTTTGTTGTCTTGTTTGCAATTCCCAATTTTGCTTTTTTTCCTGTTCCCTTCCTCCTTTCCCATCTCTCTCTCTCTCTCTCTCTCTCTCTCTCTCTCTCTCTCTCTCTCTCTCTCTTCCCCCCTCTCCTTCTTTGTAACACATACACAAATACACACACATTTAATTTAATAAAATTTGATGTTCTTTCGAACAGAGAAAGGGGGAAAGAGGGTCAGAAACAAGATAGTAATGCAGAGCTGTGTGATAGTGCAGAGCTACTGTGGACAGGAAATGAGGAATAGCTGAGAGATAGAAGCAAATATGTGCAGTGGTAGAAAGATGATAGGAATTGTTATATGAAACACAGAGAGACACAGAAGATAGGCAAGAAATGGCTTTTTGGAAACAGACTTAAGGAGATCAAGTACTGGGTAGCAGTTTAGGATGTTATACGTGAAGGAAGAAAAAAAAGAAAGAGGGCAAAGCATACAATAGGATAGTGTCAGAGAAAAGAATGTAATCTGGGACTGAATAAAAAAGGAAGATCAAGGCCGAGTTCAGAGACAACTATAGGAGTCACAGAAATAAAAAGGGGAAATGATTAAGAAAAAAAATTAGCATTGCAAAACACTTGTAAGGGAGCTTCTAGTGGTTAATTATTGATACAGTTTTGTTATTAACCTCCACAACAATTTAAATTAAATGCGAATCTATTGTTGTATAATTGATAAGGGCGCAAATTATACACCAAGGGTCAAAGTACTGTTTTCCATTCTCCCGGATAATATAGAAATGTTCAAAAGAAAACAAACAAACCAAATGTGTTGGTTTTACTAAACACTATACCTGGGTTAATAAATCACAGTTAATGTGTTTATATAACACACTAGGCCCAAATATTCTGTTTGTTGGCTTGATTCTTATAACATGCTGAGACAATGGCTACATATTAGGGTGACCAGATACCTTTGATCCAAAATCAGGACAGTTTTAAAAAAATAGCACTTCTCAAGATAACGTTTATTACTCCAACAAAGCCAATAAAACATCATATTCACACATATTTACTATTAGATGATATCTTATTCAGCAAATTTTCGTCACCCAAAATCTGATTTATTTTAATCTGAAGCAAGCATTTCACGGTTTTAACATCCAATCGATTTTGATCGTCTGTCCACTGCTTCTTGCACAGGGAAAATACTCTTTCCACAGCCACGTTTGACGTAGGAATTGAAAAAATTATGCTAACTAGAATTTTCAGATCAAAAAATTTGTTGCTTCGAAACAAAGTGGACCATTTTTTATCAATCGGCAAATTATTAAATTCGTCTGAAGAGGCTTCTAGCAATGAGTTCAACTCGCTAGTTTCATCAAACAATAAATCTTTCATGGCAATATCTGGCAATAAATATTCAGCTGACTTTTGAACTTCATCATATTTAATACTAGCTTTTAACATCAGCCAATCAGTTGAGCAAGGATAATTGTCCAAGCTGAACCACTTATCAATAAAATTAATAGCTGTCCTTTAAATCTAAATTTATAATCTAAATGTGGGTAATATGAAGATGTTATATATTTTTGCATATGATGGTTATATTAAGAAAAAAAAGAAAAGGGGAAACACGCTTTTGGCCCAGATTCGCTTTGGCGGGCACAGGATCGGCGGACCCTTTGCCCCCTTTCTTTCCCCCCTCCCCCAAGCTGGCTTTGCAGGCTCCTCAGGTGCCTCAGGGGCAAAAGGAAATAAAATAAAACCACAATTTTATTACACGACCGCTCACTTTAATCTAAGAAAACATTTATAGTATTTTAAATAATTTATCACAACCCTGAAAGAAAGTATTAAAATATTACACACTAAAAAATGCACACGAAATCTTCCATAACAATACATAAGAGAATCTACCTGAAAATGAAGCGATTGAACTAAAACACAAGTAGTGCAAATGTACTTTCATTAAACGTTCATCTTGATTATCCTAAAATTTTACAAAAGTTCAGGACAAATCAGGACGGGAACTCGAATTTCAGGACAAAATCAGGACATTTTCAGAATCAGGACAAGCTTCTAAAAATCAGGACAATCCTGATAAAATCAGGACATCTGGGCACCCTACTACATATGCATTACCACTTTTTTTTTTAATGTGCCATCCAGTCGTTTTCAACTCCTAGCAACCACACAGACAGATCTTCTCCAGGAATCTGTCCCTAACCTGGTCTTTCAGGTTTTCTAATGGTACAGCCATCGCCACTCTAACTGAATCCATCCACCTTGCTGCTGGTTGTCCTCTTTCCCAACATCACATTTTTTTCCAGAGATGTGACGGAATGTAGTAAGGAGATGGATTCCCAGGAGGGAGGAAGTGCATTCCACGGAGTAAGAGGCAACTTAGGCCAGATATTATGTGTGACAGAAAGGTGAAAACAGCCCCTCCCTCCCTAATAGTTCAGAGATTTTACTGTAGCTGCAAATAGTGGAATGCTCAATCTGGCAAGATTTTGCCTATAGACATGAAACAATAAAGAACTCAGCTTGGAGGAATCGCGTTATTCTTGGTTTTAGGTCTGACAGAGGTTAATCTTCAGATAATGTGTTTGAAGTAGAATGTATGGATAGTGGTAAACCAATGGATCATTGAACGTATCAAACCAGGTTTGATATCACTCAGTGAACAAATGACCAGGTTCAAATTATGTATTTATTAATACATTTATAAACTTGATAAATTTGATTAATAAATAATCTGAGCCTAGTCATCTGTGCCTTGAGTGAAATCAAATCTAGTTTGGTATGCTTGATGTTCCATTGGTTTATCACTATCCCAATACAAAAAAAAAAAAAGCATAACCACTACCCAAGGAATACCTTCAATGCTCTAGTGTAGAGAGGGAAATAAAACACACACACGTACACACACAAAGAGGAGAAAGCAATGCAAACCCATCCATATTGTAGAATGCTAAAAATCATATACAGTCACCAGGAATCAAATTCAACTCAACACGGTCTTCAACTGTAGTATCCTGAGACTTAATCTGTGATGATCTTTCCCTTTAGCCTGCCAAGAAGTAGTGACATTCTTTTTCTGGATGAAATAAAATCAATAAACTCAAAAGCCTAACTAAAGTGAATTGTAGGTTATACCAATTTGAGTGCTGTAACTGGCCTTTGCAATTTGAGTGTTGTTTTTAGATAATTTAGTTGGAGTTGATTAATTCAGAATTTACTGGAAGCTTGCCACCTAGTGGATTACGTGATAGTTGCATATACTGTAGTATATGCATATTTTCCCCTTGTTAGTGAGTAGATAGTGAAAGCGAAAAGAATATTCCAATAAAAATATAATTTCATAACATAATGAAAAGTACTATATAGTTGACATTCTCAATGCAAGAAACCTATTTATTTAAAATGCTTAGTTTAACATTACTGCTGTTACTCAGCCTGGTTTTTCTCAATTATATACTGTAGGTGGTTTCTTCTTAAAATTAAGAAATTAATCAAATGGAGACAAAGGAAAGTGAATGCTCATTATAAATTCTTGTGCCACATTGCCCTATTTTGATTGTGCACAATATGGTAAAATATATTTAAATGATTTGCCGGTCAATTAATATCAGTATTAATTATGCTCATTCACAGGAGGCTACAGATGCCAATAATGAATTAATGGCAAAAGTAATTGTGGAAAATTTACACAAATTATAGTGCAATGTCAGGCCTATCTACTTAGAGGCAGCAGAACTATGTTTAATAGGATTTACTCCTCCTCAGAGATATACAGTATTGAACTGTCAATCTTACTAATCTGAAAGCTGATTATGTCTTATATATTTATTATCTTTGTCATACTATAGAATGCTATTTATTGGTGCCTCACAATTCATATTAAATGCATCCAGTAATATCAGTATACATTGTGGTACAGCCACACTCTTTCCTCCTCAATTCCTATGGGAAAATTGTTTATTTGCTTTCAGCCAACTATATTGCTGTTACCAAATATGAATTATTCATATCAGTTCTGCCTTAAATCATTATACAACTCATTCTTGGAAAAATGTGTAATGAAGTAGCCTTTTATACTGCTTTTGGACTGAAATTTGAAATCAGCTGTTAGATTGGTTTCAAAAACCTTTAGAAAATTTGAATATCCAATTTTATCTGCTGTGCTGTGTATTCTGCTGTAAATAAATGACACAGTATATTTGTAACATAGCTTACATGTTCAGTCAGAATTTAACAGTAAGAGAAAAATGCAGATTGTCATAGATTTGAAAGTATCCTCATATATGAGTTATGCTTCTCAATTATCTGTTCTGATCCAGCTGTATGGATCAATGCAACCATTCATGTTTAATAAATGCTTAATTTGAATTTTTTTTAAAGTATGCACAGAGTTCCAATAACTAAATCATTTCAGAACTGACAACAGTTGTTTGTTCTACATAGGATTTAATACAGAAACTAGGCCAGAAATCAAAAATATAAACTACTTAATAGGTAAATATGACCCTGACTTGAATTCAACCCTTAGTGACTATATAAGTAGCCATATCCATGCATTTTACTGGCAACTCTATGGAAGTAGCTTGCTATTCCCTTCTTCTGGGTTATCTTTTTGACTTCTGTATTTATTCTGCAATCCTGGAATTCCTTTGTGTTCTCCATCCAAATACTAACTAGATCTGATTTTGTTTAGTTTCTGAGTCTTGACCAAATGGTCAAGTGCTGCAAATACACACAGCAGAGACTGGCGCAACATTAATAGTATGACATCTACACAAACATGTATTTTACATACTTTTAACACTGCTTAGCTTTGGGAATCTAAATGAGCATTGGGTGCGTTGTTGAAGCTATTCTCCCCCCCCACCCCCACCCCAATGATTTTACAAAACTTTTTAAAATCCAAAGTCACCGGCTTTTCTTTTATTAGAGTTTTATGGGAATGAAAGCTAGTTATACATCTTAGGGGACAATCAGTAGGGTGGAAGGGTTAAAGCATCAACCTAGAAACCAGGAGACGGTAATTTCTAGTTGTAAAGTCAGCTGGGTGACCTTGATGCAAGCACTGTCTCTCATCCCTAGGAAGCAGGCAAAGGCAAACCATTTCCCAAAAACCTTGCCAAGCAAACTGCCGGGATTTGTCCAGGCAGTCACCAAGAGAGAAAACTGACTTGGAGAAAAATAAAATTAAATTCCTGTTTTTACAATAATTCCTCGAATACAAGTGCATTTAAAGCAAAAGAAAACCTAGGAAGCCTAGTAGCCAAACAATAGGATGGGGAGAAGAGAGAAACTGCAGTGAATATTTATAAGACTATTATGCACAGAGTTTAATGGGGGGCTAAAATCGAAACGCTGGATTTATTCCACACACAAAAGCTCTGCTGGTTTTTCTTTATTCAACTTATTTCACCGCCCTCCTCTGATCCTAGCATGCAAGTCTGGATTTCATTCTTTCTCCAGCAACGCTATTCACGTTAGGGCAGCCAGCCTCCTCCTTTTTTTTTTCTGTAAAAGTAGAAACCGCCTCCCCGATTCCTCTTCTCAAGGTATAATAAAGGGGATAAGACGCGACCCCTTCCCGCCCCCTTTTCTTTTGCGCCCCCCTCTTTGGCTGCCTTCGCTCTTTCTTCGTGGCTTCGCGGGGAGAAGCGGGGCTTTGCTGAAATCGACCCGCCTTCGCTCACCCGCCTCCATCGATTCCAATGTTAAAAATGAAATTTAAAAATCCCCCCCTCCCCTCCCGTCGACTTGCTTTGGGCCGGGCAGGTCATTCGCTGCCCCCAAGGGAAAAAGCCGCGAGGCCGGTACCATTTGCCCGGCGACAGGGGTAAGCCAGCGGACCGCCGCGCTCCCGTGGCCTCTCCCGCGTCGAGCTTACTAAGCGAGGGTACGCGGTCCAGCTCGAGGTGTGGGCGGGGCTTTGCGCGGCCACCCTCCTAGCTCGCGGTAGGAGTGGGAGTGGCCGCCCCCAGAGCGGAAGTGCCTTGCCAAACGGAGGGAACGGGCTGAGCTGGCGGCTGGGTTGCCTCGCGCCGGGGCTCGAGCGTCGCTGTCATCGGCTTCAGCGCGGGAGGAAAGTTGGGCTCGCGCTAACCCCTTTCGCAGGCGGCGTCTCGGATGCGTCGGAAGCAGAAGCGGCTGCTGCAGGCGGTGGGGCTGGCGCTGGCTGCCCTCGTCTTCCTCCCCAACGTGGGGCTCTGGGCGCTGTACCGAGAGCGGCAGCTGGATGCCGTCGGCGGCGGCGGCGGCGGCGATGGGCGAGGAGGAGCGGGAGGCGGCGCTGCGGGGGGAGCCCGCGGGGGGGCGCCGCCAGGAGCAGTCGCCGCAGCCCGAGAGGCGGCGCAGGTGAGATGGTGGCGAAGAGGCGCCTTTCCTCTACTGCCCTCCGGCATGCTCTGTCTGAGGGAAGGCTTGTTGCGCTCCGAAAAGGGACGGAAGGGGAGATCCTACGGCGGGGAGGGGGGGCGCGGCAAAACGCGGGCCGCTCGCTATGCCCTCTGCCCTTTCTGTGGGCCAAGGACGGAAGGGGATGCCTGGCTTCCCTTGTGGCGAGCGGCCGCTCAATAGAAAGAAGAGAAGAAGGATCCGAGAGGTGGAGGTGGACACGAACGGGGGGGGGAGGCAATTGAGGGGGTGTAAGGAAGCAGGGAAGCTTGTATTTGGTCCATAGGAGAAAAAAGAGAGAGAGAGCATTTTCATAGTTGGAGGTCTTGGTTTCCTCTCTCTTCGAGAGGAAAGGCCAGTGATGACTTTCTGTGGCGGGAGAAGTTCTTTTACTTTAGGGAACAAATAAATGCTGATGAAATTAAGAGGTTTTGCAGCTGTCCCCTGTGCGGGCCGTCCGGTATCCCCCACATTAGTCTCCAAAAACCATTTCCCACTGCATCGCTCCCGGTCCCCATTGGCTTTGAATGAAATTGTAGTATCCTTTTAATTTCACTTCCTCTTCTCTTGATAGTGATTCCCTGGTGCTTTCTCTTCTGTTGAGCAGTTTGTTTATTTTTTTTCCAAAAAAGAACTGACCTGGGATTTGAAACTCATACTACAGTACTGCCCTTGATATTTCTTTTTAGTTGAGGTATGGTTGTCAGCTTTATTTTAATGTATTTATTAACCAGATTCATACACCATCTCACTGAATAAAATGATGCTGGGAAGTTTACAATAAAAGAGATCATAACCCTATACAAAAATATCAGAACAAAACTAAGTATGTCATTTGTAGCTAAAGCCTCTGCTGTTCAAGTCACACAAGCCAATTAAGAGTCCCATGTAGGGTTTCAGTTCTGCCCATAAGGAACGTGAGAAATAACATCACACTTATGATAAAATCATTTTTTTTTTAATTTTGTCATCCTATTCCTCTTTAATTTGCAAGAAAATAATTAGATTTACTTTTGAATAAAACTACATATAGATCAGATTGATTTGATGGGGTTATCTTATTAAATATTGAAACTGTTACAGAAATAGTATGTTATTGCAATCCTGTACTCTTCAAGGTTTTTTTAAGCAAACAAGAATCTTCTTTTTTCCTCCCGAAACTAAATGCTATATGTAGTTAAAAACATTCTGATAATGTAAGATACAACCAGGGTAATGGTGTTCTTTGTGCCTTCCAGAAATTAACAAGACAAAATTCAGTGAAATATAACTATATAGAAACTACTGACATTGATGAATGGTAGATTTTAGCAAGGCTATTCAATGTGTGCTGGAAATTTCTATGGACATGTCACTGATCACCATCATTTCTTTGCACTACAGTACTCTAAACTTCATATTGAAGCTCAAGCTTTCATTATTTCTTGTTTTCATGCAATATTTCAAATTTTAAGAAATAATTTTTAAACTAAATGCTATGTGTAAAATTAACCAGAGTCTAATGAATTATATTTGTATGTTCTGAGAAAGAGAGTCTGGTGTGAGTGTTTATTGTCATTCTCTGTTCTGACATTAAGCGTCCCATTAAGCAGAGTATCTGCATGCTTTATTTGAAGTCAGTTTACCTTTCCATACAATTAAATCTGATTTACTGGTTTATTTTCTCGCTTGTGTGACTGCAAGAAGTGTAAAAATTGCAAAAAATATCATGTGAGTTTGTGCCATTTAATGTGTTATCCTCATAAAACCAGAATTAATGGTGTATTAATGTTCAAACCAGGCCTTTGACAGTGAAAACCCAGTCCTTGCAAAGTATTTACAAACTGTAATAGAAGGACTAATGATTTTCTGAAGGAAACAGCCATTGAAATAGTGCGTTTGTTATATACATTTGGATTTAAGAAAGATAGCAAAATTGTGGAGATATGAAAGGGAAAAACTGTTTTTTCCAAATTTAGATCATGAGTATGCAGAATTTCATTTCAAGCATTTTCCTAGCTATATCTTTAAATTAGAGCTGCAATAGAAGTGAGTAAACATGGCTTTCTACTGGGTTTGCAATTTTCTAATAGGATGACTGCTTTCATGTACAAGTGCTTTTTCTTTCTCCACGCCAAATGCTGGATAATAGTTTTATAAAAGTATCAGTTATAGCTGTTGATTGTTCATTTTACTGTGTCAGTAAGCTACCCAGAATTGTTAAAGAAGTTAATAGCATCTACATTTTCTAATAAATAACACCTGTCATCCACAAAAAAACAGTTTTACTTAGAGATGTATGTGGGCCTTCTGAATCTCACTAGGAGAAAGAAAGAGAATGTAGATTACCATGTTTCATATAAGACATTTCAGTGATAAATTACTTTGAGCATAATATGGACTCCACAATTTCTATAGAATTATAAGCACTTGTCTGGCCCAGTTTTGTTGAATTATGTTCTAGTCCTATAGATAAGAATAAAATGATTGGGAAGTCCAACTATTTATATGCTTGACTCTTTCCTTTTCATGTCTTATTAAATATAAAAATGGAACCAGAAACTTTTAAAAAATAAATGCATAAACTATTACTGTATGATAATAATGGTAATAGTTATTGTTGTTTAACTATTGATTTCCTGCATAATGTAATTGAGTAGTGGATACTCAGTTTTAAAGGTATTATATTGCCTCATTAATAAATAAATAATGCATTTCATTATTTCATTAAAATAAAAATGAATTAGTGTTGAAAACCTGCAACAAACTTGTGAACCATAATTGCTAAAATATATATGGTAGTTCATAAATTGCATGATCCAAGCAAGGTAGACTAATAATACAAGTGTCATCCTCATTAGAACACACATTGATAGAGGAAGTAAAACAAGTTTAGTACTTCACATATCATTCCTCTGTATTAACACTTTTTGCAGAGCAATCACCTATAAAGCTGTTTTTAGGTTTTAAAAGCATCTTTTCTATCTATAAATATATTTAAAATATTCCCATGTAGGAGCTTTCTTAGGATTTACAGCTATGAAGATATGAAAATTTATGTTTTGAAATACAATGATTGGCATTCTGAATAAGTTTTTTTTCCTAATGATCCTTTCACTCTAGTCTTTCAAAACCTCCAATCTTACAAAATAAAAACAGTCAGAATCTATAGTTTTGTTTTTTATTTTTCTAGAACCAGTGATGTCAAAACTATGATATGTGTGTCAAAGATCACATGCCATGACGTTTTGGGTCACAATGCAAGCATTTGCCAACATTGAATAATCATTTTTGAAACCTCCAAAATGACTTTGTTTTACTCTTATTTTATTTTTGTAATTATTTGATGTTTCTTTATATAATACCTAGTGCCACACATTATTTTTTCAAATAAATATGTAGAGAATTGTCTCTCTCTTGTTTGTGGGGTGATGTCATGCCAGCAGAATCAAATTAGGCATGCTGAGCCCAAAAGGTACACCATCACTATCTTAGACTAGAGCAGTTTATTTCTTTGGTACATAGAATGTTAATCCCAATATTTAGAAATGATACATTCATTACTTATTGACACAATGTTAATTTTAACTTAATATATCTGGGAAAGAATTGGTTCTGTTTAGAATCTAATCACGTGCTTATATTCATTAAAGTGCTTTGAAAGACATGCATATTTACATTAAGTTTTGTACTCATGTATTGTTTACAAGGAGTTTTGTATTTTAAAAAATAATTTTTATCGTTTTTCTAAAGGGTGCATTATTTTCTTGAATGTGCAGGATCATAAATAATTCAAACATATTACCTTGATAGTTTATCTTAAGCACTTTTTGTGGTTCTAGTGGTAATTGTAATAGTATTAATGAACAAGATACAATTAAGTCACATCATTTGGCAATTTAGATTTTTCATATAATGTTTCTTAAATAAACATTTAAATTATGACATTAATACTTTAGGACTTGTCTTTCTATTATATGGAAGGATTATATGAGCCTGAAATTATGACTGTAAATCATGTTGGTCGTTAATGGGTCACCAAGTGACCATGCCTGATTTTATGACTTTTTTGTGGCAGATATTAAGCAAATGCCACGGTCACTAAGTGAATGCCACAGTCGTTAACCCATTTTAGCCAATGGGCATATTTTACTGAAAACTGGAAGTAAATGCAGGCAAAATAAGTCATAAATTGAGGTCGTGTAACCATGGGATGCTGCAAATGGCAGTAAATGCGGGCTGATTGTCAAATGCCCAAAATGAATCACATGGCTGCAGGGTGTGCAGACTTCAGAACTTCAAAACTGGGTCATAAGTACCTTTTGGGGGATCCATGGTAACTTCAAACAGTCACTAAATGACTGCTTATAAGTTGAGGACTACCTGTAATTGTTATCTGAGCCAGTTCCACTTTAAAAAATCAAAATAAAAAGAGTGAAATAAAGTGCTGTATGATATAATTATCCCATATATGAAAAGATATTTAAAAGTTTTAATAGAGATTTGTGGCCACTGATTCACCACAAACCTAAAAGCAGAGAACAATGAATGAAGATTTTGGATATACTTCATATATTCTTATCAAACTCTTTATGTTTGAACAAATTAATGAAAGGATTTCTGCATAATGTGTCCTGGCACTAGAAAAGTACTTGCTATTTGTCAGTGCAATCACATTTGAAAAGACTGTGCACCTGGATTTTTGAATAAATTATTTTTCTCCCTTTTGCTGCTTCATCTGTTTTGTCAGGATTTATTTTAGAAGGGTTTGGTATTACTGGATAAAATTTATGCAGAATTTCAATGAAAATCCACAACCAATTGTGTAATACTTTTCTCAAAATATAGCTTGTTTCAAATTTCAAACAAATGCTGTATCATGGAATGATTTGCAGTTTATATCACTTAATTAGTATAATTCCTTCAAAAAGTACATATGATAAAGTTATCTTTTGGCATACAAGTCATGTAGACTCTTACGAGTTTTTAAAAATTGAAATAATATAGTGATATGGCGTTTAACATAGTTTAGTCTGCCACATGCATTGTGTGTCCTAAGGTAGGTTTGAGCAATGGTTCCAGTCACCTACTTTCTTAAAAGGCCTTCTAGCTTATTTTTCTTTTAATACTTCTATACTCCCCAGTCACAAGTCTGGGCAATACACAACAAGGAATATACAACAAAAACAACATAATGATATATTAGCCATAAACATTAACTTGTTGAAATAAAACTACCTTCAGTACCTTTAGAAATGAAAGAAAAGTCAGGATCAACTATTCTTCAGCTACTAATGTAGTCCAAACTTTGAGGGCTGTTGCAGAGAAGAGATATCACTGAAACCAACTGGATACCTTTTACACCAATGAGGCGAAGGTAGGACATGTCTAGTTAGCCAGACAAGATAGGCAGAATCCTATTTGGCAAGACGGTCCTTATAGATGTGTGCCTTGTAGTGTTTTATAGATAATAATCAGCATTTTGAATTGGGACCAAAAGCCTATTTGTACTTGATGCATTAACCTCAGAATAGGCCTAATAGCAAATCTTTTCAAATAACTGGTTGCTTTGTTCTGCATGAACTTCAGCTTTCTAGTCATCTTCAAAGGCAACTCCATATAAAATAGTTCATTTGTATGACGATCAAGTCACTCTTGCAAGAATTTCCTGGTCTACAAAAGAGCCATAACTGGTGGTCTTGGCTTAGAATCTGAGCCATGCTTTCTGGAAGCTGAATATTTAATTTGTTCATATGAGCTCATATGAATGTGTGTGGCTGCAGCAAAATGATTGAAGTTTATGCAAATAATGTCTTTACCTGGCCCCTGCAAAATACCAGGACAGTATTTGATGAAACATCTCCAGGGAAAACATTGCAAAATCTGAGTAATATAATAGAAAATGCCTTTTGCCTTCCTGTTTTCTGACAGTGTAATACAGTGTAGGTTAATCAAAGAAAGGCTGCCAATAATACCCCTAGATGTAGGACAAATTCATAGAGAAGCAGTGAGACTTTCATTTAAGTCTCTAATCGTTTTAGCGATTTACAGACAATCCACTATGGTTGCTGTGATATTTCACAAGCATTGGTCTCACTGACCAATTTGGTTAGCATTAGCTGAAATATTTTGAATGCCATTGAATTACTCAGAAAAAATGAAATTAATTACTACTCTGTGTGTACAGGGATTGGTAATTCAGAGTTATTTGCCAGATGCTTATGATACCCAAAGATTGCACCAAGAAATTCCTCCTCAATAAATAAAAATAATGAAAAACAAAATGGCTAATATTTGATTGTATGAAAAATCTAAAAAGATTATTGACAACTGATTGTTGACACAATCACATAAATGTTAACTAAAAAAACTAGAATCTATTTCCCATGGTGTGTTTTGTAAGTACAGGTAGTCCTCGACTTACAGCAGTTCATTTAGTGACCATTCAAAGTTACAACAGCACTATATGACCTTTTTTCAAACAATTATGACCTTTGCAGTATTCCCATGATCATATGATCAAAATTCAGATGCTTGACAACTGGTTCAATTTTATGACGGTTGTAGTGTCCCAAGGTCATGTGATCCCCTTTTACAACCTTCTGATAAGCAAAGTCAATGGGGAAGCCAGATTCACTTAACAACTGGGTTACTAACTTATCAACTGCAGTGATTCACTTAAACAACTGAGTCAGGAAAGATTGTAAAAAGGGGCAAAACTCACTTGACAAATGTCTCACTTAACAACAGAAATTTTGGGCTCAGTTGTGGTTGTAAGTTAAGGACTACCTGTATCTCTCTTGTAACTATGCTAGAAAAGGCAATGGGAAATCAGTTCTATACTTTTTGCTAAGAAAATATTGCTGCGTCCATGTAACAAAGACTGAGCTTGAATTGAAGGTAGTTTTTCCTGAGATATACATCTGTGTCCATGGGGAGGTCAAAAAGACAAGATGATGGGTACAGCAATACTATCCAAGTTCCAACCATTTGTGTGTGCAACATTGAACATGTAGACATAAGGGGCAGGCTTCAACTGCACTACCACAACTGCAGTATTTATTTATTTATTTATTTATCTATTTAGTGCTCTTATATGCCGCCCTACTCCCTAGGGACTCAGGGCGGCGTACAACATTTAAAGAACAGCTAAACAATATAATTTAATAACAATTTAAAATACCTTTTTTAAAAAAACATACAAAATCATACATACGTGGAGGAGACCAAGATAAAAATCGTCTCAAAGCCCCGCCTGCAGGAAGAGCCATGTCTTCACGGCTTTTCGGAAGGCCAGCAAGGTGGGGGCAATTCGTATCTCTGAGGGAGTTGGTTCCAGAGAGGGGCCCCTACAGAGATGGCCCTCCCCCTAGGACCCACCAGCCGACAATGTTTGGTTGACGGGACCTGGAGGAGACCCACTCTGTGGGACCTAACTGGTCGAAGGGAAGTATGAGGTAGGATGCGGTCCTGGAGGTAACCTGGTCCTAAGCCATGTAGGGCTTTAAAGATGATGATCAACACCTTGAATTGCACCCGGAGACCAATGGGCAGCCAATGCAGCTGGCGGAGTATGGGTGTTACATGGGTGTATCTTAAGACACCCACCACAGCACGCGCAGCCGCATTTTGCACCAGTTGAAGTCTCCGAATACTCTTCAAGGGTAGCCCCATGTAGAGCGCATTACAGTAGTCCAATCGGGAATTTAGGAGCAAAAGCGTTCCGAAAAGCATTGCAGGAACAAATAGCTTAGGTAGGAGGAGCCTAATTAAGCATAAGAAGGACTGAGTATTTTCAATAAAAAGGACGTTTTGGTTAAAAGGACTCTATAATACTAAAGTTCTCTGATGGGATGGAGGGAATAGTTATTATGAGCACAATTGGGATTGGGATCTTGCTTTGTTAAACAAAGCAGTCATTAAGCGAGATGCCCAATTAAGGCTTCGCTCAACTATTGCAATTCCAGATCTTCCAGTTTTGGTCATTAAGCATATGGGGCAAAAGAGCTGCCCTGCCGAAAGTGGACACACAACTCCGTTCCAGGCACAAAATGGACCTCTTGCACTGGGCTGAAAAAACAAAGCGGCGATCACAAAGGTCCCTGCTTTGTTTCTCCAGCCCACCGCAGGAGTTCCTCTACTCTCCGCACTGAGCTGAAGAAATGAAGCAATGCTTCTGAAGATCTGAAGATCTGAGCTTCATTTCTGCAGCCTAATGAAGAACTCTCCCCCTCCTCCCCCATGCATGGAAGGGAGGGAAAATCCTTTGGCAGGCAGCAGCACCTTGCAACTTTCTCTGCCAGCTTCCTCATTGACTTCCTGGGGGTGCTTGGCAACCAGTAAGTGCCAAACAGGTTGCCAAATACCAGATCACAATCACATGACTGAGAGAGTGATTGTTTTATGAAGGCCAGAATTGCTTTATGGATCATAAAACACCTTGCTGAGCCATTGTAACTCTGGACTTAAATGGATGGTCCTATGTCAAGGACTACCTGAGGTCTTGAAAGAAAGAGTGTGTCTGCTGGCTGGAAACATTAATAGGATGACTCAATCCATAACAGCTTTATGGCATAAGCCTATGGCATAAATTTGTCATTCTAGATGTCACCTCCTGATTATTCAACTAGTTGTAGATAAATTTATACTGACAAGAAAAAAGTATAAGTCAAAGTGATGTCTTACATGTATTCTTCTTGAATCCTAAACAAATGTAGAAAAGTAGTATGTATGATAATGAATTCATGTTGCTTGAATATAAATAAATTACTAAAGTATAAAACAAGCTAAAGTAATCTGACAGCATTTAAATGTAGATAAGACTCTAATATAGTATGTGAAAAAAAATTATGCTTTTTAGGACTTGTATACTGGGCAGAAAGCTAAATTTGAATTTATTTCTGTGTTTTTACTTAGCATTTTATATCATATCATTTAATTTTGCTTATAGTAAAGAATAGGAGGTTCTGGAGAAATTTAGAGAAGGAGGAAACCTGAATTCTTGCATCAACAGTTCCAAAAATTGTAAAAGCCTACAACAGTGATGGCTAACCTTTTTACCATCACGTGCCAAAAGCAGGGGGAGTGGAGGGGGGTCACACACGTGCGTGCCCACACCCATAATTCAATGCGGCCCGCCCTCCGCACATGTGTGCATGACCCCCCCCCCCCGCTTTTGGCATGCGATGGCACGGTGGGCCCGTTTTTTGCTCTCCCCAGGCTCCAGAGGGCAAAAATGGCCTCCACCCCAGGAGGCCCTACGGAGGCCGGAAACTGCCCATTTCCCGACTTCCGGTGGGACCGGAACAGGGGTGGGTTCCACTTACCTTCCCTACCGGTTCGCATCACGACGGAAGTGCGCATTTTGAGGTGGACCCGGAAGGCCTGGTTTCCACCCTCCCAAGCCTCCAGAGGCTTTCCTGGAGGCTGGAGAGGGCGAAAACGGCCTCCCCCACCCCCCGAGGCCCTCCGGAGGCCAGAAACACCCTCCCAGAGCCTCCATGTGAGCCTTTTACTTACCTCAAAATGGGCCACTGGAGACTCCTCACTGGAGCTGATCTACAGCAATGGCTCCCGTGCTGGCAGATATGGCTCCGCGTGCCACAGATTCACCATCACGGGCCTACAACATTTGCAAATGTGTGTGTCTCATTCCTCATTATGTTATTCTTCTGAAATCCATTGTGACTTATATTTGCATCCTATAAATAATAATATACTTTAAACCTGAGTTTCAGAGCTCTAAGTTTTAACAGTGTAGTTTTATTTATTTTTTTCAATAATATATGGTTGAAATAGAACTTTTAGGGCCGATGCTGATAATGTCTAAAATCCTATTAATTAATTACATCAGAGGCAATGATGTAAATGAAGCTGGTTTTAAATATTTGATTTTGATTCAGTTTCAAAAAATGAATACAATAGGCAAAACTTCTAGCTTCAGTGTGTATTATAAGGTTTAGCTCCAGATGTTTAATACATAACTGTTTTATGGATTTTAACAAGCACTTCTAAAAGCTAGTTGTTTGGCAACATTTGAATGGGCTATAAATATATTTTGAAGAGGATATTACAATAAGACTACGTGAACTAAGCTCTAGGATTTTATATTCACATTTTTTGTTTGTAGAGATTTAGTGCTAAAGAACATTTCCGTATCATGTAGAAAGTCATACGGATGCTTTAGGGCCAGATGTTTTTCCACTTTGTTGGCAGGGAAGATAAACTACTACTTAGTGCCTGACATTTCTGAAAGGAAATATACTTAAAAACTGTAAAGGGCAGTGTGTGGAGGGGGAAGAGCACAGCAATAAATTATAGTTATCCTGCACGAATGAGTTGCCAGTGTCAAAACATCTTTGGAGTATTGTTCAAACACAAAAGAAGATTATGTGATTCCTGAAAGGTGACTTACATCATTATGAATAAATAAAAATTGACAAAGATTTCCAACTTTAGTGTTGGGTTAATTATCATCCTTTAACAATATGCAGAAGTGCTGTCAGAAGAATATTCTGCATACCTTTGCTGATGGGGAAATATTTCTAAGTCTAATTTCTAAGTCTAATTTCTAATATCACTTGCAATGCCAGGGATTTAATAGACCTCCATCAGTTGGTTCCAAACTTAACATCTCCACAAAAGTGGTAAATTCAATGTAAATTAGAAACCATCTCTACATTCTCAGGCTGAAATTAACCCAGAAAGCAAGGTTAAAAAAAAACAAAAACCAATACCAAGAATTAAAATGCAGCATAAAATGCTGCTGACAAATAGATGGAAAGAAAGCTGCAGACAGGTAGATATTCTTTATTATAGTCCAAGGCCAGCAGCTTAAAATAACATATAGAAAGAGTATGCTTAGATAGTAATATATTAAAAAATAAAACAATAATATGTTTAAAAAGTAAGCTTTTAAATTAAATTAAAAATGCAACATATGTTTGTAGTGAGAGAAATAATCTAATTCATATGAAATGTCTGCAGATAATTTTCCACCCTTTTTCCAAAGTTGAGTAACAATGCAGAAAGTTCAAAAATTATAATTTTTAATAGTTGTGTTTCTTCAGATTTTATGTTTTTGAAAAACACATAACAGCTGTTGGTCCTTTGCTTATTTTACAGATAACTGTACTTCACGATTTTAAAATTATGTTTGAAGCAAAAAGTCATCACTAATTAATATGTTCATTTATCATTAATTAAGTAGCATCACACCATTTCCTTTTAGGGGTAAAGAATGTTATGAAACAAAATGTAAGAAGTAGTAAAAAAAATTACAGGCAGGAGTTAGGAAAAAAAGAAAAAAAGAGCTAATTCATTGTGTGGGGGTTTTTTTCTTCCATTAAATAATGCCTGCCTGCCTGCCTGCCTGCCTGCCTGCCTGCCTTCATTCATTCATTCATTCATTCATTCATTCATTCATTCATTCATTCATTCATTCATTCATTCAGCCACTCATCTTGTAGCCAATTCTCTGACACTGCCTGGACAAGTCCCTATGGTTTTCTTAGCAAGGTTTTTCAGAAGTGGCTTGCCATTACCTCCTTTTGAGAGTCGATAGAAAATTATTGGCCCAAAACTTTGTGCGTGAGGCGGGACTAAAATATGGTCTTACAGTTTCTACCTTGATGACTTAACCATGACACTACACTGGTTCTCAGTATTATGTCATCAAAATTGCTCAGATTGTTCTGTATATGTTTTAAATGTTTTACTTATTTACTTTATTTACTTATTAAGTTGAATTTGTACAGCCACCCACAAAAAGCAGCTCTACAGGGACTTCCGGTTTTGGAGCGCTTCATCGCAGACATCCCTCGTTGGATGCCTTTCCGATCTTTGTTAAAAGCCGCCAGAACAGCTGTCTGGCGGCTTTAAAATCTCTTCCCCGGGCAAAGGGGAGAGATGAGAGCCTGACAGGAGGGGTAGAGCCCCCCCAGCGCCTTAGGAGCCATCTGCAGGGCGCAAAGGGAGAGCTCCCCATGCAGCCTGTCTCCAGCTCCGAAGATCTGGAAACCTCTGCCTTTTGCAGAGCTAGATGGAGTGACCAGCCGCTGCTTCAAAAATGGGATTTATAACTACATTTAAACTATAGAAGCAGACAGAGAGAAACAGGCGTGAGATGGGCAAGTACTGAAACCTCTTTTTTTCCTTTTTTTTTCAACTCCTGGGTAAGCTTTCACTTCGGCAAGGGAACAAAGGAAACAGAGTAACAATATGGCGATTGAGAAGTGAAAGTGACTTTCGTTTCCCCAGAGGCTTTTTTTTTTTTTTCTTTCTCTCTCTCTTATGGAAACTTTTAACTTGGAAAAATGGTTTTTTCTTTCTCTGTCTCCTAACTCTGGATTAAAGTTATAATAGAAATATTTTCAATAATAAAAGACTATCTGATTTTTAAACTGGAAAGAACTTTAATCAGGCAACTGGCTTTCTTTCTTTTTTGTACTCTTTTGAAACACCAATGGCTTCAAAGTTTGGAAAGACTGTTTTGACTAAAAGAAATGACTATTCATCTGGATATATTTCTAAAATGCAACTTAACACTGAGCTAACACCTCCACAGCTTTTGACACCTGAAAATTTATTAAATAATTTAAAGATTATGAAACATGAACTTACTTTGGAATTTAACCAGAAAATAAGTGAGATAGACCATAAGATGCAGGCTGCTTTGAAGAATATGAATCAACAACTAAGATTTGATGTGTTAGAGGTTTGCAAAGGCTTAGCAACAAATATTGAAGTTTTGGCAGAACGTATTGAAACAAATAAACAAGCTTTGGCAACTTCGGTGAATTACATAGATAAAATCCAAAATGACATTGCAAATTTTGAAAAAGAGGTCTTAATGACTCAGTTCAGATCTATGGAAGTTGCTATAAGGATTAGAGGTTTGAAAGAAGGATTATATGAAAATTTAAAAGGCAGGATGGTTGACATATTGGATCAGGTGTCTGGAATTTCTAAAGCGGAATTGGCTACACAAATCGACAAAACATACAGAATCAACTCGTGGTACGCCAAACAAAAGCATCTACCAAGGGATATTGTCATATATTTTACCACAAGAGCTCTACGGAACAGAATTATACAAGCAACGTTTAACAATAATCTTATGGTGAATGGTCAGGAACTAAAGATTTGGAAAGAAATCCCCTCTAAAATGCTTAAAGCCAGGAAAAGCTATACTTTTTTGATTGATGAATTTAAGAGATTAAATTTACAATATAAATGGGAAGCACCAGTTGGAGTAACAGTGAAATTTTCTGGAAAAAGATACCGGCTCAACACGATAAAAAAAGCTACTGAATTTTATGTCAATGTTCTAAAGGCTGATATATTCAAGATTCCAGAAGAAGGGTGTATGAAAATAAAAGAGGAGGAGGAGGGGAAGCCACCTTCGATGGATCAAAAAGAAATAGACTCAAAAATCCAAAAGGAGTGCCTGAATCAGATAGCTGGGGAAGAGGAGATGGAGGTTTGGGAGCAGACGGGAGACGACTTGACAAATTTGAATTTATTGAACTATTAAAAGATGAACTATCAAGATACAAAATAATGTGATGTTGAAATATATTGGATGGATAGAAACTAATATGATTGTATTTTATCTTTTCCCTATCTAATGATTACTTATGCAATATTTAGTTAAGTTTTATATAATTTTGAGGTTATTTTTAATGTTGATAATATTAGATATATATAGTTTGTTGAAGATTTGTTTATTGTTTATTCTTCTTTTATTTTCTTTTTTTTGTTTATTGAAGTTAGCGAATTAATTTAGAATAATATTATCTTATTAATATCATGATGAAATTTAATATTTGATGATTACTTATGTAACATTTAGTTAAGTTTTATCTTAGAGGTTATTTCTAATGTCAATAATATTAGTTTAAGATTTGTGTATTTTATATTTAGTTATTACTTATGTAACACTTACCTTGTATAAGATAGAGGACTGAAGGGAGGAGGTAGGAGGTTTGTTTGTTTGTAGTGTTAAAGAGTTTTCTCTTTCTTTCTTTCTTTTTTTTTATTCTCTTTCTTTTTTTTCTCTCTCTTTTTTGTATCTTTACTATTGTATACAAATGCGATATATTAGTACTGTATAGTTTGGAGTTGAAGTTTTTTTAAAAATAGTGTTCTTTTTTTCCTTTTTCCTTTTTCTTTTTATTAACAATTTAAACTTATTATTATGCCCTGTATTATCTCTGGGAAGTCCGGGGGGGGGGGAGGTGGGGAGGGAAGGGGGTGGGTCTGGGGGGGGAAATAAAAATGTTTGTACTTTGGATTTAATATTTTGTTACCACTTATGTAAGTTTGTACTAATAAAACTTTTTTGAGAAAAAAAAAAAGCAGCTCTACAGATACTCATTGATCACATTCTTTGTAACTATCTTTTCCTGTCTGCGCATGTTATACACATTCTTATCTCATTTTTTGCTGCAGTCATTCTCTCATAGGCATTTTTCCCCTCAACCTTAGCCCTTTTCACCTAATCGTTCCACTGTATCATTTTTTTCATACTTTCCATTAGCATATCTCCACATAACATCTATGGTACTCTCTAGCTGCTTTTCACTCTTTTCCAAGCAGCTTTCATAACTACTTTTCCTTGTCTCCACTTTCTACACATTCTCTTGCAAAGTTACCTTTCCAATGTTTTTTTTTCATATGAAACATTTTCTCTTCATAGAGTCATTCTACTTTCACTTTTTCCCTTTCTTCCATGTCCATTTATGATTATGCTGATTACAGTTTTTCTCTTATTGCAATTGTAAATTACAGATGGTCCTCAATTTATGACCATTATGGATCCTGCCGGTTACGGTCGTAAGTCATGGTGCTTGTAAAGCAGATCCTCATGTGGCTGATCCAATTTTACAACCTTTTTTTTTTACAGTGGTTGTTAAGCAAATCACCAGTCAATCTGCAGTGTTTAAGTGAATGTCACTGCTGTTAAGTGAACCCAATGTTCGCTTTGGGGTGTTTTTGCTGAAAACTGAAAGTGTAAAACAGAAAATGTGGTCACATGACCGCAGGACACTGCAAATGGTCATAAATGCCAGCCAGCTGCCCAAGCACCCAAAATGATGTCATCACATGACTGCAGTGGAGGGCCCTGGTCATCAAAACTTTGGAATTGGGTCATATGTACCTTGAGGGGGGGGGCATCGTAACCTGTTGTAATTTGAGGACTACCTGTATATGTTGAAGTAGGGCATACATAAATACTTGTTAAATAAATCAATTTCATTCATTAATACATGTGCAGACTAAGCTGTACAGGCAGGTCTCCATTTACAACCGCAAGGGAGCCCAAAATTTATTTTGCTAAGCGAGACAGTTGTTAAGTGTTAAAATGTTGTAAGTCGATGACTACCTATAATTATGTCCAATTCTCTGCTAATGGTAATGACAGGATGTCAGTCATTTTTACCACATTTTCTCCAGTATATTATTATCAAAGCCAAGTTTTACTCTAGGCATGCTCGTAAACTGAGAACTTAATCCAGTAGCTATATGTCAAACATTCTGTTCCCTGCATCTCACTAATTAGGAAGCATAAACAGTGTACGTCTAGAATGTATATATTTAATATTTACTAAATGTTTTAATTTAAAATTAAGAAAGATACCAGAGTGAATTTACATTTTAACTCGATTGTACCTCCTGGAGTTTTACATAAATCAAAATAAGTTCAACCGTGCAGCATGGAACAGTTAATTTTTATAAATCCCAAGAATCTCCAAAGCGTGAGGAGCATATTTCAGAGTATTAAAAGTACTGTACTTTTATGGAGAAATAGAATATTATGCAGAGCAGCCAATGGCATCTGGGTCAAGGAAAAAAACAATCAAGACATTGGTACTAATACTGGCTCATCATTAAGTCTGCACTAATCCATTGTATTTTAATATTTAAAAATTCAAAGCAAGCTGAATTTACAGTACAGTATTAGGTTAACATAAAGGAGATTGCTGTTGTGATTTATATTACTTCTGTAAGTATCCTAGGTAACAGCCAGAATGATACTTGAGAATTACTGGAGAATGATTCTTCTTGACTCTGGTCTTCCTGTTTTTGATAGCAGCAACTAAAAAATGTAGATAGTGTTTGGATTATTTTCCCACTTTAATATACTTCAAACTTGCAAAGTCTACAGTTTTTATGTAAGTGAATGTTTAGAACTGCATAGAGTGAGTGTTCTGCTTTGGTTGGAAAGAGCTTCTTCCTCATGGTAAATGCTTACTAAAGTTTTAAATTACTAGATATAAGTAAAATTTCACTGAAGAAATACAAATGATGTAATAAAATGAAATACAAGTAGTTCTCGACTTACAACTATAATTGAGCCCAAAATTTCTTTTGCTAAACCAGGCAGTTATTTAGTTAATTTTGCCCCATTTTACCACAGTTGTTAAGTGAATCACTGTAATTGTTAAGTTAGTACATGGTTGTTAAGTGAATCTGGCTTCCCCATTGACTTCACTTGCCAGAATGTCATAAAAGGTGATCACCTGATCCCGGGACACTACAACCATCATTAATATTTACCAGTTGCCAAGCATCTGAATTTTGATCATGTGACCATGGGGATGCTGCAATGGTCATAAGTGTGAAAAATGGTCATAAGTCACTTTTTCAGTCCATTGTAACTTCAAATGGTCACTAAATGACCATGCATTCAAATACCCATGAGAATTTAGCCTCATTGGGAATATAATTCAGGATAATTCTAATATATTCACATTTTCATTGAATTTCCTTTCTATTGCCTATATCCTACACTACCTGATGTCAGAGAGCTGAGTAATTTTTATGTGTCTTTTGGGCTGCTTGTTGAGGGAAACATTTGTTGAATATTTGCCATACATATATAGTGTATCTATCTGCCCAAGCATTTCTGCTGTCAAATGACTATTCTTATTCCTATTAGTTTCTCTTTCCAAAGACAAAATCCCCCAAAGTTCTTTAATATATTATGTGGTTGAAATAAAGAATTCCATAGGTTACATATAGGAAGTTGGGTTGGGGGGAACTCTGTAAGAACCCTATAGCAAATTGATTCCATATCATACAAGAAAATTACATGATTGTATCCACATAGTCATGAATTAAACTCTATTTGAAGACAACTTAAAAGTTATGCTGTACTTTGCCATAAAGTAATCTTTGGAATTAATATTGTGTACTTATATGTGTACTAAGGTACCTGTTGCAATTTTCAAGTGAAGCCCTAAAGTAGGTTTGCATTATGGTTTTGTTGGTGGTTGAAGCTGGCAAAGCTTTAAGTTCACATAATAAGTGCAAAGTGAACTAAGCGAGAGATTTCTTGCTTCCCAAGTCTGCTTTTTAGATATTGTGTTACAATTATTTCAATATATCAACTTGATTATTGATGGAAATAATCAAAGGCCTAAATTCTTCCTGGAAGAAAAAAACATGGATATTTTTTTTCTGGAAAGGTTACAAGTTTCAAAGCGAAAGATTTGTAAATGCAAGTGGAAACAGTTCAGACAGGCACTACTTTTCTCATCCACCATTTTTTCTACATCTGTATTCTTTACCTAACATCTCCTGAAAGGTTTAGTGCCCCTTGTTAAAAAGAAAAAAAATTGAATCTATTTTTGTACTCTCTACACAACATCCTATCTTGATAATACCACTCCTTTTCGATGCACTTGTATCCGTGCATGTGCACACTTCAGAAACTAATTGAGCCTTTCTTCAAACTTCTGGGTCGAGTGCTTTAATGCATCCCCTGCTGTTTTCAGAGTTTCCTTTGCTTGTCCCCCTGGCAGATTCACCCAGCTTGAATCATCCGTTAGTAAAAAAACCCTGTTTTCTTAATAAGAGGTTGCTTTGTAAAAAAAAAAAAAGAATAAATAGGAGAAATCTTTGAAGGAAATTATAAACTACATTTTTAATTTCCTTTACTACACTATTTTGATACACCATTTTAAAGCTTATTCTTGGTATTATTTGAGACAGACATGCCTTAATGTTTCCTTGAAACCTGCTAATTATCAATTATGTGTCTTCATGGAACTTTGCCTCCTGGACCCTAGTAATTTGAACAAAGGGTACAAATAGCAGCATCTCTTCCAATATCTACTTGTTTTGGCATTGATGCCTGTTTCTCTTGCTTTTCTAATTTGCTTCTTTTTCTTATTCCCCTTGGGACAACAAAGCTTTCTGTGAAGAGAAGAAAAGAAAATGCTTATTCCTTAGGAACATCTACCAATAACATTGGGCAATACAGGATGATCAACCTTGATTTATTCCAGTGAGTGATTGCAGTTCAGCTGACAGTTGCATAGAGAGGACCATTTGTGTCTGTTTCTATAAACAGAATGAAAACAATGGGGTAAATATTCATTTGTATAAAAATTAAGAATTTTATGTCTCAGTGCCCTCAGATCATATCTAAATACATGAATGTAGATCAAGAAAGAACTAGGTAATTAGTAATTATTAAACTGAAATAAAATCTGATTTTGATTTTAATTTAATTTCAAGTTTAGCCAGTTTAAATCTGTTTAAAACAGAATGTCAGAGCTTTCTAACAGGGATTATTTCAACAGTCAAAAATGGCTCAGTGTTTTAGGATGGAGCTTAAAATTGAGCATTTTTAAGATCTCTGCCTTAACTAAATTAAGTCAATATGATATAACAGGTTTAAGTAGGGCTTGGATAGGAAAGTAGTTTAACAGATAGTTAACATGGGTGATATTAATAGATAGATTGATAGAGATAGAGATATATAGATATTGTACTTCTATTTTGCATACTCAAAAAATGTGGATTTATATTTACCTAGCTATACTGTTGAATGGATAATTCAATAGCTGTAATAAAAACATGAAATGTTGAGAGGAAGAAAGTGGGTCAAGACCAGAAACCACCTACAGCAGTGATGGCGAACCTTTTTTGGTTCACGTGCCAAAAGGGGGGGGAATGTGGGGGATCACGTGTGTGCGTGCCCACACTCATAATTCCATGCACCCCCGCACATGCATGCATGACCCCCCTGCTCCCAGCATGCAATGGCACGCCCATTTTTTGCCCTCCCCAGGCTCCAGAGCCTTTCTAGGAGCCTGGGGAGGGCGAAAATGGCCTTCCCCACCCCCTTTGGAGGCTGGAAACAGCCTGTTTCCCGACTCCCAGTGGGCCCAGAAGGCCCGAAAATCAGCCGGCTGGTGCACACATGCACGCCGGACTTGAGCTCACGTGCCCACCGATATGGCTCCGCGTGCCACTTGTGGCACCCGTGCCATAGGTTCGCCATCACGGACCTACAGTATATAGGATTCTTCCTTCCATACAGGGCCATTGCTGCTACTGTAGTCATACTATAAATTCATTTTTAAATAATAGTTATTATATTATACACAATTATTTACAATGCTCGTATATTGCTAGGGGGATTGTTATCCTGAAAGTTGGAGTACAAGTGATTACGGTATAAGAAGAAGAAAGAGTTGGCGATAGTCCTAAACAGATTTATGAAGGAATAATCCCATTTAATTTAGTGGGCTTTTACCAAACAGATTTTTTACATATACAGTAAATGGACAATATCATACAAAATAGCCATCTTTATTTTTTGTATTATCCATCTTCTACTACTGTAAAACTCTTGTCTTTTTGATTGACTGTAATCTTCATTTGGGCAAAATGGTGCATCATAGTGCAGCAGTCTTTGAACCAAGATGTCTCAAATACACTAACTTACAGTATAGAATGCTTTTAAAATTCAGAACCCATGACTTCAATCCAGTGGTATTGAAATTTGACAAAGTTGTGGCTATTTCAATACTGCTACGCTACTGCATTACTATGTTGCCACGGTCAGCTGCAGTCATATGATTTCTGACACTCCCTGCCAGCTTCCTACAAGGAAATCAGTGAGGAAGACAACAGGAAGTTGGAAATCACTCCGATTCCCGCTGCTTTTTTGCCCACCCATAATCATTCTGTTTCTCTGTTTAGGCAAGGAAATATCTCTGAAACAATGACCTAATGGGACACAAATTGTCACACTTGTGGAATGTTATAATCTTAACATTTAAAGGAGCTCAAACTTTGGGTATAGTATGAAATTGTTTATAAGATAATACTCCAAAATAAGTTGACGTTAACTACTATACCAAAAGTGTTTTTAAGTAAGTAGTTAATTTTGATATTGCTGCATACTTCTATAACTTAATTAATTATTTTTCTATGGAAGGAATTGTTCTTGCTTACTGATTAGAAGCATTGAATATTATAGTAGCTGTTACTATATACAAAAACAATTCAGTATATTTTATAGGAATATAAGGTTTTGTAATAATTCAGTAAAAGCATGATGAGCTAAAAACAAAAATCCACATTTCAAATCTGTTTTTGTTGTATAATAAATAATTTTCCAGAATTGTTGTGGCTTAGAGTGATGCCACAAAATGGGAAAGAATGATCCAATCTGGTTACAATATTGCATTTCCAGTAGTTTTAAGAAAATGAATTGTCTATTTTAGCAATCAGTACTAGAATAACACACAATCAGCAGAACATCTTATACTAATTTTCTCTAATACTAATGGTAAAATTGATATTTTTCTTCCATTGATGTTCCCATTATAGCATATTAGTAGTGTATTCAGTTTCTGTATTATAGAGTGCTTAGTTTATTCACTTTCTGAATCCTCCCTCATCAGCCATAAAGATAAATCCCAATAAATTACCTGAGTTTTGTGTGATTTTTTTTTAATTCAGTCAAATCTCTTAGTGTTCTACTTTGCTTTTGTAATTCATTTAAGAACATATAACTGATCAGTAGATATTGAAACCAATGATGAGGCTTTGAGTATTCTGAAGAGAATTTCGAAGGACTTCAATTTTGTTTTATTAATAAGTAAATCTTGCAATCTGTATGAATTATTATCCCTGCAGTGGTAAAATTGCTTTGAATGTTCTCCTTCATAAAGTTAGATATTTCATATTGAAGCAAGAGATGATAAATCTGGACTCTTATCCGATTCCTTTTAGAAATTCTAAAATGTTGCTGCTTTCATTTGTTTCTCTGTCTCCAAAACCCACTTTCCTCATAAATTAATTTTTTTTCACGTTTTTGAAGCTGCATAACACTTAATTCTTTATAGTATAGCATTATCTGCTATTAAAACTGTGCTTAAAAAGTATGATGTACATCAAATAATGAAAAAGTTATACTTCTTGATTTAACCAACATCTGGCAAACAAGGGACCCTATCTATATTAATTTTGAAATCAATAAAGACTCTTAAGAATCTCAAATAACTAAGTGCATACTTGCTCTGTGTGGGGATTTCATATTATTTAAAATAATTATACTGTAAATATTGATATTACAGAGGATATCAGCATTCTTTGAGAGATAATTACCAGAAGAGCAACAGTGTTGAAGAGTGCACCAGCTGTAGGGATTCACACTCAGTCAGTGGTGGGTTCCTACCAGTGCGGTTCACTCTATAGCACCAGTAGCGGCCCGCTGGTGACGTCACAGTACCGGTGCAGTCGGTTGCCAGTGCCTGGGTGCCGCCATTTTTTTTTTAAAAAAAAAATATTTTTTAAAAAATTTCTAATGCGCATGCCCAGAAGCCGAGTTTCCGGCACTGCTCATGCGCTGCCTTCCTACCCCACAGTGAGTCCAAGCAGGGGAGGATGCCTGAGGGAGCGCGTGAGACGCTGAAAGAATGGGCGGCAGGAGCTATCTCCATTCCCCTCCCTTCAGCAGTCCGAGAAGCCACGAACGTGCGGTGATGATCCTAGGCATTTTTGCATGTTTGAGGCTTCTCGAGCTGCTGAGGGCAGAGGGAATGGGCGGCAGGACCTATCTCAGTTCCCCTCCCTTCAGCAGTCCGAGAAGCCACGCCTACCCGGTCACATGGCTGGCAAGCCACACCCACAAAATAAGCCACGCCCACAGAGTGGTAGTAAAAAAATTAGGAACCCGCCCCTGCACTCAGTCCTATGAAGACATTCCAAACATTAGAATCCTGAAGTTCTAAGCCAATTCAACAAGATTCCCAAGTAGCTGAAATCTGTATGGGTACTGGCCTTTAATACTAATAAGAATCTGATATAATTGCTCTGAGAGCCAATTAAGCATCTGATTCCCAAGGATGTACAATCAGTTAACTGAGAGGGGCTTTGGGAGAAAATAGTTGGAGAAAGAAAGAATCCATCCGATACAGAGGAGTAGAAGTTTGGGGGTGGAGGGAATCCAGAAAGGCGGGAAAAACAAATCCTGTGTGAGTTTAGATAGCATGTGAGAAATCAGGGTGGTTTGGGTGCAGATATACTTGCCAAACAGCAAATCCAAGGGAGGTAGCGAATATTTCATAGAGATATTTCTGGGCTGTGATTGAGGGGCAGAGGAAATCTCTGGGCACGTCAGATTCCTTTTGTGAGACAGCAAACTTGGTGTATCACAGTATTTCTTAACTGAAGGCCATAGAAAACAAGTATGTTTTTTTTAATGAGGTATTACTCATCTATTACTGTTTATATTAAATGAAACCATTGAAATAAAACATAATAACAGTAAAGCATATTTTAATAAAATAATTGTTATACAGTAGCTAAGACATTGATTCTAAATTTTAATGGAATTCTGTGTTTGCACATTGGAACATATCTGATCCATGCCTGGACTAAGATTTCTTAATAAAGGTTTAAATCAAATATTGTACCGTATTTAGTCTTGACTATAGTGACAATAAAGTAGCAAAATCATGTTGAAGGAAAAACATTAAAAGTAACTCCTTGAAATTACATGCACAATACCTTCAGATTTTGAAAATTATTTCGCTTTGTTAGGAACTCAATTAAAAAACATCATCTGGAATAAAAATTTAATCTTTATTTCAAACATAAATCGGTACACATCCAATCAGCCCATCTATTTTTTTCTATTTCATCCTTAGTATTTATAATAGTAAACAAGACAATGTATGCAAACATCCAAGGTTTACCATTAAAAAAAATATGCCATCCTTACACCTATATTCATAAATATAACTTCCAGGGTTTTAAAAACGTATATTTTTGATCTTTGGCTTGTATTTTCTGAGGAAAGGGTTAGAGGAAACAAATATTAAATAAGTGTGCTTTTCCCTCCTAGGATTGTTAGAGCTTTGATACCCTACATACTTGCAGGATCTTGGCTCAAAAACAATAGTAATAATAGTGTAATCTTTATTTCTGTAAAAAAAGAAATTGGATTATATATAAGTCAAGATGTTCTACTTTTGTATAAGGTCAACATGTTCTTAATTAAATAACTGTTTTTTTTTATTAAAAGTTTTAAGAGTACAAAGTACATACATTTTTCTCTTTTTCTCCCCCCCCCCTTCCACCCTCCACCCTCCCCCCCTACTCACCCTCCCCCCCCCCACCCACCCCGGACTTCCCAGAAAAAGCACAAGGTATAATTTCAAAACGAAAAGTATAAAACTACAAAAAACTAAAACAAATTATTAATTCAAAAATATCTTATCCATTCTTAACTCTTTGTTACTCCAAATACTTGAAAGTATAATCTAAAATTTCTCAAACAACTAACATTAATAAACTGTTTGGGTTATCTTAATCTGATACTTTTTCTGAATATATTCAGTCCACCTACTCCACTCCAATATATATCTTTCATTTGAGTGATCCTTAAGATACAATGAAATCTTGGCCATTTCAGCCAGATGTGTCACTTTCAATGTCCATTCTTCAATTGTAGGTATATCTTCCTTCTTCCAGTATTGTGCCACCAGTAACCTGGCAGCAGTTATAAAGTTCAAAACCAACTTAGTCTCTATAACAGAACAATCCATAATTATTCCCAACAAAAAAAACTGTGGTGTAAACTTAATCTTTTTTTTAAGATATTTTGTATATATATACAAATATATATACAATAGTAATAATAGTGTAATCTTTATTTCTGCAAAAAAAGAAATTGGATTATATATAAATCAAGACGTTCTACTTTTGTATAAGGTCAACATGTTCTTAATTAAATAACTGTTAAATGGAAACATTCTGATCTTTTTTTCTAATTTGATATCTTCTAAACCTATATAATTTGTCTGCTTTCAAAGATTTAGGAGTTATAAATTTAATAAATTATTATGGTTGGTCACATAGCCAAATGTTTAGGATGGATTTGGCATTTTTGTCCATATTGTTTGGTTGTTATTTTCAAATGAAGCCAAGGCACATATGCATTCATCTCTCTCATAGCCTTCTATGTAATCAAGGTGTCGTAGGAGTAGAAGGGAATGGAGATGGGCATTCTAGGCATGGAGCAGTTGTATTATGGCTCTCCTCTTTTTTATGTCTCATACTCCCTTCTTTCTTTTGAGAAGAAGAAATATCACAGGCTGTAAATGTGTTTCTGCTGCATTTTATGACTCTTATTTATGGCAACGATACCAGAAATGGTTTGGGATGCAGCATGGACTATAAGATGAATTGACCCTTCTATGAGATGGTTTAGATCATTTTCCCAAGCAGATGGCAAGACTTTCAGTAAGTCTGCAAAACCTTTATATAGAAACAGAATACCAAGGGTTACAGTTTTTAAAGAGATTATGCCTTCTCCAGGAAACCAAGAGTTATGACTATAATTCTTTCCCCGTTCTCTGTGAATGGCCTATGGTAAGCTTAGAAGGATATCCATCTCTACATGAAAGAAACAGGAGAAAGAAAGCTCTGAAGATTTTACAAGCAAGTAGAATTTTAGGATTTCAAAAATCATTTGTCTAATAATGTGCTCAAAATTTCACATTAAGGAGACTTCCGGTTTGGTGTTCGGCGCCGATGGCGTTCTTCTTTCAGAACGCCTTTCCGACTCCCTGCCGAGCCGCCAGAACAGCTGTCTGGCGGCTCGGAATATCTCTGCCCCGGACATAGGGGAGAGAGGAGAGCGTGGCAGGTGGGGTAGAGCCCCCCTAGCGCCCTAGGAGTCATCCAGGGGCGCGAAAGGAAGGCTCCCCAGGTAGCCTGCCCCTAGCTCCGGGAGCCAGGAAATCTCCGCTTTTGCGGAGCTAGACGCCGAAGCCGCCGCTGCCTCTAGAAGAGGATTTTTAAAACTTTTTTTCTGTGCAGTTAAAGAGGCAGACAGAGAGAACTAGGGGCTTTGCTGGGCAAGTATGGATTTTTTTTTCTCTTTTTAAAACCCTCGGCTAACTTCTATTTGAAGAAACAAAGTAACACTTAATATGCAACAATATGGCGTTTGAAGGAGGAGAAGTGAAAGTGATTTCCGTTTTGCTTGTGGTTTTTCTTTTCTCTTATGGAAACTCTTTGTTCTGAAAATTGAAAACTGGCTGTCCTTCTTATATTCTCTGATAACTGACAAAAATAAGGATTATTTGCCTTTGAAAGTGGAAAGTATTTTTTTAGAGATCTGGTTTTTTAAGGCGTTTTAAAGAAGTTGGGAAGAAAAGTGAAGGTGATTTTTGCCTTGTTTGTTTGTGGCTCTTTCTTTTATGCCGCCCTGAGTCCCTCGGGAGTGGGGCGGCATATAAGAAACCATAAATAAATAAATAAATAAATGGAAAACTATAACTTTGAAGACTGATTTTTTTTTCTCTGTCTCCTGATTGTGGAAATTAAAAAATTCTCTATCTTGTACACTGGAAAGAATTTTATTTAGAGTTATGGCTTTTTTCTATACTTCTCTGGAAATATAAAAATGGTTTCAAGTTTGGAAAGATTGATTTTTTTTGTTGTTGTTTTTCTCCTGTGGAAATTTTGAAAATTGATTTTTATTCTCTGCTCCGTGACTTTGGATTATAACAGTAATTGATAATTTTACTAATATAAATAAATTACAAAAGACTATTTGTCCTGGAAATTGGCATAATTTTATTTTAGATTTGACTCTCCTCTGCACCTTTTGGGAAGTATAATAAAGAAGAAGTGAAAGTTATTTGTGTTCTGTTTGTGGCCTTTGGACTTTGGGAAATTTTTGAATTTGAAAACTGGGTTTTATTTTTGACTCTCAATTTTGGATTATAACAACTGATAGTGATTTGGTGTTTTTAGATCAATTTTTTTGGAATTATAACAATGGCTTCAAAATATGGAATGATTGCCTCGAATAAAAGGTCTATTTACCCCTCTGCTTATACTTCTAAAATGCAACTTGCTACTGAATCAACACCTCCACAAGTTTTGACATCGGAAAATTTATTAAATACTTTAAAGATTATGAAACAAGACTTAATTTTGGAATTTAATCAAAAAATTACTGAAATAGAAAATAAAATGCAGGAAGCTTTGAAGAATATGGAAAAGCAGTTACGGATGGACATGTTAGAGGTTTGCAAAGGTTTAGCAACAAATGTTGATTTTTTGGAGGACTGTATTGAAACAAATAAACAAGCGTTGGCAACCTCGGTGGAATATATAAACAAATTTAAAAAGGATATTGCAAATTTTGAAACAGAGGTGTTGATGTCACAGTTTAGAAGAACGCAATTTGCTATTAGAGTAAGGGGGTTGAAAGAAGGTTTATATGATGATCTGAAGGGAAGAATGACTGAGGCCTTGGTACAGGTTTCTGGAATTTCTAAAGATGAGCTGGCTACACAAATTGAAAAGATATACAGGGTCAATTCGTGGCATGCAAAACAAAAACATTTACCAAGGGACGTTGTTATATATTTTACTACAAGAGTCTTACGGAACAGAATTATCCAGGCGACATTTAAGAATAATCTTCAGGTGAATGGTCAGGAACTTAAGATTTGGAAAGAAATTCCCTTTAAAATGCTTAAAGCTAGAAAAGAATTTACTTTTTTGATTGATGAACTTAAAAGATTGAATTTACAATACAAATGGGAAGCACCAACAGGAGTTACGGTGAAATTTTTGGAAAAAAGATACCGGCTGAATACGATAAACAAAGCTACCGAATTTTATGTTAATATTTTAAAGGCTGATATATCTAAAATTCCAGAAGAAAAACGTATGAATGTAGAAGAAGACAAGGAGGAAAAGTCATCCTTATTGGATCAAAATGAAATAACCTTAAAGAGTCCAAGTGATTCGAAGAGCCAGAAAGATGTGAAAAAGGAGATGGAGTACTGGGATCAGATGGAAGAGGAGCTGATAAATTCAAAATCATCAAGATACAAAAGGAGGCAACCAATAAGATATAAAGAGAAGTAGTGTTGATATGTATTAGATGGATGGAGACAATATAATTGTATTTTCTTCTTCTCCTTTTTTCTTTTTTTTTTGTTGTTTCTTCCTTTTTTCTTTCTTTTTTTAAAAAGGAAAGAAAATTTTTTTTTCTTTTTTTTCTTTTTTTTAATAATTTTTTAAGAATTGGAGTTCTTAATTTCTAATTAAAACTATTGAGTTTTAAATTATTACAATTAGATTTTAAAAATTGTTTTAAAGGAAGGATTTTTTTTTCTTTCTTCCATTTGTCTTAGGTTTTTGTTCTTCTCTCTCTCTTCTTTAGATTTTTACTATTATTATTATTATTTTTATTATTACTATTGTTATTATTTTTGTTATTATTATTATTATTATTATTATTATTATTATTATTATTATTATTATTATTATTATTATTATTATTATTATTATTATTATTATTATTATTATTATTATTATTAATATTACCTTTAAGGATATCTTTTTATCATGAATTAACAAGTTGTTGAACAATAATATTATGTGGTTATGATGAAATTTAAAGGCTTTAATATTTAATATGTAGACATGTAATAATTTTTTATCTGAGCTAATAAGTTGTTGTATAATAATGTTATTATGAGAAACTTAAAGGTATTATTACTTAATATTTTTTATTATGAATTAAAGTCGTTGCATAATAATATTATGTTATGATGAAATTTAAAAGTTTTATTATTTAATATGTAGACATGTAATACTTTTTTAGTTTTATTTGAGTTAATAAGTTGCTTTAGAATAATATGTTGTTATGATGAAATTTAAAGGTATTATCATTTAATATCTTGATATTAGCTATGTAAAATTCTCTCGGTTTTAGTTAATTATGAGATTATTATTGTTATTAATGTTTTTTTAAAGATTTAGTATTATTAAAAAATTTTATAGATCTAGAAAGGTGATTGAAAGGAGGAGGGAGAAATTGTTTTCCTTCCTTTGTATAACCTAGATTATATAATTAATATATTTTTAATTTTAATTTTTTATTTTTTAGAATTATATGGGAAATAATATAAAATATAGAAATTTAATGATGCTAGAAATGTGTAATTTGGAGTTGAGGGGTTTTTCTTTTTTCTTTTTTCTTTTGTAATTACTGATATTATGCCCTGTGTTCTCTCTGGGAAGTCCGGGGGGGAGGGGGGGAGGGAAGGGGGTGGGGGTGGGGAGAAAAATTAAAAAATGTTTGTACTTTGTACTAATAAAACTTTTTCAATAAAAAAAAATTTCACATTAAGAAAATAATTTTGTAATATAGTCTCTAAGCTTTTGACTTTTTACAAATCCTCATCAACTAAGATAGTACTCCAAGTAAACAGTAATATTACTGATTCATGTAGTGCCTAGTGTTAAATCGCTTTTTAAAGTTGCCTAAAAAAGAATATCTTTTATCAGGAATCAAGAATATCCTCATAGTGTAGCTATAGAGGCTGGTATATGAAATAATATCTTCATTAATGGTACCTAGTGAATTAATAGTGTGTGGTTTGAAACTTGAAACCCAGCAAATAATCACTTTTTTATTCTGGAGTTCTTATATGAAATATCAAATAAAATATTATAAATATTAAAATTTCATAAAACATAAAATATAACTTAGAAATATTCAGATATTCAGTATGGATTTTGTGTGTGTTTACAAAAGTATAACAGCAATCATATTTTTTAAAGGGCTTCCATGCAAGACAAAGGAATGAAGCTTACCTTGGTAACCGACAAATAAAAAAAGATTGGCATGACAGAGAGGCTATAAAGAACGATTTTCAGAGAACAGGTCTGTATAACTCTCTCAGTCTTAACCCATGAAGGCAAAATAGTACTAAACACAGCATACTACTGGATGTGTTAATGTAACCCAAAAGAAATTACCATCGTTACACTTTTTTTAAAAAATCAGCAAGTCATCAGCAAGTTAGTAGCCCAGAATAGAAATTGAACAAGACTTCCCTCAATTCCTAATGCCTTGTGTCACTGACCACAGACAAAAACCCCACAGAGGCTTGCTTGTTCCAGAAGACATGAAAAATGCCAAACCAAGGTTCTCATTGTTTCCAAGTTTTGGAAATAACAGCAAAAAGCATGGCATAGGTCCCTAGGAAACCATTTCTGTATCTGCTTTTGTTAGTGCCATCCCATGTCTAACTAGTTGAATGGAAATGCAGGCGCAGTGGACAGGGTAGCAGGAAAAGAAAAATCTGTAAGTCAAACTTGCCAGTGCTGACATAAGGAAAGAGTGTTTCTTGGAAGGCTTAAGTGCCCAATACTCCACTGTATAAGCCTTAGCACTATACATAACATTTGAAAGGAAGAGAGGAAATGATAAACATTGTTAAGCCAAACAGTGAATGTGATAAGCAGATATTTCAAAACAATTTGTAACAAACCAACATGTGCCTCTTGTATCTCCAAGTTTCAACAAATAAAAACTGTGGAAATGCACCAGCTGTGCCAGTAGTAAATTCTAGTAGTAACAATTCTAGATTTGATTCTAGTACTGGAAAAGAGACGGGTGATAAGGACAAAAACATGAGTTTAAAAGGTCTAAAAATAATTGAAATATTAAAACATTAAAACTACATAGATTAAGATTTTAAAAACTAAACTGAATTAAACTGTTATCAGGAGCAGAGTAAAAATTTTGTTTTTCTCTGCTATTATACATAAAAAGGGATGTGATGTGAAGGAGGAGAATACAAATGGAAGTAAAGAGATTTGTAGAGAGAGGAACAGAGGGGACAAAAATATGAGTGAAGCTACAGTAGCTATGACAAAAGCACTATTTTAGTCTGACAGTATAAAACAATCATATCCAATGTAGCTGTGTAGGTTTTAATAAAAAATATATTTAGTGATAAAGAAAAAAAAGTTTGCTGATGCATTAGACAACATAGAGTAAAAGGATTCCCATTCAGTTTTTTTAAAAATAAACAATTGGTCTCCCTTATGTGCTATAGCAGGAAAACAAACGAATGATGTTTCAATATTATGGTAGAAATAAAAAATGATTGATTATTTGTATGTCAAAATGGAGAGGAGAGAGGGAATTTCATGAACATGGTAAATGGTGCCTTGAAAATCTGACTTTCTCTCCAGGTTCTAGGTGAGGGTGGGGTGGTGCATCCATCTGAATAGGATTGTTTTAGTATGTTTGTGGTGTGTCTTTTTGTCAAGCTGTAGCTATTTTTTGAATTGATTTATTACCATCCAGAATCACTGTGAGTTGAGCAGCCTTATAAATTTAAATTACAAATTATAAGCCATGTTGATTCAAATCTAATCTAAGGACAAAAATCTAATAAGTCTATTGTGACCTTTTTCCAAAGGAGAAAATTACCTAGATGTCTCTTTTTAGCATTATCCAAAATTCATAAACTGTATAATCTGCTTCTTAACTAGGGAGTTTAACAATTTGGGGCGTATTATTAAGAAATCTCAGCTGCAGTCCTAGAATATAGCATAACAAATATTGCCTAGAGCTGTGACGAATGAGAAGGCTGATAAAAGGGCTTCTTGAATTTTGAACGTGGATGAAATTATTGCTCTATTAAATCTCTGCAGTTCAGATGTGGAATGTTTTATGTTCACTCCTTGCTTTGCTTATCTCTGCAGGAAATGGAGAACAAGGAAAACCATATTCTATGACTGATGCTGAGCAAGTGGACCAGGCATACAGGGAAAATGGTTTTAATATTTTTGTGAGTGATAAAATTTCTTTAAACCGTTCTCTACCAGATATACGACATCCAAAGTAAGTATAGAATTTTCTTATGGTTGAAAATATGGAATTTCTTATTTCTATAATTTATTTTCCTGCATTTTCCCTTAAATTCCATACCAGCTAACACTAACATTTTTTGTTGTCAAAGTGAGTTTCAGCCGATGTATTAAATATGATATCTAATAGCATGACAACTAGAGTTATGCAAAAAAATTTTAATTTAAACAGTTTCATGTTTGAAACACACCTATTTGTATTTTAAACACTATTTTTAGTGTGAAACAAACACATTTTACTTGAAACACTCTTTCAAGATAAAAACAATCTCAGAATATTCAAAACAGCCTGTTCCATATTTCAGATGGAGCAATTTGCAGTCAGTATGGGGTGTTTCAGATATGAAAAATTGTGCACATTGCTGTTGGTGGGTAAAATTCAAGAACACAAGATATTGTGTAATATACACCAATTTCCATGGTTATCAATTGTTCTTTATGAATTGAAATAATATGCTGTTAATTGGATATTTAATATTTACATGAGATGATAGAAGTGATTTCTTTAGGTGCTGGAGCAGTGGTAATATTTTATAAATACTGATCAACATGGTAATTCTCTTCATCTTTAAGCTGCAATAGCAAGCTATATTTGGAACAACTTCCCAACACCAGTATAATAATCCCATTCCACAATGAAGGATGGTCCTCACTTCTTCGAACAGTGCATAGTGTTCTCAATCGCTCTCCTCCTCAACTGATAGCTGAGATTGTGCTGGTGGATGATTTCAGTGATAGAGGTACATCCAATGTATAATATATTTGCTCATACATTCATGACTCAGCCAAAACAATTGGATTATTTTGCACATACAATACATAAAATACATTTTAATGTTGGGCTTTTAAGTACTTCCTCTGTTTAATGTATCCTATCTGCCACACTTATTCATTTTTTAATGCTAAAGAAAACATTTACTAGAGTTAAAACTTTTTTTAAAAGAGTTGCAGAATTAAGTAAGACAGATGAACCATGCAGAATCAAAATTTCTGAATTAGATAATTATATGTGTGTTTTAATGGGCAGATATGTATTATTGAATTATATATTGTAATTTAACATAGTAAATGGTTTTTCTAATTTTGAGTAGTATTGTTTAACAATCTCGCTGGATCAGGACAAGCACACACATGTAGCCGATGTTCTATGTCATGTGGCAGGCATAATGTTGACAAGCATGAACAGAAGAATTGTACTCCTTTTCCTCTATTACTCAGTAGCAGCTCATATTCAAGGTAGATCTTCATGACCATAGAAGTAGGAAACAGTCATTAAGATCAGTGGTCATTGATAGCCCAATTCTCCATGAATTTATTCAGTTTCCTTTCTAATTTGATAGTATCACATTCCAAAGATTAATTGTGTATCATTTGTGGATGTATGTATAAAAGGCACCTTCTTTTACTATTCCTAAATTTCTCCCATTTAGTTTTAATAAATAATCCCACTTTTAACTTTGTAAGAGAAGGAGAAAATTCCCTATCCCAATTGTCCATACGATGCATATTTTAATATACATTTATCTCCCCTTACTGACCTTTACTCTGAATTAAAAAGCCATAATCACTGTGGTCTTTGCCCGTAGATAGCTGCTGAAGTCCTCTAACTGTTTTGATTACATTTTCTAGACCTTTCCCAGTACCACATTAATCTTTCTGAGATATGGTGGAAAGAACTGTACATAGTATTCCACATGCTATGGAATATATGATTGATATAGGGGCAAAACTATATCGACTTTTTTATTTCCTGTTCCTTTCATAATGATTTCAAGCTTAGAATTTATATCTTTACAGCTACTGTGCAGTGAAGTGACATTTTCATTGAACTATCCATCATGATTCCAAAATCCCTTTCTTGCTCAATCACTAACAGTTCAAATTCCATTAATATATGTGAAGCACGTGGTTTCTGGGACACTTTGCATTACTTTGCATTTGCTTGCACCGAACTATGCACAGCTTAAACCTAGGGGAGTTAGAAAAACACATGTTTTTAATGGCTATTTACATAATAACCTCTAAGACTCCCAGAGCTGTTAATGGACTTGATAAGTATATATTTTACAAAAAAAGTAATTAACTTTTGATGCCCTCATCCATATTGGAAAGACCCTTTTGGAACTCTTTCTTTTATTTTATTATCTTAAACAGTTTGGCATCAAATGTTTTCTTCTTGCCCATACTATTTATGAACAAATTAAATAGTCTTTGTCCCAACACAAGCCTACTTTGAGAATATCCTCAATCTGACATTTGTGTCAACTCTTTCTTGTTTTATAGCCTATTTTCAGACCAAAAATGTTTGCTCTCTTACTCAGTTGCTGCTGAAATTGTTTAGGAGTGATTGGTGAGAAACTTTATCAAACAATTTGGAACTACAAATACACATTATAGGATCATTTCTGCCTTTATGCTTCCTAATAATCTTAGAAACGACAACATGCTTAGTATGACCAGTTGCTTAGTGAGTGTTTGAAGTTACAATAGACCAGTAGAGGGTTCTAAAACTCGTTGCTACCGGTTCGTGTGCAGGTATGCACAGAAGTGTCCTGGGTGGCTGGGCAGAGCCTCCCGCCACCGCCGCTACTGGTTCGCCAAACCAGGAACAACCCACCGCTGCAATAGACCCCCTAAAAGGTGCTTGCAACCCAGTTCCAAAATTCCAATGGTTGGGGTTCCCCATAGTCATGTAACTGCATTTTGGATACTCAGCAAGTGGCCTACATTTATTGCCATTTGCAGAATCCCGCAGAATCCCACAGCCATATGACTATATTATATAGCATTTTTGCCCAAACTGGCGTTAATTTCAATTTCCCTGTAAAAGCGCTCCATAGTGAACAATTGCTTAATGGCCATAGTGTTTGCTTAGCAAACACTACAAAAAGTCATCTAATTGACTTGGGCACATGACCCGTTTTTTGACTGCCATGACTTGCCTGGCTCATTTACGGTCAGAGGTCGAAGACTGCCTGCATTTTCTCAGCTTTATGTTGTTGCTGTTCAGCTTCTAAAGCTGAGGTAGAATCCCCTTTTTAAACTTCATTTTTAATGCATCTTTTACCTTCATTTTGTTCCATGCAGAGCATCTCAAAAAGAGCTTGGAGGATTATATGGCCCATTTTCCGAAAGTTAGGATTCTTCGAACTAAGAAGAGAGAAGGGCTAATTAGAACTCGCATGCTCGGAGCTTCTGCAGCAATAGGAGATGTTATTACCTTCTTAGATTCCCACTGTGAAGCAAATGTGAACTGGTTGCCACCCCTTCTAGGTAAGAATCCTATTTGAAATGTAATTTCTGAATGATCAGTTGCAGATGCAGTGCCTTTTTGAACAACCAGAATCTGACATTATCCAAGCCTTCCAGTGGCAGAGTAAGATTTCCTTGACTTAACATTAGAATATCCACATACCTGTTAGTATTGTAGCATTCAAATTGCTATGTTTTTTTCCAATTCAGGGGATGGGGAATACGAGGATAATCAATTATTTCTTTTGTGCTCAATTGAAGGCTGATCTTCAATCATATTTCATTTTCACAATTATTCATTTGATTTACAGTACGTAGTATGTAGCCAAAATTAAAAATAAAATAAAACAGCCATACAAACAATGCAAACATTAAAACAGTTAAATGATTAAAATCTATACAGCATAATCACCAGGAGAGAGAAACAGTATTATGGGCTTCACACTCCTCACTAATCCCCAGACCAGATGGCAAAGCCAAAGCATCAGACCCTTCTGAAGTCTATCCAGATCAGGGCCAACCGGACATCAGCAGCAGAAATGTTCCTCCTCCAAGGTCCCACCAAATGAGACTTTCTAGTGGATGAAACCCACAACAATCATCTTCTGCTGGACCCGATGTCACTGGGGAGAGGAAGTCCCTTACATAATTTGGCCCTGTTTGTTTGTTTGTTTGTTTGTTTGTTTGTTTGTTTATTATTTAGGATTCTTATATGCTGCCCTACTCCCTGGGGACTCAGGGCGGCGTACAACATTTGAAGAATGACTAAACAATATAATTTAAAACATTTTAAAATGCATTTTAAAAACATACAAAATCTTACATACATGGGGGAGACCAAATGACGTTGTCTCAAAACCCCGTCTGCAGGAAGAGCCATGTCTTCACGGCTTTTCGGAAGGCCAGCAAGGTGGGGATAATTCGTATCTCTCGGGGGAGTTGGTTCCAGAGAGCAGGGGCGCCCACAGAGAAGGCCCTCCCCCTAGGCCCCGCCAGCTGACATTGTTTGGTTGACGGGACCTGGAGGAGACCCACTCTGTGGGACCTGACCGGTTGAAGGGAAGTATGAGGTAGAATGCGGTCCTGGAGGTAACCTGGTCCTAAGCCATGTAGGGCTTTAAAGATGATGATCAACACCTTGAATTGTACCCGGAGACCAATGGGCAGCCATGTCATGTAGGGCTTTATAAGTTACAAAGTTAATATCTAAGTTATATCATTATATTACTGTATATTATATTTATATTTATAATACAATATTAAGTTACATTGTAAGCTATAAAGCTTAGAAAGTACCTTGAATTGGACTGGGAAACAGATTGATAAATCAATTCATCTCGTAGAGCAGAGGTGTAATGTGTGTAAGTCTTAAGTGCACACATAATTGCTCATTCCATGGCATTGTGCACAAACTGAAGCTTCCAAATACTTTTCAAGAGTAGCCCCATGTAAAGTGAATTATAGTAATCCATGTGGGAGGGGACCAGAGTATGAGTGAGGGTGCATAGAGAGCGCAAAGGAGGATTGAGGAGGGTGCATGAGAATGTGCAAGAGCCACTACATGGGTCGAGGATGTACGAGGATACAAGAAGATGCATGACAAACACTTGATGGGTTGGGGAGGGTGTGTGAGGTTGGGGAGGGTGTGTGAGGTTGCAAGATAGATACAGTGAGGGTTGAAGGGTGCACAAGGTCAGGGTCAATGGAAACACAAAGGAGGTGAGGAAGAGGACACAGATGGGGGACACTTTTTCCAGTAACTTGCAACCTTTTCTGCTGTCCTCCCCATTGACTTTCTGGGGAAGCCAGAAGGGAAGGTTGCAAATGGTGATCTTGTGATTGTGGGTGCTTGGCACTAAGTGATGCAATCCAGTGGTGGTGTGCTTTACAACCACATTGCTTAGTGATAGAAAGTCCAGTCCCAATCAGCATCATTAACCAAGGACTGCCTGTGTTCTTTTTCTAAGATTCTTTTTTATGTTCTTCTGTAAGAGTGTTATATTGTTACAAATGAAAGTATAAAATAACAATTTTTTTAATTCCCCAGACCGCATTGCTCGAAATCGCAAAACTATTGTTTGTCCAATGATTGATGTCATTGATCATGACCATTTTGGCTATGAAACACAAGCTGGAGATGCAATGAGAGGAGCATTTGACTGGGAGATGTATTATAAGCGAATCCCAATTCCTCCTGAATTACAGAAACCTGATCCCAGTGACCCTTTTGAGTAAGTTCATGAGACAAAGTGAATACTTGCTTAACAAGCTAAGAGGTTGTAGGTTTTCAGACAGATGTAATTGCTAGATGTTCTTTCTTCTCTCTCCTCTAAAAAGAAAGGAAATCAACAAAGGTAAAAAATGAAGGTCAGTCACAAAATGGACAAAATAAATCATATAATTATATTATAGACTACTGTTCCTTGAAATAACACCCCCTTCCAGTTATCAAAAACATCCCCTTCCAGTTATCAAAATGTTTTCAATTTGGTTTCTCTTTGTTTCTATACAGTTGGCACAAAAGTCTTGTAGCAGAAGTGGTCTCTGTCTCTAAAAACATTATTTCCATTGTCTATTGGTATTCCCTCAATTATTGGGGTGAAGATTACACTCTCTACTAAGCATGAAGACAAATAGGAGTTTGAAAGTCTGTGTCAAAAATACTGTCGTTGTCATTTTTCCTTCTTCCACTGTAGCCAAGAATGTACCCCAGTCAAGAACATACCATTAAGAATGTAAATTTGTGATAGGTGGCATTGTTACATACTAACTGGTTTTCAGGTACAGATACTTAACACCAACAATTCTTCTAATTCCCTTGATCTGAGTTCTATCTCTACAGCTACAGTCTGTGTCCTTGTAAGAGGGAAATTTTGAAAAATAAAAGTCTAATATTTCTTGCCAAGTACAAGATTACACAGCTACTATCCAAAATATTAAAATACAGTGATCTCAATTCACAGTATTCACAGTGATCTCAATATAGAGACAATCCTCCCTTAACAAAAATAAACAGAGCTCCCTGGAAGTTTTGTCATGTAGTAAATCCTTGCAGTCATTAAGCAGATCATCATATGATCTGATTTGATTTTAGAACCATTTTAATTGGTTCTAAAACCATTTTTATTATGGTTATAAAGTGAGTCACAGTGATTGTTAAGCAAATCGTGGTTATTAAGTAATATATTCTCCCAAATACAGTATTTTTCAGAGTATAAGATGCACTTTTCCCCCCTAAAAGAGGGTGGAAATTTGGGTGCGTCTTATACACTGAATGTAGCCAAAAACGCGAGGCACGGAGGAGGTCTGTGACAATCCCTGCAGCCTGAAACAGCTGATTGGGAGGCCGATCCACCCACCAATCACCTGCTCGTGATGAATCAAGCTGCAACAATGTGCTGAAGCTGACCTGGCTGTTCGCAATTTGCTGCAAGGACTCAGAATTTGCAGCAGCAATCACATCCAGAAAGCGCACACAAGTAACTTGATTCAGCAGGATTCAATAACTTCTCTTTATATATAATACAGTATAATACATGAACTAAATATACAATACCAAAAGCAGGTTTTCCAACATGCAAAACCCAAGCAGAGGAGAGGAGTTTCAGTTTCAATTTTGAGCAGTAGACTAGTTTACAGCTCAGCACAGACTCAGAGCTGCATAGCTAAGCCACAGCCAGGCTCCTTGCTGTCTCCTTCCTTGTTGCTCACACAGCAAATACTGTTTCAAACAGCCTCAACTCTCTCACACACTGACAGGATGTTAGCCAGATGAGTACCGATGGATGCTGGTAGGCAGAGGCAGAATTTTTTTTTCTTATTTTCCTCCCCAAAAACTAAGATGTTCCTTATACTCCGGAGCGTCTTATACTCTTAAAATATACGGTAGGTGTTTCTTCCCAGAAACTGGCAAAAAATGTCACAAATCACATGATTGCAGGACGTTGCAACTGATTATAAATCCAACCAGTTGCCAAGCACCCAAAATATGATCATGTGACTGTGGGGGTGGCCGCAGCAGTCACAACTTCAAGGACGGGTTCTGAGTAACTTTTTGGGGGGGGGCTCATAGTAACTTTGAACCATCCTTAAGTGAGCACTGCCTGTATTATATCTGTTGGAAGTACAGTTATGTTTATTTTATGTAGTAAAATAATGTTAAACATAAAATATTTTAATGCTTACAGTTTTACCTCTACAGTTGTTTAATCGCCAGTTATGTTGTCATCTACTTCATTTTCCAATATTTATATTGAAAATTGCATTCCTTGTTGCAGTTCCAACTACTGTGTCAGCAAATTCTGTGTGCTAAAAGGGGACCAGCAGCTTTTTTTTAGTTCCATTCAATCATATCAATTCTTGGATACTGTCTAGACAAGTCCCTGCAGTTTCCTTAGCAAGGTTTTTCAGAAGTGGTTTGCTATTGGCTCCTTTCTGAGGCTGAGACGAAGGGACTGGCCCAAGGTCATTCTGCCAGCTTTGTGCCTAAGCAAGACTAGAACTCACGGTCTCCCAATTCCTAGCCTGATGCTTTAACCATTACACTAAACTGGCTCTCTACCAACGGTTTACACATATTATAACCAGGGGTGAGTTGCTCACTTACCCAGACCGGTGCGCTGCTCCGCGGTCCTTCATGCTTTGTGTGTGTGCACGCTGCGCGCGCGCACCCCCTCGCGCAATTTTGCTTCTGCGCATGCGTGGAAGCAAAATCACGCCGAAATCTCGCGAGGGGACGTGCGCATGCGCAGAAGCAAAATCTCACCGAAATCTCTCTTGCGCGCGCGTCCCCTCGTGAGATTTCGGCGCGATTTTGCTTCCGCGCATGCGCAGAAGCAAAATCGCCCAGAAATTCACAAAAAAGACATGGCAACGCGCGCGACTGCCCGGTGGAGACGGTACCGGAGCAGTCGCGCGCAAATTGGGTTCTCGGTGGGTCCCTACCGGAGCTACGCACTGGACCGCACCGGTAGGAACCCACCCCTGATTTTAATACATTTATATAACATACTTCATATATTATGTGCATAGACACTTAATATAAAATAAATTTGAACTGCATCTAGTTGTTAATTTTTTTCTTTTTTCCAGTAATTTCTCTTCTCCGTTTATTATAGAATATTTATTATATTATAGAATATTATAGAATATATATATTAAAGAATTCTATTCTATTCTATTCTATTATGTCCTTCATTCTCTGAAAGTTCAGCCCTAATTTTCTATATTCAGAGAATAGCAACAAACTTCAACAGACTCAGTGCTTTCTTCTCCGCTTTATGAATACATGGTCTTGCCATTCTGTTTTCTGCTGTTTCTGCTATAGTACATATTTGGCTTTTCTGAAACATAATTGCCTTCTCTTCCATCAATGAATACCAGTTTTCTGAGGGATCTCTCAAAGTTATGTATACCACTGTGGTTTGAATTAAGTCTGAAGAAAATCATTTTAAGGTTCTTCCTTTTTCTGCATGAAGCTGATAAAGAGAAAAAAGCAAAGAGTGGTGATAAAAAAAGAATAATATAGATTTACCCTGAGGGATCTTTATTTTCTTACAGAAAAAAATCTGGACATTAGTTTTTCTAGGTATTCAACTGCATAGAACTTGTTCAACAACTTCTACAGCTTAAAAGAATTCTTTATTACGTTCCCCCTTTCCTCGCATACTTCATGCGACTGGTTTTTCTAGGTTTGTTTTCAACTGTCATACCAATAACTGTTCTACATTTTTTCTTTCCTTCATTTTAATTTGTTTTGTTTTAGATGTTTTAACACATGTGTTTTCAGATGAGATGTCCCTCCTCCTTTCCTTCTAACTCTTCTGGCTTCAGCTCTGTATCTTAAAGGTTCCATTCCACAAGTACCAAGTTAGCAGGAACAACCTTCCGTCCTCATATAGGCACTCTTTACCCATTCTACCTTGGGAAGAAAATGATGCCATAGACCAGTGATGATGAACCTTGTTTTGCTCGGGTGCCAAAAGGGTGCGTGCATGCGCAATAGTGCGTGCATGTGTGCCCACACCCATAATGCAATGCCCTCCCCCACACACATGCATGCACAACCACCCTGGGCTGCCCCTCTGTGCATGAGCGCAGGCCTCACTGAAGCTTCCGGACAGGCCCGTTGGACCATTTGTCGCCCTCCCCAGGCTTCAGGAAAACCTCCAGAGCTTGTGGATGGCGAAAAATGGCCCAACAAGCCAACCGGAAGTTTGGAAACAAACTTCTGGTTGGCCCGTTGGCCCATTTTTCGCCATCCACAGACTCCGGAGTCTTTCCTGAAGCCTGGGGAGGGTGAAAATGGCCTCCTCCCCACCCTCCAGAAGGCCAAAAATCAGCTGGCCAGCACGCATATGCATGCTGGACCTGACATAGGGCAAAGCCTCATGTGCCCTCAGATATGGCTCCGCGTGCCAGCTGTGTCACCCGTGCCATAGGTTCGCCATCAAAGCCATAGACTCTCGTAGGTGATGTCAAACAATTACTGAACAGGCTTGCAAGAATCATCCAGCCTGTTTGTTAGCATCTATTTGGCATCAGGTTGTTAACAATATCAGACTTCTATAGTTTCTTTGACTTCCCCTAAAGTTCCTCTTGTGTGCCAGAAGTTGCTGTATAGTATAAATGACATTGTAATTGACGGATAGGAAATTATTCCTATCAAAGAGGTGATATAGGATCTTGCTTCCTTGAAGTCATTCTTACTTAGAAAATAAAACCAAGATTCAATTCTAATTAACAAAATATTTATTTCAGTACAAAAGTAACAAAAGAATACAAAAGCTACATTGTCTCAGCTAAGAAATCATGTCTGCCTCTGGCGAGGCTCACAGGAAAAGAAGGAAGGAGGAGACTCCTGGAATGCACACATGCGCAGTAATACATGTCACATGTCTGCTGATTAGAAAATACAGTAAACCTAGAAATAGTAGAGATGCTCAACTGGCAAATATTCACATCGTGACAGTAATCAAAGTGCAAAGTAGCCAAAGTGGGAAATAAAAGAAGAAGAAGAAGAAGAAGAAGAAGAAGAACTAAAATGCAATGTTAGAGTTGTACATGTAATTTAAGCAGACTTTACTTAAATATTTATAATATGGAGTTTAATTTTTCTCCTAAGGTCACCAGTTATGGCTGGAGGATTGTTTGCAGTTGATAGAAGATGGTTCTGGGAACTTGGAGGATATGATGCAGGCCTAGAAATATGGGGAGGAGAGCAGTATGAAATATCATTTAAGGTGAGTTATTGAAAAGATAATGTATAATAATTTAATGGAGTATGACTTGGTAAAAAAAAATACGTTTGTATATATAAAATTATTGAAAAAAGAAGAATTTAAGCAATTTAAAAATACTTGTTAAAATAATTAAAAATCTTGTTAAGAATCTAATGCTTCTGTTGAATTGCCTAATGACCCCTAATTTATGGTATCTGATTATTAGTATATGAGAGGTCAATTTTCCTGAAACTAAATGTTTTACATAAACATCAGACTAAATTAGTTAAGTGTACCAGGATTGTCACTATTTTAAATGCCACCTGTGCTCTGGTTTGATAGGTAAGAATAGAATTTTGAGTACTGAATCCCTACAGAAAAAAAAGTCTTAAAAAATACCTTATCCTTGTTCCCAAGCCAAAGTATTATTTATGTCTTAATGGACACAGTGTACTGGGTGTATTTCATTTGGGTAATATACTTAACAAAACATGGATAAATGGTAAATATCGTAAATACTATGTCTGTGACTCATTTTTCTATAACTGTCTGGTTTGGTACAGCAATCAAATAAGATAGGTACAGATGTTCAATAGATAGTTAGGTCTGCAGAAAAAACTATTTCAACCAGCCTGCCGTCTATTGAGGACCTGTATTCTGCATGGGTCAGAAAGAGGGTTGAGAAAATATCTACAAATCCCTCACATCCTGGACATAAACTATTTCAATTCCTCCCCTCGAGACACTGCTATAGAGCATTACATGCCAAAATAACTAGACACAGAGACAGTTCTTTTCCTTGTGCCATCACTCTGCTGAACACTTAATTTCCATAGTTCTGTCTTATGTCTAAGTATATTTCCATGTAGTATTGCTATACAGTAATCCCTCGCTATATCACGGTTCACTTTTCACGGTCTCGCTGCTTCACGGATTTGCATCGTGCATTGTGTTCTGCATTCTGATTGGCTGATTGGTAAAACAGCTTGCCAAGAGCAGTGAAATACACGTGAGGCCAGGGGTGAAATCCTCCCGGTTTGCACAGCTCAACAACCTGGTGGCGTTCGCGGTGCGGGGCTTCCCCCACCCGCTTCCCCCGCCCACCTGGATGTCGGCATCTGCGTTCTTTTGCCCTCTGCGCATGCGCAAAGCTGAAGTTACTACTTCACGGATTTCGCCTATCACGGGTTCTTTTTGGAACGTAACCCCAGCGAAAAATGAGGGATCACTGTATTTTATCCTTCTCATCTGTTCCACTACCTTCTCTATTGGTATCATTATTATGATTGTTATCCTTTGTTATTATGATTATTATTACTTTGTAATAATGTAATTGCATGTACACTGAGAGCTTATTTGAGAGAAATTCCTTGCGTGTCTAATCACACTTGGCCAAAAAGTATTCTATTCTATTCTATTCTATTCTATTCCACTTCCACTCCATTCCACTCCACTCCATTCGCCTTCCACATGTTCCCTCGGCTCTTCTCACAGACAGGTAAATTATTCATCTGTGACTGGTTTATAGTTAACTTTATTGTCTAAATTTTGAGCAATGCAATTATTACACATTATCTAACCATAAACTAATCTATTACAAACCTTGAATATAGTCTGGGTGTTTTATGGCAGTACAAAATAGTGTGACAAAGCCAGGTGGCAGAAAATAAGGTATTTTGTCTATCCATGGAAAAGCCAGTGGATACAGTATGTGCAGGGACTAACTGTAGCACATTTGCTATTTAACTTTTTTTTCTGAGTGAGCATGTTATCTAAATATACTGTAAGATCATACTGGTGTACTTTTACTATTAATTATGGTTTTAAAACAGTAAGCGTTTGAGTCATCATGGAAATGAAATAATATTCATACTATTACTTCACTTTAGAGAGTTTTTTCATGTATCACTAATCCACCGACTAATAAGAGTATATTTGTAAAGGAAGGCTAAGCTTAAGCAAATGGTTAAATTCTTATCACAGTTTTACATTAAAGATAAAAAGCTTTGGAAAGTAACCAATTAAATACCAGATAAATATTTTAATAGATGAATTGGTCTGTATGATTTGTAAATTTACTTGTTTATAATAAATGAAATTACTATTAACCTACTTGATTAGTTACTAAAAGTTAACTATTGGTTTGACAAACATCATTATTTAATTAAGAATATAAGTATTTTACAAATATTACTTTATTTTTCTCTATGTTTGAGCTTACCTCCACTTAATCCACTCGAGCTCATCCCAAGTATGTATGGTTGTTGAATGGGTATTGGAGGTTTTTAAATATTGTGTTTTTAATTTTTATATCTCTTTTTAATGTGATTTTTATGAATTGGTGTCTTGTATCTTTTCTGTTGTACGCCGCCCTGAGTCCTTCGGGAGTTGGGCGGCTTATAAGAACACCATAATAAATAAATAAATAAACAAATAAATAAAAAATAAATAAATAAATAAATAAATAAATAAATAAATAAATAAATAAATAAATAATAAATAATAAATAATAAATAATAAATAATAAATAAATAAATACCTCAGAAAAATATTAGTATGTCTACTTTAATAAGTCCTTTATCCATTTGAATGAGACAGTTTCAGCATGAATCCAGTGGGAGACTAGCAAAAACATTGCACTGTAGATAATTCAGTCTTACTAACAACAAGATGTAGCTCCCTTGATAATTATAATTTCTTGTCTTCGGTTTTGTCTGAATATTTTTTTCTGAATATAAACTGCTTAGTGTTGTTAGGATTCTATCAAACTACATTCATTTGGCAATTAATATGTAATAAATGAAATGTTCTTCCCATTGTTTATCTCCAAAAACAGTAATAAAGACATACTGAGGGTTTCTTATTTCCCCTTTGGTTCCATTTATCCATTTTACTATTGTGTATAAAGAAACGGTATAACACTGTAATTCTCTGTGGGAGAGGTACAAACAACATTCATCATTTCTAGTTGGACCTTTTCTAAAACAGTAGTTTCCAAGAGTGATGACAGTTCCTGGGAAAGTTCTTGGTTTCTGAAATGCTAGAGTAGGTATTCACTGCTTGATATTCAAGAAATAAAGCTACTTTATTCATTTGACTAGTTACACACAATATTTCAAAGAGTTTTGTTTCATGCCAGAAATGATAATTTATGGTGGGTTATATTCACTCTAATTAATCCCAGTTAATTCTATTTCTCTTCATTTGTGCAATAGAAAATGACATTTAACTGAAAGGGTATACTTTCAGAAATTAAGATCAATTAATGCATTCAACTGCGGTTGATAGAAGTCACTATTTTGATGAATTATAACAGAAAATCTCTAAAAAACACCCTTATTTTTTAAACTATGAAACTTTATCATCTTGTTTTAAGGATTCATTGACATATAAAATGATATTAAAAAATCGGCCTCTGAAGAACAGAATAAATTAAGTTTGGACAACTTCCAAAATAATGTTTTCTGTATTTTAAAGACCAAATTTGCAATGTGTGTTAAGCCAAATTATTCAGTTATTTGTCCTAATTAGCATTCTCCTTAGGGTAAGTTATGTTTATTAGTAAGTTTATGTTCATTATCCTCTTCAAACTTGATTTAGTCAAGATCAAAAATAATTAAAGATACATTGATAGAAGAAAGAGAAAGAAAAGAAAGAAAGAAAGAATCAAGTGAATTTAGACTTAGAATAACTTTGTCATTTTAAATGTACACTAATCAGCATACATTAAAATTAAATTTTGTTGCATACAACTCTCAAAGGATCACCACCTCCAATATACACTACCTAAACATGTCATAAATAAATAAATAAATAAATAAATAAATAAATAAATAAATAAATAAATAAATAAATAAATAAATAAATAAATATGCATATACCCTCATACCTACATATATTATATGACACAGAGAAACAACACAGTTTAGTTTGGATGTATACATGTACATGGCAAGAAAAATGAATTTTGCAAGATTACAGACGGATGGTATAGGGAACAAAGCTGTTACAGAATCTGGTAGTCCTGCTAGAAATACTTCGAAACCTCCTCCCAGAGGGGAACAACAAAAACAGACCGTAAAGTGGGTGTGTGCGGTCTCTAACAGTGCTTTGAACTCTAGGCACATAGCGCTTATAAGCAGTATCCTAAATAACGGGAAGCAAGCTTCCTAAAATCTTCTCCGCTGTCCTTACCACTCTCTGTATGGACTTTCTATCTGAGGCACTATTACTACCAAACCAAACATTGTTGCAGTTTGTTAAAATGCTCTCAATCGTGCATCTGTAAAAAGTGACCAGGACAGAAGGCGAAAAATGTGCTCTCCTCATCTGACACAGGAAATGCAGATGCTGGTTTGCACGCTTCACTAAGGATGATGTGTGGAGAAATCAGATTGTTAGTTATCTGCATTCCCAGATGCATAATACTGTTGACCACATCTACAGCTGCATCCTTGATATTGAGTGGAGTATGACTATGAATTTAGTTGCAAAGTGATAATATCTGAATAAGACACCATAAAATAGCTACGCTATTGAAGAGTGGTGATTCTGAGCCCCTGATTTTACTGAAAGTAAAAAGTAGATTTATACTTACAGTATGGTTTTTAAAGGGGGTCTTAATGTTTATAGGTCAGTATAAAGAATGGAAAGTTAGAAATTAAATCCTTATCTACTTTTTCCAGGCAGCTCGTTTTCTTTCTTCCATTCCTTTTTTCTGTTCTGACCCAGCTTCCTGAGAAAGGAACACAGCACAAACAGTGTCCGTACAAACCTTGTTTTAATAGTAACGGCTACTAATTGTCTTACTTAGCAGACATCCTAAATTCAAATAAAGTATAAACCAGTCTTTTCTGTGCAACAGCTATTAATTAGTCTCCTTAACAGTCCAAAAGTCCAAGCAAAAGAACACAAGTCTGACAAAGAGTCTTTCAGATAACAGCAGATAAACCACACGAACCTTAATGTTTTTGGCAAAACGCCCAGGAACAATTTGCAGGCAACTTTGACGATTTCAAATGGGAGCAAAACAGAGGTTTGAATTCAAAGACAAGGACTTGAAATGAACAAAGTTGCTTCCTGCAAATTCCTCAGTCGTTTTCATCACTTAAATAGGCTATGGGAGTGGCCAATTATCCCCAAGCCTTACTCCCAAGTAGTCCTTCTTCTCAGGAACCATTCCTGCCTTTTGGCAGCTCTGTGTACGCGTGCATTGAGAACAGGCTCCTCCTCCTCCTCTTCACTCATGGCAGCCTCTGGAGGTTCTGAAGGCCCTGGCTGAATCCCTGCCTCTGGCACTGAGCCTTCTCCAGACTCCTCGCTGCCCGACTCTGGTGCCAGCTACACAGGCTGCTGGCGAATCACAACACTAGCCTCCTCGCTGTCCGAATCTGCTGCCAGATGCACAGGCCGCTGGCGGACCACAACATTTCCCCCTCTTTTAACATTGTATCTGTTGCTGTCTTATTCAAATATGTATCTGCACTTAAATCCACTTCTCTGTTTTTTATTTATACAAATTTAATCTTTGTTTTGTTTTTTTATTTTAAATAAAATAATAAGTATAAAGATTTTTGTGCTTTTTCATTCAGTTCAGATGGATAATATTTGTATTGCACTTAGCATGGCAGAAGACTCCTAATGCAGATTTTATGTATTTAAATATCATTCATTTCTATTGAAATAGTATCATCATTGAAGCATGTATGAATGATGTCAGGGGACCTACATAGCCAATAGGAAGAATCTGACTGTAACAATGCTCTACTCAGATGTGGATACCTAATCCATGCCTTTAGGAATCATCTTATTTCCGTATATATACTGGGGAAGAAAAACTCCCTTTTATTTTAAAATACTGTATATTCACTATTAATATTCTAAAACAGAGCGAGTTTCATGTAGTGGTTCAAGTGCTGGCCTAGAAGTTCTAGTCCTGAGAGCTAGCTCTTTGGGCCAGTCATTTTCTCTCATCTCAACCCACCTTTTAAGGTTGTTCTTGTGGGGAAAATAGGATGAAGGAATATTAAGTATGTTTGTTACTTTGAGTTCCTTATAAAGTAACAAAAAGTGGATAAAAAATCTAATTAATTCAAAATTTTCTCCTTCAGGAAATGAATAGCATGTTATTGTTCAAATGGATAAGAATACAAAGAAACAAGAAAAAGTATTTAAAGATTAAAATGTATAACTTGATTGTAACAAGCAGAAATAAGTTTATATATGTATGTGTATTTGCTTAGTTGCATATGACAAAGCTATACTTGAATGGGAGCAGCAGAACAAAAACATCAATTGAAAATATGCCATCTGTATTTAAAGCCAAATTTCCATTTCTCTCTAAAAATTCAGTTACATTCTTCAGCATCTACTGTGTTTTTATAATAGGTCTAGTTTGCCTTCAGGATGTATATTTTCAATTCTCAATCACAATACCTTTTGTAACTGACAGTTCTTTCTACTAGTACCAAGTACTAACTTTGACCCTTTCTACTGAACCAGTTTTTTATCAAGTGAATAGCAGTTCTTATAGTTTACCTTCATCTTCAAGAAAATCACAAATCTTACATAGACTACTAGTGGCTTGATCCAGTTCCACTTCCTGAAACCACATTCATTTTACACTTTAATTCTTCCAGGTCCTTAAAGAACCTCGAAGTAATCAACTACTTCAGGTACCCAATGAGCTACCCAACAGCATTAATATACAGTAATTACTTGATATATGGACTTTCCAGTATTGTTTCTCTCAACTTATTGCTTCATCCAAAGACTCAACTACTGTAGGTAGGTCAGGATTCTCTTCACTGGTAGGTCATCCACATAAGCTCTATTATTGTGAGCCACCCATAATTCTGTTTAAGATGGGAGATCATACAAATATTTTAAGTTAACTAAATTTTTGGCCAAAAATGTGGGCCTTAGTCAGGTTTTTAACAAGCAAAATGATAAGAGAATTTTGCCCCTTAATACCACCAAGCACCCATAATAGAAAAGGGGGCTGAAAGGTTCACCCTTATCCTTTCAAGGAGGAGGTGGGATACATGTGCAGAACTCCCAATCTTGTTATAAAAGTGCCTTCTCATTTCCACAATTGCCTTTCTCTGAACCCCTACTGTAGCTCCCTCTGCTCAAGATCTCTAGAAACTTCAGGGGGGGGGGAGGGGGATAACAAAGGAATTTTCTATCATAAAATACCACTGGCAAACACTAAATAGAGAGTGCTAATGGATTATCGAGTTAATATTGCTTTTAAAAATTATTTTAAATTCACATGGTGGATGTAAATGTTGATGGATAGGTGGCAAAATTCATTTTAAGACACAATAACAATCCAAAGCTTGCAACGAAAATATTTAATCATTTGATTCACATACATGGGTCCTCATGTCTAGTGAAACAGACTATCTTTTTAAAGTAATGTTGAGATCTTAAACTGACCATCCATCTTCCAAGTCAGATTCCTACCACTCTAAGGAATCTCTGATGAGGAACAAAAACAATCTTCTTAGAATTTGACCACTGCTGTTGCTTCACAACCGTATATCATCAGTTTCAGAAGAAGAAGAAAAACTCATTGCCATCAACTCATTTTTCTCTTAGAAATTTACAAAACTTCCAGCTGACAATCACTATGATTATTATCAGAAATTGCCTTGGTTTTTCCAACATTATTTCCATTGCTGGTATTCCCTCAATTATTGGACTGAAGATTAAACTCTCTACAGGCATGAAGACAAATCGGTACTTGAAAGTCTGAGTCAAAAAAAGACTATCATTGTCATGATTATTTCTTGTACTAGCTTTGATGTACTCCAGTCAAAAACATAATCAAAATGTATATTTGTGTTGGTGATAGGCAGTTCCATAAATACCCAGGCCTAAGGCAGGATGCTCCAATTCATCATTCTTTTTATTTTCTTCTTACATCTTTGTATTAAACAATTTTTTAATTACAATTTAATGTTTATCTTCAGCCAGTCCTCAATCTCTTTATGGATCACTTTCTCCTACTGTTATAGTTATCAATATGCCCATATAGTCCCTGATGATGACACATTGTTGCTTAATGACTTTTAGATTGGATTCATAAAACACAAATGTTCCCATTTTCTAGACTTACACAATACAGTGAACCATAAACTAAACAAATATGTACGTAGTGCATTCATAATTGCATTTACAGCTTAAACAGTTGCTGAACTGTGCAAGTGTGTTGTGTAAACACATCCTTAAAGTAATTTTTGTTACAGTCAGTTGTATTTTTTGCTCCTAGATCTGATTTTCTTTTACTTCATAAAAAAATGTTGTTAATAAAACCAAGTATAGCCTTCTTGTCTAAAGTTGCTTCAGATTTCTATATTAGGCAGTTTATACTTGTAGCAAACATTGTAAATCTTAGCAAAGCATTACTTTGAAGAAATAAAAGTGTTTAAATAAAATAAAAATATGAAAGGTTAACATCCCCCCTTTTAATATTTTTATATATGAAGTTATTTTAGGATAAAAATTATAATGATTTTTTGGAGGAATTTGTTCTGGAATAAGCCTACATTTAATCCTTTTAGTAATTTCAAATGTAAATGGAGAAAATCTTAGTTATGTGAGAAGTTGATGATACCCACCAACTATCAGCATTTTCATAAGATACCTATCCCAGGTGATCCTGCTCAGCTTGCTGGTTGAATCATAATGCTACAGCATTTCTGTACAAAATCATTGAAGATTGCTCTATATACATTTCAAATATTATATCTTGGAAAGTTTTCTATTAATTTGATTTCTTCCTTAACCATGCATTAATACCCAAGGAGAAATCAGTAAATATTAATATTAACATATGTTTATTTATCAAATTTATTTGAGTGCCGATTCTGCGTGTTGTACACCTAAAGAAATATAAAATAATAAACATGTCAAACACAATCACATCAAACTTTTTTTTTAAAGCATACACTAGAAATTTGATCAGCAATGGAGCCACCTCAAGAATTTACCGGTCCTCTGAGTCCCCCAGACTAATGACAAAGCGAGGTCTTGAGGGACTTTTGGAAAATAAGGAAGGAATACATGTTCATTCTCTTCTTCAATGTCCTGTGATTGAACAAATGTAACAATCTTAGAATCATTATCTTTTGAAAAATAGGAAAATTAGAGCAAGATGAGCTAGAATTTATATTATTTAATGCAGACATCTGTTAGGAAAAAAGATCTGTCAGTTTTAACATAAGAAAAACAAATGGATCAGAATCATGTTCTCTTTTGCTTCTTATTTTGCCTCCACCATGAATACTGGGCAATATATAGCAAGAGAAATAGGTTCTCTGAGTTCTGTTTGCTATTCACTTTGCTTGGTTTTCATACAGCAAAGATCCGTCCCCAGACTTTTAAATAGGTAAAGACAGTTTCATGGTCTCACCCTTCCAAAAGCTGGTTTGAATAATAGTAATGGCTAAAAAAAGAAAATTATATTATGTGACTTATTTTCCATAGTGGATGGAGCTAACCTCCAAGAATGGGATGACACCGTCCCTTCAGCCATTGAGGGCTGAGTCTGTCAAATTGTATATCTTCGTCCTCCTGCCTTGATTCCCCCTCGTTGACTCAGTCCTCGGCCTGAATAGGATACGTGTTTTCCCGCTCCCATTCTTCAGAGGTGTTTTTCCACCACATCGGTCGAGTTCTGCACTGTGAGTTCTCCCCGGCTGACTTGCTTTCATCAAAGTCACTGGGTTGAGCGCGGCAAGGGCTTTGGCTCTTCCTGCTTGCAGAGCCTCGAGCCGAGGGCCATTGCCAAACGGGGGTTTTCCCTCCCAATTTTGGCCCCAGGAGCTTGCACTGCTTCCTTCTTTCCGGCTCTGTGTGAGGTGTAGCGGCCTGGCCTAGACTTCATTTGTAACGCTCGCCGTCACTGATCATGCTCAACTGTCACTGGAGCTGTTGCGCTTGTGTGACCAACAGCCAGGGGAGCCTTGCGCTCCGTTACCGCTCAGCTAGGGGGTGACAGCACGGACTTGGGCTACTGCCACAGAACCTATTGTGCTTGAGAGGCTCGCTGTCATCTACCCTCCGGTATAGGGGTTTTGGCCACACAGGCTGGCGTTCACCGCTCGTATTTCGGCTGAATATCTTGCCGCCAGACTCCACTCAATTGTCGGCTTCGCAAGAGGAGTTACATTCCTGGATTAAGCCTGCCTGCCTCATGCCCTTTCTGTAATGGGTGTGATCGAACTAAAACTGGCAGCCATTTTCAGTTGGTCACATTGTGAGGCGAGGCCATTCTGTGGGAGGGCAGCCATCTTGACTACACCGGTGGCCATTTTACACCAACCTAGACAGCCCAGTCGTTCTGGCAGCCATTTTGAGTGAGGCAGTGGCCATTTTAGGCCCACCCAGGCCCATTGAGAGTAGTGGTGGCCATTTTGTGACAGGACTGCGCCCATTTCAAATAGCCTGGGCCATTTTTGGCTTCTTATTGTGCCATTTTTTCCCTGTGGCCTAAGAATGGCAGAGGCTGGCAAGAGCAAGCACAAAAGCCACTCTGCCAAGAGCCAGCGTAGTCTGACTGCGGCCTCAGTCCAGGAGGCCTCTCTTGACATGGCCGGGTCGTCCTCTCATAGTGAGAGGACTCACCAACAGCATTCGTCTACTTCTTTCAACCCTGCCAAGGTCTCCAGGGCCACCCAGAAGGATGAAAGTCGCAGAGCTAAGGCACTGGACAAGATTTGTGCCAAGTCCAGCTGCAAAGACCAGAAACCTCATCATGCTTGCCCAGGTGGCTCTGCCTCAGTGATCAGGAGTGACCAGGATGTTGGCCAAGTTGAGGTGGCCTCTCTTCACCCCTCAAAAACTATGCCCTTGGACAATCCGGATCTAATTTGACAAATTGCTGGGGTTTCACTCTGATCTGGAGGAGGGCCAAATAGACCTGGACCTCTCCGATGATGAGGGTCTCGCTCCGGAGCCTCTGGCCTCTTTGGGCCTATTCCAGGCTGGCCTTTTCAAGTTGCTTGTTTAAAACGAAGAATGCAGCCAATTTTGGGTCGTCTTCCTCAGGGAAGTCTGAGGACTCCCCTGTTTGAGGAGACCACTTCTGAAGCAGAGGTGATACCAACGCGTGGTGCCACAGACTGGGGAAGCCAGCCAGACTTAGCCCTCCCAACGGACAGACTGCTTTGGTATGTCCCATTCTTGGAGGTTAGCTCCCCCCACTATGGAGAAGGGGCATTAGACTTATCTGATATGTCTCTTCTCGTAGGGTGGAGCTAACCTCCAATCCCGCCCAAAGTTAGTCTGGTCTGGACTTCGGGACATCAAATTGTGATCTTCTTTGTTTTTGACTTGGGAGCTACACGCCGAGTCTATCCATCATCCTTCATCAAAGAAGGGGAATCAAGGCAGGAGAACGAAGATATACAATTTGACAGACTCATTGGCTGAAGGGACGGTGTCATCCCATTCTTAGAGGTTAGCTCCACCCTATGAGAAGAGGTGTATCAGGTAAGACCGACTCCCCTTCTAAACCACATACTGTATTTTTCGGACTATAAGACGCACTGGACTATAAGACTCACCAAAATTTCGAAGAGGTAAACAAGAAAAAAATGTTTTTGCCCTCCCCATGTCCCAGGAGCTCTCTGCAAGCCTCCCAAACCCTCTGCATGTCCTGTTTTTGCAAAAAATGGCCTGTTTTTCGCAAAACTGGGATGTGCAGAGAGTTTGGGAGACCTGCAGTGTGCTCCTGGGGGCTGGGGAGGGCAAAAATGCTCCCATTTTGTGAAAAACAGGCCCCATTTTTCACCTTCCAAACCCCCCACGCATCTCGTTTTTGCCCTCCCCAGCCCCCAGGAGCACTCTGCAGGCCTCCCAAACCCTCTGCGCATCCCGTTTTCATGAAAAACGGGCCTGTTTTTGGCAAAAATGGGACATGTGGGGCAGGGTTTCGGGAGGCCAAAAATTGCTGTATTCGGTATATAAGACACACCAACATTTCCACCCTCCTTAAGGGGGGGGGGAAGTGCGTCTTATACTCCAAAAAGTACGGTAATAAAGTAGAACACTGATTCCCAAATCTGGCAGCTTTTAGAATTCTTCCTCTTTGAAAATTGTCAAAGTTGGGAAACATTGACACAGAACAACAGTTATTGTAAAACTATGACTTGCAACCTTATCCTTATTTATAATTTCTTGTCAAGATATACCAACTTACCATCTTTGATTCTTGTTCTTGTATACATCAGCTTACACCCTTGCATGATGACCTCAAAAATATAGTTTTACTTAAGAATAATTAACTAGAAAACTGCATTCAACTACAGTCAGTTGCACTAAAAACAAAATTAAACCATTACATGCCATTTTGCCAGTTACCGGTAGTACGATTACAGTAAAACTGCTAATAGATTTTTAGAGATAAGTATTAAGCTAATCTACCATGTTCATTTATATTTCCTAAACTTTCAGAGAGGAGCTGCTATTATTGTATTTATCTCTTGTATTGTCGGCTTTGCAATAGAATCCAATACCACATTGTAATGTTTATTTTTGTATAAAAAGGAAATGATGTCAAAAAAATGACCAATATATTGTCTGAGGATAGCTTTCAGATTATGAGGCACAAACAATTTTGTGAGACAGTATATTAATTTTGAATGCTTCAGTGAATAGCATGCTGCTTCATGGAAAGGTACAATCAAAGGAGATTTATTTCAAGAACTACCGTTTGTCTGATACTTGCTCTTTTTCTTCTTCAGTAATGTTTAATTCAGCCTTTTGCTTTTTTTTCCTTCTACAGTAATGTAACGTGATACTCATTTCCACTGGTTTCTTTTTTAAGGAGCTACTCATTTTCTTGTAATGAAATTTGTCATAAAATGAATCAAAGCAGCAATAAAAATGAATAGGAAGCCTGCTTTTGAAATTATATTTATATGTGTTATAGTAGAAAGCATTTTTAGAACATGGAGTTTAGCTAGTTAAGAGTTAAGTAAAGAGATTTGTAATATTTTAGCATGAACTTATAAATAATTCACCTAGTTCCGTGATGGCGAACCTATGGCACGGGTGCCACAAGTGGCACGCGGAGCCATATCGGTGGGCACGCGAGCTCAGGTCCGGCGCGCATGTGTGCACCGGCCGGCTGATTTTCGGGCCTTCTGGGCCCACTGGGAGTCAGGAAACAGGTTGTTTCCAGCCTCCAGAGGGGGTGGAGAAGGCTGTTTTCACCCTCCCCAGGCTCCTAGAAAGGCTCTGGAGCCTGGGAAGAGCGAAAAATGGGCGTGCCATTGCATGCTGGGAGCAGGGGGGGGTCATGCGCACATGCGCGGGGATGCATGGAATTATGGGTGTGGGCACGCACACATGTGATCCCCCGCATTCCCCCCCCTTTTGGCACGCGAACCAAAAAAGGTTCGCCATCACTGACCTAGTTTATAGGTTAATGGCAGACAGGTGTTTAAGTGTGGGCTTGTTCTGCAAGCTAAGTTGCCATTTAATCTGAATTTTACTCTGGCTGAGGCTCTTCCCCTTGTCTCCCAAGCTCTTTTCCATGTATTGGAAAAGTATGTGGAAGAGGAGACTCTGTCTGATTTTGACCTCTAGGGAATGCCATCTGGAAGATTCCTAAGAGCCGCCGTCTCTGGGTCTGCATTCTTTCTGTGAAGAACATTCCCCTAAACACTAGACTAGCCCCAACTCTTCTGGCTTTCTGTAGGCAAATAAGATCTGACTGTTTCAATATGCTTTTGGATCTGAGAAGCTGTTTTGGTCCTTCTGGAGGATGAATACTTACATATATATATATATTAGAGCTGTTCCTCATTGTCAGGTATTACTGGTGTTGTTGTGGATTGCTTTGATCCTTTTACTATTTGTAGCTCCATAAGCTGATCATAGTTAAAATTGGAGAGGCATACAAGCTTAGTAAATATAAACCCCAAGATGCAATTTACTACTTGGGGTTTTTTTTTTTTTTTGTGGGAGGTTATCAGTTAACACGCTTGACCACAGCGAAAGGCCATTTTTATTTTTCAAGAATGGATATATGCTTATGGGCATAAGTTATACTTTTATACACCAGATTCCCTAACCAGCCGGTATCTTCTTGCTCCGATACTATTCTCCACAACTGAATTGTGGATCTATGTAGGATTTATTTCTGAAATTTATGTTCCCAAATCTTGGGGTTTTCCTGTTATGGTAGTTTCTTTGTTTAAATTACATGCTTTGAATATGAATTTGGAACACCAAGTACATTAATAGACCTAGAAATAAAATAATTTTCATTCCAATCTGATCCTATAAGAATCAACTTAAGCGTTTTTTAAACTACATTGAATTCTCAAACTGAAAAATACAAATTGTAGACACAACCTAAGGAAAAAGTCAGTCAGTTTATTTTAATGATTTTTAGCATTTTTTTCCAGGCTTTAAAATGGTCAAAGAATATGTTTCTGAAATGCAGTGGTCCACATTTCATAGATTGTATGAAATATTGGATAAAGTATAAAATGTCAGATTTTCAAAAAGAAAAGTTCACCTTAATATTAAATAAAATGAACATATATAAAACTATGTAGGATAAGTTTTTCAATGGGAAACAACAACTGATGAAAGCAGAATGAAGAAACATGTAGTCAAGCAGCATTCTGCAAGCTTGTTTAAATGTTCTTGTACTAGTTTATCTATTCATGATGTTTCTCTATCTTAAAGGCTATACTTTGCATTCAAGAATTACTTAAAACGTAAGAGTGCTGTCAACTCCCAAAGCCAGTATTACATTTTTATTGCTATTAATATTAAAATATTATTTTAATTCATAAAATGGCTTCAGGGACAGCTCACTATTGAATTTCTTTTGCAAAATGAAAGCTCACAAAATGAAGTTTTCAGCATTTCAGTGTTAGCCATCTAACAAGACTTTCATTGGAAAGTTTGCCATATTAAGAAGAAAACCTTTAAAATCATTTTGTAGCTCATTAGTTTATAAATAAATGCATATTTATATTCTATAACTGATAATAACACACTTAAACTGTTTTAAAGTGTGCTATTATTAGTCAAAGTATTGAAATATAATTTAAGTCTATTGGAAGGAATATACTAAACAAAAGCTGTACTTCAATTAGACCAGTGCTTCCCAAATGAAGCTAAATTACCCAAAACTGGGTTAAAATGTTTTCTCTGGGTAACGACACAAAAACCTATTACCCAATCACATAGGAACATTAAAATTGATTTAAAGTGTTTTACCTACATTGAATATAAGACTTTCCGATAAAGAGTTTTGAGTAATGAAGGAAAACATTTTGGGAAGCACTGACATAGACTGACAGAAGTTACATCCATACAAGTATGAAAGAATGTTCATACAGAATTGACAAAGATTCAGGAATAATAAATTTCTTGATCAAATGTAGATATTACTGGGATGATAACTGCAAGTACTAGTCAAGCTAATTGAGGCTCAGTTTTAAATTCAGTATTAAATTTGTCAGTACCCAATTTATTTGTTCATTTTCTAGGTCACCCAATTCTCAATCACTTTGGGTGGCTTATACGTCTTTTTAAAAAGCATAAAACACATGCACACACACAAAGAATCATTAATAGAGAATAGAATAGAACAGAACAGAACAGAACAGAACAGAACAGAACAGAACAGAACAGAATTCTTTATTGGCCAAGTGCGATTGGACACACAAGGAATTTGTCTTTGGTGCATATGCTCTCAGTGTACATAAAAGAAAAGATACGTTTGTCAAGAATCATGAGGTACAATACTTAATGATTGTCACAGGGTACAAATAAGAAATCAGGAAACAATATTAATATAAATCGTAAGGGTACAAGCAACAAGTTATAGTCATACAGTCATAAGTGGAAGGAGATGGGTGATAGGAACGATGAGAAGACTAATAGTAATAGAAATGCAGCCTTAGTGAATAGTTTGACAGTGGTGAGGGAATTATTTGTTTAGCAGAGTGATGGCGTTCGGGGAAAAACTGTTCTTGTGTCTAGTTGTCTTGGTGTGTAGTGCTCTATCGCATCGGTTTGAGGGTAGGAGTTGAAACAATTTATGTCCAGGATGCAAGGGGTCAGTAAATATTTTCACGGCCCTCTTTTTGACTCGTGCAGTATACAGGTTCTCAATGGAAGGCAGGTTGGCAGGAATTGTTTTTTCTACAGTTCTGATTATTCTCTGAAGTCTGTGTCTGTCTTGTTGGGATGCAGAACCAAACCAGACAGTTATAGAGGTGCAGATGACAGACTCAATAATTCCTCTGTAGAACTATATCAGCATCTCCTTGGGCAGTTTGAGCTTCCTGAGTTGGCGCAGAAAGAACATTCTTTGTTGTGCTTTTTTTGATGACGTTTTTGATATTAGGTGACCATTTTAGGTCTTGAGATATGATAGAACCTAGAAATTTGAAGGTCTCTACTGTTGATACTGTGTTGTCTAGTATTGTAAGAGGTGGTAGAATGGGGGGAATGGGACTTTTCTCCTCCTCTGCTTGGCCGCGCCCATTTCGTCCCCAGGCTTCTGCCCCCAATCATTCCGGTGCTGCCTTTTCTCCTTGGCCCATTCACCGAAAGGGCCCAAAAGCCTGTTCACTCTGGCCTTTTGGGCGCTTGGGACACTTTGCCCCCAGCCAATCAGAGGAGCAAGAATCCCACCCCCTTGGAAGCAGCCTTTTTAGGAGAAGGGACTGGGACTGGTTACATTTACTTCTGAGGAAATGTCAGAAAAGGATCGGCCAGGTGCACGTGGGGGGGAAGGATCCTGTTGCTAGATCGAATATCTCTGTTTTTTAAAAAAAATCTGGGACAAAAGGGAGGGGATAACCTTCCTTCCTCTCTCTCCCCCCCCCCCGTGTGTGTGTGTGTGTGTGTGTGTGTGCGCGCGTAGCCTTCCTCTCTCTCCCCCCCCATGTGTGTGTATGTAGCCTTCCTCCCTCTCTTCCCCCCTGTGTGTGTGTGTGTGTGTGTGTAGCCTTCCCTCCACCCTCCATCCCGCACACAGCTGGGGAAGAGAGAGAGGGGGGAGGAAAGCTATGGGGACGGGGAACGGGGACGGGGACTGGTTACATTGACTTCAGAGGAAATGTCAAAACAAGGATCGGCCAGGTGCACGTGGGGGGGGGGAAGGATCCCGTTGTCTGTTGCTAGATCGAATCTCTCTCTCTCTCTCTCTCTCTCTCTCTCTCTCTCTCTCTCTCTCTCTCTCTCTCTCTCTTAAAATCTGGGAGCCTTCCTTCTCCCCCCCTCTCTCTTTTAAATCTGGGACGAACGGGAGGGGGTAGCCTTCCTCCCTCTCCCTCTCTTCCCCCCCCCTGTGTGTGTGTGTGTGTGTGTGTGTGTGTGTGTGTAGCCTTCCCTCCACCCTCCATCCCGCACACAGCTGGGGAAGAGTGGGGGGAAGACTACCCCCTCCCGTGCAAACGTGATGCAAACACAGCGGCCGGGAGAAGCCTACCAAACTTCAGAAATTGTAAACAACACGTGGAAACCCCTCCACCCCCCTCTTCCCATCTCCCCTTAAGCAGAACGGTCATCCCCACTGCCTCCCCTCCACCAAGCAGACCTATTATTGTCCCTTCCTTTGCCACCGCTTCAGCTCTCGCTTGAGATTCCAGACGTCTTTGGGGCAGGCCACCAACACTTCCCTCCTCCTCCTCCTCCTTTGGAGCCAACTGGCTAGTGCCGCACAACGACCCTCCGAGCAGGCGAAGGAAGACGGCAGCTGCTTCATTCAACACCTATTCGCGGCCCGGGAAAGGGAGTTCCCATCTTCCTCCTCCACCAACATTTCCTCCTCCTCCTCCTATCCGCCGCGCGAGCCTAGAGACACTCCAACTCTGCCTCTCTCCGTGCGCCTTCTCTCTCATGGCTTTTGGACCCATCCAGTCCTGCTTCTTCTCTCTGGCCGCTACTCAGCCCAGCTCTCTCTTTCAGACTCTCCTCAGGCCCGTAAGGGTAAGAGGAAGTCTCATAACGGCTTTTCCTGTCCCGTCGCCTTCTTCCCTCGGTGCCTTTTCCTCCATCCGAAAAGCCATCCCGCCACCCCCACACCGCACACGGGGGGGAGAGAGGGAGGGAGGGAGGAAGGCTACACACACACACACACACACCCGCACTCGGGGGAAGAAAGAGAGAGAGAGAGGCAGGCTACACACCACACACACACACACCGTTCCTAGCCAATTGCTGCAGTGAGGTGACAACCAGTTGGCACTTACTTCAGGGGTCGTCTATTAGGAGCAGCCCACCCACCCCTTTGCACACTACGCCTGACTTCCCAGCGGAGCCCACCTTCCTGAGGCTGGCTTCTGTCTCTCGAAATTTTCCTCCCTTTTCTTGGCTCCCTTTTCTTCGGCCGCAAGAACTTATGTGACACACGCCACTCTTTCTCCCATCCTGGTTCATCCATTATCCAATGGCCCCAGGGGAGGCTGTGGCCGAGATGCATGTAGTCTCTGACTCGGAAATATGCCGGCGAATCTCCGTCCGGGTTCGCAGCACGACTTGGGGAGGGGTGTGTGTGTGTGTGTGTGTGTGTGTGTGTGTGTGTGTGTGAGAGAGAGAGAGAGAGAGAGAGAGAGAGAGTGAGTGAGTGAGTGAGGGGGGAGACGTCTTGTAAAATGGGACGGATAAAAACGAGCAGGAACATCTTGTTCGACAGAGTGATCTGGCATGATGAAGCCTCTCTAAAGAAAGTTCTTCTACCTCCCCTGTTGGGGGCGAACCCAGCTAAAAATGCCTGTGTGTCTTGACTTCCAGTGATTACTTGCGAATAGGTGTAAAAGTGGTTCTCTAAAACGACCTTACCAGTGTGTTTACTCAGAAGTAAGTCTTACTGTATAGAAGTTTGTCTTGCCCAACGTGTAGAGAATTATACTCTCACTATTACTGCAAAATAAGTGTATTGAGGCTTTCTCTTGCTTTAAGAGAAAGCTTGCTTGAAAAAGGGGGTGGGATTCTTGCTCCTCTGATTGGCTGGCGGCAAAGTGTCCCGTGCGTCCAAAAGCCCAGGGTGAACTGGCTTTTTGGCCTGTTCGGTGAACGGGCCAAGGAGAAAAGGCAGCGCCGGAATGATTGGGGGCGAAAGCCTGGGGACGAAATGGGCGCGGCCAAGTGGAGGAGGAGAATAGTCATAGACCCTAGAATGGGAGGGTTTCTCCTAAAGTCTACCACCATTTCTACAGTTTTGAGTGTGTTCAGTTCCAGATTGTTCCGGTCGCACCACGAGGCTAGTTGTTCAACCACCCGTCTGTATGCGGTTTCATCATTGTCTCGAATAAGACCAATCACTGTTGTATCATCTGCAAACTTCAGTAGTTTGACAGATGGATCGTTTGAGATGCAGTCATTGGTATATAGAGAGAAGTGAAGTGGTGAGAGCACACAGCCTTGGGGGGCCTCTGTGCTAATTGTACAGGTATCTGATGTGATTTTGCCTAGCTTCACCTGTTGCTTCCTGTCTGTTAGGAAGCTTGTGATCCACTTACAAGTGTGTTCAGGTACCGCTAGCTGATTTAGTTTAGTTAGAAAAATGTCTGGTATGATGGTATTGAATGCTGAACTAAAGTCTACAAAGAGGACCCTTGCGTAGGTCTTTGGAGATTCAAGAGGTTGTAGGATGTAGTGCAGAGCCATATTAACAGCAGCATCTGTCGATCTATTTGCTCAGTATGCAAATTGCAGGGGGTCTAACAGTGGATCTGTGATGGTTTTCAAGTGGGACATCACTAGCCTTTCAAAGGTTTTCATAACCAAAAATATTAGAGCAACTGGTCTGTAGTCATTCAGTTCCTTGATGGAGGGCTTCTTCGGCACTGGGATGATAGTGGAGCATTTGAAGCAAGAAGGAACATGGCATATCTCTAGTGATTTGTTGAAGATTTGGGTGAAGATGGGGACCAATTGGTCAGCACAGACTTTTAAGTAAGAAGGAGTTATCTTGTCTGGGCCTGGTGCTTTTCCTGGCTTCTGCCTGTGAAATAGATCTTGCACTTCCTTTTCTGTGACCACCAGGGGTTGTGAACCCAATAGGATGGGGTCAGTTGTAGGAGGTTTGGCTGTTGTTGGTGTGTCTGGGAGGGAGGTTGTGGAGATAGGTGGCTGTAGTTTCCTTTCAAACCTGCAGTAGAACACGTTCATCTGCCAGTTGCTGATTTCCTTCAGCTTGGGAAAGAGGTTTGCTGTAACCGGTGATGTTTTTAAGAGTTTTCCACATGTTTGCTGGTTCATTTGTTGAGAACTGATTCCTTAGCTTTTCAGAGTAGCTTCTTTTTGCTGCTCTGATCTCCCTTGTTAATACATTTCTGGCCTGATTGTACAGCATTCTATCACCTTTTCTGTAGGATTCCTCTTTGGAATGACGTAGCTGCTTAAGTTTAGCCGTGAACCAAGGTTTATTATTACTGTATATTCGCAAGTTCCTGGTCGGTACACATAGGTCTTCACAGAAGCTGACATATGATGTTACAGTATCTGTGAGTTCATCCAGGTCTGCAGCGGTATCTTCAAAAATATTCCAGTCCATGCAGTCAAAGCAAGCCTGTAGCTTTAACTTTGCCTCTTCAGTCCAAGTCCTCACTAATTTAATTGTTGGTTTCGTGGCTTTAAATCTTTGTCTGTAAGCAAGTACAAGGTGAATCATGCAATGATTAGAGTGGCCCACAGCTGCTCGTGGTAAGGACCGATAAGCATCTTTTAGTGTTGTGTAGCAGTGGTCTAAAGTATTCTTGCCTCTGGTGGGACAATTGACATGCTGAAAATAGAAATGATGAGAACTCACGTAGAGAATAAAAAGGTTTGCAGTTGATAAGTAAAGACTCTGAAGTTTTCATCACAGAATTTGTGTATTATAGTTATGTCCTGAGACCAGCTGTTGTTGATATATATATACATAAGGCTCCTCCCTTTCCCCCCCCCCATAGTTCTACAATCCTGTCTGCTCTAAGTATCTGAAACCCATATGCATTCTATTGTCATCAATTTCCTCGTTTAGCCAGGATTTAATAAAGCATAGGGCAGATGCGTTGTAAAAATCAGAATTGCATCTGTTTAAAAGGAGTATTTCATCCAACTTATTAGCAAGTGAACGTAAATTGGTAAGAAATAATTCCCTTATTCCTTAGTCTATTTAAAATTCCCTCCCTTTTACCTCTTCGTCTGTGCCATCTGCGTTTGCTTTTTGGTGATCCATAGTTCCGGGGAATTAGCTTCCTCTTGTGTTAGAATCTCCTCCGCGTTTGTAAAGACAGGTGAGGGTGAGGTTACAGAGAGCTGCTCCTTAAAGAAATGTTCCTTAATTCTTAGCAGATGGTCTCATGAGTAATAGCTCTAAAACCAATATAAAACCAAAGAAACTCCACCCAGCCTTCTGGTAATAATTGTCTAGCAATTTTTGGGCCTTAGCAAAGGCAAAAGTGGGAAATAATTATCTAATATAGGTTAGATAAGTTCCTAATCACTAAGCAATTAATTGCTAATTAAAAGAACAAGTAGTCGTCACTTAATAACCCTAGTTGGGACCAGAAACTCTGTTGTTAAGCAAAACATTATGTGACTGCTCTGCTTAACAACACACCTATACCTGACCCATCTATCACAAGACCCACTGACCACACAAAGCCCTTATAAACAGAAGAACACTGAGATCCCGTAAACTCTGCTGAAGATGTTACCTACCCTGGTAATGAAATGTTCAGAAACCAACCCACAAGCTCAGAGAACGAACCTTCTCCCTCAATTAGATATTTGGGAATTACAAAACATGTATTAGATGATTGAATTTACCTGTATATAAAAGGTCAGTATTTTTGAGATAAATTGACATAAGGCAAATTATGCATTAGAAACCTTATTTTCCAATTAGTTTAGGGGTATGTGTTATAGCCTGATATCTTTATAACATACTGTTGACTTAAGTAATTTTAGATGCAGTACATATTACTATGAAAGGGTACAAAACAATATATAAGGTCTAAATGTATTTTGCTGAAATAACAATATCTCTGCTTTCAAAAGCTTTGATTCCCATCATAGTAAAAAAATTGAATTGTACATATTCTTTCTCCTATTTCACAGGTCTGGATGTGTGGAGGTCGCATGGAAGATATACCTTGTTCTCGAGTTGGCCACATTTATAGAAAATATGTCCCTTATAAGGTTCCAACAGGAGTCAGTTTAGCTAGGGTAAGAAGCTATCTTGCTGTGCTGTTCTTACATCTTCACAATGGAGCATTTTTTTAAAAAACCATCCACTTGAACTGTGGTAAAAATTGTTATTGTTAACACAGGAAACCTGTTCTTGTGCCTTTTATTTTAAAAATTCATGTTTCTTTAAGCAGAAGATAGGTAAGTTAAGGAAAATGCATTAGTAAGAGGTTTGAAGGTCTAAATCTACTGTTAAACTCATGCAAAATTCATATCATTATTAAGTGTTCACATACACAATTAAGATAAAGAACTTACCATTTTTTTAGAATATTTGAAAATATGCTCCAACGAAAAATTTAGTCACTACCTAACTATAAATTCAAGATTTCCTTTTCAGTTTGTAAATATTTATTTTAAAAGATATTTTACTTCCTGTTGAAAATTAACATATCTTAAAATGTGGTTAGAGGCTCCCTCTTGTGGGAAAAGGAGTAATGGGAAAATTCCTTTAATAACTTTTAAACATATTATACATTCTCTTATTGACTCCCTATATTACAAGCCTAGTTTTAAAATATTTTATCTGTTGAAGAGTTTAGTATTAAATTTTAATCAATTTTAGTGGATTTACTCAGTCTTATAATTTTATTATGAAATAGTGTATCTTGAATTGTACAAAATGAAGTTGCCTTTGAGTCAAGCTGGCAATGTATACATCAGCCAAATACTGTGGTGAGATCAGTGTCTATCTAAAATACATTATTTAACCTTTTAACATAGTCAATCTCCTGTATGTGCCAATAATAAAGAAATATTAAGTAGAGAAGAGTTGCTTATCACTAGTTGTTCTGATCCTGTCCGTTACCATTAGCCATTTTTTTATTTTCCTTTCCTTCCTATTTATCAAGATAATTTTTTATTTTTATTTTCATTTAAAAATATTGGAATCTTGTAGAACTTGAAACGGGTGGCTGAAGTGTGGATGGATGAATATGCAGAATACATTTATCAAAGGAGACCCGAATATCGACATCTGTCTGCAGGGGATGTGACTGCTCAGAAAGAACTTCGTATTAAACTCAACTGCAAAAATTTCAAGTGGTTTATGAATGAAGTTGCTTGGGACTTGGGAAAGTTCTACCCACCTGTGGAACCTCCAGCAGCTGCCTGGGGAGAGGTTAGTTTATTAAAGTCACTCAGCCCATTTATCTACACTTTAGCATACGGTTGCAGATTTATTTATTTATTTATTTATTTTGTTATTTATTTATTTTATTTATTTATTTATATATATTTCTATGCTGCCCAATTCCCAAAGGACTCTGGGCGGCTCACAGCAAGAAGAAACATAAATAACATATCAATGTAAAAGAATTAAAAAGAGCAGATTAAAAACATTACAGTCATCCAACATTCATGGGCTGACCTCGTCTATCATCGCCAAAGGTCAATGGCGGAGAGGACTGAGCCCTGAGGCACCCCGCAAACGAGGGCTCTAGGTGTCGACCTCTGCCCTCCAGCCAACACCGACTGCGACCAATCAGAGAGATAGGAGGAGAACCACCGTAATACGGTGCCTCCCACTCCCAGTTCCCCTAGTCGGTGCAGAAGGATACCATTGTCAATGGTATCGAAAGCAGCTGAGAGGTCAAGTAGCACCAAGATAGAGGAATGACCCCCATCTCGGGCTCGCCAGAGATCATCCATCAGAGTGACCAAAGCAGTTTATTTAATTAATTTAATTTAATTAAAAGTTCTTATAGGCCACCCAATCCCGTAGGACTCAGTTTCTGTGCTGTAGCCAGGCCTGAAACCCGATTGAAAAGGGTCTAGATAATCCGTTTCATCCAATAACCGTTGGAGTTGGAGCACCACCACTTTCTCTACAACCTTTCTCACAAAGGGTAGGTTGGAGACTGGACGAAAGTTTTTTAATTCTGCTGGATCCAGGGAGGGCTTCTTGAGGAGGGGCCTCACCACCGCCACCTTCGGTGGTTGTGGGACAGACCCCTCCCTCAAAGAGGCATTAACCAAAACCTGGAGCCAGCCTTGTGTCACCTCCCTGCTGGACGAGACCAGCCAGGAGGGGCACGGGTCCAACAAACAAGTGGAGGAACTCATCGCTCCACTTCCTCAGGCGTCGCGGGCTCAAATTCGTCCCAAACAATAGGACTAAGATCTGCCCCTGTCATCTCTGATTGAATTGCCCAATCAGAGTCCAGGTCCATCCGAATCTGAGCAACTTTATCCGACAGAAACTGCACAAATTCCTCAGCTCTACCCTGCAAGGGCTTCTCCTTTCCCTCCACATTAAGGAGGAAACGAGTCACCCTAAAAAGGGCAGCTGGGCGCGAGTCCGCGGATGCAATAAGTGCGGAAAAATTCGAACATTTTGTCGCCCATATCGCCACCAAATAAGTCCTAATAAAGGCTCTTAGAAGTGTTCGGTCAGATTCGGCTTTACTGGATCTCCAGCGTCGCTCTAGACATCTCTTTTGGCGTTTCATCTCCCGGAGCTTCTCGGTAAACCAGGGAGCTTTCCTAGATCCACTGCCACGGAGAGGTCGCAAAGGTGCAATCCGATCTAGTGCCCCCGATGCCGCCCTATTCCAGGCAGCCACAAGGGATTCCGATGGATTGTGTACAAGGGATTCAGGTATCTCCCCAAGCTCCTTCTGGAACCCTTCTGGGTCCATTAGGCGTCTGGGGCCGAACCACTTAATTGGTTCCACCTCCCTGCGATGGAGGAGTGATCCCTTAAAGTCTAGCCTCAGCAAGAAATGATCTGGCCACGACAAGGGAGAAACGACTATGCCCCTTAATTTCAGATCATCTCTCCACTGCCCCGAAAGAAACACTAAGTCAAGCGTGTGACCTCCTCTATGAGTCGGACCCTGAACTACTTGGGTCAGGTCCATGGTTGTCATGGAAGCCATGAACTCCTGAGCTGCATCCGAGGATTCGCCGAGCGACGGCAGGTTAAAGTCCCCCATTACCATGAGCCTGGGGAACTCCACCGCCAGTCCGGCTATCGCCTCTAGCAGTGCAGGCAGGGCCATTGTAACACAGCTGGGAGGCAGGTACGTCAACAGTAGGCCCAACTGAAGCCCTGAGTCCAACTTAAGGAGGATAGACTCGCACCCAACAATCTCCGGGGCAGGGATCCTGCAATTACAGATACTGTAATAACCACAGAATTTCTGGTCCCTCTGATTCCATTCCCCAAGGCTGGTCAACATGTTTTAATGCATGTGTTTTTAATTTCAGTGTTACAGAATTACCTATAGAAATTGAACAGTACATGTATATATGTCAACAGGAAGTTGCTATATTAATTTTTCTGATGATTGGATATTAGAACACCCACAGAATGGTAATACAGGGTTCCTCTTCTCTCTCTTTAAATTATACAGGGAGGAGGAACCGAAGAAAGATTTTGAAGGTTTAGTTAGAAAGAGTGTATTGACAGAAGGTAACCTCAATTGTAATCTTAAGGAGAGCTATCAAAACTTAGATGTCATCCCCAAGAGCTGGTTTGAAATAAAGCAATAGCAACAGCACTTAGACTTATATACTGCTTCATAGTTCTTTACAGCACTCTCTCTGAGTGGTTTACAGAGTCAGCGTATTGCCCCCGATAATCTGGGTCCTCATTTTACCGGAAGGATGGAAAGCTGAGTCAAACTTGAGCCGATCAGGGTCGAACTCCTGGCAGAAAGCAGAGTCAGCCTGCAATACTGCATTCTAACCACTGTGCCACCACGGCTCAAAAATAAATGATTCTGTGATATTTCTGATTCATGTCAGTTTAATAAATGTAGTCAATCATTCAGTTCAGTCGTAAATCTATTCTATCCTGTTTCTTGCTATTTTTAAGGTTGTATAAAACCTGAACTTACTGCAGTTTTCTTGGCATACATATTTTTGGATGCATTTTTAAACTAAGAATTGCATCACAAAATTCATCCAGTGAAGTAAATGGCTCTCATCTCTGATTTTCTCAGATCCGTAATGTAGGGACCAGTCTTTGTGTAGATACAAAGCATGGGGCCCTAGGTTCACCACTAAGAGTTGAAACCTGTGTGAAAGGTAGAGGAGAAGCTGCATGGAGCAATGTGCAGGTAATTGCATTTTTTAAAATGAACTTATTTATGTATTTACTTATTTTACTAAATTTGCTACCTGAATACTTGCTATGTTCAAATGATTCTTGGCAATTATAAAATCATCCAGTAAATTAAAACATCTAGTACACAATACTAATAACAAAACTTGAAAAATAAACACATTTTTTACAAAATATATTTGTAAAGGGTAAAATCAAATATAAAAAATAAAACCAATAAATAAGTGGCAGTAATCACAACTCAACTGTCCTTCTAAATAATTGAATGCTAAACTTTTTTGAGGTTTCAGAATTTGTCACAAAACTAACATTTTATGCAAATGTTGAAATAATATAACAGCTTCTTTAATGGAACAGTTTTGTGATCTTTTAAATAGTGTAGTAACAAATCAGTTTAAATTCCTTATATTGCCTACTTTATCAGACTAGTTCCACCCCTTTTAAGCATGAAAGCCAATTGGGTGACTTTGGGCTAGTTACTCTGTCGGCTCAATCCACTTTGCAGGGTTGTTGTGGGGAAAATTGGAGGAAGAAGTATCAAGTATGTTTGCCACCTTAAGTTATAAAGAATAAAAGCAGAATTTAAAAAAATCAATCAAATCAGATATAATACTAAGAGGTAAATACAGTATTATGTTCACATAGTATACATATATACACATAATATACATAGAGCAGTTGGAAGAGGGTTAAAAATTACTTTAACTTGGAAAAAATATGTCATTACATTATGGCAATATTACTATTTAGAACAATACTTCCTCAATTCGTACTTCCTCAATTGTCTTCTAAAACTAAGATTTGTGGATGATATTTTTGTTATACAGTTATGGACAAGAGGCTATCAAAACTTCCCTCAGAGGTCTGTCATTTTCACCTCACTTTCACTGCAAGTCTTGATCAGTTCATGCAGTAAATGCCACCTAGACACCAATAAAGCACACTTATGTTACCTTCATTGTAGCATTTACGATTAGAAATTGGCAAATCTTTGCAAAATGTAGATGAGTACAATTCAGAAATCTTTCAAAAATCACTGAGTAAGTATTTCACCAATGAAGGTTTTGCAGAATATTCTTTCATGGATGTCAAAGCAGCTATTCTTGAAAAATGAATTACAATGACTGATTCTGTCACAAAATGTAAAATCATTTATCACAGTCCAATGAGTGCTAATAGGCCAATGGGTTTAAGCGTGATTTTCTGTTGGTACATACTCCAAAGCACTTTTTAAATGCTGAATCAAAATGCTGCATATCATCAAAACAATGGAAAATAATTGCTCTTAATGATAATCATAATTACACGACTCTTCTTACCATTGCTGAAATAGACCATCTTAGTGGCCATGACCCAATCCACAAGACTGTCTATGACTGTCAAGAGGCAGAAGACATAAATATATCAACTAGATTGGGTTCTAATTTTTGATGATTTAAGGCATCTAAGGCATCAATTCTTGCATAATTCCTCTCTATGATATATAGACAATGTTTGAAAGACTCATAGCAGTATACAAAACCTTAATATGCTCATCCTTGACAACGTAATGGCAGCCTTTTATTCTGATACATGTCTAATTTCTTACCCCAAAATAAATAATTAAAAATTAAGTAACTATCTGAAGAAAAATATGATTTTTTTACCTCATTTATTTCTGATACCATGTTTATTAAACAGGTATTCACATTCAGCTGGCGAGAGGATATCCGTCCAGGAGACCCTCAACACGCAAAGAAATATTGTTTTGATGCTGTTTCCCACAATAGCCCAGTCACCCTTTATGACTGTCATGGAATGAAAGGAAATCAGCTATGGAAATATCGAAAAGTAAGTACATGTAGTTGAATCAAATGGTGTGATCATCCTGTAGCATTTTGAATGATACTTTATTTTTTGTTTAGATAATAGAAAAAAACAAAAGGAGTTATTAATAGTATGTTGTTCAGAAGAAGAGATTCAAGGAGCATCATAATTTCAAAAATTTAACAATATGCCTCTTTTGCAAAACATGTTTCCAAATAAAGTCTGTTGGATAATATATTGACTTTTGATATGACAAAAAGTTACTTATGCAAAACCTGTTTAGGAAGCTTATTTAAACAATAAAACAGTACACGTAATGAGACTAATTTTAACTTTCATCTTCAGGACAAGACACTTTATCACCCAGTAAGTGGCAGCTGCATGGACTGTAATGAAAGTGATCGAAAAATCTTCATGAACATGTGCAATCCTTCATCTCCAACACAACAATGGATATTTGAACATACAAATTCAACAGTCTTGGAAACATTTAATAAGAATCTTGATCTTTAAAGACATTATTTATATGTAAATATTTCAGTCATAATTTTTACAGGGGATATGACAATTTTTAAAAAAATAATTTTCTAAAAAATGAAAAAGGGAGAATCTCAGGAGAGAGTGACTATCAGGCCAGTCTTTACTTTGATGATGCTGCATCTATGTCTCTGGATAATTCATCCCCATTAGCAAGAAGTCTAGAAATCTGCATTGTTATAATTATAGATTTGGAAACAGTGACAACCTGTGAAGTGTATAGAGGGACACAGCTAGAATTCAAAAATGAATTCATGTGAAAATGTCTTTTATTCAAGTTTAATTATCCAATTTCTTTCATTTTGTTTCCTTTTTCGGATCTTAGTTAAGGAGCTGCAAGAATGAAACGTCATTGAAAATTTCTAAATAACTGAATAACAAAACATCAGGAAACATGTAGGTTACAGTAAAATGTCAATTAAGACAAGAATAAACTTATTAGTGTTATTCTTGCATACCATAACTTATAGTAATAGTAGCAGTAAATACTGTACATCAGGGGTCCCCAACTCCCAATCCGTGGACCGGCATTGGTCTGTGGCATGCAAGAAACCGTGCCGCGCAAACAAGCAAAACCCCATCCGCGGGATGCAGGCAGCGTGGAAAAGCAGCCCCGTCTGGTCCACAGAAAAACTTTTTCCAGGGAACCAGTCCTTGGTGCCCAAAAGGTTGGGGGCCGCTGTTGTACATTACCAGTTGCCATTTTAACTTGATACTTGATTTTTCATGATGGGCCTGATTAAATAATATATAACGACCAGTATATGTTCACACAATGTTCACAGATATGAATGCCTGATATCTGTGATAACAGGTAGGCATTGGACAAGCCATATGTGGCAAGTTTAAGAATAAAGTCAGATTTTAATTATGAATTTCCTAAAGTATACTCCTAATCAGGTTATAATGATGGCCCTTACATCTAATATGACAATACTGTCAATCCATTGGAAACTAACAGAAGTTAAATCTTAAGAGGACAGTGAAAAGTTTTTACTTCTCTGCAGCAATATAATATTTATCATTTTTTGCCAAATAAACTGACAGATTAGTATTTCTTGATTTCTAATACTAATGATTCTTTTAGAACTCTTGAAAGTTTTGTTATAGTAGCAGTTGACTAGTTGAGAAATGAATGTTCATTTTATCGTGTTTGTAAATCATTAGTCCACATTCATGTTTATTTATAATCATAAAAACATGTTCTATAAACTTTCCAGACTGCATGTATGTCAATACTCCATCTGGAAATTTATCAACCAGTTATGTTAAAAATCAAAATTTAGCTTCCCAATTTTACTAGGACATACTATAAAGATTAATAGTCACACTACTTGACCTCAAGTAGCAAGCATACTTTACATGAGGATCAGATCTATCGGTGCTAAATCTATAGAACAATATTGGGTACTGTGACCTTATATTTATTCATTTATTAGACTTAAATCCTGCATAACATCTTTCCAGGAAGTTAACAATTTACACAAATATTACATTTAAAATGTAAAACATAATTAAAGCTGTATGATGAAAACTATAGTATATATGCCTAATTTAGCAGTCAAAATATACTTAAAGGTCAGCCTAAGTAACAGTATTTTTACCCACTGGTTGAAAGGATGACTTTTTGGGACAGGCAACTCCAAACTCTGGTAGCAGACATCAACAAGGCCTTGAATTCCCACCAAACATCTCTCTCTTGGTGGTGGAGTGAAAGAAGACATTTATCAAAGATCTAAAAGCCAAGCAAGATTCAGAAAGAACAGTCTTTCAGATAGCCTCACTCCAAGTTGTGTAAGACTTTATAGATCATCACACCACTTTTGAGCCTGGAGAGAGTTTGCAAAATTATAAAATGGTTACAATGTTGCTATTTTATATGCTGTTCCATAAGGCATTCTAAATTATTGTAAATAGGTGGTTCCTCACTTAGTTGCAGTGATTCAGTATAGTTTTAACTCACCATTTTGACTGTTTACCTTTTATGAAGTGAACTATCGTGGCCAGTTGTGATGCTACGTGAATTTTTGGAAGCCAATTACAGATCTTAATTGCAGGGAACTGTTTGTTTTAGAAAACTTTTGAATACACTTGCCCCCTTAGAGTGTCAGTAAAATTGAACATAACAGCACCATTAAAATAAAGAAGTGCCTTTTAAAATGCAAATGTACAACAAAAGCTTAAACTTGAACAATTTCCTAGTGCCTTGCTGGACAAGAGTAAAATAGGTATGAAATGTACAAGACTTATGTACTATGTGCTGTTAGTGATATTTTGAGGGTATGATTTTATTTTAAGTTCAGATTGCAAGATGGAAGGACAATGGATAATTAGAAATCCTGAGAATCTCTGGGTTCTGATATTTCGCTTCACTTACAAGTGCAAGTATTGGGAGGTATTAATCTTCACAAGACGTCCTGACTGGCTATTAGTCCTAGAGGGTGGCACACAAATATGAAAGTGTTAACCCCAATTTCTCCAGTGAATTTCCAAGCCTATCAAAATATAATTAACTATATGTGGTATTAGACATCCTTCCCAATACCTAGTTGCCTCGAAACATGAGATGGGCGGCATATAAATTTAAATAATAATAGGGCTGTGGTAAAAAAAAACTGTTTACATCTTCATATATGCGTGAATACTTTTTCACAGTGGTATTTGTTTTAATCATCTTCCGGGTCTGATAGCTTCTATACCAGAAATGTGAATAGTACAACAAAATCTGTTAAGTGGTTGCTATTTATTCATATTGTCAGGCCATTTTCTGATCATATTGCTCTAGATTAAAATAATGACGAAGTCAAGTACTGTAGTACTTGACTTATGATCATTCATTTAAGTTCAAAGTTATGACAGCCTCAAAAAAAGTGACTTTCAACTTGTCCTCAAAATTATGACGCACCACCTTCCATGGTCACGTGATTGAATTTGAATGCTTGGCAATCACATTTACAACAGTTGCAGGATCTTGTGATCACATGACTCCAATTTGCAATCTTCCCAGCTGGCTTCAACAAGAAAAGTCAATTGGGGAAAGTGGATTTGCTAAACAACCGTGAGATTCACTTTGGTGACCATATGATTCATTACAACAACTGTTGTAATTTGCTTAACAACTGTTATAAAAATGGCTGGAAAATCTAGTTCAGTCATGTGATGATTTGCTTAACCACCATACTGCTTTGCAGTCCCAGCTGTCATAAGTCAAAGGCTATCTGTAAAAGATTAGTAGGCCATACAATATTTCTTTTTTCCATGCAAACAGTAAATTCATTGATTTGATTAAGTTTCTATTTTGATCTTCATTTTTCTTATAGATCTGCAATATAAAAATATTCACATCTGGGGGGGAAATGTTTTATAGAACTATTTACAGAGTGCTGACATTGATATAAAATTGCTAGTTTGACTTAATTTAAAGTAGCATAAAGAGAGTAATTTCTCCTTTAATATGTAACAAAATCAAAATTTCTGGCTGAAGAGCTACACAAAGATTCTGTGTCTTGGATTATTTTAGTGCAGCCTGATACTATGCCTCCCATTATTACTGCATATAAAATTATGCCACTAATTGTTTAGAAATCTAGGCATCCTATTTCTAAATGTCCTTAACATGCTCAAAGTACATAGACTTTTTCCAGAAATTGTAGTATCTTGGTGAACAATCACAGTGAACTAGATTTTAAACAAATATCGCTAAAGGTTTTTAAATACCCTGAATTCATAACTGATCTTAAAAGAACCAAGCAAGTCTTCCCCAAGTAAGGGATTTATTTTACCTTCCTAGAGTGACTTCCTACAGGTGCTTTTCTCCCAGCTAGGTTTTAATCTCAGCTGGGCTCCAACATAGGAAGTGGAGCCTCCAAGGAAATATATTACAGGCAGTATAAAAGATAAGTTGATTTTTTTTAACAGAATGCCTCTTTTGTTCTTAAATTAAAACAGAGTACATAAATGCTTTAAATTAAGAGACACTGTTGTAGTTGTATTTGGATAGTTAAAAACAAGTTTTACACAAACTTAAATATCATTTTTTAGATCAAGATAACCATTTTAAAAAATAGCCCAATTTGAGGTCTACTTACAATGGTATTTTTGAACTACATTCTGTTCTAAACTCTCCAATAGATTTGTCATCAATTAGAGATACCTTCAATTCTAGTAGGTAAAGGGGTTTTTAATTTGAATGAATTTAAAAACATACAAACATATGTTGTGGTAGGTAGAATTTATCATGAAGAAAATTATATGCACTAAGTTCACAACATTGCATTATACGTAACCAAAGTAAGTATAACATTAGCTCTTCCAACAATGCTATTAAGCAACTAAAGATTTAAAGAAGCAAGAAAAATGCAGCTCATATGTAGAAAGTCTTCAGGGATTCTTAAACAGTTTCCCTCTTTGTAATGCATGCTTAACAGTTTCTTTTAAATTGGATGTTGCCACAAATTGTGTATTTATTTTGGGCGTCTTGGGACAATGTCTTAAGTTGGGAGAGATCAAGGGTGTCTAGCACTTTAATGTAGTATTGGTGATTAACTGGAAATCATTTGGATGTCAAGTTTAGTATTTTTATGAATTGAATGGTCTTTCTTTTATAATATATTTAAAATAAATTTTTATTGTGTCCTTTTTCTGAAAACTTGTATAAATATTCTGTTTTGTAACAGCCAAAGCATTTGTAGAGAGGAGAGACCGATTACATAAAATAATACAAGTAATCCTTGCTTAACTACCACTCCTTCAGCGACTGTTTGAATTTGCAATAGTAGTAGTTGCAACCTTGCAACTGTCCGATGGTCATGTGATTGAAATCCAAGCACTTGGCAAGTGGCTTGAACTTATTGTTGCAGCATCCCCTTGTCACATGATTGCAATTTCCAACTTCTCTTCCACTTCCTGCAAGCAAAGTCAATGGGGAAGCCAGCAGAAAGTCAGAAGTAACAATCACATGAGATCCTCACTTAACAATCTGCAGTGATTTACATAACAATGGCAACTGGGGAACTGCCTGGGTTGCTGTTGCTTATTAATGTGGTCATATGGCATTGTGCTTTATGACCTCATCACCTAGCAACCGAAATTCTTCTCCCAATTATTAGTATTAAGTGAGAACTTACCAATATTATAAATCAAAAATGCCATTTGGTCATATTGTATTGTCATCTTTAACTTGTAATAGCTATTGACCATCACCTTTATATTACATTTTTGTAAGAAATATTTGTCAAATGCTTATTTCTGTGAATTTTTTTACAGAAAATCTTGAACATGAAAAGCAGGTTGTCCATAATTATACCTCTTTATCTTATTAGGCAATCATGATAAATGTTTACTATTGGAGAAAAAAATAAAATCTTAGAGGTCTCTTTAAAAAAGCTCTTTTTAGTGGAATGATCATATTAATTTTTATATATTTTTATTATTATATTTTATAATTTTATATATATTTTAAAAAGTGTTTTGACAGTTCCTCCCTAATACCTCTCAAGCCTCTTAGTATAGGACACAACATGTTTGCATACATTTTCATACTTTAAATTTGCACAAAATTTAAATACTCATAAACACTTGCCTCCAACTGGTATGTTTTATAGGACAGATGAAAAAGGGAATGCGGTGATAAGCATGTTAGGATAGAATTGGCATAATTTAGGTTTACTCTCTTAAGTCCTAAACCACAGTGTGTGACCATGAACCAAAATCATTTTAAACTATATTATGTTACAATTGACTGATGCCAATGTTCTGGAACCTGTAAGTTTTAGCATATAAAGGAAAAAAGACAACCTTTACAAGCTGGAAGCCTGCAGTAGTTGCCAGCATGTTTGCAAGTAGGTGGTCATTTCAACATGTACAAAGAAGACATCTATCTCTACAGAAAAATTACTCCCAAGAACAAAACCACCCTGCCCCCACTACTTTTAATTCTGCCAGACAGTTGCTCTAAAATTGCTGGCTTCCTGCAATGTTGAGGTGAATCAATGTTAGGAAGATTAGAGAGTTGGGGAGCGGGGACTTTTTCATCCCAGCAATCTCACAGAAGATAACTAGTTTCCCATTACTGTTTGCAGCAAGTCCTGATACTTTATATACATTGAAAGTGACAAAATTATTCTAAGTCTAATTCACTTCCCTCTATACAGAGAAAAATAAAGGGGAGGTAATATTAACCAGGTTAATGCTTTTTCTTGATAATATTGCTTTAATTTTTGAAGTATTAACTCTTAAAAATTCCTTTTCCTCCTCTCAGAAGTCCAAGCTTTTTAAAATTATAACAGTATAAAGGAAAGTTGTATTTAATATCTAGTGCAGGTGTAAGTTTAAGATTTCTAAGAAGATCATTTTTGTTATAGTGTAAATTTGCTGTGTTTAGGCCATTTGAAGCTTTTCTTTTTATTAAAGATCATTTATCTTAAACAGAATTAGGCCCTTACATATCATCCTTAATTAAAACAATATTAAAACAAAGATGGAAAAGAAGAAATGTTTTAATTGTCAAGTTTCTTTTTCTTCCATTTGATCATGTCTGATTCTTAGAGACTGCCTGGGCAAGTTCCTGTGGTTTTCTTGGCAAGGTTTCAGAAGTGGTCTGCCATTGCCTGCTTTCTGAGAGAAAGTGACTGGCTCAAGGTCACCCAGTTGGCTTCATGCCCAAGGCAGAACTAGAATTTACAGTCTCCTGGTTTCTAGCTTGGTGACTTAATCCCTAAATCAAATTGGCTCTCCGGGTGGGTGTGGTACAATTATCTAAATGATTAATCTAATTGTTTTTTCATACAACAGGACAGCCCTGCTTTTGGTGAGGATGTCTGGATACTGCTAAGATGGCAGCATTTCTTTAAATGAGCTATTCAGGCTGTTTTGTTTCAAATGTCACATCATTCTTATAAGTGGTTAATTTACTCATATTCCTTATGGATGCATGAAAAATAATTACCTTGGCTTGTGATTGTATGTTTCACATCATAAACTCTAATGTAGCACTTCCAAGCTTATTAGGACAATAAATGGATCCATGGGTAGTAATCCAGCAGTTATATAATATAGGGGGTCCTGACATCTAGTCCTATCCTGAAATACAAGAACAAGGATGAAAAGGTGCTTTGAATTAGGCATAGGTGTACATGCTGTAACTGTCTCCTTATGAAGCAATGTCATGTTGGGGGATGGGGGTTTCCTTGTTGGGCAACATTCGCTCTGGAAAATACATGACAAGATCACGCTGACATGTCAAGATACTTTGAGACAGACACGAGCAGGATTTCTGGTGCTTCACATCCCCCTGCACATGCACATTAAGTGCACATCCCTGGTTGGAAAGGATTGGTATCTACTATGGGTGTTTTGCAAGACACCCATAGTATATCAGTAACACAAGTCCAAATAATGTAAACTGTGTTTGCTGGGTCTACTTTTATAAAGTCAGGAGAATAATGTGCGAAAGGAGCACATATGGGGCCAAGAAAGGTGTAGAGTTTTGACATGGATGATCTAGCTCTCTTGCTTTGTTGCATTTGACAAAGTAAAAAGCACAACTCCTGAACCCATTCAAAAACTTCAAATTTACCAAATATCTGGTAGAGCTGTAGGCTTTTGAATAGCTGTATGCAGCTTTCTTTGCTGGAAAGAATGGGATAGAAAAATGGCAGAAGACAGTGCTCAGGGTCTCAGAGAGAGGGGGGGGGGGAATGCTCACCAGTGTGGAATGGCTAAGGAGTACCAAACTGTTCCATTTAATTTTACACATTTTGAAAGGATCTGGGCTGCTGTTAGCTTAAGAGGACAAACACAGGTAGAACAGCAAAGGATGAGATAAGGCTACCTCATACATGTGCTGAAAGATGAAAGCAACATCATGTGGAAGCCAGAGGTGGTCAAGATACATATGTGGCAGGATTATGGGCAATACATAGAGGGCTTTTCCAGATAAACAGCTGTTAGCTTTGCATAAAGAATGGGTGTCCAACCTTTTGGCTTGTCTGGGCTGCCATGAAGAACAAGAATTGTTTTTGGGCTGCATATAAAATGTATAATAGTGTGATAATATATGGATTATATGTGTGTTATATATAGGTATATTATTATATGTGATAAAAAGTGAGAGCTGGTTTCGTCTAGTGATTAAGGTACCAGACTAGAACCAACAGACCATGAATGGACCTGCTTTAGCCATGAAAGCCAGCTGGTGACTCTGGGCCAGTCACTCAGCCCAACCTACCTCACAGGGTTGCTGTTATGGGGAAAATGAAAGGAGGAAGGTGTGTTGGATATGTTCAGTGCCTTGAGTTATTTGTAAAAATAAAGTCAGGTTCAAATAAATAATGTTAGGATATTGTGGGCCTCATTGCTATCCAGTGCTGCATGAGACCCATGGGCAGGGGCGGGTTGCTTACTTACCGATACCGGTGCGCTGCGCGCGCATCTTCACATTTCATGCGTGCGCGTGCTCGCTACGCACATGTGCTCCCTCACGCGATTTCAATGAGATTTTGCTTCTGCGCATGCGCAGAAGCAAAATCTCACCAAAATCTTGCGAGGGGGCACGCGTGCGCAATTTCGGCAAGATTTTGCTTCTGCGCATGCGTGGAAGCAAAATGTTGCCGAAATCTCGTGTGCGTGCGCATTCCCTCACAAGATTTCAGTGAGATTTTGCTTCCGCGCAAGCGCATGCGCATGTGCAGAACTAAAAAAGGCAAAAAATTCTTTTAAAAAGATGGCGACGCGCGAGACTGTCCGTTGAAGACGGCACCGAAGCAGTTGCGCGCAAATTGCATAATCGGCAGGTCCCTACCGGAGCTGCGCACTGGACCGCACCGGTAGGAACCCACCCCTGCCCATGGGCCATTGAATGGACACTCCTTGCTTAAAGATAAATATCCTGCATAGTTTTCTTCCTTAACAGATTTTTTTCAGCAGAAAGAAACATGGAATATAACTAAAGGTCAAGAACAGAAAAAAAAGGTCTAGATCAGTAGAATTCTGTAAAGTTTCAGTTAAAAGCCTCTTAAGAACGTAAAACAAGATTTAAGTTACTTTTGGCTCCAAGTTTCTCTTGCCTACTCAAAAAGTAAAGCAAAGTGCATTTTCATTTATTTACAAATCTTCTAGGGGAGATGAGCACTCTGGTGATCTACTAATTGTTCATTTGTAAGTATTGTATTCTATGAAGAGTGACCTTGGGGCCAACTGGGCAATTGTACATAGCTCAGCGCGTGGCAGCCAGAGCAGATGTATTGCTGACAAAAACATATTCAACAAAATTGCCCAAGCATCACTGCTTTAAGTTGTGGAGTAAATTCCAATAATCAGCTATTCAACCTAGGAGCAGCATAATTAACCCTTTTATGGCTCCACAGTCATGAGTTCTAGACACATCTTCAATAGACTAACCCAGCTTGTGCAATGGGGACCCACACGCCGACACCTCTAAAAGTATTCAGGGTCAAAAAATAGTAAGGTAAAAACTTCCAGAGATCCATGTCTATGGAGATTCTCAGTCATCCAGGTCATGGTTGTCCCAAAGGTGCTTTTTCAAGAGGCAACTGGACTTTCTAGGTTCTATCATATCTCAAGGCCTAAAATGGTCACATGCTTGACAAAATAAATAAAATAAATAAAACATCAAAAACATCATCAAAAAAGCACAACAAAGAATGTTCTTTCTGTGCCAACTCAGGAAGCTCAAACTGCCCAAGGAGCTGCTGATATAGTTCTACAGAAGAATTATTGAGTCTGTCATCTGCACCTCTATAACTGTCTGGTTCGGTTCTGCAACCCAACAAGACAGACACAGACTTCAGAGGATAACTTGTTGCTTGTATCCTTACGATTTATATTAATATTGATTATTTCCTGATTGCTTATTTGTACCCTATGACAATCATTAAGTGTTGTACCTCATGATTCTTGACAAATGTATCTTTTCTTTTATATACACTGAGAGTATATGCACCAAAGACAAATTCCTTGTGTGTCCAATCACACTTGGCCAATAAAGAATTATATTATATTATATTATATTTCTGGTTTTTCTTTGAAGAGGTTTGGCTTCTCATCCAAGAAGCTTCTTCAGCTCTGATTGGGTAGTGGGGAATGAAAGGATTTATATTCCTTGCAGACAGCTGGAGGTTTAGAGATTCAGTCAGAGCTGAAGAAGCTTCTTGGATGAGAAGCTAAAGGTCTTCAAAGAAAAATCAGAAAGTCCAGTTGCTTCTTGAAAAAGCATCTTTGGGACTTCCAGAGATCCACCTGCTTCCCAGTTTGTTTCTCACAACAATTTGTATCACTGGATCTTAGCCTGAAAAATCCGTAGGAGCTGCGACCTGGACGTCCACTGCCTTTTGCAATGGAGTCTCTATGGGATACAGGAAACTCCCGGTCTTCATTTTACGCTGGTTCTCTGGGGCAGTCCATGCCGCCGCGCACCTTCCCTCTATCCTATTGTTTCCCGGTTTCTTTTCTTTTTCCTCCCCGGTATCTCGCCGCTTCCCCTTCACGGGTAGCGCTGCGCTCCGATCATCCGGAGGGGACGCTCTATTACTTTGCAGCAACCAGAAACGCCAGGCGGTCCGAGCAGGACCCGAAGCACTCCTGGTCAAAAGTCCACTTCAACGGTGTCGCCCGAGCGCCGCAAGGCAGTTCCGCCTTTGAGGTGCACGAGAGCCATTGGTTTTCGAACGCTCACCGTCCCCCGCCCCGTCCCGCCCTTTCGCTAACGGCCTCTCGTGTGTCACTGCAGAAGTTGGCTCCGAAGCTCAGGAGTCGCCCGTCCGCCTCCTCCGAACTCCCACTCCGCTCTCCCAGTCGGTTCCTGAGCACGGACTTCAAACGCTCTCCGGCTGCCTCCCCTCGCGCAGGAAGAAGCCTATTGGCACGAGCAGCTGCCTCAGCCAATACCTCGTCTGAGCGGGAGCCCAAGCCCCGCCTCTCGAGCTCCACTAACCACTGGCTGCCCGGGGACGGGACTTCCGCTTGGAGGCGAAAGAGGCGGAGCGGGCAGGTTTTGTGTTTGAGGGAGTGGGAAAGAGACGAGCGAGGCGGCCGAGGGAGCAAGTGGGTGCGGGCGGTGGGCTCCGTGGCCTGGTGGCCTCTCCGGCGGCTCAGGAGTGACGGGTCGCGTCCGCTTGACGAGCTCCGCGGAAGGGGCCGGCAGCTGGGCACAGCCACCCGTACCGGGCTGCCGGCTCCGGGGGCTGTGACCTAGGCAGCCGAAGGGACGCGGTCCTCGACCGGCTGCCAGGCGGGGAGTCGGGAGGCCGTGAGGAGGCGAGAAGAGGGACCCTCCCTGCTTTCGCCGTCTCTCGGGGGGGTTGCTTACGAGGCTGGGTCCCCACCGGGTCGGGGCAGGCGGAGCGCGTCCGCGGGCTGAAGCGGGAAAGCGATTCCTCGGTGAGGCGAGGGAAGCCGCCACCCCGAAGGACCGCTTCCGGGGACCCTGGTCGGGATGGCGGCGTGAGGGGCTCCTCGGGGCCCCTGAGAAAGCCGCCCGGTGGAGGCGGCGGGCGAAGCCAGCGTTGCTTTGACGGCTACCCTCCAGATGTTTCCTTAAAAGCCCGCCGAGTCCAGGGTGGGATAGGCCGGGCGGAGAAGGAAGGGCGGAGGTTGGCGAGCGCAAAGGCTGGCGAAGTTGATCTTTCGTCGACCGAGGCCGGCGGGAGGCTGCGATGAATGGTTTCAGCACAGAGGAAGATAGCCGGGATGGTCCTCCTACCACCCCTTTTTACGGACAAAGTTGTTGCCTCATCGACGACGGGGATCGTTGTGTCCGCCCGGCTGGCAATGCCTCCTTCAGCAAGAGGATCCAAAAGAGCATCTCTCAGAAAAAGCTGAAACTGGATATTGACAAAAGTGTAAGTGGCAACCGCAGAAGCTTTACCATTGCATGCTTCTCTCTGTGTCTGCAATTGTGCACCGAACCTGTCTCTTTTGTTGTTTTAATAGTGCTGCTGTAGTACATGGCTCTAAAATTTTAGAACAGCATTTTTTTCATCGAATTCTGCTCGGCTGCTGTGAATTCTCAGCGTCAGCAAAGCAATATTTTCCTATGCTGGGAAAACGTGATAGGAACAATCTGAATGATACAGCATTAAAATGAAAGTATGTTGGTTTATGATCCTAGTAAAAAAGCCAGTGTAAATAGAGATGTGCCTGAAACGGCACCACCATTAAAATCCTATTATATTTTTAGGGAATTGTGTTATTTTTTTTACAGAGAGAAATAATTGTCTTTCATATAAACGTAATAGCAATAGTATCAAAGTTAATCTCTTTTTCATTCAGGACTGAAGTGACAAAAATAGCACAAAGCCGCAGCAGGTGGCAGCATCTAGCTGGTTTGGATAAAGCTAAGCAGGACTGAGAATGATAAATATTTGGATGGGAGACTACCTGGAAATTCTAGGGTTGCATGATGGTAAAAAGACTTGGTGGGGAAAAGGAAATAGAAGCTTCATATTGTTGGGGGGAAAGTGCATGGATTGCAGCTGTTGTTGAAATGTACTTAAAGTATGATTGGGAAAGGCAAGTTTGTAGTAAATAGCTAAAATAAGAAAAGCTGTACACAATTCTGTTTTTTGGGGAGAGAATGCTGATATTATTATCTATAAAAATATACTAGAAGTATTTTAGAGACCAGTTACTTATGACTTGCAATTTAAGAATAGAAAAAAATGTTTGCTTTGTAATCAATAGCCATATAGTGATGTATCTGCTATCTGATATTACAGGTGCTAATATTAATAAAGAACTTAATATACGTATTTGTAAGTTAACCAATGAAATGTCCAGCTAAAGAGTTGAGAATGTTGTTTTATTTATTAGATGTACATGCTGCTTTTCATTTTCAGGGTAATGCACACATGTGCTTCTGTGTCTAAGGGTAGACTAAAACCAAAGTCCCTTTTGACATCATAATTGTTGTACTATATCGTTAATAGTCTTGAAATAATTCACTTAAAAACTCTCAAATCTCCAGCAGTGAACTGCAGTCAAATTGAAAGCAGCAAACATGTTTCTTGGCTGGCATCAAACAAATTAACGTGCTGCCAACCATCTGTCACATTGGGCATTTTTTAACTGAGACATTATATGTGGTAGTAACGATTGTTTGTATTCATCCAGATTGTATATTAGGATTTGTCTATAGAGCATAATCCAAATTAAACCTGTCTTCGTTGAGAAATTAAAGGAAGAGTGGAAGGAATTTTTTCTAGGTCTCTTTTAATGTACTTTACTTAAACATTCTAAATTAAAACTTGCAATGAGATTACTTCCAGGCAGTTTCCCCTTCACACCATAAAAAAAATCCATAAAGTATCAGTGGATGTCTAGTAAGACTATTTCTGTTACCTATTAGGTTAGTCTATAGTTAATGCCTTTAACCGGAATAAAATATAATGAGAAGAATAAACTGTAATGATTTCATTTCTTTCAGCACAATTACTGCCCCCCCCAAAAATGAAAGCAATAGTAGAAAAAGTTAACTGTGGGCAAGTTTTCTGAAGAGAAATATATCCAAAATAGTCCTAGTTAATTGTCTACTAAATGAGTTATTTTAATTAAGCTAGTACTTACTCCATTAGATACATTTCATTAGTATACTAACTATAAGGCTCTGGAAATAGGTTTTGTGACTAGAAGTTTCTGCTGCATCATTCAATCCCTTTCATGCATACAACTACCATCTTATAATTCTGCAATATTATGCCAAGTTCGTAAATACCGTGTTTCCCCCAAAATAAAATCCTGTCTTATATTTTTTTGAACCATGAAATAAGTGCTTGGCCTTTTTGCCATGCATTCAACTCTCATGTTTGTGATTGGGTGAAACAGTGTATCATAGGTCAAAATGCTTGTACCAAGATACTTCAAATGAGCTAACATTTGGAATGCATTCAGGATCCATGATTCCTGTGGGATTGAAATTTGGCAAATTTTATAAAGCATTTTATGACCTAAAATTATCATAAAGCATTTTATGACATAATACAACATGTCATAAAGCATATCCTGTAGTCAACTCCTAATGTTTGACTGCGCTATATAGCTCAACATAGGTTACTTTCAAGGCAGATATATCTCTGAATGTCTCCCTGAATTTTAAAGAATTGTTCAACTATATAAGAAGCTCTGCCATTGTTGAATTCATCAAGGAATCTGGTAAGGTAGTATCTGTGAAATGATGCGCTAAGGGGTCACAGGTTGTCTACTAAATGTGTATTATGTGGAGGGGGTGTTTGTGTGTGTATGTAAGAGGAAAAGATAGCATAAATCAGGAGCAATCAGATTCCTTGTCTGATTGGACAATTGATCAATGGACAATGATCCCTAGGGAGTATTGGCTTATTTATTAACTTATACCCCAACTTAATCCAACAGCTCTTGACAGTTTATAGGAAGTATCTAAGCCTAGAGCTAATAATAACTGGAATTTGTTATAGTTCGGTACTAAATAGCAATATTGTCATCCCCAACTTTTTCATGCCTCCCTAAATTTCTTTCATAATAGTTCCTCATTAGATTTTTTTGGGGGGGGGGGCTTGTTAACTCTCTTAAATTCTAACACACTTGATTTTTATTTGAAAAATTGATTTTAAGGGATTTCATGATTATTAGCAGCTTGAAAACAGCAAGCTGAGATTAAAAGAATATGGGGAAAAATGTATTTTGTGATGTCACAGTATACTTTTCTCCTCTTTCTTACTTGTAAGAATATCATTACATAAGGGCAAAAAATATTTATGTTTATTTATTCGTATCCTGCCTTCATTATTTTTACAAATAACTCAAGACGGTAAACATATCAAACACATCTTCCTCCTCCTATTTTCCTCACAATGCTGTGATGTTAGTTGGGCTGAGAAAGTGTGACTGGCCCAAAGTCATTCAATGGCTTTCAGGGCACTTGCATTTTCATGTCAAGATATATTATTTGTGCACACAGACCTACAAGACACCCATGAACCCCACAAGAAGGACTTTAATTTGACTTTAAAAACTAAATTCAGCTGTTCAGTGTTCAATTTTACATTGTAGCCCACAGTTTTAGTTTTAAACATATTTACTTATTACCCCAGTAAGTCCGGTTTTTAAAACAGCCCCTTACTGTCAGACTTGAAGAAAGCAGATGAGCAAAAAGAGGGTTTGTGGAAGACTTAATTCGGGCTGGTGTTCTAGTGAAATGAAGTCATCTGCCACACAATAAATCAAAACTGAAAAAAGAAAGTAGCCCTTCTTCTGTCATACCTTTTTGATGTGCAATGGCTCTTAAATGAACAGATGAAAACCATTTTTCAAAAAGAGCTTAAATTTGTAGCACTGAAAGTTCTCAGATTTTCTTTTTATTGTTCTTTTTACTGTTGTAAGCCTTGTGCTAATATTTTAATTATTTAATATTTTTCTTGTTTAATTTTAGGTAAGACACTTATATATATGTGATTTCCACAAGAACTTCATTCAAAGTGTCCGAAATAAAAGAAAAAGGAAAACCAGTGATGATGGGGGAGACTCTCCAGAGCATGAAATAGATGTTCCAGAGGTGAATTACATAATAAAATTGAGATTTACTGTTCAGATTATATTTATATTTTTGTAAATTTAATTACACTTTCTAAAAGCAGCATAATATTTATTTATTACTATTGTACTCTAATCATTAGTGCTCAGAACTTTCTGATTTCATACAATTTTAAACTTATAAATAACATTGGGGCAGTATATGAGCTGCAGTGGCAAGGTGGTTAGAGTGCAGTACTGCAGGCTACTTCTGCTGGCTACCAACTGTCTGCAGTTTGGCAGTTCGAATCCCACCAGGCTCAAGGTTGACTCAGTCTTCCATCCTTCCGAGGTGGGTAAAATGAGGACCCAGATTGTTGAGGGCAATATGCTGACTTTGTAGAAGGCTGGAAAGCACTGTGAAGCAGTATATAAGTCTAAGTGCTATTGCTATTGCTATATCTTTTTTCCATATCACAAACTTGTGAATAATGTAAATCATGATTCAGAAGGGCTCACAATTATTGGTCACAATTCAGGCCTGAGTTAAGACACCTAGAAAATGGAGCAACTTTGGATATAGCAGATTAAAACTGTCTTGATGCTGTCTCTGAATTGCGTTAACTTTCCACTGGTTATCAGCTCAAGAACAGCCACAGCAGCTTTCTGCCAATTTCTATCTTCCCTTATAAAGGAACTCTATGTTATAACATCGGTGATCATTACTATATCTTGAATTATCTTACATTATCTTCTGAAGAAAAACTTAACAAAAACACTTATATGATGCTGAAAACATGTTATATGTTATATACATGTTATATACATGTAATCATCTATACATTTCCTAGTACAAGTAAGAGTTTAAGAATTTCAAGGAAACAGGGTTTGCCATTTCTTGCTTTTGCTGTATAGTTTTTTAGGACTGCAGTGCTTTTGAAGAAAAGGTGTTTTGAAGTACATTACATCACTAAAGTTGCCCCTGCAATTTCTTAAAACACCTGCATTGTTCTCCTGGGATCACATGGCTATCCTATCACATAACCCTGGAAAAAGATTAACTTGTGCAACTTTATATACATTGTAAAGAAGCTTTTTGCTATTAAAATGCATTGCATTTTAGAGGTTTAACTCTTTTCAGTTGTCAAACTAAATATATATATTGTCATTGTGTCACTTTTTTTAGGTTGACTTGTTTCAGCTTCAAGTAAACACTTTGCGCCGTTACAAAAGACATTACAAATTACAAACCAGACCTGGTCTCAATAAAGCTCAGTTGGCAGAAGTAAGTCAGTGAAAACTTTATGATTTCTACATGTATTTTCCTTCTGCTAGGAAAATATTTTTATTTTAAAAATTTATTTGTTTTTTTCAGACTGTCAGTCGTCACTTCAGGAACATCCCAGTGAATGAAAAAGAAACTCTTGCTTACTTTATCTACATGGTAAAAAGCAACAAGAGCAGATTGGATCAGAAAACAGAAAGCAGTAAACTGGAATGAAAGTTAGGAAGACTATGGACTCAAACAAGTGTAATATTTAAAAAAGCATCAGGTGCATTATAAATACTTTTTAAAAAATTAAGATTTTTTTTGTAAATTAAAATATACTTAAGAAAACGAAGCAAAATTTGATCTCCGTATTATAATACTTAATTTCAGAATGTGTGTGAAAGCCTCTGCAATTTCAAAGCATGGTCTTTAACCTGAAGGAAAGATCAAAAGAAACTCAAGATGCCCAAAGCAATGACTGTTTAAGAAATTGACTTACGCTACAGATTGTAACATAAATCATGCATGAATTTGGCATTCTTGAATAGAATCATATCATACTCACATAGTATTTAAAGGCACAGACCAGGTAAAACTTCTAAATTCTGATTTAAACCACTTGTGCGCCGCATAAAATTACTTTTTTGAGACTAAATATCTCAGATTTTCATGGGTGCTAAACATTTCTAATCCTAGCGTTTTTGCATATATGATCAGTTTTTATATTGAAACAGAGAAATTGCCAGCATAACTCATTTATTAATATTTATTAGAATGTCATGACTACACAAATTCTAATGTGTTAAATATTTCAATATTTCTGTTTTTCAAACAAACTATTGAATAGAGAGCTGTTGCCACAGATTCATGCTATTTTCTGATTTTGTTAAGTTATATATATATAACTTAATATATATACATACATACATACATTGGATACATTGGTTGGATATATACACATACATACATACACGCACACACACACACATACATACACACACATTGAAGCTAAAAATGATTTCAAGTTGCTATGAGCTCTTTTTAAGTAATTGGAATCTCAGTCTAGTCCTGATGAGGCTACAAAGCAAACACTTTGCAGTAATAATTAATAAAGTTGGCAGTGGCTTCAATTTATCTTCATTTTGGTAGTGAGAACAAATGCCATATTGGGCCATTTATTTGTTCTAGGTATCATATTTTAAAATGCAGAGTAACTCTACGGTTCTCGCTGTCTGTATCCACAGTCCAGAACCTGATAATCAGTGTACATGCACAAAGCTTGTTCCTCATTTACTTATGTGGGGAAGGTGACATTATAGTCTAAATGGTTCTTCCTATAAGTCCTAATCTGCTTGGAGTTTAACATCTTTTTGGTCTCAAACTCCCATATTTTGATGCTGAAAAGCATAAATATATTTTAAAATATCCTGTAGATTACCTTACTGTATATAATAAACATTCTGGATAAGTTTGATATTATTCAGCAGTTGCTAAAGTAAGGCATAGAACTACACTACATTAGCAGTTTTCACATTACATTTAGTATTAATATTGAATTAAGGACCTATTAATTCTTTCCTGCTGTCCTAAAAAACATTTAAAAATATTATATTTCCAAATAAAGATAAAATGTGTTCTATAAGAGACAAAGTTTTGGTAGTTTTTTCCCCAAAATTTAATGATGTGAAAACCTAAAATGCATATCAGCAAATGCAAAAGTTCATTTATATAGCCATGTTTTATTTTTGTTGCAAATAGATCACCAATTGATGTTACTCTAATTAACTGAATGCCACTTTAAAAGTTGATACTTTCACCTACTTCAGTTTCATCATACGATATGGCCTTTTAATGCACATTTTAAATTTAAAAACACGTGAATATATAATGAAAACAACTAAAATATTTCAGAATGCTGCTTTGCATTTTAAAGTTCACCAAGTCCCACTGCTTCCTTCACTGAAAGGCTAAACCAGAAATCAAATATGCTAAATGGTTTTTATAACTGAATGCGTAACAAAATTCTATTTGAATATTTGTAACTTCCAATATTCACATTAGAAATACAATGACCATGACATAATTTCTCAATAGAGATTGGCATCCTATGACCACCTTCTAGATCAAAAAGGTAAATGTTTTAGTTTTATATTGTTAGGACTTGTAATGCAAATAGCAAAGTTTCAGCAACTAAATTACTACCAAAAAGTGCAACAACTAGCTGTTTACACAAGCAATCTGTTCAATAGTTGCTTTGGAGATCAGATTAAGTAAAGTACTTTCCTAAATCACGTAACAAGGTTTGCTATCATACTTTATAAAACCAAAAGATTTTATGAGGAAATTGAGGACTTTCATGTAAGATGTGAAGAATAACTGATGTTAGAATCCTTGAGACGTGTCTTTTAGATATATCTTTATTTGCCCTACTCTCAGCTAGACCAAGTATTGTACAAATGTCTTGGCACAAGGAAAGGTCCGTTAGTTTTTCATGACATTTAGTGTTAGAGGCTAATTTTAACAACAACATATAATATTGTGTGTGTATGTGTGTATTCAGGGAGTTGCCTGTGATTCTTGAACATCTAGTATTGCATCACCAAAAACACCATCATGCAGTTCAAAATAATGGCAAATTATGCTGCATGCCATTTAAGGAAACTTTCAAATTCCTAGTGGTTTTAATAAAACCTTGATCATCATTTTGAGCTTCAGAGGATTTGAATCCTAAAATAGTATCTAACATTAATAGTATATGTGAAAAAAGAGTCAGATTGGCATGTTTATTCATAAAAACTGGTGGGTGGTATTTTATTGACTCTTTTTAAATATCAATTTTACATTGGATTTAAGCTATTAAATAATAAACCTTGGCCTGGGAGTGACTTCCCACATTGTCTAGTAGTTGTAGATAATACTGCTGACTATAGCAGTACTGAATAAAGCTCACTCAAAACCAAAGGCCTTCAAACCCACTGAAAGCTAGCAGAAGATTTATACTTGTTAAATGGGCTTTGCATCAGAGCCGAAGAGTTTATACTATGGCACATCTTCTAGAATGAGGTTAACTTCATCAAAGATGGTTGTCCTCTGTGCATTAGTTGTAGTTGTAATGATAGTAGTAATAGCACAAGAAATTTTGTTCATCCCTTGAATGAAGGAAAGAGCAAAGAGAAGGGGAAGTGCAATGACAATTAGTACTGGAACAACATTTTTATGAATTCCTGGTGTAAGGTGCAGTTGGAGTGTTTTGGAGGATGTCTCAGTCTGGTGGTTTAGCTTCCAAGTGTGGTTCTGTAATATAAATATTACATATCAGATTCCTACATTAAATGTAATGTTTTCTCTTGCAACTAATGCCATAAATTATGGTTGAAAAGAAGAGGCCTCAGTGTTCTTACAGAATGCTGTAAATTTGCCACCTGACAAATTTGCCAATAAAAATTTCCTGTGAGGGTCAGGAAAACATCTTAAAGCCAAAGTAGTCCAGGGCAAGAATATTTTTCATACTTCGATAAAAGAATAAAAAGAGCAAGTTGTATTCAAGAAACAAAGCAGCTGGTGACTTGTTTGAGAGACATTTATGAAGCAGTATTCAAATTTTATAATATGTAAATTAGCCAAATACAATATTGAGGGTAGGGAGGGAGAGACTGGGAACTTAGCACTTTATCTTGTGTTGATAAATCCTAATGTAAATAAAATGGAAACTCATATTATTAAAGAAAGCATTTTGATAATGTTGTTCTAAGGGAAAGTGTTGTAAACAGCACACTACTGTCACTTCACCCTGTACATTAAGATGAGGGATAGATAGCTGCTCACAAAAGAAGCCTTTCAGTGCTACCAGATTTAAAGGGCCCTGCTATGAAAGCATAATATATCTATGTTCCTTCATTTGTGCTACCTAACATGCTCTATGTGCATGATTTTTTTCTCTTTCAAATATGTAATGATGCAGGGTAATTCTTTTATATAATTTATCCAATTTCATTTATTCGTCACTTAATGAGGTGTTAAATTTTTAAAACTTTGATAAGGGAAAAGGGCTCATGCCTTAAACTCAGAATTTTCAATTAAGTGGGAATTATTAAATGTTTAGCAATAGTTTTTTTCTGCAGTTGATTTTTTTTGTACATTTTCCAAGCAGGGGCTTATGTAGAAATCACCATTTATTACATTGCCTTCATTCTCTCTGCTTTGTCCTGCTGAATATTGAAAAAAATTAAACAACACATTGACAAATGTGTTTTATCCCCTTTTGACTTATAACAGCACAACCTTACCATGAAAAAAATGAACTTTCTTTATTCCTCATTCATTCTTGTGGATCTTCATGGCTAGTCTTGATCCTTAAGGCAAATGTTTTGAGTGAACCTTGATTTTTATTGTAAACTATAACAGTGTATCCTGAAGCAATCTGGTAAACTTTAGTGCAACTGTAGAGTTCTTTTCTCCAAGATGTATAGCTTGCATCCTTCCTTCCACTGTGTATAATAGTTAAATCTTTTACTGTTAGGAAAAATTATAAATGCCTGAATTTCTAATAAATGATAAGTTCAACAATCAGTTGCATTACTTTCTATTGATTTTGAATAACTCTATGAGACAAAACTAAGAACTCTAGAACCAGAGCCATTAGACAAATTATACATGCTCTTATCATGATTAATATGAACTTTAGTTAATCGTATCTGCATCATCCATGTGATAGATTAAGCAGAACAAATTCCAAACTGCTTATTTCAAATTACACTTCAGTAATTAGTAGAGCTTTGATATTTTGAATGAATTATTAAATTACTGCATTATTGCTTTGTTAGTGGGTAGAAAAGAACCGAGTAATTTGATGATATAAAGGGAGGCAATGGTAGTCTGCTTCATTGACAGACTGTTACTGGGTTGAAGCTCTTCTCTCCCATTGTCTGAATGGGAAGTGCCTAATTTATTGAGCCTGATACTAGTAGTAGGATTCCAGTGCAGTGTTGTGATTGGAACTTTGGACTATGGTAGAGGAGATTTAAACTATTGCAACTAGCAATAGAACTCTGTAAGAATATATAGTACATAATAGCACAAACATATTTCATATTTTGTATACAGTATAAAAATATATACAATATCTTTGCTGAATCTGTTTCTTTACATATCTACATCAACCAAAGACAAATTCAATATTTACTTTGGAAAAAAAAGTTTAATCCTTTTTTTCCCCTTCCTTTCAATCATGAAAAAAATTCAGAGACTGCCTGGACAAAGTCCCTGCTATTTTTTCAACAAAGTTTTTCAGAAACAGTTTGCCATCGCCTGTTTCCCAGGGCTGGGAGAAAGTGATTAGTCTAGCCACACAGTTGGCTTTGTGCCCAAGAGAGATCTAAGAGAGAGTCTCCTGGTTTCTAGCCTGATGCCTTAACCATGACACCAAACTAACGCTCTCTTTAATATTATCATAGTAGTGAAAATAGTTTTGAGTGTAATCATCTCACTTTTATACCAGAACTATAGCTTAATTATTACCTAAAGTAGTTACAATTATTTCCAATGACTGACAACAGAAGATGAGCAATATCAAATCTTTGATTAAATTCACTGGGTGATGGAGAAGCATTCATTCCTTTAGACTACAGGTGTTCCCCGACATACAACCATTCATTTAGTGATCAAAGTTACAATGGCACTGGAAAAAGTGACATGACCATTTTTCATGCAACTGGTGTAGCATCCCTGTGGTCACGTGATCAAATTTGGATGATTGGCCGCTGGTTCATATTTATGATGGTTGCAGCATCCCAGGGTCATGTGATCATCTTTTGCGAATTTCTGACAAGCAAAATCAGTGGGGAAGCCAGATTCATTTAACCATTATGTTACTTAACAAATGCATTGATTCAGTTAACTGTGGCAAGCAAGGTTGTAAAATGGGGCAAAACTCACTTAAAAATGCCTTACTTGGCAATAGAAATTTTGGGATGAATTGTGTCTTAAAGTCGAGGACTACTGTAGCTAGCTACTTGCCATAAAGTGAGAGGAGAATAGGAATTGATAATCACCTTGAGTGGCTTCTAAGTTAAGATAATGACTGTGTTCAGACAATACAACTGCTCGAATTAACCTTTCCTGAGCAATCCATTTATCCCTATGCACCAGCTATATATGATCAATTCAGTTAGGAAGTGGCCATTTTATTAATTCCTCAATAATAAAAATGTCTTATATCATATCACAGATGATAAAACAGTGTTTAAAGGCTATTATTCAAAGCACTGGGGATAACCAGTGTGTCATTGAGACCCAAGCTCAGAACTCAGATTCTGAATCTGAAGAATCTGCTTCAACTAAGCCTGTGGGATGTCAGCCTCAGGAGATGCCAAGCCAAGAATCGGATGACAGATAACACAGGTACCACCTGGACAACTAGACCAGTCCGATGACGATGATGTAAAGCCTCGCAGCCCCTCACCTGGAGAAGAGAGAGGAAAGCGAAGTCATTCTATGAGGCTTCTTGCCCAGCAAGGGAACAAATCTCTTGATTGATGACAGCTGATTGCAACCTGATTTTAAGAAACAGCTCTGATCCATGTTCCCTTCGCTGGAGACAACATCTGATCTCTGGCTCTTGCATGATGTTCCACTGAATTCTGTTTATCTAAGAAAACTTGAATCTGGACAAGCTGACAAACCTAACCTGGATCTTGGAACCCTACAGTAGATTTGGACCATTTTTCTGTATGCTCCTATTAAAGTCAAACTCTTCAGGCAAGCTTCGGTTTTGTTTATTATTTATTTGCTGTTATCTTTTCAGCCTTGATGTAAAATTGCTAATCTCCATAGTAACCCTGTTTGAGTGTGTGCAATTGAACCCTGAAGCAGACCACAATGATTAGTACAAATGTAGTTGCTAAATTTATGCATGGACAAGTCCTACCACTTGATTGAATATGTGCCATAAGTCATTGTCGACTCTTAACAACCGCATACATAAATTTCATCCATGATGATCTGTCCCTATCTTGGTCCTTCAGCTCTTTCAATAGTGTCCCAACCACCACTGTAACTGAATCCACACACCTTGCTGTAGGTTGTCTTCTCTTTCCTTCCACCTTTCTCAGGATTACATTCCCATCTCCAGATGGGAGACATAAAGTGTCCAAAGCAGGATAATAGGATAATTTGAGGCTCACTTGTGCCTCAAGTGAGAACACTGGATTGATGTGTTCAATTATCTATTTGTGTGTGTGTGTGTGTTTTTAATTCTGTATAGAATTCTCAAGAGTCTTCTGCAACACCAAATTATCTATACTCTTCCTATTTTGCTTCTTCAAAGTAGAACTCTAGCTTCTATAGAGAGTCACAGGGCGTACCATGTCTTGTACAATTCTGATTTTTATAGGTATGTATGAACCCATCATAGCATTTGAATATTTTTAAATTTGATTTTCATCTCCTGAGTAATGAAACTCAGATGAAACTGAATATCTGACTGAAAGTGGTCCAGTCCATCTCAATTTGCTGATGCCTAAGATGCCAGTTTGCAATAATTTCATTTCATCTTTCATTGTATTGAGCTTTTCCCTGTTTATCCTGCTTACGTTCCATGACCTTACTCTAATTCTGTCTTTACAATTCAGATTTCTTTTCCTGCATGGCGACATCAGCAAGTAGACACCCCAAATCTAGCTACGTCATAAACATCATGAGTACTTCAAAAGATCCTCAGCTCTTCCTCAGTAGCATGTTCAGTGCCACCTAACATCATCTGACCCTATATCGTTCCTATGTTGTTTTCTATCCATGTGGTTTTCTTGGTAAAATACAGGAGTAGTTTATCATTTCCTTCTCTTGCACAGTATGAATTGATACCCTCACCACTGACACTAAAGTGATAATCTGCTTCCAACATCTTCCTATATCACTGTTGCTCAATATAGGCACCTGCTTGCTTTATGTGGGCACTGGAATGACCTTCACACTTGGGGTAGTCTTGCCAAGAATATATACTCTGGGCCTACCCTCCTGATGCTCTTCACACTTTCCTCCCAAGAATACACCCCTGCCACAATGAGGCAGCAGAGCAGGACTTGGGAGGGAGGGGGCAACACTTAACATTTTGTTTAAACGAAATGGCTACCTTTTAACCATAGGTATGGTCTATTCCACAGGATGTTTGGGTCTACGCTCAGCCATATGGTATATGAGTAATTTTGAGTCAATCGTCTTTTAGAGTTCAGTCAAGCATCTCTGGATTTTTGGTGGGGGGGGGAATGGGAGAAAAGATATTTGCTGTTTTGAGTTGCAAGAGAAAAGGCAGAATATAAATGTACAGATCAATAGGAATGAGTCACCTTGTGGCAAGATGGGCAATTTAATAAATAAAATCTGTAGGAATAATCGAATAAGATTTTCCATAACCAATTCATAATTAGCTTTCATTTTCAGTTCATCTACTATAGAAGGTTATTCTGTGATGAAACTGCGAAGTAGTTTTTGTCACAACTGCACCAATGGAAAGATAGATCCTGTGCAAGAAGTTGCAAATTAGTCCTTGGGATTCCTCAAGTAAGTGCTAAATAGGCAGTTGTCAACCTAGTTAATATTGATAAAACTAAGTTCTTTAAGTTTTCATGATTGTGAAATTATTCCAAGCATTTTGAATGTCAGAACTTTGCTGCATGCATTTTGACCATAAGAGGGCAGTATCATCTAAGCAATACAACAGGTTGGTGTTTCTGTGATTTGTTGATTGAATAAGGAACATTTTTCACAGCTGCTAGAGGACCACAGCCCTGTCACAAGTGTTCGATTGTGGGGGCTCTGCTGGGATCTGCTACTTCTCTAGAAGTAGATATTCTTATCTACTTTAGTTTAGATTGGTTTATTGATTAGCCCATAGGCCATATCAAAATACAGAGTTCCAAACACAAACAAACAAACAAACAAACAAACAAACAAATAAATAAATAAAATGAAATTGGAATAAAATACAATTTTAAATAAAATTGGAATAAAATACAATAATTTAATATATAGATAAGTAAAATAAGATAAAATTATATTTCAGTATTACCCCTACAATCTACCCCAATCAGTCCCACATATGCCAATCTCAACCGAACCATTTTACTCAAGCACTGTGCTGTATTAAATGTTGTTTTCAAATTCTGGACGCACATAAGGTATATTGTTTTAATATGGGGTTTCCAATGGGTCATTCATTTTATATCTGAACCAAGGTGCTTGTCTCTCATCCTCTTATACAGACGCTATTCTTGTCAGTTTCCAGAAATAGGCTTGTACGCTATAAAGGGATGGAGATGTTATAAAAAATATTTTGCTAACTGTTAGTGACCAGGTTGAAAATGGAACACTTTTTGTAGATTGCACCCTTGAAAGAGATTTTTCTTCCCTTCCATCTATCCCTTCTTCTTCTTCTTCTTCTTCTTCTTCTTCTTCTTCTTCTTCTTCTTCTTCTTCTTCTTCTTCTTCTTCTTCTTCTTCTTCTTCTTCTTCTTCTTCTTCTTCTTCTTCTTTTCTATCTTTTCTATCTTCTTCTACCTTCTATCTTCTTCTATCTTCTATCTTCTTCTTCTATCTATCTTCTATCCATCATCTATCTTTCTACCTACCTACCTACCTACCTACCTACCTACCTACCTACTATATATATATATAGTATATATATCTGGAACGCCTTGAGCAATTTCAACCAAACTTGGTACACATATGATTTACTATCAGGCAACAAATACTGTGGGGATAAGACACCCCTAGCACCCCTAGGGGTGGCCTTTCAGAACAACAGTCATGTTCTGTATACTGAGCCTAGCTCAGCGTTTTTCTGAAGAGGCCTAGGCCTCCCTCACACAGTAGGCCAATGAAGGGAGCCTGATTAGGCCAGTATACAGAAGACTTTGATTGAGTGTGGCATAGCCTAAGCGGATCGCCTGCCACCACCTCACTGCGGCAGCCCAATATTGCAGGGAATAGCTTCGGCCTGTGTTCCCAGGATCAACTCAGGCCTAGGCTTCCCTCACACAGTAAGCCTACAAAGTGAAGGGAACCTGATTAGGCTAGGCTAGAGGGCTTTGAGTAAGTGCGCAACGGCCTAAGCAGATTGCCTACCCCCACCTCACTGCCGTGGCCCAATCTCACAGGGAACAGCTTTGGCCTGTGTTCCCAGGATCGTCCTTCGCCCCAACTCAGGCCTAGGCCTCCCTCACACAGTAGGCCTATGAAGCAAAGAGAGCCTGATTAGGCCAGTACAGAGGCCTGTCATTGAGCGCGCCACAGCCTAAGCGGATCGTCTGCCCCCACCTTACAGCTTCGGCCCGTGAAAATGTTCTTCTAGAACTGAGGGGAAATTAGCATTCTTAGCTTAATGTAGATATATTTTCTAGGCTTTTTTTCTTCAGGAGCCATGGAATCAATATGCTACCAGGTGTTCCCATCAGTTTACATTTTAGCTTATTTCATGTAGATCAGTGGTTCCCAACCTTTTTGTGATCGAGTACCACTTGGAGGTTCCGTACAGTCGCCGCGTACCACCTGGTTCCAGAGAAACTAAATTCGATCAGATATCACTTTATTTCCATAATTGTACCGTTCAGGGGTGGGTTCCTACCGGTGCGGTCTTGCCTGTTCGTCGCCGCCGAGCCGAAGAAGCTGGCGGCGTTTGCGGCGTGGGGCTTCCCCCGCCCACTTTCCTGGGACACCGGGACGCCACCATTTGCGTTCTTTTGCCCTCTGTGCATCCAGCAACTGGATTCTCGGGCCGCTGGGACCAGGTGGGTGGCGTGTGGCAACAGTTGCAAATCGTTGCCAGATTATCTTGTGTTAGGCAGTAAACATTTTTGTGAAGTAAAAAATAACTAACTAAAAATCATTCATGATCCCGAAAGTGTTTGCGTACCACCTGAAAGGCCCTCGCGTACCACTAGTGGTACACGTACCACAGGTTGGGAACCACTGATGTAGATGCTGTGAATGTAAAAAAAAAAAAAGAATAAACATGTATCGATTAAGCTTCAAATATCAACTCCATTTCCTGAAATTCTTCTGGATCCTACATAGACTCTAGAAATGTTTTTAAAAACACTATAACCCAATGTTTTGTTTGAAAGTTTACCAATCTCACCAGAATAAAAAAAAATTGAGGTGATAGAAAGCTAGAGAGGGGAGTTAGAAGATTAATGAAAAGGAATCTCAATATTTTGCATTCTGATATACAAATTGAACATGCCTACAAGGGCAGCCATTTGCAAGCATATCCTTAAAATTCCAAATTTGATTAGTTCAAAAATGCTGGTATCTCTATCCTGGTGCTATAGCTAATATAATGGGATAAAATATGTGCTAAGAACGAAAGTAACACCAGCTACAGAAGACTGAATGAATAGTGGGCTCATAAAATAATATGCAGACTTATCCCCATATTTCAACAAGACATAGGAGAGAAATCAATATAACTCATTATAGCAACTAAACTTAACTATAACATTACAAGGTTTTTAGTTTTGCCTTACAATTCATTAACATTAAGTGTGTGTGTGTGTGTGTGTGTGTGTGTGTGTGTGTGTGTGTGTAAATAATATAGAGGAAAATAATCAGGGGTGGGTTCTAACCTCGCTGCCGGTTCTCTTCCTTCCGCACCATGTGGGCACACCTCGTGGGTGCGCATGCACTTCGTGCACGTGCACATACACAGTGCTAAAAAAATCCACAAAAAATCCCCCCCCCCAAAAAAAGCCAAAAACAAGATGGCAACCACATGTACAGTTCCGGAAACCCAGCTTCTATGTATGTGCAAAAGAAAAAAACCCCAGAAAAAATTCCAAAAAAAAAATTCTAAAAAAAAAAAGATGGCGTCACCCACAGACCGGCACCAACCGAACCGGTTCCATGGTGTCATTATGACATCACCAGCGGGTCGCTACCAGTTTGGGTGAACCGGTCCAAACCGGGAGGAACCCACCTCTGAAAATAATATACTTAAAAATATAAAAATATATTAATATATTAATGGAAATTGTTGGCAAATGTGCACATTTGGCAAAAATCCAATTGAAAATGCAAATGCTTGGAAGAATCTGCATCTAAATTCAAAAATCAGAAATTAAAACTTGATGTTTTTACAGAAGTAAGAAATTACGAATTGTCAAAAAATAAGGGTACAATTTATAAAAATGAGAAAGAATAACAAAAATAAACAGATTCTCTCATTGTTAAGGGGACATTTAAGTGAAGCTATAAGATTGAATTTTGCTATTTCAGTTTTTCAACAGATAAGTTGAAAATATAACATGAAGATAGTCTTAATGAGCTAAAGATTGCTGCACTGAGTACTGACTTACAAATCTATACCTCTCTTACACACAAACATACATACCAGTAGTGGGTTCTAAAACCCGTCACTACTGGTTCGCGTGTGCGCTTGCGCGCGCGATGCTTCTGCGCATACACAGATCATCCTGGGCAGGTGGCCGGAGCGTCCTGGGAGGGTGGGCGGAGCTTCCCCCACCGCTGCTACCGGTTCACCAAACCAGGCCGAACCGGGAGCAACCCACAGCTGAAACACACCAATTAGAAGAAATAATTGGTTTAGTGCCCTAGATCCTAATACATTTTTAGTGGTTCTGATTTCATGGTTCCCCTCACTGGTTACATCTTAAACTTGAAGCTATAGTTCTCACATAAAAGTGAGATGCTTGTATTCAAATGATTCCCACCACTAATATTAAAGGGACCTGATTTGGTGTAGTGGTTAAGGGACCAGACTAAAAACCGGGACACCATAAGTTCTAGTCCTGCGTTAGGCACAAAGCTTAACCTTGGGCCTGTCATTCTTTTAGCTCTAGTAAGCAGACAATGGCAAATATTTCTGAAACCTTGCCAAGAAAACTACAGTCCAGGCAGCTGCCAGGAGTCAATACTGACTTGACCTCCCCCCCCAAAAATATTTTCATTACTGCTAATTAATTGCTCTTTCAGATGTTAGTCATTTATAAAGAATAGTGTTAATCCTTCATGATAGACCAGTTGAATACCAAAGTCGTGAGTACTAAAATTACTTTTATTATAGAGTTACAGTAACAAAATTTTGGAACTCTGAATATGCCTCCCCCCCCCCATTTTTTCCTAAAGTGAAAAATATAGGGCAAAATCTGAGTCGCTTTTTCAAAATACATTCTGCTTTGGAGTCAAATTTAGAATAGAATAGAATAGAATAGAATAGAATAGAATAGAATAGAATAGAATAGAATAGAATAGAATAGAATAGAATAGAATAGAATAGAATAGAATAGGAGTTGAAAGGGACCTTGGAGGTCTTCTAGTCCAACCCCCTACCCAGGCAGGAAACCCTACACCACTTCAGACAAATGGTTATCCAACATCTTCTTAAAAACTTCCAGTGTTGGAGCATTCACAACTTCTGGAGGCAAGCTGTTCCACTGATTAATTGTTCTAACTGTCAGGAAATTTCTCCTTAGTTCTAAGTTGCTTCTCTCCTTGATCAGTTTCCACCCATTGCTTCTTGTCTTGCCTTCAGGTGCTTTGGAGAATAGCTTCACTCCCTCTTGTTTGTGGTGGCCTATTTGTCCTATCTGACTAGTACTTTGACTGCCGCTGCTCCTCAAGATTAATCTCATACCCTTTACAAATAGTCAAAGGCTATAATAATGGTTTCCTGCAATAGCTTTTGCACCTTTGAAACCAAATATGCATTTTTGTGTGTGTGACAGGGGAGATATCTACTTCATTTTGGAAAATACCTCCAATACAATTGAATAAAATTATATAATTTTTAGTCAAATAAAGAACACAATGGAACGTCCCATGCTGATCCAATCAGGATCATTTGATTTGCATGAAGACTAGCCAACTAGGTTCAGAGAACTTTGGTTCCATGCTGAAAGGAAGGAGAGCTTAGGTAGATGATAAATTATCTCTATCTCATCTACATCTAATCTCTGAGAGATAGAGAGATAGATGATAGAGAGATAGTGATGACAGATGATAGATTGATGAGAGAGACAGAGAGACAGAGAAACCGAAACACACATATATACTGTACATATGAACACATGCATGCTTTACTGGATTTTAATTTCATTTTTCTGCAACTGTATCCAGCAGCTGAGGAGACAGTTTTGAAAACTTCAGTCTGGGAGAAGTGTCATGCATGGAAATTCTATTAGCCTTAAACATAGGAAAGGTTAGGACAGATAAAGTAAAGGTCTTCAAGTGGTTTTTATTTGAAAATCCAGCCAAGGACTTGAAATATTGGCAGGCTGGACTACGATCAAAGACCTTTTGATTGTAAATCTTTCACCTGGAACTGTTACTTACTAAAGCTTATAGCCATTACTTTGAGGTCAGATCCAGGTCAGGATTTCTCTAGTCTCTTTAGACCCCAAACTCAGAAACATACTCCTTATCTTTGACGCCATCTTGACATAAAAAACAAATTATGGCCCAAGTACCAAAGGAGCCATCCAAAAAGTTAGGAGTGGGGGCACCTTAAATGACAAGAACTGTCATGCACCTCCTTAAGAAAACGTAAAGAATGAAAAGCAATGATGCAATGATGATCCTAAAGCTAGTTTGGCATAACTATCCATATACACATACACTCAGTAGTCTTGCTGTCTCCAATCATTTCAAGCAGTTCCCATGTGTCCCCAAGAACAAATCTGTTCTATTTATCTTTTCAGATGCTTCCCAAAGTCCCAAAGTAGACATTTTGGAGTCCTTCAGAAGCTCTGGACTCCAGCTCCCACTGGTAATTCGGCTGGCTTTCTGGTATGACAGGAATTGAAAACTTATGGAGGATACCAAGTTATCAATCCTTGCTTTTTGTGTAATTGAGGGATGGAGCCTTTCTACTGCAGCATATTAAAACTTGACAGATTAAAAGAAGTATACTGTTTCCAAAGTGGTTAGCCTGTTCCTTTGCATCTGCTTCATTCTAATGTCAGGAAGAACAACAAATCTTCTACATTATTTCTTTCCAGTTTTCATTCAGTCTGGTTTAAGGAAAATGCATTTCAAGGAGAATAAAATTTCTTGTGAATTGAGAGTGGTATTCATGCACTTACTGAATCATGAGATGGGCAAAGTGTGTATATATGTAAAGGTCTTCTCCTTCACTGTCCAATAGTTTCTCTGGCAATCTAGACTCCCTTGGTCCTCATGTTTCAGTTACCTGTATTTTTCGGAGTATAAGACGCACTCCCCCCCCCTAAAAGAGGCTGAAAATTTGGGTGCGTCTTATACTCTGAATGTAGCCCCACCCACCCACTGGCCCCCACCCTTCGGCCTCCGTGCTTCCTCTTCCTGGCTGCATTGCCACAAACAATGGATGTGTTTTTGGGCTCCATGCCTCACGTTTTCAGCCTCCAAACACTCCATCTGAGAGCTGTTCAAGGCTGTGGGGATCACCAAAGCACATCGCTGCCAATTGCTGCCTCCGTGCATCGCGTTTTCGGCCTCTGCGCATCACGTTTTCAGGCGGCAGGCAGCAGCGATGTGCTTTGGCAATCCCCGCAGCCTTGAACGGCTCTCAAACAGAGCCTTTGGAGGCTGAAAACGTGAGGCGCTAAGCCCAAAATGGCAACCCGGAACAACTGTTGCCTTGTCTTACCGCTTCTGCGCTTTGCCTGCTTTACTCACTGGAGCTCCCTCCAACGATCAGCTGTGCTGTTGAAGCTGCTTAGCAACCCCAATGAGGCACGTGAGAGCGAAACCACAACCAGCGAACTAATGTGCTGAAGCTGACCAGGCTAAGGACGCTGGTAGGTAGAGGCAGAATTTCCCCCCCCCTTGTTTTCCTCCCCCAAAACTAAGGTGCGTCTTATACTCCGAAAAATACGGTAAATCTTAAGAGAAACGCCTCCTCTTACAGATCAAGAACCCTACTGTTGTCATAGCTAAGGGGAGATCCCAACCCTGGGAGAAGAATTTCTCCTTCCCCTTGAGAAGTGTGTGGAGAACCTTCACAGGCTAGGTCTTTTATATCCTATCCACTTGCCTTACATTTCCCCTACCCAGATGTAAAATTATACATTTCTACTTGTTAAATTCTAAGCCACTGATGTCCACAGTTCAAGCCTGTGTGGACATTGTTTTTAATACTTTATCTTTTATATATCAGTACCACCTTCCTAGTTTTGTGTCTTCTTGATTGTCTCTTCAACTCCCTCACCCAAGTCATTAATAAAAATCCATGTGATACTACCTCCAAAGTCAAGTTTCTCAGTTTCTACAACTACAGTTCTAGCCATTCAGATAACTAACAATATTATAACCCCTGGTGTCTCAGAAATTTCATACCAGAATGTATTATCAATTTTTAAAAAGATGTAGACTAGACTAGGCTCCAGCAACTTCATCAAAACTATATGGGCAAGTAGCATTATGGACAGGTTTCTATAAATCGAATGACTTTTCTTTTTATGAAAAAAGTATGTGAAATAAAAATGGGTTTAAATTAGTAAATTTTAACATGTGAAATATTTATTATATAGATTTATTCTACCTTAGATGGTCCCATTGATCCTTGTGGGCTGCTATTGACCATTTTGAAGAACCTACTATAAGTGGCATGTAATGTTATAGCAGGATTATTATTTTTAAAAAAATATGTAAACCGACAACTGATAGATTTCCTAAAAGCTTGCACATACAATGTCATTCCAGAAAAATTCCCCTCAGAAATAAATTAAAAATTTATTCTCAGGGGAAAAATTCCCCTCAGAAATAAATTAACAACAAAAAGAATACTTAATGGGAGTAAATAAACTGATTTAAATGGAATAAATTCAAATTACTTTCCATCCTCTCTACAGTTTGTGCTGGGTGTGATAAAGGAATGGTTTCCCCATTTGTTTTTTTTTTTAAATTTAAGGTATATAAAATATCCTTATGATTACCTTGGGATGGGTTACCATTGTTTCTTCATTTCCATCCTGGTAAATTACCATTCATATAGAATCATATAAGCATCAGGCCAAGGCACCCAGCATTTGGTGTCATCCAAGTGGCAGACAAAATGCATCCTGTCAGCTGACAAGCATAGATGTCTTTCACCGTGGCTTCCTAGTAGCTGGTTTATGGAGAGGGTACTTGAGAAGTTTTTCTCAACCTCAGCAATATTAAGATGTGTGGACTTCAATTCCCAGAATTTCCTCAGGATTCCAGTTAGCAAGGCAAATAGCAGGCAAATAAGATCATATAAATGATCTTAAACCATGAAAAACTCAAGAACATCTATGGCTTCCAACCTTTTTCTTTAAATTATCCAGTTCCAAAAGTCCCTTCTGACCTTGGCTGTCAAAACTGAGTGGATAAATGTCTTTGCCTGTGGAGGCAGGAAATATATAAACCTGCCTGAAATATGTCTAACGTAAGAGAAGGAAATGGAAAATTAAAACCTAAGAAACTTCACCTTCTTTCTTTATGTTCATTTTGTGTTATTGCCAATTCATGTTGGGTCCTATCAGACACCCCAAAAATGCAGCCACTGGCACATCATTAGCACTCCACTGGCACACCAAATCATTCTACTGACTCTAAGCAAGCACAGGATAAAGGTTTAGATGGAGCCCTCATTGCTTTTGATGGGACTAGATATGAAAAACTGCAATGAGAAGCAAAAGCTCTCCCCTACAGGTCTTCCCTGCCAAAAGCCCCCAGAGAAGGCCGGAGTTGAAGTGTCTGGCAGTGGCTTTCATTTCTCAGCATGCTTCAATTGCTGCTCCATCCCTTCAAGGCACACTTGACCACACACTAAGACCACACTTGGAATACTGCATCCAGTTTTGGCCACAGCAATATAAAAAAAAAAGATGTTGAGACTCTAGAAAGAGTGCAGAAAAGAGCTACAAAAATGATTGGGGGACTGGAGGCTAAAACATATGAAGAAGGGTTGAAGGAATTGGGTATGTCTAATTTAGTGGAAAGAAGGACTAGGGGCAACATGATAGCAGTGTTCCAATATTTGAGGGGCTGTCTCAAAGAAGAGGGGTCAACCTGTTCTCCAAAGCACCTGAAGGGAGGACAAGAAGCAATGGGTGGAAACTAATCAAGGAGGGACCCAGTTTAGAACTGAGGAGAAATTTCCTGATAGTGAGAACAATTAACCAGTGGAACTGTTTGCCTTCAGAAGTTGTGGGTATTCCATCACCCGAAGGTTTTTAACAAAAGACTGGACAACCATTTGTCTGAAATGGTATAGGGTCTCCTGCTTAAGCAGGGGATTGGACTAGAAGACCTCCAAAGGTCCCTTCCAATTCTGTTATTCTGTTAAGTCAGGAGGAGCAGAAAGGCAAAAGAAACCATATCTCCTTCCCAGAGATCTCAGCTTTCTCAGAGGCCACAACGTTCCCCTTCTAATTTCAGCTTTATTTCCATGTGCCTTTTCACCCCTGCTTTTTCTTTCTATTCCCCCCGCACCCCCCCCCACTACTTTGTCAGATTGGTATTTTATTTGGCTCCATGCTGTCTACAGGGCGGTCCTACTTAACCCTTTGCATGCTGCCTCGAAGATAAGAATTGGCTCCCTTGAAATCAGATAAATAGTCCCATAAATACCAAGAAAAACAACAAGAAGGCCCTGTGGTTTTTGAAAGACACCACACCGTGCTGGAGTGTAAAGGATGGGCGGGGAGGGGACGGGGGAGAGGAGAGGGGGAAGAGGCAGACAAGATAATTTGCCAAAAGGCCAAACACATAAGTGCAGAGATGAATCAAGGAGCTCCCTGCAGGGCTCCCTGCTTACCTCTACATTGCTTCGGCAGACTGTCAGGGCAGAGGGATGAGTGATTAGCCAATGCGGTGGAACCATTAGGGGAGGGGGGGGGAGATTCGCAGCTCAAGTTTAAAGGAATAATAATTAAGTTTTTCGCCTTCAGGCTTGCAGTGGAAAAATTGTCAATAGTCCATTGTGGTGTAGTAGTGTTAAGGGATAAAGACGTGCCCTTTCATTGCCTAGATAATGAATTAGGGATTGCGAGGCTCAGTAACTCCTTTCCCTGTCCTTAAGCCACTTGTGTTATTTTGGCTTCCTATATGTAGTATGTGGAAAGTAACCTTCTCCTACCTTAAAACAAGATTGTAAGAGTTTTGATATTGATCACATGCATAAAGCCTTATGAGTACATTGAAGAGTATCACAAATACAATGTGGAACTTTTGTATGTTCCAACAGTTTGTGGGGGTATGCCATCAAGTCAGCCTTTTCTCCTGGTGACTGCCTGGACAAGTCTCTAGAATTTTTGTGGCAAGATTTCAGAAGTGGTTTGCCTTGCCTTCCTCCTAGGACAGAGAGATAGAGTATCCCACGGTCATTCTGCTGGCTTTATGGCTCAGGCAGGACTAGAACTCACAGTGTCCAGGGTTCTAGACTAATGTCCTAGGCTAGCCACTACATCAAGCTGACTTTCTTATCTTCTAATCTACTTTTAGATTAGGTCTAACAAAAATATATTATGTGGGAGCAGGATAAAAGTTTGTGCTTAAAACTGAGATTTGGGGAAATTGGCCTTTACTAAAGAGAGAGAGAGAGAGAGAATAGGTTGGGGAGGTGATAATAAGAATATGTGACACAGCTCCACAAAAAGCAGTACAGTCAAATTTAGGAATAGAGGTACTAACATAAAGTTGAAGAATTGTTAATAATCTCTGTGACAATAGGAAAGCAGCAGCGATGTTTTGAATTGTGGAGAGAAGAGGGACTAGAGATTAGCCAGTTTATATGTTTATTGTATGCTATTTGTGTCAAAGGGCAAATATCTGGTCCAGCAGTTATCAAAATATCCAGGCTGCCTTTGTTCTTATATAATGCGGAATGAATGTGAAGCATGAGGCATTCAGCTTAAGAAGATACAGGAGTTCAGAATGCAATGCACTCTATGATTCCAAAATTATTAATAAATTGTTCTAATAAATTATAATTATTTATTATAAAATTATTTATAATTTTATATACAATTTTTATATAAGTTGTAAATACTATAAATACTCTGCTGCACAAAACCAACTTTTGCTTCTCCGTGTCTCATATTTTGTATTTCTGAAGAGTCGGGGACTATTTCTTCCAAAATATTCATGGAGAAGCCCTGTGTAGCAACCCCCTTTCATGGCATAAGGGGGCAATAGCCAGAAAATACTGTTTTTCAGGAACAATTTCAAATGCCTAGAACAGTCTTCCTCCAGCAATCAGGCTAAGCCTGAAGACTGAATACTCCCAGAGGCTTTCCCGATTGTATACCATCCAGGACCAGATGTTATTGCTGGTTTTTGCTACCGGCTGCAGTTACTGTTTGATGACAGTATATTATGGTTTGTTGCACAGTCAACCAAATATTCAGACTGGATTTGGTATTTTTATCCACCTATCTAGTGTTTCCCAAGGACCTGGGATAGACAGGTCCTTGGGATGTTTGATGGTGTTAATGGTATCCTTGCAGGATGTAAGCTGTTCCAAGTAAAGCTGCCTTTTTTCCATTAACTGTACTACTATCTGAGTTAAAAGTTGGTTTATTTCCCTGAAGATGCTTTATTATATGTTATGTTGTAAATTACATGTTATATGATGTGAGCTGCTATGAGTTTGATAAATTCAGCAGCATAAAACTTTTAATGAATAAATAAATAATAAATTAGTAATCGTTTAATTAAAGTCATTAATCGGGTACAGTAAGGTGCTATGGCATTAGGTGAGAGTCATAAAGGAGGAGCAGAGTGTTCAAAATTGATTCTCACTGATGTTAACAACGGTCTTTCCTTCCGCCATTTTTAAACCAGTCTGTTTAATTCTGAACATACAAGTGATCCCTAAACCACAGCTCATTGCAGAGCTCAAATCTACCTGAAGGAAGAGAGTTGAACTCCACCCCCCCCCTCCAGTTTCTCAATAGAGAATTAAGCAATATGGGTGGAGAAGGTTACTAAGATTTTGAGAAATGCCCTGACAAGACTTTAAACTGTGCAGGGATAAGTGTTGACATGATATAAGGCAAGGGTTAGCCTTTAGGATCAAAGAGGCACATCTCATATCCCTCTGCCCTTTTCCTGCATAACGGAGAGGGAAAGGTAATTTTTCTTTCCTGTCCAACAACAAAAAAAAAAACCTTTCCAATTCAGTTTCCAGTTTCCAATTAAGTGTGTGGTTATCCGCTCCTGAGATGCATTTTAACAGGAGAAAGTATTCACAAATATTACGCTTTTATCTCTTTTTGCCCTGATACCGGTAGCTTTGGTGTACAAACATTAGGATCAGAAGACCATTAAGGTCTGGTTTGTGCACTTTTACCACAAATGCAATTGGATTTTGTCTCGCACTTTTCCCTTCTGGAAATGCATCTCAAACCACACGCTGGGTCCAGTTGGTCAGCCAACTGCATATCCATCTGACGCTACCACCACCAGATGAATACACTGCTGGCTGACCAATTACACTCAGCATTTGGCCTTTAATGCAGCTACCTCTACATGGAGGTTTTTATAAAAGACTGGACAATCATTCGTCCAGGATGGAATAAGACTCCTGTCTTGGGCAGGGGGTTGGACTAGAAGACTTCCAAGATCCCTTCCAGCCATATGATTTTATTTCTATTTCCTCCTACACCCCCCCCCCGCCCCAGGTCTTTGGGGCTCAGGCAGAGAATGCAAAATATTGATTAGAACTGTAGAGAAGCCTTTTTTGAACTGGACCCATTGACTGGGGGACTCCTAGACCAATTTGTGGTGCTCTTCTAGAGGAAAAATGAACATGTAACACTTCAAGGTGCAGCTTGTATGTATTATCTTGATATAAATTGGAATCTGTATAGAGGATACATCCAAGGCAGTGGTGGAATTCAATTTTTTTACTACCGGTTCTGTGGGCGTGGCTTGGTGGGTGTGGTGTGGCTTGGTGGGCATGGCAGGGGAAGGATACTGCAAAATCTCCATTCCCTCCCCACTCTGGGGCCAGCCAGAGGTGGTATTTGCCGGTTCTCCGAACTACTCAAAATTTCCGCTACCGGTTCTCCAGAACCTGTCAGAACCTGCTGAATTTCAGCCCTGATCCAAGGGAGCAAATGAACTAAAACTAAAAGAAACAGGCTTGCTTAAGGTGACCTACTGGTATCTGAACTGTTTCTGTATTTGCGGTTCTGCTGTTAGGCCATGCCAGAACTCACAGCCAACTGGAAGAGTCAAAATAGATCACCTTTTCTTCAGGGAAAGGAGAAAAAGAGAATGCTTCCTAGAGCTGCATGTTTCTACAGCTTTCACTTGTTAGTTGTTTCAGTATAGGGGTGTCAAACTTGATATCATTGGGGGCTGCATCAGGGTTTTGTTTGACCTTGGGGGGGGTGGCCGTGGCCAGCTTGACATTACTTGTGTCGGGGGCGCTTGTGGTGGCCCAAGCACTCTGCCAGCGAAAACTGGCTCCCCAGCTCCTTTTCCGACTGCCACGGCCTCTTGCAACCCTCTGCCAGTGAAAACGGAGCTCGGGAGGGCTGCATATGGTCCTCCCAGGCTCAGTTTTTGCTGGCAGAGGCACTGTTTCCAGGGCAGCCCCATGGGCCAGATCTAAGCACCCCGCGGGCTGGATCCGGCACATGGGCCTTGAGTTTGACACCCATTTTAGTAAATGATGCCTAGGACCTTTGTCACCCTACCTCTAAGGCTGCTGTAGAGAAGAAAAATAATGGAGCACCGAACTGAGCAGGCACACCAACAACTGGGCTTGTTACTTGAAAAGTGCAGCTGCCCACAGATTCTGTATCAGTTGGTTCCAGAATTTTTGAATTCCTTGAAAGTTTAGTAAATGCATAACATTCGTACTGATCTCCTGTATCTTAATATCTTTATGAATTCTCTTAAGGATTTACATTTTAAGGAGAATGCCTTCCCAGCAAACCCTATCATGAAGTCAGCAGCAACTTCACATCAATGCAATGAATGCACTAACAGAAAAATTCTGAAGTGTGCTTACTTATGCATTTGTACACCACTTTTATATATTTTCACTTCTCAGCAAGATCTGTATTTGCACCACTGGAAAATGAGTACAGTAGATTAAACAAATATCCTGGTCTCCCAATATAATTCCAAATGATAAAGTAGGGGGAAAAATCGGTACAGGTATCCTCAGCTTATGACCAGAATTGAACCCAAAATTTCTGTTGTTAAGTGAGAAATTCATTAAGTGAGATTTGCCCCATTTTACAACCTTTCTTTGCCACAGTTGTAAAGTGAATCACTGCAGCTGTTAAGTTAGTAACATGGTTGTGACTGTAACTGAATCTGGCTTCCCCATTGCCTTTCCTTGTTAGGTCACAAAAAGTGATCACATGATCCCAGAACATCATAAATATGAGTCATTTGCCAAGCATCTGAATGTTGATCACATGACCATGGGGAGACTGCAATGATCATAGATATAAAAAATGGCCATAAGTCACTTTTTTCAATGCCATTGTAACTTCGAACGGTCACTAAACGAATTGTTTGTGTAAGTCCAGGTCTACCTGTACACAGAAAGAAGATGATAATCACAGTTAGGCACCCTAATGGTGTGTGCAGGTGTCTGTCTCCCTCTGCATACGTCCGGTCTTCTTGCAATGGATGATTGACAGCATCTGCCTTTTTGAAAGAATCATTCTCGAAATCAGTTCTTCCATCGGATTCTCCTCTAGAAAGGTGAACATAAACTACCCAGAATTTCCCAGTCAATATTGCCATCATGTTCAGATTGGAAAAGACGAAACTAACCTTTGAGGAGGAAAATAAATAGCAAAGACGTCTTGGGAGTGACTTACTGTGTCATAGAAACCAATTAAAGAGACTGTTTTTCTTGGCCAAACCAGTAAGCTGGATTTTCTTTTCTTTTCTTTTTTCTTTTTGTTCTTACCTTGAAGTTCTGTGGAGCTACTGTATGTCTCCGTGAACATACAGTTGTGAAGTGATCCAGATCCAGACATTTGTACTTTTTATATGTACACAGGACACAGACACTTGATACACAACTCCCAATTCTCCATTTTCTTTCCAAGCTATGAGACATAGAAGATGACTGTTATGATCAGACCTAGCCATCTTAATGTTTGCTTCGAGGTTATCTTTTACAAAGTTTACTTGGGTTGGACCGTGTAATGCAGGTTTAAAGTGGCTGCATGGCTTTCAAGAAAATTATGCTCCCTTTATGGAAAAGTACTGAGCTAATGCCCAACAAGTTTCTGAAAGCTCCAAATCCAGTGGGAGTTCTCATTAGCCTTACTTCAATGGCAATTTCTTCACTACAAGTTCATAAGCCCCTTCCCCCCAACAAAGCTATAACATAGACAGCTGATCTGGATCTTGGATTCTCAGCTGTCCCAATGCAATAGTCACTCCAAAGGAGAGGTTTCACACTGACCTGGACATCTTCTTCTAATCTTGGATAGAGGCATGGTTTGGGTAGGTGGGGTAATGCAGAGTCTGATGCAAAACACAAAAAAGGCAGCCCCCTACTGTACACTCTCTTGACATTTCTTTGAAAATCAATAGGGAGACCTTCCTGAGCCCTGGGGGCACAGTGGTTAGAATGCCATATTGCAGGCAAACTCAGCCCACAGCCTGGAGTTCAAGGTTGACTCAGCCTTCCGAGGTCATAAGATGAGGACCCAGATTGTTGGGGACAATATGCTGACATTGTAAATCACCCAGAGAGTGCTGTAAAGCACTATGCAGTGGTATATAAGTCTAAGTGCTGATGCTATTGCTTTAACTCTCTGAATCCGGAAGGTTTTTGGCTAGGAAAAGCCATGATAGATAACAGATTACATGTAATAGTTATGCACATGTAGTCAGCATTTGAGTGGCATCAAACATCCGTATCTAAAGTTAGAGGAGACTGCTGTTGTGTGAGGTCTGGTCCCTGAAAGTTTGTGGCAAATATGATGATGCAGTTCCAAATGCCTGTAATGTTAGCTCTTGATCACAGAACAAGAACTGCCAATCAACCAAGCAGCTGCAATGGATTTCCTGAGGAGGCTGAGCAGGATACAGAAAAGCAGATGCTGACTGGGGATGAGGGGAATAGTAGCCCAATACATCTGAGCTAGGAAAGGATTATTTAGGATGAGGCACATAAAAACCCTTTAAGAAATTATTCCTGTAACAGAATACTATGATTCTGCAGGAATAAAAAGACGTTCAAGTTGCTGAACTTTGGTCCTGGCAAAACTTTCCTGTAAAGTTTTATATTATAACCAACAATGTATCCTCTAATTTCCACCATTTGTGCCATAGGATGTGTGTGTGGGGGGGGGGGGGGGACAGCCGAGGCTATGGAACCAGTTATATAAAATTATTGGTGTTGCATGAATTAGTTTTGTTTGCTTTTTCTAAAAACACTGGATTGGATTAATTGCAGGAAGAGAGTCATGTTGGTCTATGATAGCAATAAATCAGAAGTCTGGTAGCACCAGTCATTTTTAATAGTCCAGGCAAGTTAATGGGATTCTAGTTGCCCATTGTTACTTAAGGGTAGTCTTAACATGACAAAACTCTGTACTAACCTATTGATTTCTTTGGAATGCTAAACATCTCTCCTACTGAAATCACTTCAAATTCCCTTTATTTCAGTGAGATATATTTAAGCATTTGTTTCAATCTGTGTCAAATAGCTTAGACTAAACTTAGTGCTTAACTTAGTGCTGGTTGTGTTAAAACTGCAAGAGAGCAACTCAAAAGCTTCTTTATGTGCTAACATTTAAGGAGGTTGTGAATCAGGGTCTGTGTGATGTCTGGGGGGGAGGGAGAGGGGTGCTGCCTAGGGCTTTCAAAAAAATACTGCTAGGTCTGCAAACTATCAAGCAACTATAAACATTTTCCTCCATAGGACTGTCATATGTGCTTAAGATACCAAGATGGCATTTAGTAAGATCAATAAATATGAAGCATTTTTTTAAATATTACGCTTCTTTCAAATAAATCTGTGTTCTGTACTGTATATATTTGTGTAAATATAATTGACATCATATTTATTTCTTTGAAATACCTCAGCCTCACGTTGCTGGATAGTTTATAGTAGCATAAAAATAGGTGCATCGGTCACTGAGGAGGAAGAGAAGGAGCTGAGCTAACAACCTGGGCAAATCATGAAAACCCAAGTTAGTTTGGCTTTGGCATCTTTACGCCTTCCTTCCCTGCTGCTTGAATCTAACCAAGGTTTCTTGCATACCGTAATTTGAATTTCCAGGTTCCCCAATAAACATCCCAAGAACTATGGCCAGGCCTAAAAAAATTAGGCTTGCCTCTCTACACTCCAACAACATGTCATGAGAGAAGGGAGAGAGGCCAGGTGGTATGTTGTTCTTTTTCCATAAAGCTTTTCTTTATTATTATTATTAATATTAATATTTTAAAATCCTCATAAATACTTGACTTGGCAAACCTGTCTCTTAGGAAGTGGTCATACAGATCTGAGGTAGAAAACCCGGTACAGACAATGTATCAAATTCACCCACATAGGTAGTTTAAATACATCCAACATAAAAACAACGGGGATGGGAGTGGAAGGTTGGGGTGGGGGGAGGCAAAAAACGGGGAGGGAGAGAGAGAGAAAGGAGAACTTCGATGTATTGTTTATTTACATATATTTAAAGCACTAAGCACAGTCCAGCCCAAGGGAAGCACGGTTATGTCCCATGGATTTCAACAGGAGGGTTATGGTAATGTGCTTAACTCTCCCGCTGAAATCAATGGGTGGTTAGAAAGTGCTTAACGGTGGCCGACCGAGCACATTTCCCGCCTCCTTCATAAAAGCGGAAACCTCCGAGCGACCAGCCGCTGCGACTTCTGGAAGGCATTGCCGTTCCCGCGACAGCGCCCAGATCCAATCTCAGATCGACGACGGTACCGGTTTTAGCTGGATTAGCTGCAGAACCGAGAGCCTGACGGGAACCCGCTCCGGCGGCGCTTCTTCTGCAGAGGCGCTGGCGCTGCAGGGAGGGTTGAGGAAGGCAGGGAACGGAGGCGGGTACCCAGAGACTGGGCCGGCCGAAGAGAAAAGGATCGACCCTCATCATGCGCGGGCGTCCCGGCCAAGTGGTAGCTGGGGAGGATGGGAAGGAAGGAGGTTGCCGCGATGACGAAATGGGGCGGAAGCTGATCGGATCGCTGCTTGGCGAAATCCAGGGACAGACGAAGAGCCCTGTTGCTGAACAAGGAACGGCGGTCCCGTGTTGCCCCCCCCCCCCCCACTCCACTTCTCCGTTGCTCATTAGAGTCCTCCAAGTTCTCCAAGCACGGAAATCACAGCGGCGTCCAGGCAATCCAAGCAGGCCGTTGGAAAGTCACCCCTCCGTCTCTATCCACTCTTTCAGGGCTGTGGGGTTTTGTTTTGTTTTAAAGGAGGGTGATCATCTCTGGCGCTTCAGACCTTCCGCCAAATCCCCGAAAGAGTTACGCGGAGGACGACGCACCCTGGTACCGACAAATTTAAAACGGAGTGGGGAACACAAACGCTTGGCTATCCGACGAGGTTCCCAGGAAGTAGAGAGTTGCACAGACAGTGAAGCACGTGTGGATGAATAGGTTCAGATCCAAGTTCAGCCAAGGGGTTGCAGGCTAGTTTTCGGCCTCGCCTCCTTTTTGTAGGGGTTATAGTATCCTCCACCGCGGCTCCGACATTGCACAGGCCCTCCGACGTTTCCAAAGCAAATGAAGGGAAGAGCTGCACGGCCGGAAAGGGGGGGGGGGGGAGAAGGCGAGCTGCGAAGAGTCCCGTCCGGCCATCCCGTCGGGTTCGGTTCAGCCACCGCAGTTGTTGGGATTCTTCTTCGTCGCAAATGGGAACTCCGGAGGGTCATTGATTCAGTTCCAGCGCCCAGACCTGCTGAGGCCATCCAGTCCTGCCCTTAAGCCTTTTTTCGCCTTGACCTAAAGCATGAGAATACCCCACGGGCTGCTGCAGAAAAGTGAAGGGGGGGGGGAGAGAGAGAGAGACAGAAAAGAGTTATTTTAAAAGAAAGCTTCGCCATGATTATCAGACTTGGGAGTCGGACGGGTGGAATACAAGAAAAAGCGTCTTTCTCAGTCTCGATCCAGCCCAAACGAAGGCGCCAATGGAAGGCATTTAAGCCCAGGCTTAACTCCGGCGCAGAGGCCCATCGCCTTTAATCGCATATAAACACAGCAAGTCCTCACCTTAACAGCCTACAAGGACAGGAGGCAGTGCCTGGCTGCTTTTTGGTTGCGTGATGCCTCTGTTTGCAAATTTCCCTCGAGAGGCTGTAAATAAGAACCCAGCGTTCTCCCGCTCTTTTGGAGTATTAGATTATCAGGAGGAAGGCAATAAATTCCTTGCCTTTATTAACTGCCTTTTTGTAAATATCGAAGGCCGTGTTTGGTAAACCCAACCGGCCCTACTAAATTATGTTCCTTATGAGCCTCTAATTGCCAAGGCGGTTTCAGTAAAAGTTTGGGCAACAGCACTGAATAAATAAGAAAGTTTATACAGGCTCTTGGAAAATGTAAACGCAGAATGTTGAATATGCTTAAGTTTTTAAAGAAAAAAGAAAAACTTATTTTTAAACAACTCATTTGCTGGATTTTGAAATGTGCCTTTTCAGTCCTTTCTTCCCCCTTATTCCCCCCCCCCAAAGGTAATTCAAGAGATCTGAAACTGAATATAGTTCGTTTAAAGGGGGGAGGGGAGATACTTCTCACCCATTGCATACCTCAGTTGGGAATCCAGGCCTCGGGATCCCGAAATGGACAAGTGACAGTCGCTTTAAGTATGTATATAAAACACTATCGTATTATAAACGTATAAAATGTATATAAATAATATACACAAAAAGCAGACATGGTGAAAGAGCGATTAGGGCTGACCTCTCCGTAATTGTATGGGCTTCGATACAATCTCAACAACAGGCAACAGACTTGCAAAATCAGTCGCGGGTTTCGAACTTGATGCTTGTACTACGAGGATCTCATCCTCCTCAGTCAGCCGAGCTGACTGGAAAGGAAACGGTTGGGTCGTTGCCTTTCATGTCCCGGGTTAATGGCTGCATTTTCACCATTCCGGCAGAGCCATAGACAGCCGCAGACATTGGGCAGAACAGTTTAGCAAAACACGGGACCAGGGTCTGTTTTGTTTAACGGAATGAGATTCCAGGGAAAGGAGAAAAAAAAAGAAATCAAATCAAATCCGTAGAGAGCTTCGACTATTGTTTTGCTTGGAAAGACTCCACTTTTGTGAGCATATACGTATTGGTGGCAAATTGCAATGTATATGTATATGTGGGGGGAGGGGAGAGGGGGAGAGATTTTCCAGAAAAACATACCAGTCAGGCAGCATTTAAAACGAAAACGAAAAAAAAATATCCATGCTTTGGACGAATTTTGAAACTTTTAATCTCCTTTGAAGCACTAAAACAAAATCTCGGCGGCGGGTCCTACAGCGGGGAGATTCGGCGGCACAGAAGAAACCACGCAAAAAAAAAGGCAAGCAGATACTGTGGCTTAAGAAGAAGTACAAAAAAGAGTAAACGATTATTGAGGTGCAAAAGTCTAAGTTTGGACAAAAAAAACAAGGATTGCATTACATCTTAATTCCTCCTCCTCCCCCGTGTTAAATCTGACAGCTTTCCGGCTTCGGAATCCATCCAGAAAATCCTCCTTTCCATCCCCAACCCCACTAAAAGTGAGGTCCATTCTTTAGGAAGCGCAGGGAGAGAAAAGCTTTTCGCCACCTGTCAAAAGGAGTTTTCAAAAGCTTTGGAGTTTTAAGTCTTCTCTAGCCATCTTACTCGGCGGGGACTCCGGCTGAGCCTAGCCCCACTTAATTCCGCGCAAGGAAGCAAGAGGTACAGCAGCGTTGCTTTTATACACCCTTCCGAGTGTTGTGGTGGTGTCTTACTGGAGAACAAGGGTTTGCGGTACGCTGGAAGCTTTCGGAGTAACCGCAAAGCCGCACACAATCCCCAGTATTTCCGGCCCAGATGCATTTGTACGCCGGCTGTGTCTGCATCGCAGGATGGCGGGCAATCGCTAGCAAAGGCTACGCTTTGAGTGGCCAAATTTGCTGGGTTATAAATCCTAGTTTCCTCAGTTTTCTGTCTACGGATGATGGGAAAGGACGCCCTGAAAAAATGTGGGGAGTTGGAGCTTCCAAGAGAGAGAAAGAGAAAAGGGGACGCTTCGTTGCAGCCCCTCGGGGACCCCTCACCCCGTTCTCTTCAATATCCCCCTCTATTTCGGTCCCGTTCCCCCCTCTCTGTCTCTCAAACATCGACATCTTGCGTCTCCTCTCCAGCTCCCTCCGGTTTGTGAGGGCTGTAATTTTGAACAGAATTAGTACCCAAAGAAATCACCACGTGTGGGGGAGAAGCGATGTCTGCCTTTCCCGAAGGGAGAAGGCTTTGCTCCGCTGCCCGAGGCTTCGGGCGCACAGGCAGGCGGAGGTCAGGCGCTTATCAACCACCTTGCAGAGGTCAACTCACCGAAAAGTGCCTTTGGGCAGGGAAAGTGGCGTCTCAGGAGCTGCTGGCTACAGCTCCCACTTGCCACGCTTGAGCCCGGGGATTTCAGATGCAGAGAGGACAAGGTTGGACCAGCTCCGGCTTCTTCACTGCAGGTTGTGAGGAAGGAAGCGACGCGTTTTCCGCCCCGAACTATGTGGAGCAGTTCGGCAGAAAAGGACCCCGGTCCCGCTAGCGCAGCTTGGAAGGTCCGGTTCCTTTTCGAGGGGAATTCACGAACAGAAGCGCCGCTTGGTTTCAGCCAAGGTTGCGCAAGAGCCCCTCGCTCTAATCTAGCTAGACCGCCGCGAATCTGGAGCGCTTCGAGCGCGCTCTTAACACGCCGCCTCGGCTGCCGCTTTCTCGGCTTTCCCAAAGGGCATCGAGGTTGAAAGGCCTGACCCAGAGGGGTAGGGGTAGTCACGTTTTTGGCAGCCCGAAATCTAATAAGGTAAGGCGAGGCGAGGCGAGGCGAAGCGGGGAACTTGTAGCGGGCAGGAGTTTGGATCCTGTAATCCTCCGCCCAGTGCTTTCCGGCTGCTCCCACGGAGCAGATTTACTGCTGGCCTGGGGCCATACTTGCCTATAAGTGGGGCTCACACAATACACTCGTCTAGATTTAAATAGTTTTCAGTTTTTGTACAACATAGTGAATACCGAATAAGTAAACTAATGGCCCGGGCTGATTTGGCAGTATGAATCCACTGTAGTGCATTCATCCACTACAGAATCACTCATCTGACGCAGGACTCAACGGGACTTTCAGTCTCTGCCTTGAAGATATTCCTTGCCACTGCTCCACGTTTGACCCAGAGGGCCTTACAATCCTACATTCTTGAGCCACTCTTTCGCTAAGAGCCTGGGAGCTGTAGCCTAAACACGGCTGAAGAACCCTCCTGACAGTTGAAGGAACTGGTGCTCCACAGCCTTCAGTGCCTAAGGGGATTACTGGCAGGATGAAACCACCAAGCGATGGGGAATTTTAAAGGAAACTAAAGTCTTCAGATTGAGAGTCAAAACCAAAAACCTGCCAGGACTGAAACAGAGCACCTTTGCCTGTTGAATTCCAATAGAAATATTGCTGATTGCAGAAATATTCCTTCAGAGACAAAGGAAATTGTAGAAGAGCGCCTCTGTGGCTGGGTTCGCACAACAAGTTTAATCAGAGCTAAAGACTCTTAAATGTGGTGGGGAAAATGCATTTCCAAATGTTTCTTTTTTTAAATATGAAGGTATGTTGCAGGAACCCAGAAGCATCAGCTACTTTATAATCCAACATATTGTAGGAAATTGTTAATTCAAGAACGAGCTTAAACATCATATATGGGTTTTCTGTCTCTTTGGCTTTCCTTTTGCACTTACAATCTTTTCACTCACTGAACATCTCCCAGCTACACCATTCCTCAATTCAAGAAGAACTTTTCTTCTGGATCATGTCGCATGAAACATAAGTAGGGGGCATAGGATTGGCTTCCGACTTAAAAAAAAAACAGCGTTCCAAGGTCATTAGAATGATTAACCATATTCACTTGGAAGTTAATTCATGGGTTTTCTATTGTATCTTCAAAACCTTCGAAGATAAAAAAAATGTGTGTGAGAGTGAACTTTACTACTGGTTTTACAGGGTTGTAGATGAGGTGTATGGACTAAATTCACCCAATTTAGTTAAAACAGGTCAAATAAAGACCTAACAGTTGTATTTGATAAATGTAGTAAGTGTTAAGATTAGCTTCACTTTTTTAATGTTTGGCTTTTTGGACAAACACAGTCTCCTCTTGTGTTAATCTAATATATGTGTATCCACAATTAAATAACTAGCTTATTTATGTAGCTGGTTCCCACACCACCAAACAATACCACCAACCACCTCCAAAGCCACAGTCTGCCCCTTCTCCTGGAACTCCGGGGATCTGACATCCTTTATTGTTGGAAATGTGTAGTTCTCTATGGTTGCTCATCTGCAAATTTCATATAAATGGACCACAGTATCATTTGGGTGGCCACTAAAATTGCATAGTGTTTACTTTCAAATCACAACATAAGAATGATGGGTTCTGATTATCTTTACAAAATTCTCAAGTTGTTAAATGGGTTTTTTTTTTAAAGATTGGTATACAAAACACAATGCATCTCAAACAAGCAAATCGAATTTGGATTTACATGCTTTGTGAACAAAGTCAGTATCTAAGCACCAGGTTTAACTGTACTATTCAGACACAGCCACCACTATTGCAATAGAAACTTATGGCCGTCTATGGAGATTCTCAATCATCCAGATCATGGTTGTCCCAAAGGTACTTTTTCCAAAAGGCAACTGGACTTTGTGTGGGTTTTTTCCCTCTCCTTTGAAAACGTTTCGTTTTTCATCCAAGAAGCTTCTTCAGTTCTTTGAAAGCAAAAGATTTGTAAAGGAAAGAAGGGGGGGAAAACAGAAAAAAAGTCCAATAGCCTTTGGGAAAGCATCTTTGCGGAAATCTGTGGGTGGATAGTGCCAAACCAGCTGAAGCTGGACAGGAAGCATGTGCTGATATTTCCATCTCAGAAGTGGAGAAATAACAAAAGGGATTCCACTCTTTTTTTAAAAATTAAAGATATTGTTTTAAAACAATGTTATGTCTAGTGCCATTCCACTGCCAAAGTGTTGGTTGAGATTTTAGTTCTTTCAAAAAGACTAAAGCAAATTTTCTAGCTTTGTCTAACGAGGCCAGGCCAGGGGATCAGATCTGGGATTTGGGGTGGGGGCTCTTCAAGCCAGGAATGAATGCAGAAGTGCTCCCGCGCACACGTGTCAAGTTCCCGCTACCCGAGGGACACACCCGCTCTTGGCAAACCGGGACTTGTTTGTGCGCTGCTTTGACGGGTAGCAATTTGGAGGCGAGGTACCCACGTTCTGACCTAAGATTAAGGACGCGATCTCCTCTAAGCATATGCAGAGTGCAGACCAAAGTCTGCATCCCGCCGATCCTAGGAAACGTCCTTCCCTCCAAGGCTCCGCGTGAGCATCAACCATCTCCCCCACACCCTAAAAAAAAAAAGTAACCCCGGATTCTTACCGGCTGCTCGCGCTTCCTCTTGGCGTCGCGGGGCTCGGCCTTCTTGAGCTCGGCCTTGAAGCCCTCGGCGGCCGGCCCGTCCTTGGCGAGCACCTCCATGAGGTAAGCGATGTAGCTGGTGGCCAAGCGCAACGTCTTGATCTTGGAGAGCTTCGTATCGGCCGGCACGTTGGGGATGCACTCGCGCAGATCGGCGAAGGCGCTGTTCAGGCTCTCGGTGCGACGCCGCTCTTTGCGCGGGGCTCCAGGCGCCGGCCCGGCCCTCCGGCGCCCTGCCAGACGCCCGCCCAGCTCCGACGGGCTGCTGCCGTAGGACGAAGAGGGTGAAGCCGAGGAAGCCAGCCCGGCCGCGGCGCAGACGAGCTCCGGAGGCGGCGGAGGAGGAGGAGGCTGAGGCGGCGGAGACAGCTCGGCCGACGCTGCGCTCAACAGCCAGCCCTGCGCGAAGGGCCGGTCGGATGCCGCCGCCGGGAAACATCGCGCAGGGGGCGGCGGTGGGGGCGGCCCGAAGAGAAACGGCTCGTGCAGCAAAGCGCTGTGCGGGTGGTGGTGCGGGTGATGGTGGCCCTGGTAGCTCCCCACCACGTTCATGGCGAGTGCCTGGCGCTTAGGAAGCCATGGGCGGGCGAGCGGGCGCCTCCACACACCAGTCCCCGACCGGCTTGTCCGCTGCGCGCTGCTTCGCTCGCCGCCTCGGCCCTGCTCCCTTCCTTCCCCTCAGCCCGGCCTTTATACAGCGGCGGGCTTTTGATGTCACGCAGGCCAAGGGGGAGGGGAGGGAGGGAGGGAGAAATAGGCGTGCGCACGCAAGCACGCACGGACGCACGCAAGCGGCGAGGAGCTCTTCCTTCTGAACGCCCGGCTCGGCCCGGCCTGGCCTGGCCCGCCCGCCGGATCCTTGCCAATGAGCCGCTCTGTGCGGCCTTCTCCCCGTTTGTGCCGAAGCGCGGATCCCAGCTTTCTTCCGAGAAAAGAGCCCAGCGCTAGAATCAGCCTCGTCCGCTTTGCTTGCCTTGCCGGGGGAATAATAGCCCCGAGAGGCTTCTCCGCCTCCTCTTTCCCCCAGGAAGTTTCCCCTGGGTTGGAGACCGAAAGCCGTTTGTCCTGAGCTTAAAACTTAAAGCCTGACCTTTAAGTTTCGCGTCGGATCGCTCCGCTTCCCCCGTTTATCGGTTCTCTTCGCGGTGGAACCGCCAGAAACTGGCTGCTCCTTGCCTCTCCTCGAAGGCCGCGCCGCGCTATTTCGAGGGGCCAGAAACCGAGAGACCCTCGGCAGCTCCCGACCTCTGCTTCCCTGCCGGAAGGGCCTTCGACGACCGAAAAGCGGATCGGCAGGGCAGGCATCACCCGCGCCGCTTCCTACCGAAGTGCGCTTTCCTGGCGAGGCAGGCTTCGTCTCTCTCTCCCCCCCCCCTTTTTTTTTTGTAAGGAGACTTCTTAGCAGCCCGTCTCCATCGGGTGATTCTCCCAGAGAACAAGGCTGCGATCGCAATCTTAAGAGGGATACTTCGAAATTGCCCCAATATCCACTGCAACAAAATAATAATAAAAGACGAGAGAGGGTTGTTCTAACCTGCAGGAATTTAATATTGTATGGTACTTCTTTTATTTTTATTTTTATTTGTTTTATTTATTTATTTTGTCAAGTACGTGTTGGTAATATACATAGAAGTAACATTGTTTATGTACATAAGATGGGTACTGATAAGGGGGAACATTAGGACAGGGACGGTAGGCACGCTGGTGCACTTATGCACATTTTCTTGGACTCTCACTTATCCCTGAAATCAATCCACATCTACGTTTGCTGAAGGTGGTTGTATTTCAGGACAATCTAATTTCACTACGTTATAAGCCCAAGGTGAGGGGGGAATATTTTAAGTATCTCCAATTAGTATATATTTCAGATTGCTGTCTTCTTAAATTCTTTTGATCTTGTGTGGAGGAGCTTTCCACCAGATCTGAACAGTACTTTGGTCGAGGTAACTGCTCCAAGTTTTGCAGTAAGAGGTTGAGACTTTATCCTTATTGTCAATGGGGCTCTGTTGTCTTAGGTATTAGGTGAGGAAAATGCATTTATTACTCCTAACCTGAGCCTGAAATTTTCCTCTTCCAGCCATTAGGGAAGAAGGAGGAATTAAAATTCGGACTGGAAGAAGTTTGTAAACCTTAGGAAAGGTGAAAGCCATCGTGTTCACACCGGAAAGGGCGAGAGAAAATCAATGGCCATGTTAAGATATTGTTTTTATTAGTGCAATGAAAGGTTTAAATGTTAATGTGCAAGATTTCAGGGATCCAAGAATTCATCATAAAGAGATAACCTTTAGTTACCCTGAAAACATTAGATTTAGGGTGCAATTATCTGCCCATTTTCCTAAATGTGGAGGGGGGGGGGGGAAAGGCTCAAATGGACTTTGAGTAGTTCTCCGAGCAACTCCCTTGCTGAAGAGCAATGGCAGACAACAAAGTAGGCAGCGGGGGGGGGGGGGGGGCAATATTTATTAGAATATTAATGCTTCTGGTCTGTATAATTCCAGTGCCTTGTATGGAGTAGAGAATAAACACTGAAACAAATCAACACTCCCAAAGTACTTTTGCTGGAGCTTTTTTAGTCAATTTTATTAGAAATGATCAACCAGGCTGCAAAATTGGTAAATCATTCATACAACACACTTTTTTATAATTGGACTGAACAAATACTGCCTGCATCTTCTCCTGTTCACAAAGTCATAACCAACTAGGAACAAATCTATAATACTGTACACGGCAGTCAGAAATAAATCTAATTACAATCAAAATGGTTACTTCCTGTAATGCTGGTGCAGACATTACTACAGTAGGAAAATCCAGACTGGAACCTATTTGTGGACATGTGAAATTTGGAAGATTCCCTGAGTCACTCTTTATTCCTGGCATTTTGGACCGAAATAACATGGGTTTATAACAGGTCTAAATTCATTTTCTACGGTAGGTAATTTAAATTGTCTTGTGCAAGGTATTTCTGTGCCTGAATGACACTCTTTAGAATTCTCTGTGTATCAGCCATGCTGCTTCTCTCATCACAGATGGCGTTTTCTATTAAAAAAAAGAACTAGAAAATCGACCAGGAGAGAGAAAGAGAGAGAGAGAAGAAAATCAAGATTGAATGAAAAAATGATCAAATGGAGCAGTAATCAGTCCGCCCACCCCACACCCACCTCTAACTTTCATTTGCCTGCAGCAAGTTTATTTTTTCTAGCTGATGGACCTTTGTTTTTGTTTTTCTTTGCTGGAGCACTAACCAAGCCAAGATTTCTGTTTTCTGGAGCAGCTTCCTAGAGAGTGTAATGAATGTGTCTCCATTGGAAGTGGCAGAGCCGTCTTCTCCAGCTGCAGAAACCCACCACATGCATTGATTCATCATTCCTACTAGCTCCTTGAAGGACGGAGTGTTCGTCAAACATACATAGGGCATCAGGATTGTGGAAAGAATTTGAATTGACTTCAACCCAATAATTTCTGGAGGAAACTGCATTGCATTGCATTCTGCTTCCAGTAGTGCCTGGCCACCCGCTCTGTCAGTCCATTTACTGCCCTCCAGGAAAATCGAAGTGTGTGCTGGTTGTGGGTTATGGGGGATGTAATCCAATGCATCTGGAGTGAATGCGATTGGAGAAGGATATTTCAATAGCACAGGCATTAGAAAAAGAGAGATCCAAATCTGCTGGTCGATCTCTGAACAGGCGATTCCAAGGGTGTCGTACCCCAGAATAGTTAACATTACCCCAAGCAATGAAAGCAAAAGAGGTTAATCTGAAGTCGGGTGTTGAGATGAAGAAAATTTACCCGCGGTAACCAGCTAGCCCTTTGCTTTGAGAGCTTAACAATTCTGTGGTGTAATTATTTATTCGTTGTTGTACAGCTTTCAAAGTTTCAGCCTCAACAACCTCGTTATGTGATTTTGGGTACAAACAGGCCAAACCCTTAATGTTTTGATCGGCGGTCCTCTTCTTCCAGATTGGGGTATGGTGGGGGGGAATGCTGTCCCGAATCCCTTCGGATCTCCTGAAAGATTAGTTCCCAGCGACGATTTAGAGCTTCTTCTACCTTTGGAGTCTGACCAGCCCTGAGCCTTCAGCACTTGAGCAAAGGGACAGGAAAAGGAGCAGCCGGATACAATTCGCAGGGCAATTTTTCTGAGCCTGTCAATAGGGACATTTACCTTTTGGAGACTATCCAAGGGGATCAGCAAGCTCCGCCCTCGCTTTCAAAGCGTTTGCTCTCCCTCCCCCCCCACCCGCTGCCTTGCTTCGCGCACCCCATTCATAGGATACTATTATACAATTATATTCAAAATTCTGAGCCTGGGCGACACAGTTCTGAGCCGAGCGTTGCCATTTTCCGTTTCCCTTATGTTTTCCCGTGATCCGCCGTGTCACCGCTAGATCTCAGACGACCTTGTTCCGAGGAAGGCGACGCGCGTTTTCATGATTCAGAGAGAAGCAACAGTTAAATGAAGCCGACAATTCTCAGCTCCAGTCTCGCCTCTCCCCCCACCCCGGCACGTTCCTGTCTGGGAGGGGCATGTGGGGTCCCCCCTTGCGGGGTAACAATAATTCCCCCTTTTGCACCAGGGCTGTTTCTTTCGCGTTGCTTGGCAGAGTGACCCGAATTGATGTGAGAGAGAGGAAGGGTCGCCCTGAGCAGTCCCGGGTTCGAAAAGTATACCGGTCCCTTGCCCACTCTGCATAGGATGCTGGAATGCCGTCCGGATAGTGTCGGGGAACCTACCTTCCATCCCTGCGTTTCCTGTGCCAAATGTGATTCAGGGAGGAAAGTGCCGCCGGCCTAACTTTAAATGCCAGTACAGCATCTGTATTCCAATCCCGCCCCCCAAACTCGTGCGCTGCCTCTGTTCCTTGTGACCGTGAGTTCCACAAGGGTGAATTTGTATACGCTCTACCAATGGTGATAGGCGCTTTAAAACGTTTTTGGATTCTCCGCATCTCCCATTTCCGACGCCAAGATTCAGCACGCCCGATTCCCTGCGAAGTCGTGGAAAAGCAGAGTGCCTCTGGAGGTGGCCCAGCGGCCGTTTCCCGGAGGAGCATCCTACCGGGCCGGTTCCTCTTGAGGATGTTTGATTCGTCTTCCTCTTACCGGTATGCCTGCCGCCTTCTATCCAGCCTCGTCTTCTCCTCGGGGCTCTCAAGGACTCGCCAACCTATTATTTGCCCCCCGCCCCCGGAAAAACCCGTGGGCCAGGGACTGATGCGAGGCCCTCCTGCCCAGGGAGAGACGAACAGAGTTGAAGATGGGGAGAGCCGGCGATGCCTTGGAGGGGGTGGGGTGGGGGGTACGGTACCGGCAAGCCTGGCGCCGGGTGGCTGGGACAAGTCGTCCCCCCGGGGAGGTGGGGGAATGGAGGCGACGCGGAGCTGCATTTCAGTCCCTTGTCCCGCTCCCGTCTGGGCCACGCGAGCTCCGCAAAGCGACGGCCAGAGCTGAGCAGCGGGAGAGGTCCGGAGCTCAGCCGTCTCCCAAGCAGCGGCGGCGGCGGCTTCGTCGCTCAGCGCTCCGTGAGTTCCTGGCTAGCCCCTGGGAACCTCGCCCGGGCTTAGGTCAAGGGCGCGCCACTTCGGGGGTTGTGGAGCTCCGCGATCCGTGCGCGTTAAAAGGTGGCAAACGTCAAGAGCTAGCAACCGGCCACGGGTGCGCAATCAGAAGGAGCGAAGAAATGGGTTGCGGAGGCAATCTCAATCCATTTCCTGTCCTCCCTTCCCCACACCCAAGTTCTTTTTCATTCTAGAAGTCTAGTTAGGAGTCGACAACAGTCGTGTTATTGTGACTGCTGGTTTTTTTTATAAAAAAAATGGGATTCTGGCCCACTTGAGATCCTAATGCAAAAATCCCCCGCCGGGATTCCACCAACGTCTCCTACCGCAGATAACGTTTGCTGCAAAACGAAATCATCGCCTTAGTTTCTTACTAACAAAACTAACAAGGGAGCGATCCACAGACATGTTCGTTTCCAAGGCGGTTTTCAAAATAAATAAATAAATATGGTGAGCTTTCCCCAAGGGCATCTGTTTACTTTGAAATAACTCCAGTTGTAGTGCTTGATCCGATTCACATTCCCTCTCTCGCATGAAACTTTCCCTGGAACTTTCCTACCCGTAATATGGTGGGCATATAATGGGAGTAGATCATCTCGGTCTTTGGAAAAGGGTACTAAACAAAATCGCGCGAGCTGACTAAATCTGCGAGGACCTCAAATCATAAAACAAATCCGATTGAACCTCCTGTGGAATGTTCTGCAGAAAATGTGGGCTTTATGCTGCGTTTTGTTGAAGGTGTGGGGGTATTAATGCATTCCCCCCCAATGGGGCACTTGAAAGGGAATTATCGTGTGCAAATAGACAAATATATGAAATTTAGGAGATGATGAAAACAAGCAGGCACCGCACCTGCTGATTTTTTCCCCTCTGCAATCTTTCACCTTCCTCTCTAATTCCCTCCATTTGACTGCTTGGTTGGTTGATCGGCCTGCTCTCGGGCGAGTCAGAACAGATCGAATCATCTGAAAGGCGGTACTTCTAAGGAAGTGGGCTCCAGGTTGCGTGAGCTGTTTACCTCTTTTCCCCCGGAATTTGAATCTTTCAGCTTCGTTGCATTTTAAGCTGGCACCAACAATTTCCATCTATCTCGTGTCATACTAAGTTGGTCAATGGAGACATTTCTGATTCCTCTCCCCCACTCGCCTGGCACCATCGCGCCTTACCACCCGTGAACGTCCTGGCCATTTTGCTACAGCCTGGATCCAGCCTGGTATTCACTATGTGCACCTTGGTCTTGCTGGGTGCCTCTTTTTGAAATCGTTCATCCTTTGGTAGTTTTAAAATCGTCAGCCGGTAGTTTTAAACCCAGCTTTCTTTAAAGCTTCATACAGAGGCTCTTTGCTTATCAGTCCTTCTGTTATTTATTTATTTATTTTTCCTTCCAAAATTGGCCATAAAGAATTAGTCGTTCTTTGAAATGTCTTCAAAATTAAATTTGGAATCGGCCAAGAGAATTCCACAAGTCAAATTTTATTTCTAGCTAGTATGGAATCTGTAAAAACTTTCAGTCTAATTTTCTCCAAAAAGGTATTCTTTACTGGAATCAACCTAGATCAAAAGCACCTAGGGCTAAATGAATTATTATTCACTGTCACTTAAAAGCATTATTTTCATTTCCACATATTTTTTTTAAAAAATGTTACTGAATTTAAAAATAAAACTTGTTACTGCAACCTCTTGTAATTAATATTCACATTCTGGGTGGATTTCTTTCTTCAAAGTTTTGGGCAAAATCATAAATGGTTGTCAGATTGTCCCTTAACAGTATACAAAATTAATTAGATTATCCTATAAATTCATACCAAGTTAAAATTACTTTGTATCAGTGCACATGGCTTACATGGAAATATTTCCTCATTAGCAGAGTAATTGTTTGCACATTTTCTTAGGAGTTAGCTCCACACTTAATGGATAGCCATTGTTCTTTTGCTAATAAATGTCACTGAATTATATAGGACCCAATATGCTATTAAGGTGTGGTTATAAGATGTGTGGGGTTTATATGTGGATCTCCATTTTACCTGGATTGAACTCTGTTTCAATAACTGCTTTTATTGTTTCTTGTGTCTCATTTTCTCAGAAGTTGTCAGGGTTATTCAGATTAATAGAATTGACACTCAAATTATGCTCTTTTGACCAAAAACTGGTTTGTGTTTTACCAAACAGTTGCAATCACTCAAAGCTGAACACCACAGATGAATGGGGTTTCCCTTAACACTTTTATGATTGTGTGCAAAAAATTCCTAAACACACATATATTTCCCCTATTCACAGAAAGGACCACTGCAATTTTCATAGCAGTTGAGAATATAAATAATTGATTTTAACTTGAGTGTCTGTAAGGATAATGTAAAAGGGGGGGTTGTTATTTCAACAATTAAGGAATGTGCACATCTCTCTGTGTAGAGTCACATATAAAGACATATACGGAGAAATACATTTTCTTTTGCTACTATGTCACAAATACATAAACAACCAAATGCACACACACACACACACACACACGCGCGCGCGCGCGCGCACACACACACACACACACACTCTTAATTGCATTCTTTTCTTAGAAATTCATACAGCTGCTGTTGATGATTTGACTAAGGTTTGAGAAGGGGCTGTTTGCATATGTGGGCACACAAAAGGGCATTTTCTTGGTGTGGATCTGTGGGTCCCATGGGGCTGCAAAAGCAGCATGATCTGGAGAAGGGCCAAACTGGATTTTGACTGTCTCCAAACAGTCCCGCCTGGCTTTCTTTTCTTCAAACATTCAATTTCTTGATGTTTGAGACAGGGGGGAAAAAAGCCCCAAAGGAAAAATGCCAATAACATTCCCGGAGAGTCTTTATTAAATCAGTGCTAGGTATGCTAACCATTAAATTGTGTTTTATTTTTTAAAAAATCATACTGTAGTTTAGGGTAGAAATGCTTTAAGATTGTTTCCTGGTGTTTTAAATGAATTCACCCAACTACACAAATTATTCATGTCTGCTTACTTTGGAAGGGGACACATTTTATGTGACTTATTTCAATTGCAGTTCTGGTCTCTGGTGGACAGAGAGCCAAGCACTCTGTCTCCTTCTTTGTTAAGAAATCTGCCTCCATAGCTGATCAGGAACAACTGTCTAAGTTTCCTCCTCTCCAAGGTCATTAAGATTGTGCAAGAAAGTTGTGAAGGTGCCTTTCTAGCTCTTCCCATCTATGTTGCCCACCTACTTGCCCTTTAAGTAGAGGCCACAGTAGAGGGCAAAGAATACGATTTGCATTATAGGACTTTCCTCTATTTAATTCCACTCCACCATACCACCCTCTGAATTGAAGTTTATGGACACACTTGTTCTTCATTCCTAGCCTATTCACCAGAACCTGAAAACCACCAGGCCAAGCAGAGAATTCCCTCTTCTTCCTCATAACAAGTATAAACATCTAGTTCAGCTCTATGCTCAGTACTGGATCTTCAAGCTAGATTTTCATTGCTAGTACCTGCAGAGAGGCTGGGTCTGTCTCCACTTAAATTCTTCAAGCACATCAGAAAGGCAGTTCTATTTATCAAACAGCTAAATACTTTTGGATGGTTTTGTGATGTCCCAGATCTTGGAGGTTTCTCTACGTATTTAGCATCTACACTGACAAAAATGTAGATCATGTGTTACCCCCTGCTGGGACACATTTGAATGTATTCTGGATTTCTTGGTTACTAGCTTAAGTAGGCATCCTAAAAGAGAGAGCCTCCCGAAGGGGATCTTCTTGTCCAAAATGTAACTTTTCTCTGAAGGTGCTAACTTCCTCTCCAAATGACTTTCAACAATTTAATTTTAATTTGGTTTTAAGGAGCACAGTACACAGTACACTACCAGATAGCCCCTGTAGTTCCTTTAGATTTATATTCTCGGAGAAACTTAAGTGAAGATGAGAGGACCCCTCCCCTAAAGAGCCTGAGAATGAGAAAATGAGGGATAACCTATCATTTTTTTATCACTATAGTATCCATATTTCATCCTGAGCATCAACATCACTTTTTTCCAGCTGTAGGGAGATTATATTAGCCCGTTACAAGTCGGGTGGCCTAACAAAGATTGTCTACTTTGGTATCAACTGGATAAACATTGTACAGGATCACTTAGAGCTTGAGAGAGAAGCTTTTATTGAAATAATGGGCGCGGGGGAGGGGCACTGATTTCAAGGCCAGAGATTACTTCCAAGCACCCTGCTTCGGCATGCAGTTACACAGGAAGGCACATTCCGAAGTGCGTGCAAATTACTTTGGATTGCATTTCTATTTTTATTGTTTTTAGAAATACTTATATTTTACGTTTTGCTTTTAATATCATGAGGCGCCCAGAGTCTCTTCAAAGCGAGATGGTGGGCAAACAAATGTAATAAAATAAAATGTAATAAAATAAAATGTAATAAAATAAAAATGTAATTAAATGTAATTAAAAATAAATAAATAAAATAAAATAAAATAAAATAAAATAAAATAAAATAATAATAATAATAATAATAATAATAATAATAATAATAATAATAATAATAATAATAATAATAATAATAATAATAATAATAATAATAATAATAATAATAATAATAATAATAATAATGTGCAGCTCTCAACAAAGAAAAAGTGCCTCTGAATGAAATGATTGCTGTGGGCCGCTTACTTCCGGATACAAGTGCAGAAAAGCAGCAGCAATATAGCGGCTGTGGGGAGCGTCCCGGTGTCTTTACCCCAGGAGTTTACAAGTCGAAAAGCACGTAAAACGAATCCGATCCAGCGTCCGTTGGTGCGACGCCCCGCATATCGTTTCAATACCCAAGCGCGGCATTCCCGACTTCCAGGCGAGGAAGGCAGTCCGAGATGCCCCGAGGGCGCCAATTTGCTATAAACAAGGCCAGACCCTCCGATCAGACCCAGATCCTCCAATCAGCGTTTGCGGGAGAACGCCGCCGGCCAAAAGAGCGGGGAGGGGGGGAGGGGCTCGTAGCTTCCAGGCTTGCCTCCCCTCGGCCGCCTCCGAACTCTGGGGAAGTTTCTCCGCGCTCGGTTCGTTGCGCAGATGGTCAGTCGCTGCCTCGAAAAGTAGTCGGGTTACTTTATCTAATCGCTGGCTAGCTGCAGGGAGTCTGGCCCTAAGGAATCCCACTGATAAAAGACCGCGGTTTGCGGCAGGGAGAAAAGAGGAAGATTCTTTCGGGTGGGGAAAGGAGCCTCAATTGCGGGGGGCTCTCTAGTAGTTCGAAACTCTCCCTTATATTTAAACGTCTGTGGCGATTCTCCGTCACCCAGGTCATGGTTGTCCCAAAGGTTTCGAAAGGCAGCTGGACTTTCTAGGTTTTCTTTGAAGACGTTTCGCTTCTCATCCAAGAAGCTTCTTCAGCTCTGGCTGGATGGTGGGGAATGGAAGGATTTATACTCCTTGCAGACAGAGCTGAAGAAGTTTCTTGGATGAGAAGCGAAACGTCTTCAAAAATAACTCAGACAGTCCAGTTGCCTCTCGAAAAAGCACATGTGGGTCTTCCTTATATCGTAGTTCCTTCCAGGCAAATCCTCGGGGTGGGGTGGAGAGACTTCCGATGATAATTTGTCACTGCTATTTTCCACTTTTCCCAGTTTTCACATCCTCCTGTCCGTTTGCTGTCGCTTTCTGCCGTTTCCTTTCTGGCTCTCTTGGTGTTCTTCTTCCCCATTCCGAGACGCCATTGAAAAGCTGTATAGAAATCAGAAATTAAGCTGAGAGACCTCCCCCAATTGCCTCCGGTTTGTTCAAGTTCAACTCAACGCTCGTTTGGACAAAAGCCGAAAGTTGGAATTAGTTTACAGTTTTGTTTGATCTGGTAGGACTGTGCAAGATGAACTTGGTATCCTGGGGAAGGGTTTTTAAATCTATCAAATGATTAAGCCATAAGAAGAGATCAACTCAAAAGGTGTGGGGGGGGGGGTAGAATGTGAATGCAGAATGCAAAACTCAGATGCTTTTAATGATTATTTTTCTGTGAAGGAAACATGGTTAGTGGCAGTTTGTAGAATATTTTTCTAACGTCTGCTTCTGGAAGCCTGCAATAACATGCTAGTGCACAAATAAACAAGACTTATAATGGTTGAAGTGCTATTCATTTGGGCTAATCTTTATAATAAATAAGGAATTATTGTTAAGAACTGAATTAGAAAAAAATGTTGCAGAATTGGGAAAGGAGTGAGAAAGAGAAAATACTTGTTTAATTTGTTCAGCAAGTTTAAAAATGGCAGGATTGAAAGATAGGACAGCTGGAATCAAGATCTAAACATTAATAGTTTGAGATATGCTGACAATACCCTCTACTTAGCTGAACAGGAAGTATTCATTTAGTTACTTATTTGACTTATCTCCTGCCAGCTTATCTGTCATAACTCTGAATGGCTCACATCAACAGCAATAAAAATGCAAAAGGAATAATAAAATCCAAAATCCAAAAACTAGTCCCTTGTACTCTAAAACAACACTCCCCAACAATCATAATCACTAGGCTCCACCCTAACCTTAAGTAAACTTAGAACTACATGCTGTGAAATTAAAAATGGAAAGTAGAAATCTGGCTTTCCTAAATTAAGAATCCTTAAATTAAAAGAGAGATAAAGTTAGCCAGCACATGAGGTACTGAAATCACAGTTGGCAGCAAAAAAAAGTGAAAGTGCAGTTAGTTTTATTTTCTCAAGTTCAAAAGTAGATAAAGATGGGCTAGGCTAGGGGGTAAGAAGTAGCCAGGGGATCAATCATTACCATCAGAAGAAAGTAACGAAAACTTAGTCACATGAAGGATAAGGACATTTGTAAGACTGTAAATATCAGAATTGCTGAAGCAATGTGATTATGAATAACTGAAGCAATATGAAACTGTGAAAACTGACCACTGAAAAGGAGCATGAGAAAATAAGACAGACATCTTCAGATAATAGATTTGGAGATCGTTACTAAGAACATCATGAAGAAGTACAAGTACAACCAATCGATCATTCCTGGGCTAGATAAAAGCTGACCATTCTCTTAAGACAATAGTTAAACAGCCAAAAACTCACATCTTTTGAGCATGTCATGCAAGTGGGAAAAGTAGCTATGCCCGGCAAGACTGAGGGCAATAGGAAAATGGGAAAATAATATTTAAAGTGGAAGGTTGGGATCAGGAACATTCCTGGATTATCTTTGGAAGGGAGTGGATTGTCTCTACAAATAGGTTGGAATGGACAGTATTTGTCAATGCAGTCATTAGGTGCTCTGCCTGACAATGTCATCCATTTAATTACCTGTCATAGTCATTTCTGATGTCAAATTTGTATCTATTTACTCTTTGTCCCCATTTTCTTCTGCAAAACATATCACTAGCAGATGACTGCTAGATAATCAGGCAAATGAACACTGCCCTTTCTAGGCAAAATGCCTGGAGTTGCTTGAAAATTCAGAGAGCAGTAACAACTTAAAAAGGCCAATCACTCTAATATAAGGCAAATGTCTCTCCATGTATGTCTGTAATCATATGCACATTTATCTGAAAAATGTGGCTTATCTCTAAGGAATGTTATTTAGAAATAAAAGCCACAGACAAGGGATGCACTGAAACGGATTACTGCTTATCTTTTAATTGGATTCACTCTCAGTGTAATCTTGAAGTAATATAACATCCGAGTTTTATATAAAGCAGCAAGGAATTATTTACACTAGTTTGGCACGCCCAGTAGAACATATGCTGTGAAATAAATATTACATTATATAACATAAGGTAACATAAATTCTACACAGGCGCCACACAGTAGATACTTCTCATTGTGCACACAGGGCTGCACAATCCTTGTTAGTTGATTTCACTTAAGCTCATGTTAGAGGATATTTTGTTGCTGCAGTATTAATATTGTACTGGATCTGTTTACGACGATTGTCCCTAGCAAATGCCACCAGTAACCAGAATCAGAATAGAGCTGGAAGGGACATTTGAGGTGTTCTAGTCCAGCCCCCTGCTCAAGCAGGAGATCCTGACCTATACCATTTCAGACAAGTGACTGTCCAGTCTCTTCTTAAAAACCTCCAGTGATGAAGCACCACAACGTCTGAAGGCAAGCGGTTCCACTGGTTAATTGTCCTCACTGTTAGGAAGTTTCTCCTTAATTCCAGGTTGCTTCTCTCCTTGATTAGTTTCCATCCACTGTTTCTTGTCCTGCCTTCTGGTGCTTTGGAAAATAAATTGACACCCCCCCTTCCCCTCTGTGGCAGACTCTCAAATACTGAAATACTGCTATCATGTACCCCTAGTCCTTCTTTTCTCTAGACTAGCCAAACCCAAATCCTGCAACGGTTCTCCATATGTTTTAGCCTCCAGGCTTTAATCGTCTTAGTTGCTCTTCTTTGCACTTTTCCCAAAGTCTCAACATATTTTTTTGTAACGTGGTGACCAAAACTGGACGCAGTATTCCAGGTGTGGTCTTACCAATTTAGAATTTGTCCCTTGTTCTCACTTATGAAGGCTTCACCCTCCCGCCCCCCTTCTCTTTAAAAAAAAAAGTCGGTCTGTTACCCAGGAAGCGTAATGCAGTGCCTAGAATTTAGTTGATGTGGTTTGGACGCTGAGGCGGAGAATCCATGTCCCTAACTCTTCGCTCAGCCAGAAACTTCCGCTAGTCCGCGGGCCAAGCTGCTCAATCTGACCAACCAACACCTGCTTTTCCGACTGGAGCGAATAGCAAAGAGGGCGTTCGCGAACGCTTTACCGACCAATCAATTCTTTTTTTTTAAATTAGTGCTGAGACAGTGGCCCGTCTCAACCAATCCCCGGCTCCAGCGCTGATCTCTGAATTCTGCTTCGACTCGACAGCGCCTCTAGAGGCAGGTAAGCCCGCGGCCGAACCGGTTTTCGCCGGTGGTTGGTGGGTTAGGGTGTTTCCCCCCCCCCTACGTCCCACTTCTGCCGGAGGCTGCATTCTTGGGCGGCGTCTCTTGCGCCGCTGTGGTCCAGCGAAACGTCAACCCTGGCACGTCCTGTGACCTTGACGCCACCGCCAATCCCTACTCCGGACACAGTTATCTAAATAGGGACGTAAATCAGGTCGCTGTCGGATTGCGTGCCATTGCAGGGGCTCCATAAAACGGGGCTCTGCGCCCGAGCTGTTTACATTGCAGCCCCGTAAAATATTCCCCCTGTCTTTTGTATTAGCGTCTGACTGTAACATCCCGTAAATCACGGCTCGTCCGCATGAGGAATGGCTTACATATTTTAAGAGGCATAAATAATGTCAATTGGTTTCCATTATCTGCTGCAAAGAGAAGGGTTGGAAGAATCGGCCCCGTGGTGTGGGAACGTTATTGCTCGTAGGGGCCGCGCAAGCCGGAGAAGAAGGCTTGACTCCCTGTCCTGTCCTGCCCTGGAGCCCTAGCCGTAGAAAATGGAGTTTGTCTGGAAATGCGCCCTAGATGGTTCTGCTCCGGCATCCTGAACTTAGCGCCACGGTTACGCCAATCACTTGTCCTCTCGGGAATCTGCATTTCAGTAAAAATGGCAAACCCGGAATGCCTCTGAGAACGTGCCGAGTTGTGCCATCGTGGTGGGAAAGTTTGTTAGAATTAGGCAACGCGCGTCTCCATCCTAGCCCTGGGCTTAAATCCGAACGTCGCTGCACTCGGAGGATTCACTGGTGGGAGAGTGAGGTTGTGATCCGGTTTGTTAAGGGAGAAAACTGGACATAAATGAGTGCATAGACGTGGAAGAAATGGGCGAAAGAAGACAACGTTCTGGTATCCCGCATTTTCTGTTTCCCTTCCTTGAAGCTTCCTGGAGTTCTGAAAGAGTCTTGCCCTTCTCGACCTGTTCATGGATGGCACTTTCACTGCAGTCCCGAAGTCAGGCTTCTTCCAGCTGTATTACACACTCTTGACATATAAATTAAATATAAAGAGTCCTCTGTTATCTAATAAGTTGAGGTTTACTCCTGGCTCGGTAATTCTACTAAGCCCCTTCTTACAGTAATATATTAGGATAAATGTTCACTTCTGTTAAAGAGTGGATTAATTTTCAAAGCCCAAGCTCAGCTTTAGGATGGTGAACAGTAATGGTATCAAGGGGAGAGTAGCTTTGAAGGCACACTGAGGAGCTTTTCCTTATATCTATTTATTTAGAACATTTTAAAGCCTGCCTTTCAGTTTGCCAGATTCCCTTAAGTAGGGAACAATTGCCAAGTTTCAAGTATTTATTTATTGGGTTTATCCAGTTTATAGGAATATACATTTGTTTAAAAACAGAGACAAAAATCAAACAAACAAAGCAGGAGTCATAAAAAGTCTCTTTAACAAAGAAAGGCTTGTACTGGCTTGTGGATCTGTTGCACAAAACTGCTTGTTCAGCAACATCGTACCCTTGGAGATACTTGTTCCTAAATTGCAATGGTTGGTAGATAGTTTCATCGAATAGACTAAAATTATTTTAAAGAATAATTATATATATATATATTCTTATTTTAAAGAAACAAAGAATAAGGCTTGCTTAGAAAAATAGAAAATTTTTATCAACTCTTGATCAAGTTAAATATTCCATGTGTGCCTCTGTCTCAAACAGCCCAGGTATTTTCATCTTAGATGACTTGCAAAAAAGATTTCCAAGTGGCTATTAAAAGTTGGCTCTTCCTCTTCCATTTTGGAACTGATTTCATATGATTCTGATTACATCCACAAACAAAACGAGTGCACAAAATGTCGGGGGCTATAGACCAAGCACAACATGATTTATCCATACTTTATTCTGGAAGAAAGTTACTGAATTTAGGAATGTTAAAAGGTCATGGGTCAAATGAGTAAGGAAGAAAATGGCAACCATGTTGCCACGCATCAACCATGTTTAGAAAAAAATGGCAACCAATCTGAGCATTTAATGTAATTTATATCATTAGATCATCTATGGAGGCTCACTTTTGGTACACTCTGTATATGTGTGTGTGTGTGTGTGTGTATGTATGTATATATATATATATATATATATATATATATATATATATATATATATATATATATATATGTATGTATGTATGTATGTATGTATGTATGTATGTATGTATGTATGTATGTATGTATGTATGTATGTATGTATTTATTTATTTATTTATTTATTTATTTATTTATTTATTTATTTATATATATATAAAATCATTTAGGTTGCCATCCCCAACATGCACTGTCCAAATGTGTTGAGCTCCTGATTGCCTCTAGACACCTCTGGCAACTGATTTAGAAGTACGAAGTCTCTGAGTTCAAATCAATCCTCAGCCATGGAAGCGCTCAGGTCCTCTGCAATCTACCTCATAGGGCTGTTATGATGATGTCATGAAGGAAGATCCCCCTGTAGAGAACAACCTTGTAGGGAAATGTAGTTCATAATGAATCACAGTGTGTTATGTAACTTGACCTGCTCAATGGCACTGCCCATGTGTTATTCTTTAAGTACATCCCTTCATGAAATATGACCTAGAATCCGTTAAATCCATCTATGAAATAAGCAAAGAACCAATGCAAGGAAGTTGCATTTTCTCCAATCTCCAAAGCAGTAAGAGAAAAGAGTTTACACAAAAAGGAAGCAATTCTGAAGTCTGGTCAGGAGGGGTGACGGGATAGACAAAAAAAAAAAAGATGGTGACTGCAATTAAAGCACTTGTTGGAATATTCATGACTGGGAGAGCCATGTGATTGAGTCAGCCAATCGGGCTGAAGTGTTAATTGAGCATGTCCAGAAACTTAGCAAGAAGAAGGGTGTGGTTTAGTCTGTCCACCATTAAAGATTGCTGTGAAAACATCTCAACATGTGATCTGAAACAAAGTGTGGTATTGTTAATGTTTTATTCTACTTATAAAGAAGTTATTTGAATCAGCAAAATGCAGTTATCTTTTGAAGCTTCTGATTTATTGCGTAACTCTGACAGGTTATGGGCCCAGGAATCGCTCAAGAAGTAAAATTAAAACTGCATTGTAATTTAAAGCTGATAAGAAGCTGTCTGTGTTGTTAAAGGAACAGGCAGAGAAGAAAAATAAAGCAGGATGGCTGCTGCTATGGAATTTAAAGACAGTCCAATACCTAAATTGGGGAAGAAAAATTATTTAATTTGGGCTGCAAAAATGGAATGTTTTTTGAAAGCAAAAGAATTATGGGACATAGTAGCAGACCCCCCGCAAGTGCTTGGAGCAGCAGATCAAAAGGCTCATGACAAAGCTATGGCTTATCTTCTTTTAAGTCTGGGGGATGATCAATTCTTAAATGTAGCTGAATTAAAGTCTGCAAAAGAAATATGGCAGAAATTGAAAGCAGTACATGTCAATGTTTCTGCGTGTAATGTGGTCCAACTTTCGAGAAAGCTTTTTAGAGCCAGGATGCAGCCAGGAGATTCTATGGAAGATCATTTAATGAAAATGCAGTCTAATTTTCTAGAATTGGAGCAACGTGGAGTAAAGTTTCCAGAGTCCCAGAAAGTTTTATTAGTGTTAAATAGTTTGGATCAAAGCTGGGAGACTGTATCAGCTATTTTTGAAAGTAAGCCAGAAGCAGATTTGAATTTGGAGGCTTTGAAATCGTGTTTATTGAATGAATATGAGAAAAGGCTTTTCAGCCATGCTGATGGAAAATTCCACAGCGGGGGCCCAACAAGGAGTACAGTGGAAACTTACAGCAACTCTCCAGCAAAATTTTCCACAGGCTGCCTATCTCTAGCAACAGCCGAGGTGTCTGCAGACAAGAGGAGAGCAGAGGCAGGAGAGATCAAGTTACACAGCCACAATTCTGCAAGCAAGATAAGAAAGCATGTTTCATTTGTGGAGAGACAAATCATCTGCAGAAAAGCTGTGCACAGAGAAGAAATATGCAAGACAAGAGACATTATTTGCAAGGACAGATTGCAGTTGCAAAAGTTTGTTATAATAACAATAGAGACAAATGGTTGATTGACAGTGGGGCTAGTCAAACAATTGTTAATAATTCTGACTTATTTTCCAGATTTTTCCCAGGAAACCATGAAGAAGTGGCCTTAGCCAATGGTCAAAAGGCTAAAATCATTGGAAGAGGCGATGTGCAAATTCCATATTTGGAATCCAGGTTTACTGATGTGTTATGTGTACCTGAAATGGAGCATAATTTGTTAAGTGTGTCTAGTTTAGACAAGCAAGGTTATGAAACCACATTTGTTAATGGGAAGTGTCTCATCCAAAGAAATGGGAATGTTTGTGCACAGGGCATAAAAGAGGATAATCTTTATGTATTGCAGGGACAAAAGGTCCCACATTGTTCCCAGATAGTTAAAAATGTAGCAGAACACAATTCGTGTGTTCATCTTCTGCACAGACGACTTGGTCATGCTAATTTTAAGGTTGTTCAACAAATGAAAGAATTTGCAGAAGGATTAGATTTGAAGGGATGTAAGGCATATTTGGATTGTGCAGTATGCAAAGCATCGAAATCCAAAGCATTCCCAGTTAGCAAGTTTAGCACAAGACAAACCACAAAAGCTCTAGAACTGGTGCATGCTGATTTAATTGGGCCTATGCAAGCCAGTTTGGGAGGAGCAAAGTATGCGCTGGTCATTGTGGATGACTACAGCAGGTTTGGGTTTTGCTACTTACTTAAGAGTAAAACAGAGGTGCTACAGCAATTTAAGCAATGGTTAAGCTTTGTAGAGAGAAGGTACAAACAACAGGTATGTCAGTTGCAAACTGACAGAGGTTCTGAATTTATGTCAACAAATTTTCAACAATGGTTGAGACAATTGGGAATAAGACACAGGCGCACAAATCCTTACACACCGGGGGAGAACGGAGTGGCTGAAAGGAGGAATGGTGTTTTGCAAACAATGAAAGACTCATTACTGGAGGATTCTGGTATGAGCAGGTCATATTGGGGTGAAGCCATATTGACTGCCAATTATTTAGTTAATAGGTTGTGGAGTTCATCCATTAATAATACTCCATATGCAATGCTATATGGGAGAAAGCCTTCTCTAGCACATTTAAAAATATTTGGAAGTACTGCATGGGTACATATTCCAAAGGCAATCAGAAGAAAGGGACAACAAAAGGCTAGAAAGCTCAGATTTGTGGGCTATGAGCCAGGCTCAAAAGGGTATCGCTTTAGCGATGGAAGTAAAAGGATAGTGATTTCAAGGTCTGCTAGTTTTGCAGAACAAAATTGGAACAGAATTGATGCAAATTCTGAAAATGTCTCACTTAGCGACGGTGATCCGCTTAGCGACGGTGATCCACTTAGTGACAATAACTCATTTAATGATGGTGAATCATTTACTGAAGGTGTCTCTGTTCAGGGAGGAGAGTCTGAACAAGATATGAAGCCAGAAAAGCTTGAAACACAAGTACAGGCAATGCCACGTAGGTCAGAGCGTAGGAACAGAGGGGTTCCGCCAGACAGGTATTCTGCCAGTAAAGTTAAAGTGTGTAATGTGTGGTATGAGCCAAGAAACTATAAGGAAGTATTGGCATTACCAAAAGTTGAACAAGAAAAGTGGAAGGAAGCCATGGATAAAGAGATGAAATCCATGGGCGATCATGAAGTGTTCACATCTGTGACTTTGCCACAGGGTACGAAAGCTGTAGGATGTAAGTGGGTATATAAGAAAAAGGTATTACCCAATAATGAAGTACAGTATAAGGCAAGGTTGGTGGCACAAGGTTTTTCTCAATTAAAGAATGTGCACTATGATGAGGTGTTCGCGCCAACTGTAAAAGGTGAGAGCATAAGACTAGCACTGGCATTAGCATCAGCATACAGGCATAGAATTTGGCATTTTGATATAACCACTGCATTCCTCAATGCTGAATTAGAGGAAGAAATTTATATGGTTCAAGCGCCAGGGTATGAAAGTAAAAAACCTAACATGGTGTATAAATTGAACAAGGCCATTTATGGGCTGAAGCAGTCAGCCAGAAATTGGAATATCTGTTTAGATACTGCATTGAAAGGTCTTGGGTTCAAGAGTTGCAAAGCTGATGGTTGCATATACACTGGAAAGTTACAAGGTGGGAATTGTCTACTATTAGCATTTGTGGATGATCTTTGTTTCATTGCAAAGGATGCATCACAAGTTAAAGAATTTGCTAATAAGTTAGAAAAGAAATTTGAATTAAAGAATTTGGGAGAAATAAAGAATTATCTCGGTGTAGAGATACAAAAAACTGAAAAGGGTTATATTCTCAGTCAAAGGAGAAAAATTGAACAATTATTAGAGAAGTATAACATGAAAGATTGTAATATTGCTCCTACACCTATAAGCACAGATTTTTACAATAGTTTGGGTGAGGACAAAAGTGAAGCCTGTGATCAAGAGATATATCACTCTGCAATAGGGAGTTTGTTATATCTGTCACAGTGGTCCAGACCAGATATAGCTTGTGCAGTGAGCATCTTAAGTCGCTTTACTGCTACACCTACAAAGTTGCATTGGATGGGTGTGAAAAGAATTCTCAGGTATTTGAAGGGAACTGTGAATTTGGGTCTTCAAATACAGGTCACTGAAGAATTAAAATTGAAATGTTATGTTGATAGTGATTATGCAAATGATGTAAAAACCAGAAAGTCTAATTCTGGAATTGTAATAATGTTTGGAGGGGCTTTAATTGGTTGGAAGTCCAGAAAACAAACAACGGTTGCTATTTCAACTGCTGAAGCAGAGTTTATTGCATTGTCTGAGTTATGTTCTGAAGTAGTTTGGTATGTACAGTTGTTACAAGATTTAAATGTAAATGTAAATGAAGCTGTAACTGTTTATGAAGATAATGCTGCTTGTATAAAAATGGCAACAGGTGACAGAGTGAAGAACAGAAGTAAACATGTGGACATTAAGTATTGTAATGTCAGGGAAGCTGTAAAAGAAAAATTAATAAGTTTACATCATTGTTCTTCAGAGGATAATTTAGCAGACATGATGACCAAACCATTGGGTGGCGTCCATTATAGGAAATGTTTAAATCCAATAGGTTTGATGTCTCTCCCAGTAATGAAGGGAGGAGTGTTGGAATATTCATGACTGGGAGAGCCATGTGATTGAATCAGCCAATCGGGCTGAAGTGTTAATTGAGCATGTCCAGAAACTTAGCAAGAAGAAGGGTGTGGTTTACTCTGTCCACCATTAAAGATTGCTGTGAAAACATCTCAACATGTGATCTGAAACAAAGTGTGGTATTGTTAATGTTTTATTCTACTTATAAAGAAGTTATTTGAATCAGCAAAATGCAGTTATCTTTTGAAGCTTCTGATTTATTGCGTAACTCTGACAGCACTGCCCTCTTTTTATATGCTTTTTTAATGTAAAAAAGGAAACGGGTTTTGATCACATCGTTGCAGCTACCGTGTTGACTCCCCTAGTGGATTACCCTGTTCTGGGTGAGGATCCTGTGGTCAATATTATCTTATCCCATCTCCCCACTATTTTACATGGAGCATAGTTTCCGCAGGATGGTGAATCCTGATTTCATCAAAAAAAACATGTCTGCTGAATCCAAAGGGTTGTTTCTGGCATATTCATGTACTTAAAGTATTTTAAAGGTAATGTTCAGACTTTGAGTTGGACTTGGAAACGAATTGGAAATTGGGGTAGATTGAAACCTTCTTTGAAACACACACACACACACACACACACACACACACACACACACACACACACACCATCCCCTTCCCTATCAGCAGCACTTTGAATCAGGAGCTTTTGGAAGACAGTCCAGTTCATTAGATAACGTGAAGGAGGCTGACTGACCTAAGTTTCTAGGATTCCTTCTCTTGAAAGATCTTAAGCAGGTCTCCTATCTCTGAGCCAATACATGAAAAGAATACAAGCCAAATGATTCCTATCTTTCCATATGTTCTGATTGGAACATTGCATCTCAAATTAGCTCCACTGGAGATTGGATAATGTAACCCTCTTCATTTGTACAAGAATGGAGGGCAAATCACATGTTGTTGAAATAGGATAAGCAATGAAACAGGAAAACTCTAAAGCAGAACTCTACAAGCTACATTTGAGCACTGTGGACTTTTTACAAAAATCTGGAACTCCTGCAAAAAAAAACTCCAAAGGAGAGGAAATGCTTCCTGCACTAGCTCATCCCCGTGTTATGGATATGGCCACAGATTCTCATCCTTAATTTGTATGGTTAATTAAGGAGAACTTAATCTAAGTTGTTAGTCACCTTGGAATCTGATCCTTATAAAGTTTCAGGAACCCAAGAAACATTTTGCAATCCAGGTAGTCCTCAACTTGTCACCACAATTGAGCCCCAAATTTATATTGCTAAGTGAGAAAGTTGTTAAGTGAGTTTGCCACATTTTGTGATCTTCCTTGTCATAGGTATTAAGTGAATCACCGCAGTTGCTAAGTTAGCAACACGGCTGTTAAGTGAATCTGGCTTCCCCATTGACTTTGCTTGTCAGAAGGTTGCAAAAGCAGATCATATGACCATGGGTCACTGCAACCATCATAAAAATGAACCAGTTGCCAAGCATCTGAATTTTGATCACGTGACCATCGGGATGCTGCAAGGATCATGTGAGTCACTTTTTTTCAGTGCTGCTATTGTAACTTTGGTCACTAAATGAACAGTTGCAAATCAAAGACTACTTGTATTTTAGGAGTTTAGAATATCAATTAAGACATTTCACTTTCTCAGAGCCATTCCCATACTCACTTTTTCTGATCCAAGTCATATGTGCAATTATAGCATTTTTGCTGTTTACATTGGTTAGATAGCCAGCTATTTGTCTGTCAAGAAAAGTAACCTATTTATGGCAAACCTGCCACTTGCACTCACTGAATAAATCACAGCACAGCAGAGCTTTATGGAAAAAGCTCATTTTATTTTCCATGTGTATCCCTGTTCATTTATTACCTTCTAAGTTATTAGTCCCGTAAATGACACTGTGTTTACAGAATTTTTAATGTCATCAGAAAAAAAAAATCACAGATCAGCTTCCTTTCCAGTGTATATTTAACATGGATGAATGTGCCTCTAGTAGAATTCAAACAAAAGAAAAGAATGGTTTATTTGAAAAGTAGTAATTTACAATTCAGGCAAAGTCTATGTTTGTATTTACTGACCTTTGTAGTCCACAGTAGCTATTAATTTATTTGGGAAACTGTTGTTTCTAAAAATTGTGTGTTTTGATACAGCTTGTTACATTGCTTTTCTTTTTGATGTCATTGTGTTTGTATGTTTATACGTGCACACTTTAATTCAATTCAATTATACATTAGCCTTGTAGGGCCCTACAAGACTAATGTATATTTTTATTTGTATATTATTTATTAGCATATAATTCCACCTCATGTTCAAGATGATTTACAATATAACTAAAAATAACGATTGACATTTCTGCAATAACAATTAAGCAACTGGCACAATACACAAGCATGTAGAAACTCCCAACAGTTGTCTTTGGAAACCCAGTGCAATTAGTGAGAAGTATTATTCAGACGGTGGCATGAATAGGAGATCCATAGTTTTTTCTACCCTGCAAAAAACATATTTTAAAATATAATCTTTTTTTTTTAAAAAAGAAAAGTTGCAATGATACGGAGAGTGTCAGGTGCACTTCCAGAAATAAAGCTTGCATTGGCTAGTTACTACTGGACTTTGGTCTGGGACTTGTGAAAAATACAATAAGAGACACATTATAGTCAGAGGTGATATTCACTTACCTTCCTACTGGCAAATGTGAGCGTGCGCATGAGCTTTTTCATATTAGAAGAAATATCGAGATAAAGAGATAGACAGAAACTGAATCTGACTGAACACAAGGGAGAGCCTGTATTATGGATTATATTGGAGCAATAAGTTTCCCTCAAATGCTATGATTGTAAAAAAAGGTGTTAGAATGTGCTGAAATGAGAAAATTAACTATGGAATTAAGAGAGAGAGAGAGAGGAAACAGGGTATTATAAAATTTGGGATTGATGGTATGATTGGCTTGAAAAGAAAAGTAAAATAAATGTATAAATTGGCTGGCGGGTCCTAGGGGGAGAGCCTTCTCTGTAGGGGCCCCTGCTCTCTGGAACCAACTCCCCCCAGAGATACGAATTGTCCCCACCTTGCTGGCCTTCCGAAAAGCCGTGAAGACATGGCTCTTCCTGCAGGCAGGGTTCTGAGACGATGTGCATCTTGGTCTCCCCCATGTATGTATGCTTTGTATGTTTCTTTTTAAATGTTTTTAAATTGTTATTAAAGTATTTTGTTTAGCTGTCCTTTAAATGTTGTATGCCGCCCTGAGTCCCCAGGGAGTAGGGCGGCATATAAGAGCACTAAATAAATAAATAAATAAAGATAAGAATGAAATATGTTAAGAAATGGAATAAGAAAGATGAAATGTGATAGATGTAACCTTAAACTTAAATGGTTGTTAAATAATGTATATAATGTATATAATGTAAATAAGAGTATAAAACTATGGGATAATAGGTAATAGTGTATATATTGAATACAACAAGATAAAAAATGTTTAGGTATATAACAATAGCCAACATTAGGAAAATATGGAAATGAGAAGGAAATTACAATGGCATAAAGCTGTATTAATGGAATTATATTTTATGTATATGTGATGTACATGTTTATTTTGTATGTTGTATTGTTTGTTTGTTTTTAAATTACAATAAAATTACAATAAAATTACAATAAAATTATTTTTTAAAAAAGTTTCTTGTTATTCTCTGCTGTTATCCATCAACAGATGGCTCTCCAACAGCCCTATTTAAAGTGACTCATTCCTTGCTGGGGAAAGATAATGAGTCACCAGGTCATCTGCAAGGTTGCTGTGAGGAATATTGTATCTGATGGATAAAATACTGGGGCAGTCCAGATGCCCGAGACTTAGTCCTGCAGGCTTAGCTGGGATAAGTTGATAATTCTAGAAGATTTGGAGTGGGTCCTTGGAAATGTGAACTGGGAGACCTATTTATTAGATCCATGCACTTCTCCTGGTTTGTGAGCTGTTTGAGAGGCGACATACCCATACAATGGTGTAAGACTTTTTGAGGAGGGGGGGTAGGAGATGGTTCTTCCAACCTTGAAGAAGACAATGATGTGCCTTCACATTAAGAACTCATTGCTGGACCCAACTCTCCAATTTACAACATTCCCTTGTTAGAGAAGATTTCAGAAAAGATGGTCAGGCAGCAGTTCCAGAAGGTCCTGGAGGAAATGGATTATTTGCATCCTTCCAATTAAATTTCAAACTGGAGCGTTGTTCATAGCTGGAACAAGGGTGGTGCTAGAGTTCTGGTTTTCTTTGATTTTTCAGAGGTGCTTAATACTATCAATCATATTGTCTTTCTAGGAGTGGAAGGCACCAGATTTTGGTGATTCTCCTTTTTTTATGGATGGTTCCAGTTGGTGTTGGCAGTGGGGAACAAATTGAGCTTGAAGCTCTTAACTTGTGGGGAATTTGGAACTTGACTGTCTCACCCCTTCTGTTTAACCAGTAGGAGAGGCAATTCATCAATTCAGAATCAGATATCATGAGTATCCTGATGAAACCAAACTGTACTTCTTGGCTCTAGGCTGTCCAATTAATGAACTTCATGTAGCTAATAGGATCGTCACAGGGGTTAAGCTCGGTATTCCATCCTAGCACCAATGGAGCGGCGGGAAGGACCAATACTATGGTGGAACGCTACCTAAGATGTCATGTATCGTACCAGCAATCAGATTGGTCAGGCCTTCTACCCTTCGCTGAAGTAGTTTATAATAATGCTGTACATCATAGTACTGGCCTCACCCCCTTCCAGGTGGTATATGGAATAGAATTCCCCACTATTCTGGAACTAGAGCTTAACCCCCAAATCTCAGAGACCCCAAAGGAGTGGGCTGATAAGATTCGAGAAGTGTGGCCCCGGGTGAAACTAGCGTTACAGCAAGCTGCAGAGGAGTATAAAAAACATGCCGATAAGAGACGGGCAGATCAGAAACCATTCTAGGTGGGGGACCGGGTATACTTATCAACTAATATCTGAAACTCCGGACATCCAGTAAAAAGTTGGGTCCTAAATACCTAGGCCCGTTTATGGTGACCCGCGTAATTAACCCCATAACAGTGGCCTTGAAACTACCACCCTTATTGGGTAAGGTGACCAGACGTCCTGCTTTTGGCAGGACAGACACGCTTTTCAAGCATGTGTCCCCCGTCCCGCATTGTTTCCAAAAAGTCACAGTTTTTTGGAAAGAATGCCCGACAACAAACAAATTTTGAAAAGAAACAGCAGGACGTCTGGTCACCTTAGCCAAAGGGCTCCACGAAGGGAAGGGAAGCGCGCCCCGGCTTCCGCCTTTCGGCTCCGCTCCGGACTCCTGGGCAGAAAGCAACAGTAAGCGTAGCAGACGGAGTGTCTGGGCTGGGAGCGGCAGCGGCTAGGGGAGGGGTTTGCGGCTTGGCGTCGCTGCAGAAGTGTCGGCCTCTCGGGGAGCTGCCCCTGTATGCACGCTTGTGTGTGTGTGTGTGTTCGTGAGTGCGTGCGGCGGAGTGACTTGCTCGCTTGCTTCTCTCTCTCTCTCTCTGCCTGGAGTTGCCGCTGGGGTTGTTGTGATCCGCTGCCGCCTCCTGATCTACTTTCTCCCCCTGTCACTCCAGTAGCCCAGCGCTGGCGGAGGGGGAGCAGGAGAGCCAAGAGACACTGGGTTGGAGCACCATCTCTGGGCTGCTCCCCTTCCCAAGCCAGCCCCGCTCGCTCGCTTGCCAGCCAGCTAGTCCAAGCCACTGCCGGCTCCTGAAGGGGAGGTGGGAGGCGAGGAAAGGCCTCCCGCCTCCCCCCCACCCACCTGGATGCCGACATTTGCGTTCTTTTGCCCTCTGCGCATGCGCACAGCGTTCTGCGCATCCGCAGAGGGCAAAACTCAAATGGCGGCTCCTCTAGAAACCCACCCCCCGTCAATGGTGTCCCGCTTTAAAAAAAAAATCTGGTCACCTTATTATTGGGTAAAGTCCATCCTGTCTTCCACAGTAGCTTACTAAAACCTGTGGAAGCCAGTAGGTCCCTCCCGAAGCCTCCAGGCCCTGTAATTGCAGACCACTATGAAATAGACGAGATCCTTGACTCCAGACTATTCAAGGGCAAGGTCCAATACCTGGTGTGCTGGAAAGGGTATCCATTTACGGAGGCTACCTGGGTGGTGGCACATGATATTAATGCTAAGCGACTGTTAGGGCGGTTCCATCGCAAGTATCCGCACAAGCCGGGGGGGGGGGGCTGGGGTCGTTCAACCAACACTAACCCTTTTACTTTGTCTCCTGCAGGTGGACCCCTGGTACAGGGGAGCTGCCTGTCGAGCCCCAAGCCAGGGCTCAACACATACACCTGGGGGAAGCGGGAGATGCAGAGGGTGATCTTGAGGCATCTGGCAGAACTTCAGATGGTGGGAGGATGGCAAGACAGCGATACACACTTGTAACCGGTGACCCAGCTTCCTGGCGACAGCAGATGTCACAGCAGCCGGTGCGCAGCATAGAGCATAGAGTCATTTGAATCGAGCTGCCGAGCAGCTGAGAGGGGGAAGGGCTAGGGTGCCGGATGGTGGTTAGGTGGGGGGTGGTTCAGAGTGTTATAAAAGGTGCTGAGAGACAGATGCTCTCAGCGCTGACTTTATCCTAATTTGGTTCGATGTGGACTGAGCACTGGTTTGTAGCGTGATTAACCTGACATCACTACCAAGAGGTGTGGAACTGTGGTTATTTGCGTTTAATTCCGCACAGGCTTGGTTTAGCCAGGCCGAGACAATGTGCTATATACAGGAGTGTCTTTGGAAACCAGCCAAAAATCTGCAGTGATCGGCATGCCATCATATGGCCACGTAATGCTACTTTTCTATGAGCTGCACTGGTTGCCAATATTTTTAAAAAATAAAATATTTATTTAAAACTCTTATGGAATAAAATAAATGACCACATTAAGAAAAAAAGTGAGAAAAGAAATAGTGAGAGGAAAAAATATCTCAGTAAATAAACAAAGAATTTACAATTGTCACAAAATTTAAAATCCATGATTTCATTGACTAAATCATTAATTGCATCTACGGTATGTAACCAGGCTCATTATAACACCTTGAGAAAAATTGTAAATCACTGCAGAACTCTAAACATTAACTTTTACAGGTATGTTGATTTCACCAAAGAGAAAAAGTTAAAATAAAAATAAAAGATTAAAACAATCAGTAAAAAACAATATTAAGTTCTAAATTCTCTTCCATTATTTCCAGCTGGTGATTATATTAAATTATATATAATCGTTATATCTTTACATCAGCTATTGCAACTTCAGAAGTCTTTATGGGATTGTGCAACCCTTTAAATTTAAATGTTGTTACTGATACATTTGATTAATAATACCGTAACCTGAAAGTCACCATCAGAGCTCATGAATCAGTCGAACATACGTAGTTGGGGGATAGTATTCTCTTAAAAATGAGTCAAATAGCAAAATATATTTATGTTTTGTTGTCATCAAATTGATATTATTAATGGTAATACTTTTAGCCACAAAAGGATAATCTGTTTTCCTCAAATAAATATATTTTTAGTTGGAAAGACCATCTTAGGCCCTGTCTCCCCTTGGCCTTTAGCATGGCACAATCACAATCTTCCCTCTTGACTCTTTCACATGGTCCTCATCTGTTCCCAGCCTCAAGTCATTACTAAATTTAAAGGTGTATTTCCCCCCTTATATTGACCCTATTTCTTCTTAGCTTCAAAGTATATGTAATGCTTTGCCATTTACCATCTTGGGAATGAGGTCCTTGATGAGATCACTGATGAGAGAGGTGGAGTTGAGGGGGTGGGGGAGTGTAATCTGGGCAAGCCTCTTCCCTCCTGATTTTACTTACCAGCCTCCAGATTTCCCTCTGACTTTGCCTTCTCCACTTCCATTTTCTTTCCTGAGTTTCTTTCATATCCCCTAATTCCCTCTCACACCATTAAAACCAATAACTTTCCAGTCTTTCAATAAAGAAGATCGCTGTGATTTCATTTGGGGAACCAGAGAGGTGTTTTCACATTACTCTTATATTTACACCAGGATGATTCGACAAAAAAACATATATAACCCTTTCCTGGTGAAAAGCTGATAAGGGAAGAGAGCCTGTGGTCTAAAGGTTAAGCTGCTGCCTTACAGGCAGACTGTCTAGGTTCAAATCCCAGTAAGGGTATGGCTATCTGATGAGAGCTAAATAGCTCGAAATAGATCTATAATAGTCTCCCTTCCTTTTCATTTATCAGCAAAAATGTTACACACACACACACACACACACATTACGTGTGTGTGTGTGTGTGTGTGTGTGTGTGTGTGTGTGTGTGTGTGTGTGTGTGTGTGTGTGTAACCCAGGCTTTTGTAGCTTCTTTTCCAACTTCCCTGTAGTCATCAGTTTTCTGAAAGTAAAAGACACAGTTGCCCTGCCATACTCCAGTCTTTGCAAACACTTTACAATTTCTGTAAGGATCTGAAAATCCATAAAACAAAGGAGAGGCACCCTTTAGTATTTGTTCCACAATTGTGGAGCTTCTTCCAGTTACAAACTATTGAGGGGAAAAATATCTTTTGCAGCTAAGGATGGAGAGAACTCAGGCTGTGAGGAAACTCATTTCTTGTTTATTTTAAATACATGGTTGTGATTTTATGTAGTCTGTGGATGTTAAAATTGTTAATTTTACATATAGTACAGAATATAGGCTCCAGGAACTTGGCCTCTGCTGGCAGAATGCTTCTATCCTGGAGCACTGGGATAATTTTTTATAAGAAATCATTAGAAGCCATCTAAGGACTTCATTCACAGGAAACAGTCTTTGTGTTCACCCCGCCCCCCACCCCCTCCGGGCTGTGGAAACTGTGGACATCACAGAAAATTGTAATACTTGGATGATTTCTCCAGCTTTCAGCCTGGGCAAAATGTCTCTCTTATTCCTTATAAGAAAAAAGGGGGTGAGAGGAAGGGAGTGAGTTTGGTTCCTGTGGAATCTCATGCTGAGAAGGTGCTGGTTTTGGGTTGGACTCCCCCCTCCCCCCCCTTTTTAAAGTCCAGGCTGAAAGAAAAATCATTTGAAAAGATGACAGGCTTGATTTACACTGTCATTAACCAGAACTGAAACCCTACACAGGCGGCGTCTCCTGTGTAAACCACATTACCCACATGCCTAGCAGCTGATGTTTCTCTGATTCTGGCAGATAAAGGCCATGGTGGATCTGTTTCTTGGAGTAGGTCTTTGTTTTCTTCATGTAGGTTTTAAAGTTCGCTATCACGAGCTCCAAGACTTCTCATCAGACTTACAGAATGTGAGTTATGAATCCAATCAGTCCTTGAATTATGTATCTATTTTGTACAGCATGATCAAATTTATTTTGCAGTTGGAAAAGGCTGCAGTTAAAAAGTATCCACGTTCCATATTTGGAATAGATTGAACTGAAATAAAATGTATCACACACATATACTGAAAGATTCTGGACAATTATTGACAGGATTCGTGTGGTTGCCTTGGTGGTAGTGGTCCCATCCAATATGGACTTTCATATTTGTGTGTGCTTCTTTAGTATCCTGTCATTGAAAAACGGAGAATCATTCCTCTGTTGGGATAGTTAGTATTTCAAGACATGCCTTCCCTTGTGGTAGTTCTTTTGCTCATGTACTCTACTCATCCATTGTATCTTACTTCTCCATTGTCCCTGCAGATTTGACCTAATTTCCAAAGTGCTCATGCTATCTTGAATCAGTCAAATACACAAATAGATTTGGAGAGAGGACTGCTAATAACTTCTTCTCTTTTTTGGCTTATTATGGAAAAGATGGATCATCACTTTAGGTGGGGGAAGACTTGTGAGAGGACAACAACAACAATAATTGGCTGGCCTTAACGTAGCTTTACAAACATCACAAAAACGATGAGAAACATACAAAAATATATTTAATTGTACATAATATTGCATTTACAAGTCTAGGGTAACAACCTATATGTGTTGCAGATCATTACTCTTATATGACTAGATACAAGAGAAATGCAAATGGTGATGTGGGGGTTGATCTTAACATAACTTTTTCTCTATACTTTTACACATCCATTTCCTGATTTTATGAAGTGTGTATGGGTGCCATATAGATTGCTTTTTGTAGCATATAAAAGTGCAGATTGCAGACTAAGTTGCAGGTTACAATAGAAACTTACTGTATTTTTCGGACTATAAGACGCTCCGGACTATAAGATGCACCTAGTTTTTGGGGAGGAAAAAAAATCTGCCTCTGCCTCCCAGCATTCATGTGGCCTGTTTGCCACTGCCCATTTGCCACCGCCACCACCCGTTCGCCACAACCCATTTGCCACCACCTGTTCGCCTTTGCCCATTTGCCGCCACCTGTTTGCTGGTGGTGCCGCCGCCCGTTTGCTGCGGCCTGTTCACCTATTTGCTGCGGCCTGTTCGCGGCGGCCCATTTGCCACCATGGCCTGTTTCCGCCCGTTCGCCACCGCTGTCGCCCGTTCTAGAATAGCTGATCAGCACCACACCAACCCCCCTATCCCCCACCACAATATTCGGAGTATAAGACGCACAGACATTTCCACCAACTTTTTTTGGGGGGGGGAGTGCGTCTTATACTCTGAAAAATATAGTAACTTAACTAGGGGGCAGCACCTAGCCAACCTTGGCTGATTCTGGAAAGCAAAATATTGTAGTGTTTGGATAGACAAGTAGTCTTGGACTTCCATTTGTTAAGTGAGTTTTGTCGCATTTTACAACCTTTCTTGCCACAGTTGTTAAATGAATCACTTCAGTTGATTAGTTAATAACCTAGTTGTTAAGTGAATCTGGCTTCCCCCTTGACTTTGCTTGTCAGAAGGTCACAAAAAGGGATCACATGACCTTGGGACACAGCAACAGTCATAAATATGAGTCAGCATATATGAGTCAGATTGCCAAGCATCTGAATTTTGATCACATGACCATAGGGATGCTGCAAAGGTCATAACTGTGAAAAACGGTCAAAAGTCACTTTTTTCAGTGCCGTTGTAACTTTGAATGGTCATTAAATGAACTGTTGTAAGTCAAGGATTACCTGTAGATTATGTTGAATGGGAGGGCACCACAGCTGTAGGCTCCATGGGGAGGGGGGGGAAGATAGATAGATAGATAGATAGACAGACAGAGAGAGAGACAGAGAGAGAGAGAGAGAGAGAGAGACAGAGAGACACAGAGAGAGAGACAGACAGACAGACAGATGTGTGTGTGTGTGTGAGAGAGAGAGAGAGAGAGAAAGAGAGAGAGAGAGAGAGAGAGAGAGAGAGAAAGGGAGGGAAAGAGGGAGGGAGGGAGAGAGGGAGAGAGAGGAAGGGAGGGAGGGAAGGAAGGAGGAAGGGAGAGGGAGAGGGAGAGAAAGGGAGAGAGAGATTGAGAGGACACAGTGGCAAAACACTTTGGTTCTGTTGCCAAGAAAACAGAATGGATGTATCCATAAATTGTGTGTGTGTGTGTGTGTGTGTGTGTGTGTGTGTGTGTGTGTGTGTGTGTGTGTGTGTGTGTGTGTGTAACCAGTCCTTTCCATTCTACTGAGGATGTTTCAGATCTTCATATATGCACCATTCAACTGAAAACACTTAACAGCCCCTCAGATCTGTGTGGTCAAGATACCTGACTGAGCCATGGTTTCTAAGAATGATCAGCACAACTTATGTAGAAACATACCTTCATTCAGAACTTCAGAAATCTTAAATTTTCTCTGCTGGGGTAGGGAAGGCATGAGTTGTCAAACAGGTATAACAATTCACCCTGCTTTCACTTTCCCTTTTTGTAACTGTGACTGTGGCATGGCCCACTTTCTTCATTTCAAATGAAGTTGAATTTATTTCCTTTTATATGTCCAATATTTCATTAAAAGACTCCTAATTTCTTTTAGTCATTTGAGGTAGCTTGCAAAGTTCATATTTTACAGTATGATACAAGCAACTATATGAACATAGGCAAATAAAAACAAACAACACTAAGACTTCTAATCTGAACGTTAAGCCAAAGGACAACTCTATATCCATGGCAAAACAGTAAGGCATCTTCGATAAGACCGTTTTCTCTATTTTATTGAAAACAATTCAAATGGGTATGTGTTTTTTATTTGCTTGAAAGAAGCAATGCACCAGAAGCTGGGTTGCCATACTATACTGTGCTGAATCATAGAGCTGGAAGGAACCTAAGAAGTCATAAAGTCCAACCCTTTGTACACTGCAGATTCACTACACCGACCCCAATATTTGACTGTTCAACCTCCATTTGACAACCTCCGGTGAAAGAGAAGAAACCATTTCATGCAGTCACTGATTGACAACTCCTAATATCAAGAAGTTCTTCCTACCAAACTATAATAACTGGATTCATACAATACACTAAGCCAAATTCAAATAATCTACATTGTGGCTTAGAATGATATATGAATGATGTCTCACTCAAAACCGTAGAAATGGTGGTAGACTTTAGGAGAAACCCTCCCATTCTACCACCTCTTACAATACTAGACAACACAGTATCAACAGTAGGGACCTTCAAATTCCTAGGTTCGACCATATTGCAAGATCTAAAATGGACACCTAACATGAAAAACATCATCAAAAATGCACAACAAAGAATGTTCTTTCTGCGCCAACTCAGGAAGCTCAAACTGCCCAAGGAGCTGCTGATACAGTTCTACAGAGGAATTATTGAGTCTGTCATCTGCACCTCTATAACTGTCTGGTTTGGTTCTGCAACCCAACAAGACAGACACAGATTTCAGAGGATAATCAGAACTGCAGAAAAAACAATTGCTACTAACCTGCCTTCCATTGAGGACCTATATAATGCACTAGTCAAAAAGTGGGCTGTGAAAATATTTACAGACACCTCACATCCTGGACACAAACTGCTTCAACTCCTACCCTCAAAACGACACTATACAACACTGCACACCAGAACAACTAGACACAAGAACAGTTTTTTCCCCCGAATGCCATCACTCTGCTAAACAATTAATTCCCTCAACACTGTCAAACTACTGTATTTACTAAGTCTGCACTACTATTAATCTTCTCATCGTTCCCATCACCCATCTCCTCCCACAAATGACTGTATGACTGTAACTTTGTTGCTTATATCCTTACAATTTATATTGACTGGTTCCTAATATGATTTGATTGCTTATTTGTACCCAGACTATAATTAAGTGTTGTACCTTATGATTCTTGACGAACGTATCTTTTCTTTTATGTACACTGAGAGCATATGCACCAAGACAAATTCCTTGTGTGTCCAATCACATTTGGCCAATAAAATTCTATTATATTCTATTTGAATGATTCTTTTTGTGAGAGGAGCTTAACAGAATAACAGAGTTGGAAGGGAACTTGGAGGTCTTCTAGCCCAACCCCTTGCTCAGGCAGAAAACCCTATACCATTTCAGGCAAATGGTTGTCCAGTCTCTTCTTAAAAAGCTTGGGGAAATTAATTTTTGTATTGCTTACTTATGAAAGTTATTCATATTTATTCTATGTAATAAACGAGGGAAAACGTTTTAGTATTTTGCTTAAAGAAAAACACCTTGTATTTTTTAATTATATAGAATCAAAGAAATCAGCATAAAAATGTAAAATGAATTCCTTTTCTTTAACTGCAGCACATTTAGATTCCTGAAAGAGAAGCTGTGTATTTTGATCTTCATAAAGGTCTGTTGTAAAAGCAATATAAACATAATATTAGCAGATAATTTATTTAAATATCAGATTCTTAGACCTCTAGTAATTAATTTATGCATTTGGTGTTCCTGAATCACTTCAATGGTTCAGTTCAGAGGTGGGTTCCTTCCAGTTCGCACTGGTTCTATAGAACCGGTAGTAAACCGGTGGTGACGTCACGGAGCCGGTTCTGTTGGTGGTCCACCATCTGCTTTTTATTTATTCATTTGCTTCTGCACATGCACAGAAGCTGAGTTTCCGGCACTGTGCATGTGCCGCCATCTTGTTTACAGCTTTTTATTTATTTATTTATTTTGCTATTTTTTGCTTGTTTTTCGGTAGTGCGCATGCATGCACGTGGTGCGGCCATGCAGCACGCAATGCGTGCGCAGCCACGTCGCACGGGAGGAAGCGAACCGGCGGCGAGGTAAGTTAGAACCCACCCCTGGTTCAGTTGGAAAAGTTACTGTCTGAAAGAAGGAAATAACTGACATTTTGGGAACTTGATTATCTTCTCAAAAAGAGCCATAAAGGTTTTTTCTTCCTAAGATTGTTTTCCCCATTTAGTGAAATGGCACTGTCTGCTACTCTATCACTGATCTCATTTCAGGCCTATTCATATGTCCAGCAACCAGCATTCTTCATTGTATGGAGATTAATCCAAATGCAGTTTTTTGTGACCCTATTTCATGAATATTTGTCTTTTTTGCCCTGTTGAATCTCTCTCTTGACTGTGCCTTGCAACAGTGAGCATTAGAAGCAGCTTAAGCTAGGTCTCAATTCTCATGGATCTGCCACCCATTTTGTTTCTCATCAACTAGCCTTCCAGATTGCAGTGGTATCTCCATGTAGATATGATCTGTCTCCTGTCTAGGTATTTTCTTCCTGTCTTCATTTGTGGAGTGAAATCTGCCCAAAGGTTCCCCCATTGGGGAATGGCTCAGGAATGACTCCTAATCGTTTCTTTTTGTTTAAGAGTGAGGTGATGATAAGAAAAGATACTGAAGGCCAATTTAAAACAAAAACAAAACCACCACCAATCCTTCCACAGCCTCTTTGTGAAAAGTGGGGCAAAAGACAGTTTGGATTCATATTAGGAGTACTTTGAATACTTTGAGCCCAGCTCAACCTACTCTTGTATTTGATGTTAAATTCTATTGTTTATACTTTCAATCAGACTTACCCATTTTATATTATAAAAATGGGTAGAAACTGTCATTCAGGGCACTATATAGTACGGAACAAAGGAATGAAAAATGCTTCATTTCCCTGGGACATCTTTGTCCTGCCTGGGGTTATTTCTGGTCTGTATAAGGTAACCAGATGTCTGGCAAAAGGAGGATATATCCTCTATTTTTCTCCTCTTATCCTCCGTCCATCACACATAGCCTTAAAATCAAATATTGTCCAGCTTTCTGAGTTTTTTTTTAAATTGGCTTGTTTTCACAACAGCAGTCATTCAAATTTTTGTGTATTGTGCCCTTGTAAGTTGTCTGGTTCTTTGTTTTACTCATCCGTCAACAGACTTGACAGCCAAGATTTACATTATTTAATTTATTTCCTGATTCCAGCAATCAACTTCTATCCAGCCCCTTTAGATCTATGATCACTGTACTCTGCTCACATAACTCGCCATACGTTTCTATGGTGAAATTTGGAAAACAGATTGTTATTGATTCTATATTATCGCTAATTCATGAAAATAAAGATTTGTTGGAAAAAAGTTCAAATTGCAAAACTAGCCTCCTGATGCTGGAAAAAAATAATTTCCTATACATATAGGTTTATGTGCATTTTTTTGCAGTTTTTGCTGCAATTTCTCTCACAGATGCCAAGAAGTTAAATAGCTAGTGTATCTTTTCTCACATTTGTCCTCCCTTTCAATTGTCTGTGTCCTCCTTTGCGTGTTCAGTTATCTGATAAGTTTGGTCTATGAGGCTTTGTGGATCTTTTGTAGATTTTTAAAAATACTCGGAAAGTTCTGCTGAAAGTATATGTGTTTATGTGCATTTTATCTCCTGCTCCAGACTGGGTCTGTGCCCTTGTCTCATAAACCAAAATCCCCTATGGTTATTTTTTAAATCTTTTCTTTCCCATTTATCCCCACTTTCTCATTTTGTCTCTCCAGAAGACAAGTGTTTTCTGGTCTTGGGTTCCCAAGATTCGATTTGCAATAACTCTCACCATCCTGGATTATAGAGCATAGTGTTTGGATATGATGAGAATTGTCCAGGGACATCAGAGAACCAAATATGAGCAGGGATGAAGATTGGTTCAATACCCTCAGTGAGTGTCTCAGTTGGTTGGGATTAGTACCTGCGGCTCCTCAGGGTCTAACTGCTACACCAACAGTGGGTTGCTCCCGGTTCGGACCGGTTCTTAGAACCGGTAGCGCCGGCCGTGGGAGACTCCGCCCACCCACCTGGGATGAGCGCGAGTGCATGCGCAAACCGGTAGTAAAGGGTTTTAGAACCCACTACTGTGCTACACCATATTGTCTTTTTCTTACTGGCCAGCATCCTTTTCTTCCTCATTTGGAAACTCAGAAAGGCTACTGACTTACTATTTATTTATTTATTTATTTATTTATTAGACGCTCTTATATGCCGCCCAATCCCATGGGACTCAGGGCGGCGTACAGCATGGGTAAGAAGCGTACATTTAAAAAACAATAATCATAATTTAAGTTAAAATATAGTTAAAAAGAAAACATTATAAACACAACATTCAGGGGGAATTTGATTATACTATTCACCCCATCTGCCGGAAGAGCCATGTTTTTAAGGCTTTACGGAAGGCCAGGAGGGTGGGGATAGTCCGGATCTCTGGTGGAAGTTGGTTCCAGAGGGACGGGGCTCCCACAGAGAAGGCCCTCCCCCGTGGCCCCGCCAGTCGGCATTGTTTGGCTGACGGGACCCGGAGGAGGCCCTCTCTGTGGGACCTAACCGGTCTTAGGGAGGTATGTGGTAGGATGCGGTCCCGCAGGTAACCTGGCCCTGAGCCATGTAGGGCTTTAAAGGTAACGACCAACACCTTAAATTGCAACCGGAGACTAATTGGTAGCCAATGCAGCTGGCGAAGAAGAGGTGTTACGTGGGTGTATCTTGGTACACCCACTACAGCTCGCGCAGCTGCATTCTGTACCAACTGGAGTCTCCGGATGCTCTTCGAGGGTAGCCCCATGTAGAGCGCGTTACAGTAGTCTAGCCGTGAGGTGACAAGGGCATGAGTGACTGTGAGCAAGGCCTCCCTCTCCAAGTAAGGTCGCAATTGGTGCACAAGACGGATCTGTGCAAAGGTCCCCCTAGCCACAGCTGAAAGATGTTGATCCAATTTTAGCTGTGGGTCTAGGAGGACACCCAAATTGCGAACCTGTTCTGAGGGAGTCAATTTTTCTCCCCCAAGAACCAAGGAGGGACAGTCGACATAGTCCTTGGGAGGCAATATCCAGAGCCACTCAGTCTTGTCTGGGTTGAGCCTGAGTCTGTTCACTCCCATCCAGACCCTCACATCGTCCAGGCAGCGGCACATTACATCAACTGCTTCACTGAATTGACACGGGGTGGAGATGTACAACTGGGTATCATCAGCATACTGCTGATACCTCACCCCATGTCGTCGGATGATCTCACCCAGCGGTTTCATGTAAATGTTAAACAGGATGGGCGAGAGGACCGAGCCCTGTGGCACCCCGCAAACCAGGGGCCTAGGGGCCAACCTCTGTCCTCCTGTCAACACCGACTGCATCCTGTCAGAGAGGTAGGAGGAGAACCACCGTAAAACAGTGCCTCCCACTCCCACCTCCCCAAGACGACGCAGAAGGATACCATGGTCAATGGTATCGAAAGCCGCTGAGAGGTCAAGTAACACCAGGATGGAGGAATAACCCCCATCCCGGGCACGCCAGAGATCATCCATCAGCGCCACCAAAGCAGTCTCCGTACTGTAGCCGCGCCTGAAACCCGATTGAAAGGAATCCAGATAATCAGTATCCTCCAAAAGCCGCAGGAGTTGGAGTGACACCACCTTCTCAACAACTTTACCCAAAAAGGGTAAGTTGGAGACTGGACGGAAGTTTTTTAAATCCGCTGGGTCCAGGGAAGGCTTCTTGAGGAGGGGCCTCACCACCGCAGCTTTTAAAGGCTGTGGGATGGACCCCTCTTTCAAAGAAGCGATCACAACCGCCTGGAGCCAGCCGCGTGACACCTCCCTGCTGGCTGAGACCAGCCAGGAGGGGCACGGGTCCAATAAACAGGTGGAGGCGCTCATCGCTCCTATGGCCTTGTCCACATCCTCAGGAGTGACAGGCTCAAACTCGTCCCATATAACAGGACTAAGACTCGCCCCTGTCATCTCGGCTTGCCCTGTCCAAATGGAGTCCAGGTCTGTCCGAATCTGAATGACTTTATCCGCCAGAAACTGAGAAAATTCCTCAGCTCTGCCCTGCAAGGGGTCTTCAACTCCCCCCTTGGCTAGGAGGGAGCGAGTCACCCTAAACAGGGCGGCTGGGCGGGAGTCGGCGGACGCAATAAGAGCGGAAAAATGCGAGCATTTTGCCGCCTTTATCGCCACTAAGTAAGACTTAATGCAAGTTCTTAAAAGTGTCTGGTCAGACTCAGCTTTACTGGCTCTCCATCGTCGCTCTAGGCGTCTCTTTAGGCGCTTCATCTCCCGGAGCTCCTCAGTAAACCAAGGAGCCCTCCGGGATCCGCTGCCTGGAGAGGCCGCAAAGGCGCAATCCGATCTAAAGCCCCCGTTGCCGCCTGATTCCAGGCAGCCACTAGAGCCTCAGATGAATCGTGTACCAGGGAGTCAGGTATTTCCCCAAGTTCCCTCTGAAATCCTTCAGATTCCATTAGGCGCCTGGGGCGGAACCACTTAGTCGGCCCCACCTCCTTGCGGTGGAGGAGTGGTGCCATGAAATCCAACCTCAGAAGGAAATGATCTGACCACGACAAGGGTACTGTGACTAAACCCCTCAGCCTCAGATCATCTCTCCACTGCCCCGAAAGAAACACAAGGTCAAGCGTGTGACCTCCCTCATGAGTCGGACCCTGAACTACTTGGGTCAGGTCCATGGTTGTCATGGAAGCCATGAACTCCTGGACTGCCTCCAAGGTTTCACCGGGCGATGGCAAATTAAAGTCCCCCAGCACCATCAACCTGGGGAACTCAATCGCCAGCCCTGCTACCGCCTCGAGCAGAACAGGCAGGGCCTTTGTAACGTAGCTAGGAGGCAGGTACGCTAGCAAAAGGCCCATCTGGACCCCTAAGTCCAACTTCAGAAGGAGCGTCTCACACCCAACAATCTCCGGGGCAGGGCTCCTTCGAGGATTAAGGTTCTGGCGAGCTATAATTGCCACTCCTCCACCCCTTCCCTGGGGTCGCGGCTGATGCTGAACTGAGAACCCGTCCGGGAACATCTCGGAGAGGGGAACCCCCCCTCCTGGCCTAGCCAGGTCTCAGTAATACATGCCAGGTCCGCCCCCTCTTCCAGGATTAAATCCCGTACAAGGGGGGCCTTGTTAGTAATTGACCTGGCGTTCAACAGCAGCAGCTTGAGCCCAGGGCCCTGACATCCCTGGTTACCAGGCCCTCGGGTTGAGCAAGATGGAACCAAACTAGAGGGGCCAGAACAAGAAATCGCTTGGAGACAGCGAGTTCTCGTTCCCCGAGAGCGGCCTACCCCTCTGCTCCCGCCATACCTACCTCTCCCTGTTATGACCGTAATCCTCCCATCCCCCATCCCATCAGAGATCCACTCCCCTCCCCTACTGGACCCCCCCTCTCCCGACAGACCATGCATACCATTCATACTACACCTGGGAATGGACCTAAGTCCCCCTCCACTTCTGTTTGCACACTCAGCAGAGGGGGACAAAGACCAAACCCCCGGCTTACTCATTCTGCATAAAACTCTATCACACAATCATACCCATTCATAGCCCACATCCTAACCACAATCACAATGCTTCTGGGGTAAAAATTGCAAGGTTAATTATCACAAATGTTAAAATCAATAAAATTAATAAGGAGCATGTAAGGATAATCCCATTAAAAATTAAGTCAATCCAAGAGTTCCAGTGTCCAGTCATGGGAAGCCAATAGTCCAGGGGCTGATGGTGTGTCTCCCTATCCAGATGGTATCTAGAAATCACGAGCTCTCTCCCTCCAAAGTCCGATGTCAGTCTGTCATAGGGGGAGGTCCCCCATAGATAAGGGGGGCCAGAGGAGGGAAAACTGGCCACAGTAGCAGTCCAGATGGAGGGCCCGATCGTCAGTGCGGCCCCAATAGTAAACACAGGTGATTCAGTGGTGCTGGCCTGCATAGCAGTATTGTTCAAATCCCGTTTCCAGGCTGTAGAAGGCACGGTGCTTGGCCGATGTTCCCACGGCATTCCAGTCGCCTCTAAAATGGCGACCTCCTTCCTTCCCGCATCCCACTTCAAGTTTCCGGCCAAAAACGTAAAAATGGCCTGGCCCACAGCTGTTCAGTAATTGGCAGTCCCGGGGGATTGCTGGGCGTTCGTCTAAGAGGGGATTTGGCTAGAAGGGCAGAATAACAAGCCGCAGCGAAAAGAATAACAAACACCAGCAGCAACGCTTGTTGGAAAAAGAGAGCCCAGCTGAGAACACTCAGCTGGGCGAGTCCAGCCTGAGACTTTAGCGGCCGAGAAATCAAAATTCAAATCCCCCCTGAAGCAGTAACAATCTGTCTGCTTAACATACCCGGTATTGTCCAATGTCCTTGTTTTCCTAGGTTTCCTAGGTTCTTGCAGCTCCTGGCCAGTAGCCTTCGCGATGTTATTTAAAAAAGAGTTTTTTTTAGATGGTAAAATATTCAGAAAGAGCTCTGCGGCTTCACGGACGCCATTTTAATACCGCTGGCATCTTCCCGAGCCTGGAACTCCCGATCTGCTTAGTCCTCGTGGCCGAAAGTCTTCCTCGACCAAAACGGACTGGCGTGCTCCTGAGGTCTTCCAATTTCTTCCGGCCCGCTCAGAGGTGGAAAAAGCTGGGTCGGGTCCTTGCAATTCTTCAGGGAGCCGATGAACGAGAGCGGAGGGCAGTTCGTTTGCAACCTCTCCGCTTAGCTCCACCCCGGAAGAATCAGTGATGGCGACCAGTGATGGCGAACCTATGGCACGCGTGCCACAGGTGGCACGCGGAGCCATATCTGCCGGCACGCGAGCCGTTGCCCTAGCTCAGCTCCAGCATGCATGTGTGCGCCGGCCAGCTGATTTTTGGCTGGTGTGGAGGGTCTGGGAGGGCATTTTAGGTTTCTAGAGGGCCTCCGCAGGGGTATTTTCGTCCTCCCCAGTCTCCAGGGAAGCCTCTGGAGCCTGGGGAGGGCGAAAAATGGGCCTACCGGGCCCACCAGAAGTTGGGAAACAGGCCGTTTCTGGCCTCCAGAGGGCCTCTGTGGGGGTGGGGGAGGCGGTTTTTGTCTTCCGTAGGCATTGAATTATGGGTGTGGGCACTCGCATGTGTGTTATAGCGCACGCGCATGCGCTTTCGGCACCCGAGGGAAAAAAGGTTCGCCATCACTGTACTAGACCAAGGACATAACCTCATAAACAATGGGCTTTGTGATTCCAGAGATGTTCGCTCTAAGGACAGCAATGCTGAGACTTGCTATGGATACAATTCCTATTTGCAAGCTATTAAAACAAAGTCTGGCATTTTCTAGACCGAGAAGTAAGGAGCAATAAACATAATGTCACAAGAAAATAAGTTATGTTGGTTCCAAAAGTGTGGAATCTGAGCTGAGTACCTTGTCTCCTCCTGGCACTAATGTAATGGATTGTGTTAGTAAAGTGAGCTTATTATAGTCCACAGTTGTAACATGCCTTTCTGGTGACTAGAAAGAAGAGAAATATCTTCAGGGCAATTAAGGCAATCCAGGTACCGTGTTCTTATTCTTACCAGAGCTAAACCACGTAATCCCGTAAGAGGTCATATCCAGTTGAATCAAAGGACCATAAAGCACTGTGGATAAATCTTACACACACTCTTCTGACTGCCACCTTTTATACCAGTGTTTTTCAAACTCGGCAAGTTTTAAAAGGGTGTACTTCAACTCCCAGAATCCCCTAAGCAGCATGCTAGATTAGGATTCTGAAAGTTGAAATTCAAACACCTTAAAGTTATCAAGTTTGAAAAACATTACTTTATGCAGTTCGGTCTGCTTCTCCCCCATTGTGTCTGTAAGCAGTGTTATTGTTCAGAAGTGCAGCCATAACAATGACAAAACACCGCCACCTATTAAATATCACTCTATACATGCCATGTTTTCATAAATATATATTTTCTTGGATTATGATTACTAAATTCCAACTAGCACCAATGATAACTAATGCACTGATGATGCAACCTAGTTTGGGTAATGAAACATCTGCCAGAAAGCAACCAGGCTCAGAAAGCACCAAGGATCACTCATTTCAACCCTGAGCTATAAATATTCCCCTTTATTGGTCAATTCAAACTTCCTGCAAAAGGAAAGTAAATACTGTACATTAGTAAAGTCACCACCAAAAGACTAATTCTTGAAATGCAAAAAGTAATTGATTGGGAGCAGTGAAAGCTTTAAACATTCCCTCACTGCACTTTTTTCTCCCAGTATACATCTGAGCTACAGATATAGCTCAACAGTTGCAGGGAAAACCAGCCACTAAAGTTGCATCAGGAACTACTGTATGTTTGTTTGTTTGTTTGTTGGTTGGTTGGTTGGTTGGTTGGTTGGTTGGTTGGTCGGTCGGTCGGTCGGTCTGTCTGTCTGTCTGTCTGTCTGTCTGTCTGTCTGTCTGTCTGTCTGTCTGTCTGTCTGTCTGTCTGTCTGTCTGTCTGTCTGTCTGTCTGTCTGTCTGTCTGTCTGTCTGTCTGTCTATCTATCCATCCATCCATCCATCCATCCATCCATCCATCCATCCATCCATCCATCCATCCATCCATCCATCCATCAATCTATCTATCTATCTAGTCAAGCATGTATATGATTACAGTATACAGTATATGGGGCCAACCCTAGGATTCCAGTTCAGTACTCTGCTAGTGGGTAGCACCGCTCCAAGTGGACATCAGTCTCTCACTTTAGAATTTCCTGGTTGATCAATAGACTCTTGAAAGGTAATAGGCCTACCTGAGGCTTTCAAAGAAGTTGCTTTGTTTTCTACCAGTTGGTAGGGACCGAAACCTCCCAAATGAAATATAAATGTCAATGTAAAAATTGCACATTCACTGGTAGTGAGTGCCACGCCCCCATTAAATCCTAATGTGTGATTATGTCGGCCAATGCCATGGGTCCAGGACTGGAGTGTGTCACAGCTCATGAAAGGAATTATTTACTCCTACGAGTCAGAGCGTTTCAGGACAACCTCCTGGGTTCAATCACATCAAACAATTTCTTGATGGTCTTGAAAGCTGATCCATCCATAGCAATGAAGGATAGCCTTCCCAAATGTAATTCCTTCCAGTTTCTCCAAGGGGAATATATTTTTAAATGTTGTTTTATTTATCCAAAACTTTAAAGCAATGCCTTGCAGGGTATTAAAGCAGAGGGGCTGGGATTTCTACAGTGTACGGCAATTGTCAGGAGAGCAATCAGGTTTTTTTTCTGACACCTCTCAGTATATATTTCCTGGTCAAAGGCTACCTGAAATCTGGTCTGGAAATTCAAGCCTGTGGTAATGTCCTTTGAATGGTTAGAATCAGGGCTGGACTTTATTTTATTTTATTTATTTATTTTGTCAAGCATGTATTAGATAATATATATAAGTATAAACATGATTTGAATACATGAAATGAATAAAAACAAAAATAAAAGGGTACATTAGGACAGGGACGGTAGGCACAATGGTGCGCTTATGCACGCCCCTTACAGACCTCTTAGGAATGGGGTGAGGTCGACAGTAGACAGTCTAAGGTTAAAGTTTTGGGGGTTTGGGGATGAAACCACAGAGTCAGGTAGTGCATTCCAGGCATTGATCACTCTGTTGCTGAAGTCGTATTTTCTGCAGTTGAGTTTCGAGAGGTTTACATTGAGTTTGAATCTATTACGTGCTCATGTATTGTTGCGGTTGAAGCTGAAGTAGTCATTGACAGGTAGGACCAGCGGTGGGTTGCTCCTGGTTCGGCCCGGTTCTAAGAACCGGTAGCGCCGGCGGCAGGAGCCTCCGCCCATCCGCCCGGGATGCTTCTGCGCATCTAACCTAAACTAACCTGTATCAGGTTAGGTCCTAACCTAATACTTAACCGAATATTATTTTGCAGAAAGAAGAGAGCATGTGTAAAGTCATTTTGTTATCATGACACTCTTCTTTTATTGCGTTTAAAAGAGAGAGCCAGTTTGATTGTTAACAGATTAACAGAGTCGGAAGGGACCTTGCAGGTCATCTAGTCCAACCACCTGCCCAAGCAGGAGACCCTTACATCTGCCTCTACCTAGGATCGAACTCACAACCTCCTGATTGTGAGGCAAGAGCTCTACCTCTAGGCCACAGCAGCTGGGTTTGTCATGGTTAAGGCACCAGGCTAGAAAGCAGGAGACTCTGAGTTCAAGTCTCACCTTAGCTATGAAAACCAGCTGGGTAACCTTGAGTCAGTCCCTCTCCCTCAACCCAACCTGCCTGACAGGGTTGTTGTTATGGGGAGAAAATAGGAGGAAGAAAGTGTGTTGGATATGTCTTGAGTTATTTATAAAAATGGGATAGAAATAAATAAATAAGTTTCTGAAGGGAATGACAGGCTACATCCAAAGCTCTGCTCAATAGCTCCAAACCACTGTTTTTCAAACTGGGCAGCTTTAAGATGTGTGGATTTTTGACTGGGGAATTCTGGGAGTTAAAGTCCACACAGTTGCCAGGTTTGAAAAACATTGCCCTAAACCATGCTGCCAACAGCTGAAGGCTGGGAAAGAGAGAGAGAGAAATGCATACTTCAGTTTCTAGACATGGAACCCATATGAGAAGCAACAAAATAAATAAAGAGTCCTTGAGTCTTTGAGCTGAGAAGTGGAACAAGGCAGAAGTCGCACTGATGAAAATTCCACAAACTCAGTCAAATACAACTCTAATGAGGGTCTTGAAGATACGTAGCCCATCTCTCATGCTGATCAAGGACTTTAAAAATAAAAACTGTGGTTATGTAGCTGGTAAAAGATACATAAACACATCACTCTGATGAGAAGGATATAAGAGAACAGAAACTAGATCAGATCAAAGGTCCATCTCTTCTCATTTCCTGTTTCTGAGAGCTGCTCATCTGGTTAATACCTTGGACCATACTTTTGTAAGTGGTTGAGTACACTCAGTGTAAAACCTGCATTTTAGATAGAAATCGGATAGTTTCTCAGCAACAGTACTTCTTTGCAGACCCTTTTTCAGTTTAAGATCTTTAAAAAAAAACCTCTGAACTTTCTTGTTTTGGAGGAACTTTTTTACTTGTTTTATTCATATACAATTCCAGAGCATTTCGTTTCTGTGGGTGTTACTCAGTGTCCTGTGCATGGAATCGGTGGAAGAGACAGCCTGCATTACTTTGTTTATAAAAGCATATTTCCGGTGATTGATGTTGGAGCTACGGAAGTATGTTTGCAAGTGAGACTTTAAAACATGAATCAAACAATGTTTGGAATATGTACACTTCTCTGTCAAACATTTCTTTCAGGCTGGAGTCTGCCGTTAGCCTGCTTCTCCATAGGTATAAAGGACCTGTTGGAATCGGGTGGATTCGGGCAAAACCTACTATTTTATCCAATGATAATTTCTTCTAGTTGATGATCCTCAGATAGCTTACTGTATTTTTCGGAGTATAAGACGCACCGGAGTATAAGACGCACCTTAGTTTTTGGGGAGGAAAATAGGGGAAAACAATCTGCCTACCAGGTATTCATCTAGCTAGCATCCTTAGTCTGGTCAGCTTCAGCACATTATTTTATCCCCTGGTTAGGACTTAAAAAAACCTTCTTCTGAGAGAGTAACAATGAAAGAGCATGCAAGCCAGTAAGAGCTGGGAAGATAGTTAGCACCTGGTTAGGGCTAAAAAAAACTTATTTGGAGCAGCTTCAGCACATTATTTTATCTCCTGGTTAGGACTTAAAAAAACCTTCTTTTGAGAGAATAACAATGAAAGAGCCTGCAAGCCGGTAAGAGCTGGGAAGATCATTAGCACCTGGTTAGGGCTAGAAAACAACTTCTTTGGAGCAAGTAGAGCAATGAAAAAAAAACCTGCAAAGACTTAGGGCTGGAAAACATTCTTCTGAGAGAGTAACAATGAAAGAGCCTGCAAGCCAGTAAGAGCTGGGAAGATTGTTAGCACCTGGTTAGGGCTAGAAAAAACCTTCTTTGGAGCAAGTAGAGCAATGAAAAAAAACCCTGCAAAGACTTAGGGCTGGAAAAACATTCTTTGGAGAGAGTAACAATGAAAAAGCCTGCAAGGTAAGAGCTGGGAAGATCTGTTAGCACCTAGTTAGGGCTGGAAAAAAAAGCTACATTCGAAGTATAAGACGCACCCAAATTTTCAGCCATTTTTAGGGAGGAAAAAGGTGCATCTTATACTCAGAAAAATACGGTATATGGAAGTATGCCCGGTGTAAAATGTATGCAGATGTATACTTTCTTCCTTCCTCACTGAAGACTGCTACTTCTTTGACACTGACTTTGACAAAAGTGACACATGGCTGCAAGATGCTTCCTTAAATTTTTGGAAGTAACAATAATATTCTATATGACTTTAGCAGAAGGTCAGTGTCCATTTTTAAACATTACTTTTTAAGGATGAGGTTCTATACAAAACCAACTTAACAGTAAATGCCATTCATTTCTGTGGGCTAACCAAATAAGTACAATATATATAAGATTGGCCTGCAAAGCATATAACTTTGAAAAAAAATCCACTTCTTACTGGTTTACAATATAACAATTATAAATGAAATGTTTAGATGAGATGGACAAATTTAACTAACATACCTCTTTATGTGAATATCCATTACCATGAGAGGCTATGTGAGATCAGAACTGCAAAATATTTTGTTCACAAAAAGTAGAACAGAATAGTATGAAGCTAATGATAGCAATTACACATTCCATATACATGATTAGTCAGTCATGTATAACTAATAGGGGGAATTTCCATCAGATTAAGATAGTTGCAGTCCATGTTGCTCTAAGAATTTTGGCTGATCAAAACATGAGAAATAGTGCATACATTTCTAGAAAAGTGCTCCTTTGAATTAACAAATAAAAATCTCAGGTGAAATTTAATATTTTGTCAAGGCTTTGGTTAATAGAACTCCAAACTAGCTTCAGAATTCAATTTAAAATTGCCCTTTGATGCCTTAGTTTGGATAAGAACAAATTCACCATTGGCATTGACAAAATCACCAACTGTCAATTGCAAAAGGCAGTTGTACTTGGAACAGCTTACATCCTTCATTCATATCTTTAACACCATCAAACAACATACTGTACAGTATGTCTATCCCAGCTCCTTAGAAAGACTCACTAGGTGGATAAAAATGTCAAATCTAGTCTAAACATCTGGCTGACTTTGTGACCAACCATAACAAGAATAACTCTTCTTCTTTTGAGAAACACCTCTCCTGTTTTAGCTTACAGGAACAGTAAGGGAGTCTTATACTTGGATTACAAATGGTAGATCAAGCTTAACATCATATAGCTTTGTATGATTCTAGATGTTCTCCAGAGGAGGAAATATAAACAGAAATGAAGGCTTGCTAATCCCATTAAATCTGTTAGTCAGCTTGCCAGTGCAAGAATGTCTGTGCACTACCCAACATCTGTTTTGGTAATTGGTCACTGTCAAGAAGATAGCTATCACTGTCTGTATCATCTGCATTTCATTTCTTTCCAACTTTACTTTGTTCAACCTGCCCACATAATTATAAAAATATATTTATCCCAAATTTAGAATAATGGTTCATGCATCTGAGAAAATCATCTGTATTCCATGAAACGTCTGTCAGTGTCCACCAGTAACAACATCCAGTTCAGCATATATAATCACAATATTGAAAAATGTACATAAGATAAACACAGGCATGTTTAGAATCTATATACCAAAAGACAGTTCTTTCTTTCTGATAATATGTATATCCATATATGGCAATTCATGATGCAATAAGATATACGTGTACTGCTCACATACACACATTTGCTTCATATGTTATCTAAAGTCATTTTTATCCAATACATTATATTTTTAAATATATCTGGAATTGAATCACTCACTCAGAAGAGCAGAGAAATTACTCTAGAAAGTTGAAATTTGGTATGCACAATATCCACAGCACTCAATCCCAACAAGATTATTTATAAAATTGATGTATTTTTTCCTTCTCCCTCTCTCAAAAGGAATTAAATCCTCAAAACACATCTAAATCAAGATTGGGTTGGACAACTTGGTTCTTCAGACTAAATAAAATATTGGACTTAGAAGACCTACAAGGTCCCTTCCAACTCTTGTTATTCTGTGGTTTTGAGGAAGAAAAAATTTCCAGCAACAGCCAGGAATTATTTCTGTTATTGCAGAAAAAGTATATTGATATTTATTTTAATGCAGGGCTAATAGGAAGAAGGTGTTTTGATTAACTTAGATAAGACATCTTAGAACATGATTGAACTGAGTAGAACAATATCTGATATTAGTTTATCACAGGAGTAGACAATCTATTGGCCCTCTGATCCTTTAAACCATAACTTCCATACACTTAATTAAAACTTTGGGAATTGTGATCTGAAATCTGGAGATTATCAGTTTGCCTACTATGAACCATCCAATTAACAGTGTGAGGACCAAGAATTTCCTGCAACTATATTAAGTGAGGGGTTAAAATTCTATATAAGCCATACATTTGCCAGAAATCCTCTGAAAACTATTATCTCTGAATTCTGCTATTCATTCATTCATTCATTCACTCACTCACTCACTCACTCACTCATCCACATTTGTTATAGCTGTCCAACTCTGAGAATCTTTACCCAGTTGAGGAAATATTTATTAAAAGGTATGCTTATGTGAGGAGCCCAAGAAATGCTAGAGTCAGCTGCCTAATAATTCTTTCCTTATCTATGACTCAGTTTCCTGTTGAGGAGAAAGAGAGAAAATAGGATTGCTATCTACTCTTTGCTGAAGGGCATCCTTAAAAAAATACATTGGGTGTGGTCACTGGTGCAGCTGATTTGGAGATAACTGGGTCTACTCTAGTGGAATTAAGTACCATAGCCTGAGGTATAGGCTCTCTTCATATCTCTTTATGGTAAGCATGAGTGAGGAGAGGTGATCTACCTTCCTCATAAGGCTGCAGTTTTAAATCAATATGACATGGAAAGATCCTTATATTAAGCAAAACTTTTTTATCCAGTAAACCCAGGATTATCTGATTCTGATTTCCCTAAATTAATACCCTCCAGTTGGATTGGACTGCAGCCCTATCCTGCACAAGAGCAGATCTCCAAAGTCTGAAGCATGAATCTTTCTCATCATTTATTATTTGAGTCTTTAACTCTAGAGATCAGGCTATATATCTGAAACATATGCTCTGCCCTTGCCTGAAAACTATACAAAGCATTTTTGCGTAAAACTGGATTGTGTAAATTTAGCATACCTCCAATATTTCTTACTCATATCCCATATCAAGACATCAAGGGGATGCTGCCAAATTTTACCATTACTTGGTTCATCATCCATTTTCTTTAGTTGGTCATTCCTGAATGTATCAGGAATATATGAATATATCCTCACCAGCTCAAGGTTACCTCAGCATTCCATCCTTCTGAGGTCAGTAAAATGAGGGCCAGATTGTTGGGGGCAATATGCTGGCTCTGTGAACTGGTTAGAGAGGATAAAGCATTTTGAAGCAGAACATAAGTCTAAGTGCTATTGCTATTATGAGCCATGAATTTGTTCCTGCGGACTTTGCTCTATTCATCATTCTTTACAGATTTATACACTATATGAATAAAGCATCCAGAGGCTGTACGTTTATGAGTGTTCCAAAATAGCTTGCCTGTTGTAGCACTTTCAAAGGTGGTATTAATGCCCCTTTCATAATGCACATAAATTTGGAATGGTTCTATCTGAACCTTTCATTAATTAATTCATTTCTGCATTTGTATCCTGTATTTTCTCAAAGAGGTCAAGATAGTTTTCATGGTAATCTGTCTTTATTTAATTCCTGTGATAACAGTACTGCAGTATGGTGTAGTTTAGGCTGAGAGGGGAGCCATTCCCCACTGCTGAGTTGAAGTACTATTCACCCATCCTTGACTTGGCAGAAAACAGCACCAGTATGCAATGTGCTGGTCCCAATGAAATGAAAACAGAGTTAGGAGACATGAACAACAAAGATTCCTTCCTAGCATTTTCCCTGCAAGTGAAGGTTTTGCTTTTTACGCATCAACCAAGTGTCAATCTATTGGCTGTGACAGGTAATGACCAATGACTACTTCAGCTTCAACCACAACAATACACGAGCACACAACAGATACAAACTCAAAGTGAACCGCTCCAAACTTGACTGTAGAAAATATGACTTTAGCAACAGAGTGGTAAATGCCTGGAACTCACTATCTGACTCTGTGGTTTCGTCACCAAACCCCCAAAACTTTACCCTAAGACTGTCCACTGTTGACCTCACCCGATTCCTAAGAGATCAGTAAGGGGCGTGCATAACTGCACCAGCGTGCCTACCATCCCTGTCCTAATGTTCCCTCTTATCAGTACCCATCTTATGTATATAAACAATGTTATATCTATGTATATTACTAACACGTACTTGACTAACTAACTAACTAACTAACTAACTAACTAACTAACTAACTAACTAACTAACTAACTAAATAAATAAACAAACAAACAAACAAACAAACAAACAAACAAACAAACAAACAAACAAACAAACAAACTGACAAGTTAGTCAGTAATAGGCTGAGAGAGTGAACGGCCCAGTCACTCAGTCACCTTTCATACTAGAAAGGGGACTAGAATTCAGTCTCCTGGTTTCTAGCCTACTGCTTGAATGCTTCTACCATTTAGATGCAGGTATAGAAAGATGCAGAACTCAGCTGACCCAAAATTTAGAAAGCTTCACCATTGAGTGGGAATTTGAACTTGACTATCCCTAATTCAAATCCAACATCTGAACTATTGCACTAGATTTGGTATAGGCATAAACAAACAGGTATCAAACAAGATTTTTGGATGTTGATTTTGTTGCAGTACAAATTCCACCTCTTTCACATGTATGTGTGACATATTGACAAAATATGTCAATATGTCACATACATATGTGATCTGCAAAAAGAAATGGGGTTTGCATAATGTTACCACAATGATTCATCATTCTGCCCTGCCCTCCCTTCCTCTTTTCCCTCTCTCTCTCAGACACAACTGCAAACAATTTAGAATTTGGGAACCGACATCATAGAGGGATGAACAACTTATGTTTGAACTCCACAGAGTTGTATGCGAATGTTTCAAAACTGTGCCATTGAAATCTGGTTGCAAACTAGAATAATACGAAAATCCTACATTTGATGGGGACAAATAAAATAAATCAATTAAGCTTGCACTAGGCTATACACTCTTATTTTAGTAAACTCTCCACCCCCCCAAAAAAAAAACCCTCCATGGGACGCCCTATTTAAAGTAATAGCCTTTCTCAAATTTGTTATTAATAGCATCATTAACAGCATCACAAGATAACAGGCATATAAATTTGATAAATAAATTTTCTGTGGCATTGCTACCTTTTCACTGTTTTCCGGTAGTTCCATGTTCCTGGAATATAGTTAACAAATCCAACATTTGTAAAAGCACCAATAAGAAAAAAAGAATACATGGTAAAACTAATGTCATCATGTAGGAATTAGGCAGAAGTTGGGCAGGAGGGTGTTATGATTGACTCTTCTCCCCGATATACACTTTGGGAGACATATGAATATATGAATCTAGATATACATTTAAAAACTTAATTAACAAAGATAATCTGTTTGAATTGATAGCATCTAAACTATTATATTGTGAATTTTTACCATTCTTGGAGTAATGAGGCAACATCGATTTCTTCATATAGAAAAAAGATTATGAATCTGAGGGGTAAAGAAAAATAATAATAATTTCTTCTTATTAAATATGTTGCAAGTAGACATGCTTGTGAGCAGGGGTGGGTTCCTCTTACCTGGCTACCGGTGCGCTGCATGCGCATCATCACATTTCGTGTGCGCGCACACTTGCTACGTGCGTGCATCCCCTCGCGAGATTTTGCTTCCGCGCATGCGCAGGAAGAAAAAAAAAGCCAAAAATTTGGGGGAAAAGATGGTGCCGCGTGACGGACCAGCGAAGACGGCACCGGAGCCATCGCGCACAAATTGCGCCATCGGCAGGTCCCTACTGGAACGGCGCACTGGACCGCACTGGTAGGAACCCACCACTGCTTGTGAGCTAGGATTGGCCAATCACCATCTACCACTCATATGGGAAGCAGCTTTTAGTTCAGAGTTTCCCAACCTTGGCAACTTTAAACATGGCTGGGGAATTCTGGGAATTGAAGTCCATGCACTTTAAAATTGCCAAGGTTGGGAATCCATGCTTTAGTTTTAACAAGGAGAGTTCTTTTAAACATAGTAGAAGCATTTTAAGCAAGGCCAAGTGGATTTGTGATTCTGTCAATGTACAGGAAAGTTATGCGAGCTACCATTGACCATATAATTCTACTCCCCAAGAAGAATCTTAAGTTTCATACAAAAAAGGCACTCATTTCTAGTTTGTAATTATTGCAAACATATAGTTGAACCTATCTGGACAATGCCCGATGACTTCAAAATTGTTAAACAAGATTTCTAGAGGCAGAGGTTTGGGTCTGTATGTTGTTCATAGCTTTCCTTGACTCTTCCTAAAAGACTGACATAATTCTAAGCAACCTGTCTGGATGTTACATCCATCATCAGAAAAACTGTTCCCAGTGGAAGCATTTAGGCAGGGCACAGTGATTGGGGGAAAACTGTTGCAGAAGTGGAAGCATCTGTTTGGGATCTCTTCCCCAAGAACCTGACCAGAAGCCAAATCTGATTTTTTTCTGGCACCAGAAAAAAAAATGATTTATTTATTTATTCACTAAGACCTTCCAGAATGGCATACAGTCATTTTAAGCATGCAGGCAATCTTCATACATTTATTTTTCTTTATATATTTATTTTCATTTGGGGGAGGGACTTCTTTTAATTATCTCTTGGTCATTAGAGAGTTATACAAATATTTTAACTAAACAAATAAACATAGAAGCAGACTATATTTTGGGCAAGAAAGAAAGCACATACATGTGCTTCCCATATAATTTCTGGAGATGACAAAACACATTTTTTATCCCAAGTAAATGGCAACACACAACTAATTTGGTTCATGTTAACACAGTATGTTTCTAATACTGATATATACACTTGTATAAAATCTACAGTGTTTCTTGGGGCATTATCTGCCCTTCATATTTATTTCTTCTGCTCCCTTAATTATTTCCCAGGAATTGGGTTTAAAAGATTTCAAACCCTCTCTTTTCAGTTCATGCTATATGACGTAATAAATAAATAAAAAGACCCCCATGTTTCTTTAACTCTGCTCATTCAGGATTTTTGTTTCATGGTGAAGTCCATAGGTGACAAATACACCTGTCCCCTATGTTCATTGGGCAACCTTATGTCCTGAACAGGTGTCTTTTCATTACTTTTTAGTATGCTCAAGATGTAGTCACTTCACAGGTATTTTAAAAGGTACCGTATTTTTTGGAGTATAAGATGCACCTTTTTCCTCCCTAAAAGAGGCTAAAAATTTGGGTGCGTCTTATACTCCGAACGTAACTTTTGTGAAGCTTTTTTTTCCAGCCCTAACGGGGTGCTAACGATCTTCCCGACTTCCTATTCCCTCCAAAGAAGGTTTTTTCCAGCCTTAAGTCTTTACAGGCTTGTTTTCATTCCTACTCCCTCTGAAAAAGGTTTTTTCAGCCCTAACAAGGTGCTAACGATCTTCCTGGCTTGCTGCATTTATTTTTATTCCTACTCCCTCCGAAGCAGTTTTTCCTGCCCTAAGTCTTTGCAGGCTTGCTTTCATTCCTACTCCCTTTGAAAAAGGCTTTTTCAGCCCTAACCAAAGGATAAAATAATGTGCTGAAGCTGACCAGACTAAGGATGCTAGCCAGATGAATACCTGGTAGGTAGATTTCCCCCCCCTTATTTCCCCCCCCCCAAAACTAAGGTGCGTCTTATACTCCGGTGCGTCTTATACTCTGAAAAATACGGTATTTGCCTTATAGTCAATAATTCCCAATGATTTAGGAGACATTATACAGGTAGTCCTCTACTTACAACAATTCATTTAGTGACCATTCAAAACTACAACGGCACTGAAAAAAGTGACTTATGATTGTTTTTCACATGACCATTGCAACATCCCCATGATCAAGTGAACAAAATTCAAGCACTTGGCAACTGACTCATATTTATGATGGTTGCAGTGTCCTGGGGTCATGTGTTCACCTTTTGCGACCTTCTGACAAGCAAAGTCAATGGGGAAGCCAGATTCACTTAACAACTGTGTTACTAAATTAACAACTGCGGCGATTCACTTAACAACTGTGGCAAGAAAAGTCATAAAATGGGGCAAAACTGACTTAACAAACGTTTCCTTTAGCAACAGAAATTTTGGGCACAGTTGTGGTCGCAAGTCGAGAACTACCTGTATTCTATTTCATGGCCTCTCTGAAGGCCTAATGAATGATGGCTGAGCGGACACTTTAATCCAGTATTCACAAGATCTTGTTAAAGATTCCAAAGCCATTATAATAACCAGCTACATAGGTTCAGGTTACGTATTGTAAGTCCTGCTCAGGGTAATGTATAAGTGCCTAAAACTGATGAATGGGAGCTTTCCTGTTTGCCTCAGTGAGACTTGAGATTCATTCCATGTGATGAATAAGGATTATATCTGAGTGGGATCTTTCCCTTCCTTTTCCCTTTCCTACTCTGCAAGGTGTGTGAACCCTGCTAACAAGCAATGAGGCTGGGATAAGAAAAACTTTTTTTTTAATACCAACCAGGCTCTGTTTTCCATTTGGAAGGCATTCATCTCTGAGTCAGTGTTACGACTGTTGCCCTGATTAATGTATAGGTGCAGGGTACCATTAAAATAGTGTAGCATTAAACTTGATTTAGACTTGCCACAACTGCATGTAGGTGTCAATGCATATCTATGCTGTGAAGGGGTTGATGGGCAGTGGTGGGTTTCAAATTTTTTTAAACTACCGGTTCTGTGGGCGTGGCTTGGTGAGCGTGGCAGAGGAAGGTTACTGCAAAATCTCCATTCCCTCCCCACTCCAGGGGAAGGTTACTGCAAAATCCCCATTTCCTCCCGATCAGGCAGGGAATAGATGGAGGCGGGGTCAGTCAGAGGTGGTATTTACCGGTTCTCCGAACTACTCAAAATTTCTGCTCCCGGTTCTCCGAACTACTCAAAATTTCCACTACCGGTTCTCCAGAACTGGTCAGAACCTGCTGAAACCCACCTCTGTTGATGGGTAAGCGTAGGTTGCAGATGGTTGCAGACCGGCTGATGCGTACACCTCCCAAATCTCAACTATGCATTGTGTGGCGATGCGCCGTCCTGCATGCTGATTGATTGATCTGACTTCCTCTTGGGGAGTTTTCTGCGCTTTGCTGTTTTAGTGCCCCCTATCCAGAACATTAAGATTTGCAGGAGTATAAACGCAACAGTTACACACCCATCTCCAAACGACATTTGCATAAATTCCCTGATGTGCAGTGATGCAGAAGTCTAATTCCTGCCTTAGGCAGGTGCAGAGAAAGAATGTTTGGCATTCTGATTTATTGGGTTTTCTTTTTTTTTAGACTATACCAATACTGAATAGTTTAAATGTATATTGATAGCCGATCTGTCTCTGTTGCAGGGAGAAAAGTGGGAACAATAAATGAGATAGCACTCTTAGGGCGTAATTCTAACTATGAGGAGATAATTCTAAGTATGAGAAGAAGATCTTTTGGCAACTGCATTTAGTGCTCTCCTTTCTCTGTCCTTTTAGAGAAGACACCAAAACTTCTCTTTCATATGACCTTTTGAATTGGGTGAATAAATTCATTCTTAAATTGTTTTAATGAGTAACTACTATTTTTTTTCTTTCACTGTGAACTGCCTTGAGTGTATTATTTAAGTCAATAAATAACTATTTTAGTAATGACTTAGAGCATAAAATAGCCAACTAATCTGTCTCTAGCCAAAAATTGTCTCTGCAGCAAAGAAGCAGCCAACTGTATAAGAGAAAATGCATGCAAGTATAGTGTTTCATGTGGGTTGTAGAGGTAAATCCAGCTTTAGCATTAAGGGTACTTTTATCACAGTTACTTAATCAGTTCACCAGCCAACACACTGAATCAATCAAATACATGTGATGGGACAGTATATGTGGAACAATCCTTAACAATTAAATTACTGGGAAGACCAGCTACATGTTTGTAGAGAGAACCACAGAGATAGGAGTTTGTGAAGCTTTGAATAAGGCCCAATTATTCTGCAAAGGAGATCTGCACACAGAGAAGTGGGAGCCCTCTGATTGGACTGGAACCAATAGACCTTGGATCTGTATGAAGTTGCTCTTAGTGGTGAGCTTATTTAGGCAGTAACATATTTTCAGGATATGAACCAATTCTGTCCAGACAGGTTGGCCAGTGAATTGTGTGTGTGTGCGCGTGCGAGCGCGCCTTTGAGTCATCCACCCCTTCTGGCAACCGCCTGGGCTATCTCCAGTTTTCTTGGCAAGATTTTTTGGCAGTACTTTGCCATTGCCTCCTAACTAGGGCTCAGAAAGAGTGACTGGCCCAAGGTCACCTGACTGATTTCATGCCTAAGGCAGGACTGGAACTCACAGTCCCTGGTTTCTAGCCCACTGCTGTCACAGTGAATACTGGATAAATGTCACAGTGCTTGTCAGATTTGGTAAATTTGGGGGTTCCTTGGATGTACTTTAGTGTTGGCTTGATTTATATTTGATTCTGTCTCCTGATTTGCCCAATTTTGATTGACTCTTTGATACTGGTTTCTGACTTGCCCTTTGATCTTGCATCTTCCTGTTTTGTTTCTAATGTTGAATTCCTGGCACCAAAATTGTCTCCCATCTTTAGAGTTTTCTCGGACTACCATTTATAGTTCAGATAGTACACGTTCGAATGTGGATGTATTGCAATGCTTATTTGTAACTACTTGAATTAATAATAGTTATTTGGAAATGTGCATTACCATTGGCCCACTCATTACTGGCAATACAGGATTAGTTCTTATCATAAACAATACATTCAGCCTGCTCTGTGAATCATTTCCACTGCATCAGAAGCTCAAAGTTAAGCAAATGTAATGAGGAAAAATGTGTAGGCACTCTATCTTTTCAATTCCCACACAGATAGGATCATATTTATTTATAGTGTTCATTTGCTATTGAGAAACAGCTGAAAGTAGTTTTCCTTTCTATGCTGTCTTCATCCTTGCTGAACATACACACTTACACAGAATAGTTGTTTGTCTAAGAAATCTTCAGGGAAAGCCATTCCCTTTGAGAGGAATGTGTTTGTAAGATTTCAGGCTCGTCTGATCTGGACAATAACAGGCTCTGTCGGAGAGCTGTGGAATAATTCTCCAAAGGTACCACCCAAGTCTGCAGTATTATACTTCAGTACTGTAATTAGGGATCTGCTGCTGATAAGGATGCTGACCTAAGCCACTTTCTGCTGTGGCCAGACATCAAGAAGAGGGCAGTGAACGGAATGAGCATTAACCTTCTACTGCTGCTAACAGAATCTCGCGGTTGGACTGAAATGGAAAGAGATGTAAACAACTGAAAACGTGTCATTGACTGCAAAAGTTTTAGATCTTTAATCGGTGGGAACTGGAGATGATGGAAACAGCAGATGGTCCTCATGGTGATTTAGGATCATGCCTGCTGATATTTTTTTTCAGTCAGAACCGTAACATGGCAGGATTTACAAAAGAGGCAGTTTTAACACAGCTCCTACTCTGGATAAAAATAGGGTTTGCTTCAGATATCTTGGCAAAGGGTACTGCCAACCATAGGATGCAAAAGAACTCTGCCACGGATTTTCTAAAGGAGCAAATCAACCAGGAAATGGCATTGTGGAACAGTGCCCAACTCCCTAAGGACTCAGGAATCGCCACCCTGAGTCCTTAGGGAGTTGGGCGGCATATAAGAATTCCAAAATAAATAAATAAATAAATAAAATGAAGTCTGATAGTCTTTCTTTGGACCAAGAATTAGCAAAAAAATGTTTGTGAGAGGTGCATCCGAAGTTGTGCACATTTTCTAAAGCTTGTAAATCGGAAAACGTGAATAAAAATGTTCATTGGGGATGTCTGTGAAATCAACAATGTTTTCTCAGTTTTCTTGCAGCTTATGAGAACATCTATGCATGTGAGCGAAAATTGTACTTCATGTGCTAGGGAAAAAATTGCAAATGAAAGCAGATGCAGAATGTTACGTGACTTTTTTAAATTTAAAAAAAAATGTAACATTTTCCATGGATCAGAACATGGACATGCTAATGTGGACAATGAAATAAACCGAACATTTACTAATTTGCACATTCTTTCGAATTAGCAAGTTCTAGTCTGCCTCTTTCCCATTATCGTAATGATTCTCCAGCCTTAATCCTCTGCATATTTACTTGGAAGTATGCTTCACTGAATTTGATGGGAGTTATAAAAAATGTAAATAAGACTGCAGACTTAGTTATGTTTGTGGCTCATATCACTATGGTGATTTCAAAATGAAATTTTAAAGGATTCCCAAAGCCAGACTCTTTGAAGGGCTAGCCGCCCAGTGTCACGTAGTGAATATTGTCAGTTGTATGTCTATGCAGGGTGATGCACCCCTATCTTAATATTATGGTACATTCCAATACAAGCAGGACACGTGATGTGATCTTCTGCGCATGTGTGCATTCCTGATTCTCCATTATTCTCTTTGACTTGACTCTTGACCGGAACGGTCCATTTTCTTAGCAAAATGTAACTATTCAGAATTTATTGTTTTTGTACTGAAATAAATATTTTCTATTAGACTTTTAATCTCGGCTTTATTTTCTAAATGTCTGGATTCCAAGGAAAGATCCACATCACCTCTATGAGATTTATTCTCACCTTAACACCCAGATCTCTCACAAATGAAGGAGTACGTGTCCCAGGATAATGGTGCAGGATCTAATCTGGGTTGGTCACCCAGATTGGATCCTGCAGCATTATCCTGGGACACATACATTCGCCTTCATTCGTGAAATTTTAAAACCCAGTATAAATTGGAATCCTCATCTTGCAGTGATTTGTTCTTGATGGGCTTCAATTCTTGTCTTTTTTTTTTGTAAGTCATTTTTTTGTAAATCATTTTTGCATTATTGATTCTCATTTTATCATATTAGTTTAGAACTTTAATTCTTTTATTGTAAAAGAGGACCACAAACTGTTTAGATTCCTGTTGGATTTCACTGACCTATAAGCCTCAACAAACAAATAATAAAGATAAGACAGTTAAAAAACATTGACTTTCTGAGTTAGGCTTCCTTTCTTCAGTTCACAGGAACTAATTCATATCCTATGGTAGTGCCTTTTTGGACATTGCAAATTGGCATGCAACTAACACCTTTAACCATGAATGCCAGAGAGAGGAGGGGGTCAACCTATTTTCCAAAGCACCTAAAGGCCAGACAAGGAATATTGGATGAAAACTAAACAAGGAGAGATTCAACCTGGAAATAAGGAGAAATTTTCTGACAGTGAGAACAATCAACCAATGGAACAGCTTGCTTTCAGAAATTGTGGGAGCTTCATCACTGGAGGCTTTCAAGAAGAGACTGGACTGTTCTCTGTCAGAAATGATGTAGGGTCTCCTGCTTGGGTGGAGGATTGGACTAGATGACCTACAAGGTCCCTTCCAATTCTGTTAATCTGAAATAAGTTAATCTGAAGGGAAGGATGAGGTATTCTTTCTTTTACAGCAGCGTGACCCCCATTCATTTAAAAATGAATGGAATATAGTTTTAAGAGGCGAAGAGCGATTTACATGAGTCATACTGTCATTTAAAAGACAGATAAGGAAAAAGTATCACCTGACTTTTTGCAAATACTTGTGGCTGTTGCATAAGACCGTTGAAAGAAAAAAAAGAGTGGATTCTTGTTCTTTGCCTCTAACCTTTGTTTGCTGTATTTATCTATATTTAAAGCATTTATCTGTTATCTGCTTCCACCTTTATGCTGTAGCAAAGTAATCAATCATTCTGCATCTCCCTCAATGATCGCAGAGTCTGAGGTTAACCGTAGGTAGAGAATTCAGTTTCAACCTGTACTATACTTGACCCTATAGTAACAGTTACATTGCTCATGAGGCCCAGAGGACAAATGGAACAACAGTCTATACAACCAAGATTCATACTATGAGTGCAGGAATGTGTGTGCCTTTGCCCAGGACCTGTTTTCGTTGTGCATTCCAGCAGGAACATGCTCTAAGGCAGATTTCCCCAACGTAATGCCCTCTAGATATGTTGGAATACAATTCCCATCATTGATAGAAATTGAAATTCAAATGCTCCATTGGGGAAGATTTCTCCAACATGGCTGTGCATTTTGACATTCAGATCAGGGGTGAAAATCAGCAGGTTCTGGAGAACCGGTAGCAGAAATTTTGAGTAGTTTGGAGAACCGGCAAATACCACCTCTGGCTGGCCCCAGAGTGGGGTGGGAATGGAGATTTTGCAATATCCTTCCCCCAGGAGTGGGGATTTTGCAGTATCTTTCCCCTGCCATGCCCACCAAGCCACGCCCACCAAGCCACGCCCACAGAACCAGGGAAAAAGTTTGAATTTCACCCCTGATTCAGATAATGTGTGATGATTTAATGTGCAATTGAGTGATGGGCTACATGCTGCCTATGCAAATAGGGATCACAATATCAAGAGTGTTGTTAAATTTCCTGTGCTCTTTTCCGCTCTCTCATGCACAACATTCTATGAGACTTAATTTATTACTTGCTTTACAACTTTTATAACCTATATAGCTTACTTCTTGACACTTTTGATTTGTAATAAGGTGCAAATACAGTCTGAGCAACAAGCATTACTTATCACAGTCCCTACATTATTAAGATTGGTATTGTAATTGACAACAATCCATGAAGTCTGAAGTTCAAATCTTTTCACAGGCATAATGCTCTCTGGATGACCTTGGGCAATTCACAACCGATTTCACACAGAGAGCTACACCCAAAAATGACTAGAAGGTCTATGAACAAAATGGCCATTGTTCTTAGGGAGCTGATCGAGCTGTCCCATACCACTAATTAGCCATACCACTAATAGCCATGTTACTGTACATGTTCTCCTTTGCCTATAGCTGCAACTACTGACCTCCTCCTGTGACAACTAGTTTTGCCACAGTAGACTTGTGAGTCACCCCATATTTATATCCCCATTATTTTTAGTGGGTCTTTTCCAAAATAAATATTTGTGTGTGTCTGTGCACATGTGCAACATGTATGTATGTGGAAGCAATCACTGCTAAACCTTTAACTTCTATGAGAAATATAATTGAAACATATATATTTAACTTCTGGATTTCAATATCCTACCTTCTGCTTTGGGATACTGCTGTAATTCCATGCCACAAAATGTTTTAAAAGATAAAACGGGGGAAAGATACTTGATTGAAAAAAAAGAAAAGATGGTATTTTAAACACATTTGATGATTAAGTTACATGTTTTTGACACAAACCTAGTGGCATAAGCCAAGGGGGTCAAAGACATATCATTTAATAGTTGGCCATATGCAAAATGCTATAGATTTCTAACATCCTTGGCCATGGATCTGCATTTTAAATGCAAACATCCAGTTTCCATAATGGAAAAAAAACCCTTTCCTTTTCCAGAAAATCTGATTTTCATAAATGTCAATAAAACACCATTGGTATGGAAAATGTTTGGGGGAACTTATTTAAATGTTATCCCCTCCTCATTTTCATTGACGATCAGCCCACAAGGCTTGTAATTGCAAGATATCCTATCTAACCATAAGGTGAGCTGACAATCCAGGGGATACCCAGCCAAGACCTTATCTGGCTTGTACTCTTAATTGTTCTCTTAAGAGGCATCTGTTTAATTACTTAACTTTCCAGCTCTATTGTTTATAGTAGGGTTTTTCAGGGAGCAATTCTTAGTGTGATCATTATCAAATTCTCCTCCCTCATCTATCCCCTCCCCCCTTTTGTAATCACCAGCCTGGTGCCAGGGCCCACTTCTCTTGCCTGCCAAGGGATCTGGCAGGAGCCAACCACCGGACGGTTTGGGTCGCTGTTCTCATTCCGCAGCCTTCCCCTGTCTCTTCCACTTCTGAGCTCCACCACTGAGAAAAAGCAGATATCCCCCCCTCCGCCCCCCAGCCCTCTACTCCAAAGTGAGCTGCTTGTCAAAGTGATACGCATTGACCTCCATGCTGTAGTCCTGCCTGGGAGAAAACTAGGGGTGCAGGGGGAAAAGGAGAGCCGGTTGAAAAGCAAGCCGTTACAGCACCTTTGTGGCATCACTGGAACCCACATTCCCAAGCAGGGGGTAGCAAGGAATCACCAAGACTTTATAATTTATTCCATCAGGCCAACCTTGGAGCTTTAGATCTAAAAAGGGCCGTAGCTTCAAACACAGGCCAAGGGATGCAATAGAGGTGCTGTCATGGGGAAGCAGAGACATGAAAGCCCAGTGGAAAACAGCTGGATGAAAGGATTGAACAGAGGAGGTAATAATTCACTCTTTTAAACTTTTGATAACAAGTCACAAGCTGCTAGGGAGGGTACCTCCCTTTGCTTAGCTCTTCAAGCTAGTATTTCACACTACTCTTTAATGCCTTTCCTACCTCATACTATCCAGATCTTTGGACTACAGTTCCCAGAATTTCTAATCTTTGGCTAAAACCATTGAGTATTATAGTATTATAGCTCAATAGCTCTGAAAAGTACCAGATCTTCATTGGCTTTAATATAACAATCCCTGTTTTTTTTATAACCGGAGTTGCCATTAAAATTGAACCCAACGTGTTGGAAGTAAATTTTAGTGCCATTCTATACAAGAAAACAGCCAATCAGAATTTAAGCAGAATATAATCTAAGGCAAAGAGAATGCACGCAGATTACATGAAATGTTCCATGGAGTTTCACTTGTTTCAAAAAGCGTAGGTCTGCCCCATTTCATTTTGGTTAGCAGGACAAATGTTTTGTAAAATAAAAAGTAAAAGAGAGTTAGTTTAAAATATTCCCTCATAGAAGTCATTCTTGTGGAAATAGGGGGAAATGAGTATATTTTCCCCAGCATTGGAAAGAGCAGTGGTGGCTCAGTGATTAGAATGCCAATTGTTGTCACATTTTGAGTACTTGGAACCAGCCCATATTTATGGCTATTTGCAGTGTCCCACAATCATGTGACCATGATTTATGACTTTTTTTTTTGCCAGAAATTAGTTTTTACCTTTGGTTCCTGGCAAAAGATGCCCATTAGGCAGCAATAGCAATAGCAATAGCACTTAGACTTATATACCGCTTCATAGTGCTTTACAGCCCTCTCTAAGCAGTTTACAGAGTTCAGCATATTGCCCCCAACAATCTGGGTGCTCATTTTACCCACCTCGGAAGGATGGAAGGCTGAGTCAACCTTGAGCCGGTGAGATTTGAACCGCCGAACTGCAGCTAGCAGTCAGCTGAAGTAGCTTGCAGTGCTGCACTCTAAACACTGCGCCACCTTGGCTCCTATTATTAAGTTATTAGCTTAATAACTACTATATTCACTTAACAACCCGCACAAAAAAAGATCATAAAAATGGGTAAGGTAAATGGTGATCTGTTTTATGACAGGAACAACTTATGACCACAATTCTGGGCTCAATTATGATCATAAGTCGAAGGCTACCTGTATACAGGTAGTCCTCAACGTACGACCACAACTGAGCCTAAAATTTATGTTGCTAAGTGAGAAATTTGTTAAGTGAGTTTTGCCCCATTTTACAACTGTTCTTGCCACGTTTGTTAAGTGAATTGCTGTAGTTGTTAAATTAGTAACATGGTTGTTAAGTGAATCTGGTTTCCCCCTTGACTTTGCTTTTCAGAAGGTTGCAAAAGGGGATCACATGACCCCGGGACACTGGAACTGTCATAAATGTGAGTCAATTATCAAGCATCCAAATGTAAATCATGTGACCATGGGGACGCAGCAATAGTCATAAGGGTGAAAAATGGTCATAAGTAACTTTTTTCAGTGCCGTCGTAACTTCGAATGGTCACTAAGTGAACTGTTATAAGTTGAGGACTACCTGTATATAATTATGTTATTTGTCCTACAAATTTCATTGCTGTAAATAAGCCAAGCACCCATAATGTAATGTGTGTATCTTCAATTGTTTCATACCGTGATAATACTAAGAGCTGAGGTGGCGCAGCGGTTAGAGGCAGGTACTGCAGGCCACTTTAGCTGACGATGATCCGCAGGTCAGCGGTTCAAATCTCACCGGCTCAAGGTTGACTCAGCCTTCCATCCTTCCGAGGTAGGTAAAATGAGGACCTAGATTGTTGGGGGCAATATAAATATACATTGCTTAATGGTGTAAACCGCTTAGAGAGTGCTTGCACTGTGAGGCGGTATATAAATGTCACTAATAAATAAATAAATAAATACTTAAAACTAAAATTATTGGGAGATATGTTAGAAATTTCCCATAATGTTATAGTTCCAAGTAAGTGGGCATGTGGTTTTTTCCTACAATATTTTAAAAGCAGCAAGCATAACACACCCATTTCTGTTGCTTTCTGAGAATAATATTCCTCTGATCCTTTAACAAAACAGTGTCAGTTTGTGTATGTGTGTAATGCCATCTACACAGTATCCACTTCGTTGTCCTTTCTCAAAAATGTACCTAGAGAAAATAGGAGTGACTGATTCCTAAGAGTGCTACCTCTCCTGCAGTGGAAGCCACTGACGTCGGCTTATGTCCTTTCACCGCGTATGATATAAATAACATAAATAACTAGTCCTCAGACTTCAAACATGCCACATCAGATGTATGGCAGGAGATTACCAAGTTTGTTAGCACCCAGGTCCTCTATCATCTAGGCAGTTTAGGCACTGCTAACGAAAATAGAGATCAATGCTTCAATTTTAGGGGAGGGGATCTGTCCCATGTGACCAGACCCAAATCTTTTAGTTTATGACTTGCTTATACATTACGAGTGAAAAAAACAGTTTACATTCTGGGGCTCAGAAGCTCTCCTAAATCAGCTGCCAGGTTTCTGCAGCTGGCAGTATAAGGGAAGGAATGTCAGCAGGCTGCCCAGAGGTGAACAAATGAGCTGAGAGGTAAGTTAGAGATGCTTGAAGGGAGCACGAAACTGTTCTTCTTGGCACACAAAGCTGCTTCTGAGCCCAGCTGTGAGGACAGTGGTGACCTCACTAATTTCTCAGGTAATGCTAGGCTTTCCCAGTCCAAAGCCATTATTCATGCTCATGTGTTGGAGAGAACAGCACTACCACAGACAGGGTCTTATTGAAGATGGCCGCCTTGAGCTACAGAGGCAGATTTAGAAAAATCTGTTGTGCTTTCTCAAAGGGGGTTGTTCATGGCAGGGCTTTGACTACACAGAGAGCAAGATAATTCATTAAAACAAAACAAACAAAAAAACAAACAAAAAACAAACAAAAAAACAAACAAAAAAAACCTGAAAGCTAATGTTAGACCCACAGCCTCCAAAATAGAAATGCACACCTTCCTCCAGCTCTTTTGTATATAAGTGGTTTGTTTTGGTAGTTAAAAAATGTAAAAATGTGTTTATTATTTGTTTGGTTATTATTCCATCCCTTTAACCTGTTCCCATTTTGGGCTTCCAAGGTGGCAATAAAATTCCATACACAACTTAATAATACTAGAAGTGGAATGACTGTGGCAAAAGAAAGCAAAGATAGTACGAATAGTCTAACCCAAAACATCTGGAGCATTACTTGAACATCGTTGGCATTGACAAAATCCCCACCAGTCAATTGCAAAAGGCAGCTTTACTTAGAAGAGCTTACATCCTGTGATAATACTTTTAACACCATCAAACAACTTTTGCCCATCCCAGGACTTGATAGGTGGATAAAAATGCCAAATCCAGACTGGCTCAGAGGTGGGTTCCTGCCGGTATGCTCTTACCTGTTGGTCGCCGCAGAACTGAAGAAGGCGGTGGCGTTTGCAGCGCAGGGCTTCCCCTGCCTGCTTTCCCCCGCCCACCTAGATGCCGCCATTTGTGTTCTTTTGCCCTCTGCGCATGCGCAAAGCGTTCTGCTTGCGCAGAGGGCAAAAGAACGCAAATGCCGGCGTCCAGGCAGGCGGGGGAAAGCGGGCAGGGGAAGCCCAGCGCCGCGAACGCCAATGGCTTCTTTGGTTCTGCGGTGACCAACAGGTAAGAGCGTACCGGCAGGAACCCACCCCTGATCTGGCTGACTGTGCAACAAACTATAGTAACCAAACTGACTCAAAACCTGTTGTGCTTTCAACTCAACAAAGTGTCATGGTTCCAAATAGCATCGAAAACTAAATCAGCATCCAAGGCAAAGTATTCCTCAAAGTTCCAATTTATTAGCAGAGCCATGTTGGCACATCTGGGAGAAACCCGAATCTGAAGTCCCAGGGGTTTCTCCACCCAGTTGAAAGTTCAAGCCCTTGTCCCCACATCCCCAAGTCCATCACATTGACCAATCTTCATCTGACAACTTGGCAGAAACTCCCATCTCCTTCCATGCAGGTGCAGGAGTGCAAAGACAAAGGATGACCTTGGCAATCTAGAAGGAATTTGTTATGGCTACATGCAGACATCCCTCATGCAATGACCCCTCCCAATTTCCCACAGCAAAGAATATATTTTAAAATAGCATAAAGTGTAGCAGGCCAAAGACCCCAAGTAAAATGGCTGCGGCCAAACACAAAATTTATTTTAAATTACATCCAAAATCCCCCAAAATATGAATTGCTTCACTGATCTTCTGAATGGCAGGATGGAAGGCCAGGAAGAATGTTTTTTTCATTGGGAGCTTCCAGGGAAAAGAAGATGACAACATCTTATCTTCAAACTGTGGGAGATAATCCTTTAATGATTAAAAAAGAGACCAAGGAATTCAGATGAGAACACAAGCTGTCCTTCAAAAACTGTAGTCCTTTATATTCAAAAGTAAAGGATCTCATGGCATCTGGCAATCATGCAGCTGCTCTTTATTTAATTGACCTAAATCACCCATGTGTGTGTGACACTCACATACCCATTGATGTTACATACGTAGACCATTCCTTTTGTGTCCCCTTTCTTTTAAGTGGATCAGGGCTACCAGTTCTGGGTTACCAACTTCCAGATAACCACTAGATGCCAGAAGTCTGTAGAGATTCTCAGTCATCCAGGTCATGGTTGTCCCAAAGGTGCTTTTTCAGGAGGCAACTGGACTTTCTTGTTTTTTCTTTTGAAGACATTTCGCTGAAACAAAGTCTTCCAAAGAAAAAACAAGAAAGTCCAGTTGCCTCCTGAAAAAGCACCTTTGGGACTCTAGATGTCAGCAAAGAGACACATACATCTGTAGCTCTTTGTTGCCATATAGGGGTGATCTATCCTTTTGCAGCCCAGTTCTGGTAAACAAAGAGTAGACGTTCATAGAAGCACATTATAGAAACAAAGGTGAGAGGGAAGACTGGGGCAAGACCCTGGCTTACCTCTCCATTAATGCTGGAAAGGGAAACTATGAGGAATATGAATAACTACCACTACCATCTACACTTAATTTACCTTGAACAGTTCATTCACATCTTACTTTTACTGTATATCCTACATCCAGTGGTGAATTCCAATTTTTTTTACTACCGGTTCTGTGGGCATGGTTTGATGGACATGGTGTGGCTTGGTGGGCGTGGCAGGGGAAGGATACTGCAAAATCCCCATTCCCTCCCCACTCCTGGGGGAAGGATATTGCAAAATCTCCATTCCCACCCCATTCTGGGGCCAGCCAGAGGTGGTATTTGCCAGTTCTCTGAACTACTCAAAATTTCCGCTACCGGTTCTCCGAACTACTCAAAATTTCCACTACCGGTTCTCCAGAACCTATCAGAACCTGCTGGATTTCACCTCTGCCTACATCCTACAACATATTGAATCTCCAAAGACCTACGCAAGGGTGCTCTTTGTAGACTTCAGTTCAGCATTCAATACCATCATACCGGACATTCTTCTAACTAAACTAAATCAGCTAGCAGTACCTGAACACACTTGTAAGTGGATCACAAGCTTCACATCAGATACCTGTACAATTAGCACAGGGCTCCCCCCCAAGGCTGTATGCTCTCACCACTTCTCTTCTCTCTATATACCAATGACTGCATCTCAAACAATCCATCTGTTAAACTACTGAAGTTTGCAGATGATATAACAGTGATTGGTCTCACTTGAGACAACAATGAAACCGCATACAGACAGGAGGTTGAACAACTAGCCTCGTGGTGCGACCTGAACAATCTGGAACTGAACACACTCAAAACCATAGAAATGGTGGTAGACTTTAGGAGAAACCCTCCCATTCTACCACCTCTTACAATACTAGACAATACAGTATCAACAGTAGTGACCTTCAAATTTCTAGGTTCTATCATATCTGAAGACCTAAAATGGTCACCTAATGTCAAAAATGTCATCAAAAAAGCACAACAAAGAATGTTCTTTCTGCGCCAACTCAGGAAACTCAAACTGCCAAAGGAGCTGCTGATACAGTTCTACAGAGGAATTATTGAATCTGTCATCTGCACCTCTATAACTGTCTGGTTTGGTTCTGCAATCCAACAAGACAGACACAGACTTCAGAGGATAATCAGAACTGCAGAAAAAACAATTACTGCCAATCTGCCTTCCATTGAGAACCTGTATACTGCACGAGTCAAAAAGAGGGCCGTGAAAATATTTACAGACACCTCGCATCCTGGACATAAATTTTTTCAACTCCTACCCTCAAAACGATGCTATAGAGCACTACACACCAAGACAACTAGACACAAGAACAGTTTTTCCCGAACGCCATCACTCTGCTAAACAAATAATTCCCTCACCACTGTCAAACTATTCACTAAGGCTGCATTACTATTACTATTAGTCTTCTCATTGTTCCTATCACCCATCTCCTCTCACTTATGACTGTATGATTGTATCTTGTTGCTTGTATCCTTACGATTTATATTAATATTGATTGTTTCCTGATTGCTTATTTGTACACTATGACAATCATTAAGTGTTGTACCTCATGATTCTTGACAAATGTATCTTTTCTTTTATGTACACTGAGAGCATATGCACCAAAGACAAATTCCTTGGGTGTCCAATCACATTTGGCCAATAAAGAATTCTATTCTATTCTATTCTATTCTATTCTATTCTATTCTATTCTATTCTATTCTATTCTATTCTATTCTATTCTATTCTATGCATGTGTCAGATAAACACATACATGTTGCTTTCACCTGAACATGAAGTCTTGAGTTTAGAAAAACAGTTGAGACAGAATAGAATGTAAGAGGAGTTAGTTAAAATAATCAAGGTGACAGGAAATACTGTATAATTGTGTCAGCATTAAAAAGGAATCCCTAAAGGAGATAGACATGAAACAAACAAACAAGCTTCAATGCTAACTACATTCATTTACTGCATAATAAAATTTCATTTATCCCCAGTCTAAACTGGCGAAGAAATAGATCACCCATGACCTTAGTTTTTAATTTTCAGAATGGAAAAAAAATGTTGAAAAAAAATAGTAAAACACTTAAGAATTTGATTTCCGGGTTCAAGGTACACCTCTTAATATAATTAATTAATATAGGCTAAGTGTGCCTATTCTTTCCCCCAATAAACGTAACCTTTCTATATACTGAGTAGAAATGCCAGAACACGCTGCTTTGCATGAGATGGACAACTAAACAAATTTGATAAGTGAGTAAACTGGGTTGTGAAAAATCATGGCAATCATTAGATGGCAGCAAAGCAAAAGAAGATAGCGTATATACTCAAGTATAAGCCGAGTTTTTCAGCCCACTTTTTGGGCTGAAAAAAGCCGCCTCGGCTTATACTCGAGTCAGTGAAATTGGCCAAAGCGCGCGATCCTTAGAATTCCCCGAACGGGCTGGCGCAACCGGGCTGGGGTGTCCCCGGCATGGGAGAACCGGTCCTTGTCTCCACGTGCTGCGGGGATCAGCGGGGAAGAGGCGCGATCGCCCCCCCAAAAAAGGCATTAACTGGGAAACTAGTCCGGGCTCGGGGCGTTTTGCAAGCAGGCGCCCGTGGGCGCCGGGCGAGAACCAGCCTCCGGGGCGGCGGCATGAACGAGGGCGAGGCGGAGGGTCCTCCGCGGCCGGCCCTTTGCAAGGAGATGTGCCCGGCGGGGGAGTTCTGCCGGCGGCGGCGGCAGAAGCGGCTGCACTGGCTGGAGCTGGACCCGGATCGCCAGCTGGACCCTGCGTGGGTGGTGAAGGAGTTCTCCCGCCCGGCGGCCGGCCAGGCTCCCCCGCCGCCTTGCGACCTCCGCCCACCGGCAGTGCTGCTGGCCACGGTGCATCACCTGCTGGGCCGGTCGGTGGCCGAAGCCAGCGAGGTCTCCCCGGCCGAGCGCTGCGCCTTCATGGCCGACCGGCTGCGTGCAATCCGGCTGGATCTGGCTCTGCAACGTCCGCCCGCTGCGCCTTGCGCCGCCCTGCTGAAGCGCGCCTTGCTTTACCTGCTGCACGCCGGAGCCCGGCTCTGCAACCAGGCGCCCGGTGCAACCAGGCATTTCCCACCCTAGGCTTATACTCGAGTCAATAACTTTTCCAGTTTTTTGTGGTAAAATTAGGTGCCTCGGCTTATATTCGGATCAACCTATACTCGAGTATATACGGTAATATTTTCCTCTATTCCAGCAGATAGTTCAGTATTTATATCCCAGTGATGGCGAAGCTTTTAGGCAGAGTGCCCAAACTGGAAGGCATGCGCGCACCAGAGCACCAGAACACCGGAAACCCAATGACCAGCTGGCCGGCAGGCATTCGCGCCTTGGAAATCCAACAACCAGCTTTCTGAGCTGGGGCAACGGCACACGTGCCCACAGAGAGGGCTCTGCGTGCCACCTCTAGCACACATGCCATAGGTTCGCCATCACGGTTATATCCTATGTATGGTATTCCCAATCCTGGAGCATGGGAAGAGTGGTTCACTTAAATCAGAGGTGGGTTCTAACTTACCTCGCCGCCGGTTTGCTTCCTCCCGCGCCGCGTGGCCATGTGCGCATTGCATGCTGCGTGGCCACGTGTGCTGAAAAACAAGCAAAAAATAGCAAAAAAAAAAAGCCAAAAACAAGATGGTGGCGCATGTGCAGTGCCGAAAACTCAACAAAAAATTCGCAGTGCCGATAAATCAGCAAAAAATTCCAAAAAAATCCCCCCCCAAAAGAAAATCCCAAAAAAAGATGGTGGCATCCGCGGACCAGCACCGACAGAACCGACTCCGTGACATCACCACCAGTTTACTATTGGTTCTATAGAACCGGTGCGAACCGGGAGGAACCCACCTCTGACTTAAATGTTACCTTGTGGCACGAGAATGGGTTAGCCAGTACTACACAGCTGTGAGGGAAGAGATTCCATAGCTCAGTTTTAGGCCTGATCAAGGCAAAGCCACACTTCTGTCCCATGGTACAATCTGCCTAACCATTGATTGATGGCTCTTGGCAATCAGTCTTATCCTCATCTCTGGATAGTTCTCAACAGGAGGTACTTAGATTGCTATACTCTTACAATGTCTACCCCAGCTTCAGTTTACCTCATTCCTTTTGTTTATTTCCCCCAATTGCTACCGGTATGATAGTGGTATCTGTGTGCATATATGTATGTATATGTGTACATACACACATAAACATCTACACACAAACTAAACATTCAGGATATTCCTGCTTTTCAATGCCTTCTGCTTGTATTTGTCTTGTGTTAAATCATTATTTTAATTTAAACTAATTGGTATCTTTTTAAAAATTTAAATAGGCAAGAGGACAAATATATTTCAACAATAATTGAAATATAAAGTATATGGAACTAATTTCAAAATGGCAAGCCTGTAGCATATGTTTATATTATATTATATTATATATATCCCTTTATATTATATATATATTAAAAAGGATGTGCAGAGAGGTGCATAAAACATCTGTATCAATACTCAAGGGATGCAACATTTAGGAGAGTGAAAAGGAGAAAGGAAGGGTGAGGGAGGGTTGATGAGCATTCCTGTGGCAAAATCTTTGGAGGCAAAGCACAAGGAAATATCCACACCTGTTTCTGACTAAACAGTCACTGAAGGTATTTCCATTCAGGATCTATGCATCACTCTACTCTGCACTTATGTGATCTCATTCTGTCTCTATTTGGCAGCTCAGCCAATTTACTTTTGGCTCAGCTGAAGAATACTTCAAACAGTGATAAAAAATAGATTCTCTCTCTCCTTCTTTCTCTTTTTTTTTCTGCAGTGGCTTTGTGTTGTTTTTGATAGTCTGTTTCCTCATTTGCAGGGTCCCAAGCAGACCACTTCTCCTTCCTTTTAGCTGCCCTAGTGCAAGTTTAAGAAGGGAAAGTGGCTCTGTCATCTTTGTAGCTCCCCTTAATAGGGACTACTGAGTATTTTTTTTCATATGACTTGACAAATGCACATAAAGGGGAAATAAAGATATATCGGGAAGCATGCAATTTTTGTATTTTGTGTGCAAAGTATATCACTTTGATTTACGTCGCCTCCGATCTGATCTAAATGTAGTTCATAAAATCATATACCAAAATGTCCTTCCTGTTAATGACTACTTCAGCTTCAACCGCAACAATACACGAGCACGTAATAGATTCAAACTAAATGTAAAGCGCTCCAAACTCAACTGCAGAAAATACGACTTCAGCAACAGAGTGATCAATGCCTGGAATGCACTACCTGACTCTGTGGTTTCTTCCCCAAACCCCAAAAACTTTAACCTTAGACTGTCTACAGTCGACTTCTCCTCGTTTCTAAGAGGTCTGTAAGGGGCGTGCATAAGCGCACCAGGGTGCCTACCGTCCCTGTCCTACTGTCCAATTGTCCTCTTTTATCGTTACTTTTTACTTATGTTTATACAAATTACTACTATACATGTTTGATAAATAAAATAAATAAAATAAATAAAAGTGGGGATGAGGGCATTCTTGTTCCTTTGAGACTTGAGGTAGATCAAAGTAACAAAATGATGATTGTTGCTCTTTGTTCTCAGCATTTTGAGATAGACAGAAGTGAGGTTGGTGGACCATTTTCAAACTGACTTTGAGAAACTGGAGGGTGCAATTGCAGGTGATATGGTATTTCACTTAGAGAAAAAAGATCCAATTTGAGTTAAGAGTCATATGATACCATAATCTCAACTATCTAGGAAAGAATCATAATAAATTGGAAGACCCAAGGAAGGATTATCATAAATTGCTACCAGTCTGTATTAAAAGAGATAGAGCATACTGTGCAGGAACCATTCCATCAGTAAAACAACAGCTTTAAGGTGATCTGTGCCAAAACCAAAATACAAGCTTCAGATGATTGTGTCCCTACATGGGAAAAAATGGGGTAGAAGTGGTTAGAGCAGCGGTTCCCAACCTGGGGATCGCGACCCCTTTGGGGGTCAAATGATCATTTCCCAGGGGTCAACCCAGCATCCTCAGATCCCCCCACTGCCACAAGCCTGGCCATGATATCGCACCCCACAACCCGTGCCCCCACCGCGACCCACCCCGCCGCCGCCATTTGGGTTCTTTTACTCTCTGCGCATGCGCAAAGCATTCTGTGCATACGCAGAGGGTAAAGGAACCCAAATGGTGGCGTCCGGGCGAAGTCTCCAGATCCGGGTGAAGTCTCCACTTGCTTCGCATGTTGCAGCGATGAAATGTTCCCGGTTTGCTCTTGCTTGTCGGTCGTCACAGAGCCAATGGAGCTGGTGGCGGTCGCAGCACGGGGCTTCCCCCGCCCGCTTCCCCACCCGCCTGGACGCCGCCATTTGAGTTCTTTTGCCCTCTGCGCATGCAGAATGCTTCGCGCATGTGCAGAGGGTAAAAGAACCCAAATGGCGGCGGCGGGGTGGGTCGTGGTGGGGGCGTGGGGGCAGGACGCGGGTCACGGCATTAGAAAGGTTGGTCCTTTTATAAATATATACGTTTTATGGTACACACCCGGTCTAGATACCTTCCTTTCAGTTTCTTGTATTAACAATGTCCAGATTTGCTTTCATCTAAAACCAGGGTGAAATGCCACCGGTTCGGCCCGGTTTGGGCGTACCGGTAGTGGTGGTCGCCGGTGGTTCAGAGAACCAGTAGTGGCAGCAGCGCGAGGCTCTGCCCACCTGCCTGGATGTTGCCATTTTCTTTTTTTTAACCCTGTGTGCATGCACAAAGCCTTCTGCGCATGCGCAGAGGGTGAAAAAGCGTGTGCAAAGTGTGCACTTCCGAACCGGTAGGGAAGGTAAGTAAATTTCACCACTGTCTAAAACCTAGATAAATTAATATTAAAAGAACATTTACTACTTTCAGTTAAATTCCTCCCAACCCCCTCCCCCCAGTATGTTTGGGAGCTACTTGGAGCCAAAGGATGCATACTGGGGGAAAATCATTTTGTAGATTTTGTTTGCAGTCTGAAGAGCTTGCTTATAAGGGGAATCACAAGCTTTAATTTTTTAAAAGAAATTATCATAAACTCTGGCAATTACATCTGGGCAAATAGTGCTGCTAAAATATTTAAAATGCAGTAGAAATATAGGAAACACATGTTCTTCCAGATGGCCCTCTTAGTATTTGATCTGCAAAACTGGAGACTGAAATGTTTATTTGTTTATAGAATGGCAGAATTCTCTTCAGGCTATTGTTATAAAAGTAGCCTTCAAAAACCTGAGATCACTATAAAAACATCTTCTGATGGCAAAAGGATTCAGCCTTAAATGTCCTGCTCTAATTACACTGTAAAACTAATGAGAGACATTGACAAAGGTGTTTTTCTGACCCTCTCCTTATTGTTTTACTCTTGAGAGAGGGGAATTTTGGTCTTCACCCCTTCTAAGGCTGAAATGGTGGAAAGGCCTGAAGATAAAACTACTGTTGGAATAAATGCCTGAGCCAAGGTAGCTTGATTCTGGCTGGGATTATATATGGTGATTATATATGGAAGTCAAGCCATGTAGGGCTTTAAACCAGGGGTGAAATTCAAAATTTTTCCCTTCCGGTTCTGTGGGCGTGGCTTGGTGGGCGTGGCAGGGGAAGGATACTGCAAAATCCTCATTCCCTCCCCACTCCTGGGGGAAGGATATTGCAAAATCTCCATTCCCACCCTACTCTGGGGCCAGCCAGAGGTGGTGTTTGCCAGTTCTCTGAACTACTGAAAATTTCCACTACCGGTTCTCCAGAACCTGTCAGAACCTGCTGAACTTCGCCCCTGCTTCAAACATTAAAAACAGAATAACTTGATTAGAAAGGTCTTAGAGTATGGATAAACTTACAAAGGAAATACAAGAAAAAGAGGAAACAGGATATTATAAAGTATGGGAAAAGTGGTATGAGTGGTTAGAGAAGAGGGTCAAAGGATAAGAGAATAACGTAAGAAAGAGGATAATGGAGTTACTAGATGGTATTAAACATAAATAAATAAAAGGGAAATAGAAAATAGGGTAGAAATAGAGTACACTATTATATGATGTATACAAATAGAATTGTGAAATATATGTATATAATTGAAATGAAATATTGAAGAGGAAAAAATGTTTAGTGACGCACAATTGTTATAAAGAAGGAAATTGTATAAATTTCCATGTTTGTTTTTAATTTAAAAAATGTTCAATAAAAATTATAAAAAGAAAAAAGAAAAATAACAGAATAACAGAATAATAGAGTTGGAAGGGACCTTGGAGGTCTTCTAGTCCAACCCCCTGCTCAAGCACAGAGACTCTATATAATTTTAGACAAATGGCTTCCAGTCTCTTCTTAAAAGCCTCGAGTGTTGGACCACCCGCAACTGAACCTTCAACCACATCCATCCAGAACCTTGAAATGGACCCCAAAGTTTATTGGTCCTGAACCTACTCCCTCCCAATATGCTCAACCATAATCTACTTCACCAACTTTCTAAACCACATGTATATATATTTGTGGTCACTCTTTCATGAATAAGTTTGTTACTTCAACTTCACCTTAGTTGGTTCACCACCTTTCGGTATTACAAAAGTAAAAGTGGAGGGAGAGAGGGAGAGAGAGAGGGGGGACTGTGGAAGAAACAGGCTGCTGTTGGACAGTACAGTAACTCAATCATCTGACTAGAAAGATAAATAATTGGGCCGTTTCTCTAATCCAGCCACTTTGAAAAAAAATGTTTGTTCTTATCCTATCTGAAACAACTTCAAAGTGGTTACAGTCTAGACTGCGCCAAAATAAATTACAAACCTAAAGATCTGATATAAACCACAAAGGGCAGCAGATTATTTGCATGAATGTAATTATAGTAGCAGAAAATATGCATCATTATAGAGATGTATACAGTCTAAATCCTCGCTACAAAGAAAAGAAATAGAGGCAGCTTAAGAGAAATGTGTGTGTCAGAATCAAAGATTTTAGATACCTTCAACCACTCATGGGACACTCATCTGTACTATTTCTTTAAAAAGATGGAGAACAGTGCCTCCCTCAAGCAGAATTTTTGCTGTACCAGATCATATCAAATAAACCAAACTAAATACACATACAGCAGATTGTCAAATAATTAAAAGAAGCGCAATAAATAGTAGTAAAACAAAACACTCACAGGTTCAAAAGAGGGTTCAAGAAAAAGCTGAGGTGATTTTGTTTCTCTAAAATAAGTCACTTTTATTCTGCTATTTAGAGGAGAAGGAGGTACTATAGACCAGTTTATTTTTAAAATACAATGATTACATATTGTCAGTACCTTTCCCCACTAAAAAATATGTGGTGTTTTTTTTAAATGTCACAATTGTGAAAAAGTTAATTTTGATTAAGATTCAGAGAAATCAATACTGTTTAAATTAGTCATCTTAACCAACTCAGTTTCTGAATCTGACAACCTCTATCTGTAAAATGATCATTGTTGATGAAATGAGGTCATCTTTCCCCCTGGAGTCTTGGGGCTGCTCCTCAAATTTGTTTGAGAAAATTGGGCGATCCTCAGAATAGACCTGGAATATATATGGGAAGTGCAGAGTGCAGAAGTGGGAAGGAACACCCAGCGGAACAAACAAAATCTACTCATTCAATGCTGGATCTTACCTATTGTTTGTGAATTACCATTTGTGAATAGAATGGAGTGGGAAGGGACCTTGGAGATCTTCTAGTCCAGCCCACTGCTCAAGCAGGAGACCCTGGCCTATACCATTTCAGACAAGTGGCTGTCCAGTCTCTTCTTAAAAACTTCCAGTGACTAATTATTAAATGTTGCAATAATATGTAACGCATAAGATACAGTGATAGCTCAATCCCTGTCTATATGAATGTGTGTGTCTCTAAGACCTTCAAACTAAGTCCAGGAACAACTGAAATCAAATTGCTGTTTTCCTGGCTGACAAGACCACAGCTTCCCTTGAGATAAATAAGATAGGTGTGCTACAAAGCCAAATACCTTAACCTTCTTTCAGAATCTCACCAAGTTCTACCTGTAGCCCTTTCTTTCTCAGTATTCCTTGCCAAACTCTTGTGTTTCTGGGCCACATAAATCCAGAGGTGGTAGGCTTTGAAGTTTCCAATGAGGACGGTTGTTTTTGTTTGTGGTGCTGCTTATCACTCCAGCGCATCCTCCTTGTCTCCTTTCTCAGCTTAGCTTAGTTCTTCAATCCTAGAAGGCCTTGCAGCCACGGACCACAACCCTGCCAGAAAGCTCTGATAAGAATGATGGATGAGGAGGAGGCTGGCTCCACTATGGCCCTATAGTTTTCTGGAAGCTCAAGACAGTCTCCTTGCTACAAAGCCCACTGGAATGCCTTCTCAGAAGCTGGTAAGCAGTGAAAGGAAGGGAGGGGGAGGAGGGGGGGAGCCAAAGGAGTAATCCATCTCCCCCTGCAGATGAAACCCAGATGGATCCTCAACCTCAGCTAAGCTTGATTGTCAGTTTCAGCACCCTTCTATGGCAATAACTTGATCAAATGCTGACAAGGTGTCTTTTCAGCATGGTCAGTCTTTTGCAAGATCCTGCTGCTCCTCCGTCTTAACAGTTCCTTGGTTGTTCTTTTTCATACACATCCTTTATAAAACAACTAGCCTCTTCTTTATGATAAGGCTGTCAAAACCCTGATAGCCACTAGATGGCGGTAAAGAGACACTCCCATTTCCACCTACTGGTTGTCTGGATTTTTTTTTTGTGGCTCAGATTTGCTAGCCCTATTTTTGTCACCATTCTCAGGCATTCGTACTTGATTGGATATATTAGAAAACTGAAATGACCATTGTTTCTATCATTTTTTCTAGTTTTTACAAAACTACCATGATTGGCAAAATGTAGAAAAGAACAAGTTATGATTGATCAGTGAAACACTTCAGCGAGCCAGATCTAGAATGCAAGCCTGTTCCTACTTACAGATGGGAATAGGACTTATTCAACTCATTTACAGACTTTTGATTTGATGGATGGATTGCGGTTTTATATTGTCTGCTAAGAGGATTTCTGTGAAGCAAATGGAAATGATCGGTGAAAGGTGCTGTGTATGCCATTAAAGAGTCTGTGACATTTTAAAGATTGATAAGAAAAGTACTATTGCATAAGCTTTTGCAGTAGTACATCCTGTGGTCTTCAAGGGGCCATAGAATTGTTGATTTGTGGTAAAAATTCAGGGAAAACTAATCATAAACCACCCAGAGTTTATGAAAAAGGTGAGAAAATAGTATCTAGTGAAAGAGGAATATTTGTGTGCACTGTTTCTAATGAAATATATATCAGAAAGCTGAATATGGGCATTCATTCTGTAATAGTATAGCTCAAAAATGCTACAATCAGTGTCAGCCAAATTGATATGTAACCTATTGTCAATAATTTCATTTATTGCTATATATAAAGTTGGGATGGTCTCTCTCTCTCTCTCTCTCTCTCTCTCTCTCTCTCTCTCTCTCTCTCTCTCTCTCTCTCTCTCTCTCTCTCTCTCTCTCTCTCATATTTTGGATCATTTTTAGGATTGTATAGATCCTGCTTTACAATCATGGGAAAATCATTGCATCCCTTTCTGATTTTATCATATGAAGCTTCTTTAATCATTAGCTTAATTATTAAGGTAAGAATACAAGAATAATTACATGAAACTCCAGATGAATGAATGCATCTTACCTGATTTTCTAAAGCCAAATAGGATGAGAGTAATATTATTATGAATAACCCCAGCAACCCTAGTAATGTTATTTGTAAACTGCCATATCCATTGCCTCTGTCTTGTCACTTTTGCATGGGGAAGCCATGCAGAAAGACCTGAAAACCTAGCTGTGAAAGCTCAGCTCAGCTTGTGCGTGGAATCTCTAGAAGTCTTGAAATGCCAATAAATCTGCCCCATGCCCCATCTATCACATGGTGGAATGAAGAAGGGCCATGACTTTCATCAACTAGGGCTGTGACATGCCGCATTGCCGCAAAATGCTGAGCTCCTGACAGGTAAGAGGTGTGTTGCCTGAGGTGCTGACGTGTTGGCTCTGCTGCAGCTATCATTCTCCCTGATAGCTGAAGAGTGTGCAAGGCTATGTGTGGAGAAGCTCGCAGAAACAGGAAGACTCTTAACCTGTCATGTTCTGGCTTGAGGGGGAGGGAGGTTAATTGGCTGCCAAGTAGCTTCAACTCCGCATGGTATTATTTTGGCCTAACCAAGGAGAGTTATCCAACAAGGGCCCACTTGCGTCAAATTGCCTCCATATGGGCTCTTGCTGACTCTGAGTGACAAAAGGAAGGAACTGTGATAATTTTGGATAAGTTCAGTATGTACGGTAGCTGTATTTTAGGGTGGGCTCGTTCACTTTTTTCAGCCTTTCTGCCAATTGTGCTAAAGGAGGATTTCTTAGACATTTTGGATATTTTGATTTGATTTTTGATTAATACTTGCCACCAAGTCGGTGTCAAATCTTAGTGACTTCAATGGTAGATTTTCTCCATAACGGTCCGTGCTTAACCTGGCCGTTCAGGTCTTCTAAACGTCCACCATTGGCACTGTAACTATGTTCATCCTTTTTTCTACTGGTTTTGCTCTTTTCTTTGCTTCAAATGCTTTTAATTTACAAATGAGAGTTATTGCAAGAGTCCTTTAATGCTGTTGTCTCAGGCTCACCCATACTCGGATACCTTCCAGTTCTCATCATTAAGATACCAGCGTAACAGCCATCTTGGCTAACAGCCATTAATTATCTTATCCTTCAATAATTTTCTCTGCCATTTTTAAAGTTGCCTATCTATTCGTTGGGATAGCAAATTCCATATTTCAGTGGAGTGCTGAGTGAAGGGTTTCTTTCAGTTCAGTCTGTATTGCTAGAAGACAGGGAGTGAAATGGAAGAGTGAATCTTTATTCACATTCTTTACATACCATACATAATTTTATGTATTTTTATTGTATTAGCCCTCTCCCAGCTTTTGCTCAGCCTTTCCTCGTAGAGGATTGCTCCAGCCCTTCCGTTCACAACGATAGAGCCGAGGTGGCGCAGTGGTTAAAAGCAGCACTGCAACCTACTTCAGCTGACTGCTAGTTCAGCAGTTCAGCTGTTCAAATCTCACCGGCTCAAGGTTGACTCAGCCTTCCATCCTTCTGAGGTCGGTAAAATGAGGACCCAGATTGTTGGGGGCAATATGCTGAACTCTGTAAACCGCTTAGAGAGGGCTGTAAAGCACTATGAAGCGGTATATAAGTCTAAGTGCTATTGCTATTGTTATTGCTATTCACCACTCATCTTGATTACGCCATCCCTTTTCCAGCATTATAAAATCCTTTTCGAGAGGATATTTGATAATTGTACAAGCTAATTTAAAAGTTACTGCATCAAGAGTTTGTATGAAAACATTAAAGAGTTTTTGTATTTATTTTCTATCTTTCCCCCCATGAGTCTTACATGGAATCAATCTTTCTCATATCTGCAACATAAAGTCTAATTTTTTAAAGTTATCCGCCCAAACCTTGAATTCTCTTTTCTGGTTTAGCTGGTTTCCTGGTTTAGTTCAGGCCAGATCAGTATATACTACCTAGTTAGGATTTTCTTTTTCCCATGAATGAGCTATTCCAATGTGCACCTTGATGCTCACAATGAACCTCATTTGCCATTTTAATGCCATTCCTGCTTTCCCCTTTCTACCCCTTCCTTAATTTGGTAAGATCTTATTGAAGCATGTCATGATTTTTGCTTCTTCTACCTGAATAACTTGATTTCATCAGTAAATACTAGCCAGCTCAGTGTTCTTCTCTAATTCCAATCCATTATGAAAACATATTGGGTAGTATACATTACATTATCTGCTTCCAAGCAGAGAAGTCAGGGAGCACATGAAAATAGTTTTTGGATACAAAGACAGCATTGCCACATTTGTCACTACCCCCATCACGGATCACCTGCTATTTTTGATTCAAGTGGTACATGTGCACCTTGTATGGCGCTTAAGCATGTGCCCAACTATTAAATGCAGATATGTTCACCCAGTTAATTTGGCCAATTTTCTGGTGGGTCTTTACCTGACCATCAACTTGAAAACGTTTTACCCCCAATACCCACTTTTGTTCAGCTGTAGAAAGATATCCTAATGCTTTTGCAAGTGGGAATGTCAGTTAAATTAATTAGAGTAGTGTAGGAAGTTAGCACCCACCCCTCTCCTAGGAAATGAGATATCTTAGGAGATATTAAAATGTAGGAAATATTCTGTGGAACATATCTGGAAACATGCTTTTAAACAAACAAAAGACTCCCCTTGGAAACCCCCACCCCTGCTAAGCTCACATATTCCTCTCACCTGGCTGAAAGTCTTTTGCATGACAAAATCACAATAGGATTTGCCCAAGGCCCTTTCATTCAGCCAAAGCTGGATTAGACAAAAGCCAAGAGCCACCCCAGCATGCCCCTGGGGGGTCTGAGAGCCAATGGGATACATTTCTATACAGGAAAAGGAAATCTAAGAGGTGGGACCCAATTTACACTATAAAAACCAGGAACTCAGCATTCCTCTCTCTCTTTTTTCTCTTCACCACACAACCATGTAAGTTACCTTTTCTGTACAGGGGCTCCTGCCATGTGCTCCTGTCCACCATTAAACCTTCTTTCCAAGCAACCTTCATGAATCCAGTGTCTTTTTCCCCACTTGGAACTGAACCTAAAAGGATATTTCCTTATAACAATTGGTGAGCCAGCTGGATTTCCAAGCTAGCCTCTTCAATGATCCAGGCCTAAATAAATTTATTAGGCCTTGGCCATTGGGAAGTAGGTTTTAAAGGGGTTTTGAGTTCAAAATTCAAGGGCTGCTTGGAAAGAAGGTGAGTACCTACCTCTAAATTTTACTTTAAACCATAGAAAACTGGGAAATGTGTGTTTGCATGTGTGTATGTGTGTGGGGGGTAATTTTTGCTTTTTAATTATACTTTATGGCATATGTAAATTCCAATTTCAATTGAATAGTGTGTTGTCTGGGTACAAATCATTTTAGGGAAAAAATAATCATGCTTTTTGTTTAACCAAGTTAATGTATCTTCCTAAATCCTTTGATATTTCCTTCCTCCCCCCCTTCTCCCCCCCCCAGCCCTGTTTTGTCTGCTAGCCATTGCAGGATACTCATTTTATGGTGGTTCTTTTCCACTTCTCCAAATCTGTTTTAATTTGTTGCACCAATTTATAATAGTTATCTATATTTTTGGTTTTCCTTACCTAGGGGTAGGATTTTACTTTTCTTTGCATTAGATAGGGCTCAGTCTAGTTGTGTTTTTTTTTTCTCTTTCTTTTTGAAGATGGGAACCACATTAGCTTTTTCCCAGTTTCTCAGGTGGTCCCCGTGTCCCAAGATTTTTTTTTAAGATGTGCAGTGGTTCTGAGATTTCATTTACCAGCTCCTTTAGGACTCTGGGACCTGGTGTTCTCTTACTGTTTTTGCTTATTTTAACTTTAGTTTACAGTCTGTTTTATTTTTTTCTTTCCAGTTATATTTCTGGTTAGTTGGGTTGCATTTCTTTTTGCAAGAAGACATGCAAAGAATGAGTTAAGCAACTCATGGCTTTCTCTGTGTTGCCTTCTCTCCTTAGTGGTCCAACTGTTTCCTTGATTTTTCTTCTTGTTTTTTTTATGTATTGGAAGAATCTTTTATATTATCTTTCACTTTGTTGCAAGTCATTGTTCATTCAAGGCTTTTGTTTCCTGATTTTTCTTTACAGATTCTTGCTATCTGCTGATATTCTGCTTTAGTTATGTGTCCCTGTTTCCATTTTTGTATCTGTCCTTCATTCATTCAATTTGTCAGTGAGGTCTTTGTGCAGCCATGCTGGTGTTTCTTGGATTTCTGGTTTTTTTTTTCCTGATTGCTTTTGTGCAATTGGCTTTTATAATCAAGTTTTTTCAGAGTTTACAAAGCTTCTTGAGTTGCTTCTTTCCTTTAGGACTTTCATCCAAGGAATCTTTCTCAAGTTTCTCTTGAGTTTATTAAGGTCAGCTTTATTTTAAAATCTAAGACTTTAGTGTGTTCAATTGTGTTCAATCGTTTTTGTTATGTTAATGATGCAGTTTCAAATCCTTCTACAACTTCTTTGTTTGTAAGTATTAAGTCAAGTATGGACTTAATTATCTCCTCTAGTTCTCTTCTCTACCTTTTGGACAACAAAATTGTCAGCCAGGTTGGTTATTAACATATTTTATTTCTCTCTTGGTGCAAAATTAGTTTTCAAAGTTTCCATGCCTTTAATTTCTGTGTCTGCCATAATATTTATATTTAGCACTTCCATTATCAAAATGAATAGCATCCTTTTCTTGTGCCTTTTTTATGTATTTAAAATCATTCTCATTTTGTTTTTAATCTGTCTCTTAGAAATAGCTTAAGAGAGCTGAATGTATAAATTCATTTAGGAACCTTTTAGTTTGCTGCCATTATTGAAGTATATATTTTATAGTCAGCATTCAGTGAAGAGATGGGCCTATAGTTTTATCTGCATTAAATCTGAATCTTATTTTGGAATCAAAGTAATATTTGCTCCCATTCAGGAATGTGGTACCTTTACATCAATCAATACCTCAGTATGTAAAATCTTTGTAAAATTCTGCCACTGGCCCACCTGGTCCTGGTGTTTGGTTGTTCTTTTGTCTCTTGATCTGCTTCTGATAATTCCATCATTGATATTCATTCATTTAATAGTTTTTGTCCTTTTCTGGTACTTTAGGCAATTCCATCTTTTTTTCAAATATTCTTTAATTTTATTTTTCTGAAACTTCTTGCTCATACAGCTTTTCATAATATTGAATTATTTTTGTTTATCCTCATTTGGTAGTATAGAGTTTCTTTCTCATCTACCAGCCTATGTGTCAATGTCTTCTCTTTCTCTGTTTTGATTTGTGTAAGTTCTGTTTAGCGTTTACAGAGCACAGGACCTTCTGTTAGGGAAGGAGGAAGAATGTCTGTGTGTGTGTGTGTGTATGTATGTGATTGAAGGGTGGGAAAGCAAATTTTGTTGTTGTTGTTGTCATTTTTATGTGCACATCCCAAAAGCAAACCCCAGAATTTTCAGTTCTAAATGTGAAGCCCGTGAGTGTGGAGGTCCTAGTACTAGCTGTATAGGGGCGGCTAGTCCTCGCAGATCCCCTTTTTGGATCTGATAAACCTAGAGAGATTCCCTACAGGAAGGGGGCCTTACTTCTACGAGGGAATCGGAAGTCCTTCCCAGAGTTTTTTTTCTCTGAAACTGTTGAGCGTGCCACTAGCTAAGCCAAAGTGAACCTTACATTTAAAGGATCATGGGAAGCTCTAGTTCGAGGGTGGTGGAAACCCGTGTGTGGGCTTGGAACCTGGGACGCCAGGGATATATCTGTATGACAGGAATGTGCAAAAGTAAAAGCAGGAAACTTGTGTAGAAAATGGGCTTTGCTGAGGGATGACACAGAGAAACAAAACAAAACAAAACAGCCAATTTGGCTAAATAAAGGTACTTAAGAAAACAGAAAAGGAAAAATGTTGAGGTGTTTGTTGTTTCTTCTCTCTCTCTTTTCTTCTCTCTCTCTTATATGTAACCACGTGGTTTGTTTGTTAAGACTTGTGCCTTCCCTAATTTTAACTGAGATTTATGGCAGGAAGGACTTGTGTGTGTGTCCTGTCATCCTCTTTGTCCATGTTTTTGTGTATGTGTACGTCTTTGTCTTGTCTTGTGCGCACTCGAGTAATTGCAACTGTAAAATATCTCTGTTTCCTAGAGATATGAATTTCCAATTGTTAGAAAATTAAAAGCACTGAAAAGAAAGGAAAATGTCTTTGCCCAGTTAGGACTGGCCAACCTGATCTGGGACAAGGAACAGAGTTCAATTTTCCTATTCCTCTCGAGGTTTTTAAGAAAAGCCAAAATTTAAGGGACAATGTTTTAAGTTAATTTACAGGAAAATTTCATTTTTACATTTACTGTATGTACATGCAAACAGTTTTAATATTGCTCTTCTGTGATGTTTAATGGATGCCAATTCTCTGCTAAGATGGAAATGTCTGTTCATTTTTTTCCCCTGGTGATGTCTCCATTTTGTTATAATTGATTTAACTGCGATACTGATGTGTTGATTGTTTTCCTCAAACCCTGCCTGCAAGCTATCTACCCCCCCCCCCAAATCTCTAATCCTTTTACAATGCCTCTCGTGGTAGAATTACCAGCAAAAGGGGGAAGGGACCCTGTTCTTATGTCTTTCAGCCCTGCACATATGATCCTGAAGCCTATGGAAGCAGAGCAAATGGGCTCAGACACTGCCTCCAGTAAAGACATTCCATCCATTTGAGCCAGAAGTGGGTTTGAATCTAGTCCTCTAGACATCACATCAACCAGAGTGGAGTAGATCTTTCCAAGCTTGACTGACCAGCCTTACCACCAAAACCTAAGGCCACCCAGCAGACATGAATGAAAGGACCCTGAGATGGACAAATAAAGACCAAACATCTATTTTCAATCCTCAGAAGACAGCTGAAAAGACTAGGGGGGAGGGGGGAACTTTATTGTAAAGTTTTTCTTTCTTTCTTTGCTTCAGTCACAGAAATTCATTGTAAAGTTTTTCTTTCTTTCTTTGCTTCAGTCACAGAAATTCATTGTAAAGTTTTTCTTTCTTTCTTTGCTTCAGTCACAGAAATTCATTGTAACGTTTCTCTTTCTTGTCTCATCTATATTGTAATCAGTTTAATGTACTCATGTAAGAATTGTATTGGGAGTGGTTACCACAGTGAGTTCTGTACACTTTAGATTTCTGTCTAGTGGGAGGTAAATTTGTAGCTGCATACACAAACACACAGAGACACGCCATTCAGAATTAGACTGAGGTTATCCCTTTTTCACCTACCCCCACCCAAAGCTGCTTTTAGCTTGCTGGTGTTTTTTTTTTTGTTGTTGTTTTGACTCCTGCTTTGTGGCATTAAAGCCCAGGCAGTCATATCTCCCTGCTAATTCCATGGGGGAAGGGGACAGGTCCCCTCAGGCAATTTCCCCACTTGAAGAGCTAGCAGAAAGGATCTTCGAAAACCCAAGGCCTGACTGCTGCCCAGTAAAGCAGGGTATTTTGCACTGGTGGTCTCAGGAGTAAGAGTCCCAGGGCTCATTCTAAAAAAAAAGAAAAAAGAAAGAAAAGCCTAGATTGCACACTGGCTAATTTCAATTTGGACTCACAAATCCTAGATGCACTAAAGTAAGAGCTAGGGCAGATTCAAGAACCATCCCTTGGAAATGGGCAGCCTGTGATTTCAAGGTAAACCATGGCTGTGGGAATATTGTGGGGCCTGTGCTTGCTTGAAACCTGTCTGGGAGCTCATCGAAAGTGTTATCAAACATCTGAACATAATTGGCATGGAAAATTGGATACTGTAAATTTATTTCCAGAACTTTTGCCCTGGCCATTGACCATCATGGTTGAAAGCTCTCCTTTTGGGAGCCACTGAAGGAATCCTTCTGCTGCCTCTTTCAACTGCCTCTTTCAACGTCTTCCCCTCTGCATCAGAGAAAATTGAAAGCACCCATAAAATCTCCCTGACCTGATCAATTTGAAGTTTGTGTCAAAACATGTGTTGCACTCACATGTTTTGAAAAAAAAAATGAGGGATTGTAGGAAGTTAGCACCCACCCCTCTCCTAGGAAATGAGATATCCTAGGAGATATTAAAATGTAGGAAATATTCTGTGGAACATATCTGGAAACATGCTTTTAAACAAACAAAAGACTCCTCTTGGAAACCCCCACCCCTGCTAAGCTCACATATTCCTCTCACCTGGCTGAAAGTCTTTTGCATGACAAAATCACAATAGGATTTGCCCAAGGCCCTTTCATTCAGCCAAAGCTGGATTAGACAAAAGCCAAGAGCCACCCCAGCATGCCCCTGGGGGGTCTGAGAGCCAATGGGATACATTTCTATACAGGAAAAGGAAATCTAAGAGGTGGGACCCAACTTACACTATAAAAACCAGGAACTCAGCATTCCTCTCTCTCTTTTTTCTTTTCACCACACAACCATGTAAGTTACCTTTTCTGTACAGGGGCTCCTGCCATGTGCTCCTGTCCACCATTAAACCTTCTTTCCAAGCAACCTTCATGAATCCAGTGTCTTTTTCCCCACTTGGAACTGAACCTAAAAGGATATTTCCTTATAACAGTAGTAAAATATGAAAGAAGAAATTCTGAATCAGAATGAAGAAGCTGGGCAGAACCTAAGGTCAACGCTGAATGAATTGCTTGCTAAGGACTCAGATATACCAACAAGTAGGCTATTTTTCCATTTAGCCCAAAATGGCTTACTCTCGCTGTCCAACAGTAACTCACCCAGAATATCGAGTAAAGATATTTCACATGACCTATTAACTGGAAATACGAAAGATCGAACAGAGATTTTATTTCCATATGTCATTCTGTTCAGCATTTCCCCTCATTTTATCCACCTGTAGAAACCTCTGATAAATTAGTAGCAATATAGATGCAAGGATATCTTTCTTGGACTGTTGCCTGATAATGAGCTAGTCTACCAGATGCAGTTTTGAATCACAGTATAGAAACCAACACTACACCAAGCAGAACAGAATTTTCCCAATGGAGATAATATTCATAATATTCTGATTCTTTGTTTTCAGTTGAAGAATTTTTGTTATAGCCAAACTTGAGAATTGCTCTTTTCTAACAGTTCAAGTGTGACAGAATCCCAGCTAAGCTAGAAGACTGGCTTAACTGAGAGGGAAGTTGCTTTCATTGTATTATGAGGCTAAACGCAACCAGCTATCTGAATGGATGCCTTTAAAAGTATCCTTGGTACAAAATACCTGGACTCCAAAAAACATGGTTGTGCAATGTAATTTTATGCCTGCCAGGACCCAATTTAACAGCTTGGGTGTTATGCAGGGGTGAAATCCAGCAGGTTCTGACAGGTTCTGGAGAACCAGTAGCGGAAATTTTGAGTAGTTCGGAGAACCGGTAGTGGACATTTTGAGTAGTTTGGAGAATTGGCAAATAGCACCTCTGGCTGGCTCCAGAGTGGGGTGGGAATGGAGATTTTGCAGTATCCTTCCCTGCCACGCCCACCAAGCCATGCCCACATAATCCGTAGTAAAAAAAAATGGATTTCACCACTGGTGCTATGCCAATCATATTGGCCTAATTTGTTTATGGTATCTCTACTGGCTGCTAAGCTTTCATTTGCAATTCTTTTGTTTCCAATATGCATAGCAAATAGCTGCTCAGAGTCGCCTTAAACCATGAGATGGGCAACAAATAAGTTTAATAATAAATGAAGATTTTTAAACAATGGATTTATGGGTTCCATTCTTTGTTTCCAAATAACAGAATAGCATTGTTCCAATACTTGAGGGGCTGCCACGGAGAAGAGGGGGGGCAATCTATTTTCCAAAGCACCTGAAGGCCAGACAAGGAACAATGGATGGAAACTGATCAAGGAGAGATTCAACCTAGAAATAAGGAGAAATTTTCTGACAGAACAATAAACCAATGGAGCTGCCTGCCTTCAGAGGTTGTGGTGCTTCATCACTGGACGCTTTCAAGAAGAGACTGGATAGCCACGTGTCAGAAAGGGTATAGGGTCTCCTGCTTGAGTAGGGGGTTGGATTAGATGACCTACAAGGTCACTTCCAACTCTGTTATTATGTATTCTGTAGGTGTTCTAATCCTCCAAGCAGGATACCATTTCAGACAAATCATTGTCCAATCTCTTCTTTAAAAACTCCAGTGTTGGACCACCAACAATTTATGGAGGCAATTTCTGATTAATTGTTCTAACTGCCAGGACATTTCTCCTTATTTCTAGGTTGTCCTCTCCTTGTTTGGAACTACTTGCACCTCTTAACATAGCATAAAGGGCTACTATGAATTTACTATGCCCAACATTTATAATTGCTTGTTTTTGGCACTATTTTCTCAGTTCCTTTAAAAACAAAACAAAAAGCCCTCTTTTTAGGGCAAATCTAAACATACAGCTAATGTTCATTGGAGAACAGTTTATGCAAAATATGGACAGTTTTCATCCAGATTTTGAATACAGTATATGGAAATGTTACTCATAGTAAAATAACTATCTTGGCAGGATGAAAAAAAAACAATTTAAGACATTTAAAGCAATGGCATGGACAATTCTGATCTTAGAACAATTTGTGAATTTAAACAGTGCTGTTTAAAATGCAACTCTGTTTCAACACAATCAAATAAAGATGTACTGAAAATGGATTGTTCCAGTTTTCCTTGATGAGAAAAAGCTACCCAACATGGGGAAAATATTAGCATTGTTAAATTTTAGGAAATCATTCTTAAAGTCTACAGAATGCAAATAAAGCTGTACATTCTAATGTTAGCATTTTTTTTCCAATGGGGCTGTAGCATTGGGTTTGATTTTATAGTTACAACAATATACTGTAATTTCAGATGTTTTCATATTGAAATCCAGCTCTGGCAAAACTTGTGTGGGAAGAGGTTACCATGACCACTTCAGTTAAAGAAACCTTTAAGCAAAAGGCAGCTCTGGTTGTGCTTAGCAAACTGAATGCAATGTATAATATAATCCTGCAATAGATTTAGAATCACTACTCAATATATCCCCCTGAGTTTTTCTTGTAACAGAATTCAGCCAGAAGAGAGAATTTAATGTGTCACCCAACTATATTGTATTTTCTTGCTTAAAATCCTTTTGTGAACAAAATGCAGACCACACTATGTCCAAGAAAAAACACACACCACAACATAGCGATAGGAAAACATGTTGAATAAAATTCAACAACAATGAGCACAGGATACACAAACAAAGACACACATACAAACACACAATTTAGAGAAAACCTGATCTAAAATGTCTTTGAACAGAAATAGCTATAAGAATCTAAACTCTACTGAGAAGGAGAATCAATAATTAATCACCTACCTAACTTCTTTTGACATTCGCACTTGAGAAAGAATGATATGTGGATTGGGCAAACATTCACACACACACACATATATATATATATATACATACATATGGGATGAGATAGTCCTCCAAATTCTCTAGTCTTAAGCTATTTAGAATTTCAAACATAAACATCTCCAGTTGACTATCAAAAGAGATTGCTAAACTGTTACAAAACACAAGAAATAAGATCATTTAAGAATGCCATAGTATAGTTGTATTGGAATACAGCAGCCATTCCCTGGCATATGTTTTAAGAAACAATTCTCCAAGTAAGAGCACAATCGTTGTAAAATAGCGCTTCTATCTTGAAAATTTGCGGTGAAATTTTGCAGTGTTTCAGCAAAGGGTGTATCAAGGGTGAACAAGGCATTTTCTGCCCCAAAATCTAATCTAGTCTTTGATTGAACTGGATCTAAATGTGCTTGAAATGTTGACAATTAGCACTCCAACCTAAAAACCTTTAAAAAAAGGAGATACAGTATTTGCAATTAGAATTTTTGGATCTTCCAAATCAAAGTTTAGGGTTGGCTTTCCATTACATCAGTACAGCTATCCCTACATTGTCCCTAATTATTGATTTTGCTGGATGGGCCCGTGGGAGCTGTAGGTTGGGTAAAGCTAATCTAAAAGAAAAAATATGTCTTTCTCTTGAAAATGTACGTTACCAATTTAGAGAGTCATTGCAGCCTTATAGATAGAGCAACTAGCGACCCATTGGGCACTATGAATGTCTTAATCTGTAGCTGTTGGTAGAGAGAAATTCTGTCAACACTCAGGCTCAGTGGTGGGTTGCTGCTGGTTTGGACCGGTTCTTTAGAACCGGTAGCAGCAATTTACCGCTGCTCCCCAAACCAGCAGGGATGACCGGTGGTCCACGCTCCCGAACCAGTCCTCCGGTTGCCGCGGCTTGCAAAAAAACCTTCTGCGCATGTACAAAGGCTTCTGCGCATGCGCAGAGAGTCATTTCCGGGTGTTTTGCGCAATGTGATGGGGCGCGTGCACAAGCGAAGGGAGCACACACACGCAAAACGCACACTTCCATCGCAATGCAAACCGTTAGGGAAGGTAAGTGGAGCACACCCCTGTTCAGGCTCCAGTATTCCAGTATTCCAAAGCAAAGGCCTGAAAATGCCATGTATTTATGGAGTCCTCTTCTGTCCAGGCACACATTCCTCAATGCCACTGAGCAAAATATGAGGAGAATGAAGAAGAAATGTAGGGAGGGGAAAGTAATGAAAAAGGTCACTTTGTCCATTTTCTGGAAATGTGGAAGACTTTGGATTTTGCAGTAGATCTTCCACAACATTACTCTTTTTTCCCCCTCCATAATAAGATTGCTTTGGAAGTTTCTGAAAAGCCAGTCGGTCCATAAAATTAATTTGATATGAAAAAAACCCAAAAGAATGAAGGGTTACTGGGGTCATGTGAACTAACTGGGAAAGCATCTAATGTTTTGCTGTTCATAAAGCTTTCTGGATATATCAAGTGAGACCAAATTTATCACATATCAGCCACAACTAGAACAATTTTTATAGCAGAATTTTGAATATACTAATAATTATTCCATATCACAGCAGATCAGAAGGGTTGGCTGATCACTTCCCGAATAGTAACAACAGTTCAGTGCTGAATCTTTTGTTCCGAAAACAGAGTTATTGAGACTGTAATTGGAACTGGTGCAGTTCCTCTTTAATTTGAAAATATTTAAGCAACATTTTGCAAAGGCTGGGCAAAACACAAGTGTGGGACTTGCTAAGTAGTTTTCTTCGTCTTTGGTGGTTAAGAATCCTCTCTTTCACCCATAAATCCAGCCTGAGTGAGTTCTGTTTATTCTGTTTACTGCAATTACCTAACCTGTGTGAGTCTGTATATAAATCATAGGGACTAATGATTTATGGGCCGACACATCATTCTGAGGGAGTGCACAACGTCCCTACACAGAAAGCTTTTATAGAAACCTTTTTCCTCAGAGGGTGGAGATAAGAGCAGTGGGTGCTATGTAGCTCTAGGCCATATTTCTGCCTTTTTTTTTTTTTAGAGCTCAGCAGAACCAAGAGGCAAAAGAAATCCAGCCTGTTTATTTGTCAACTGTGCTAGCTCACCAACTGAGTATGCCAATGAATATTATTATATACGTAACAATTGCCAAGCCTCCCAGATGTATAGGCACCAATTGTATTGATCTTTTAGTAGAAAATGAAACTTTTTTTTTTCCTTATGTGCCTTCAAGTCAATCTTTTCTCCCGGTGATTGCCTGAACAAACATAGATACACCCATGTGACACCCATCCTTCGTGAACTGCACTGGCTGCCCATAGGGCTCTGAGCGCAATTCAAGGTGTTGGTGATTACCTTTAAAGCCCTACATGGCTTAGGACCAGTTTACCTCCGAGACCGCCTTATCCAACATACCTCCCTAAGACCAATTAGAGCCCACAGAGTTGGTCTGCTGCTGGTCCTGTCAGCCAAACAATGTCGGCTGGCGGGTCCACGAATAGGGCCTTCTCTGTGGCGGCACCGGCTCTCTGGAATACACTACCCCCCAAGATCCACATAATTCCCACCCTGCCAGCCTTCAGAAAAGCATTAAAAACATGGCTTTGTCGACAGGCCTGGGGCCAATGATTTTAATATAACACCGATTATTCTTGGCCCCATGAGTGCATCATTGGATTTTTAAATTGTGGTTTTTTAAAAATGCTTTTAAATGTTTTAATTGTTTACATTATTTTAATCTTGTTCTTAAATTTTTTAACTGTTTTTTAGATTTTGTATTTAATATGCTGTGAGCCGCCCAGAGTCCCTTTGGGGAGTTGGGCGGCGTACAAATCCATTAAATAAATAAATAAATAAATAAATAAATAAATAAATAAATAAATAAATAAATAAATAAATAAATAAATAAATAAATAAATAAATAAACAAACAAGTTCCTGAAATTTTCTTACAAAGGTTTTTCAGAAGTGGTTTGCCATTGCCTCATCTCTAGGGCTGAGAGAGTGTGAGGTCACCCTATGGGCTTTGTACCTAAAGCAGGAGTAGAACTCATGGTCTCTTCGATTCTAAATTGATGATTGCTATGGGCAATTTTTTCATATCGGTATGATAGACAGAATTCGCCAAAGAGAAGAATACATAGGAAAAAGCTAAAAGGCAACTGAGCAATGAGCAGAGGATATACAAATGGACAAGAACTTTTTTTAAATGCACAAGCTACATCAGAGGTAGCTTTCTTGGGTCAGTGAGTCATAATTTATCAGCCTATAAACCTATCGTTTTCATATAAACGAAGTTGCACTTTAAAGAGATGGCCTGGACCCTGGTAATTGAACATAGATCTTTTTAACATTTGTATTTTATTGTGTTTTACTGTCTAGGTGAAATGTTAATTAATGTATCTTGCTAGTCCGTGTATGATATGCCATACGCTAAATAATTAAACAAACTCATACTCTCCTTTTTTATTTCTATTTTCCTTCTCTTGTTCATCTGGCTACTTTAAAGCATTGTTTCCTATTACTTTATCATCAACATGGAGGGATATTTATTCTCTGGAAATCAATGCCTGCATCTCTGATGGGTTCCCTGTAGACAAGAAGGTGCCCAAACAGATAAAGCCCCTGATGATTTTTCTTTGAACACTCAGATGGTAAACAAACTTTCTTCACCTGATATCTGCTTTCCCCCCAAGAATTAAAACTGATAAGCCAGCCTCTTCCAGACGACAACAGCCAGATGTTTCTTCCTAGCTTCATTCACTTAGCAGGGAACCGTTTGGCTAGCAAGCTTGAAAGTTGTTTAGAAATTGACTTGATGAGAAAGCTTAGTTAAGTGACATTTAACTTACTATAGCAAGATGAAAAGTACATAACACAAGAAGTGAACAGGAAAGAAAGAAATTTTGAAAATGATGGAGATTTTTAAAAGACTAGGAAAATACATTATAGGTTACTCAGTTCCACATCAGCCATCTGCCTGTAATATGCTAAATTAACACAGGAATATATATATTTGTGGTCAAGATTACTAAATTACCTAAGAGTTTTGAGAGAAAATATTGTATAAGTGCTTTTATTATTTGTTTTACAACTGTGGAATTGCTGAATGGTTGATTGATGGTTTAATTAACTACATGATCAATATACCTAATGCTGACTGAATTACAAAGGTTTTAAAAGTGCCAAGGCATGTTTCTGACCAAAGGAGATGACCATCTGGGCTTGGGGAGTGTGGGATAGAATGAATGGGAATAAATTAATACAAAAAGTTGGCTTGGAAAACCATTTAATAGAGATTGGGATAGAAATCCACCTAAGCAATAAACAGAAATACATGGGATATCATATACCCCACTTTTTCCTTTCAATGTTTTCATGTAATATTTCAGGGCTAACATTACAATTTTTAATACTACAATGAAACAAGAGCCTTCTCTGTCATGATGTCTCTCAGATGCCTTAGGACTCCAATGATGTGGAGATTAAGACAGTGTTTCTCAACTTTAACAACTTTAAGATATGCGGACTTCAATGTACAGAATTCTGGGAGTTAAAGTCCACATATTTTAAAGTTGCAAAGGTTGATAAACAGTTGATTTAAGTATGGGAGTTGGCACAAATCCATCACCAGACATGGAAGCTCACTGGTGACTATGGGACAGCCCAATTTACCTTACTGGGTTTTTACTGTGGGGGGAAATGGGGAGAGTTAACACAACCTTGACCTCCTGAACAAAATATGGACTATAAATATAACAAATACATAATAGCAATAGCAATAGCACTTAGACTTATATACCGCCTCACAGTGCTTTACAGCCCTCTCTAAGCGGTTTACAGAGTTCAGCATATTGCCCCCAACAATCTGGGTCCTCATTTTACCCACCTCGGAAGGATGGAAGGCTGAGTCAACTTTGAGCCTAGTGAGATTCGAACAGCTGGACTGCTGAACTAGCAATCAGCTGAAGGTCGCAATGCTGCTTTTAACCACTGCGCTATCTCAGCTCCTAAATAAATAAATGTCAAGGATTCACAGCCAGAATTTCTACTGATTGAGCATTCTGGAGCACATCTGTAAGGACTTTGGGACATTAAAATCCTGAACACAGCGTTATTGTTAAACCAAGCTTTGAAAAAGCAACACTTGAAAGCAATGCAAATATTAAATATTTTTTTAAACAAAATCACCTTGGCTTGTCTAAAACATGGTAAACCAAGGGCTAAGCATACTTCCCTAGGAAGGGAATTTCATAAATAAGAAAACATTGCTCAGAAGGCATGTCCGCCTAATATGTATGCTAGATATATAATATAATATAATATAATATAATATAATATAATATAATATAATATAATATAATATAATATAATATAATATAATATAATATAATATAATATAATATAATATAATATAATATAATATAATATAATATAATATAATATAATATAATATAATATAATATAATATAATATAATATAATATAATATAATATAATATAATATAATATAATATAATATAATAATATAATATAATATAGCATAATATAGTATAGTATAGTATAGTATAGTATAGTATAGTATAATATAATATAATATAGTATAGTATAGTATAGTATAGTATAGTATAGTATAGTATAGTATAGTATAGTATAGTATAGTATAGTATTGTATTGTATTGTATTGTATTGTATTGTATTGTATTGTATTGTATTGTATTGTATTATATATAATATAATATAATATAATATAATATAATATAATATAATATAATATAATATAATATAATAATATAATATAATATAATATAATATAATATAATATAATATAATATAATATAATATAATATAATATAATATAATATAATATAATATAATATAATATAATATAATATAATATATATCATATCATATCATATCATATCATATCATATCATATCATATCATATCAATCATATCATATCATATCATATCATATCATATCATATCATATCATATCATATCATATCATATCATATCATATCATATCATAATACATATAATACATTTAATAAATAATATAATATAATACAATACAATACAATACAATACAATACAATACAATACAATACAATACAATACAATACAATACAATACAATACAATATAAAAATATAATGTTTTTCAAATTTAGCAGCCTTAAAAGATGTGTGGACTTCAACCCCCATAATTCCCCAGCCAACATGAATCCCCTAATATTATTTGCTTTTTACTACATCCCACATCAGTGCAACTCTTGCAATCAGTGTAGTTCAATGGTGAGAAAAGTAAGGCTCTACATTTAGGAAAGAAAAACCAAATGCACAGATATAGAATAGGTGGTACCTGGCTCAATGGTAGTAACTGTGAGAAGGATCTTGGAGTCCTAATGGACAACCAGTTAAATATGAGCCAGTGTGCTGCTGCTGCCAAAAAAAGGCAACACAGTCTTAGGCTGTGGGATAACAGAGGGATAGAATCAAGGTCACGTGAAGTGTTAATACCACTTTATAATGCCTTGGTAAGACCACACTTGGAATACTGCATCCAGTTTTGGTCGCCACAATGTAAAAAAAGATGTTGAGACTCTAGAAAGAGTGCAGAGAAGAGCAACAAAGATGATTAGGGGAGTGGAGGCTAAAATATATGAATAATGGTTGCAGGAATTGGATATGTCTAGGTTAATGAAAAAAAGGACTAGGAGCAACATGATTGTTGTGTTCTAATATCTCAGGGGTTGCCACAAAGAAGAGGAGGACCAACCTATTCTCCAAAGCACCTGAAGGCAGAACAAGAAGCAATGGATGGAAACTAATCAAGGAGAGAACCAACCTAGAACTAAGGAGGAATGTCCTGACAATTTGAACAATTAATCACTGGAACGGCTTGCCTTCAAAAGTTGTGAATGCTCCAACACTGGAAGTTTTTAAGAAGAGATTGGACAACTATTTGTCTGAAATGGTATACGGTCTCCTGCATGAGCAGGGGGTTGGACTAGAAGACCTCCAAGGTCCCTTCCAACTCTGTTAGTCTGTCATTCTTTCTGTCTTGTTTTTCTTCCACTGAAGTCAATTTCCCTGTAAAGAGAAAGAAACTGAAAGAATTCTTGGGTTTATATTTCAAGTGTGTATTTCAGCTGCTGAACTTCTACTTTGAATGAGGCCTGGCTGTTAGCAGCACTTGGGCAATTTGCTCCCATTGCCCACTCCACCCAGCACTGCTGCAAAAGACAATGTTGGCCATGAGGCAGTGCAATAGAATAACAGAGTTGGAAGGGACCTTGGAGGTCTTCTAGTCCAACCCCCTGCCTAGGCAGGAAACCCTACACCACTTCAGACAAATGGTTATCCAACATCTTCTTAAAAACTTCCAGTGTTGGAGCATTCACAACTTCTGGAGGCAAGCTGATCCACTGATTAATTATTCTAGCTGTCAGGAAATTTCTCCTTAGTTCTAAGTTGCTTCTGTCCTTGATAAGTTTCTACCCATTGCTTTTTGTCCTACCCTAACCTAAAGTATTCTCAAAGACTTCCCACTTAGCCTGGTGACCTGTCTGCTTGGGACTCTCAGCCACCCTGCCACCAAGCAGGCAGTCTTGTTAATGCTGCCCTTCCCACCCCCACTGCAAAGGCTTCCCAGTTGTGAGTTGCTGCCAGTTTTGATGCAAACCATTGCATGCTGACTCCCCCTCCTCCTTGTTAGCAGGAATGCTCTTGCGGCAATTTCTCCTTGATAGCCTACGTTGTCTCCTTCTATAGCACTCGTCTCACACTGGAGAGAGAATGAGGGAAAGATCAGGCTGGGTCCTGGCTGTTTAGTCTACCAATCAGATTGGTGACAAAGAGTCTAGCAGCTGGCATGGAGCACTTTTGTCCATGCACCTCTGGCTGCCACCCCGTCTTCTTTTGTGAGAAGCACAAGGAGTGTGAAGATTTATTTACTCTGCTGGAGACCATGTTAGAATACAAGTACAAAAACAAGGAGTCAAAGCACTGAATCAGAAACAGGCAGGCTATGCTGAAGCATCCCTCCTTAGTTGGCATTGTTAAGATACCTTGGACTACCGGAATCATTGACCTAGCCAATCTATGGCCTGGAGATAATGAAGCATGTAACTCAATGCATCTTGATGGCTTCCCATTGGGGATCTAAACCGGACACTTTGTACACTGGAGTGATTTTTGAGTCTATGTGAAGAGTTTGCCGTCAACAGGAACTGGCTCTAGGCATTCAAATCATTTGAATCCTTCCTTTATGTGAAACATTTTATGCTGAAATTTCCATTTTTAAAAATAGTTCTTAAGGTTTATAAAACTCCAGTGTTAAAAGAAATGCACTGCCTTCATTTTACTTTCCTTTTCCATCAATAAAATGATGATGTTCGTCCATCGTGTTCGAAGAGGACCTTGAAATCTAACAGGTTGTGGGCTGTCCACGATGTGTCCACAGGTGGCTGGTAAGGCCTATACGGGCACGAAATGTTCTGCCATGTGTCAGGCAGACATGTGTGGGCACCATTGTTGCAGCATTTGCAGCTCTGGCTTTGCGGAGTGCTCGCTTCTCTTGTGCTATGGTTGTTCTTCTGTCCTCAGATGTCTGGCAGCCTTGGTGGATTAGCGTGCGCCATGTCGATCGATCTTGTGCCAGGGTTTCCTAGGAGGTGGTGTCGATAGCCAGGGACTTGAAGGAGGCTTTCAACGCTTCTTTTGTATCGCTTCTTTTGTCCCCCATGCGATCGCTTTCCTTGAGACAGCTCACCATAGAGGAGCTGTTTGGGGATGCGATGGTCTGGCATCCTTGCAACATGGCCTGTCCAGCGTGTCTGGGCTTTCATCAACAGGGTGTACTAATAAAATATAGTAGTGTGGAAGGGAATCCTATGTCTTCTGGTCTACAAAGAGCAGAGATCCCTCCCCATCCCATTTTTTCCAGGCCAGAGAGGAAAGGACTGATTTCCCTTTTCCTCACTCTCTCAGTCAGCCAAGAAAGAGATCCAGTTTCAAGGCGATTGGTTGGGTTTCTAGGAGAAAAATGATCTACTGTAGCTCTAAACTAGGTTGAAAAGATCCAGATGACCAAAAGAAGGCAGGAAAGAGAGACAGAAAATTCTTTGCTGCCACTTGGTGGCTATCTAGACTATTTTGTAGCTTAGTTATGATTTGTCTCTAGTACAGAGGAATGGCTTCTTTGAGTTTCCCCTTGCAGGGGTGAAATCCAGCAGGTTCTGACAGGTTCTGGACAACAGTTCGGAGAACCAGCAAATACCACCTCTGGCTGACCCCAGAGTGGGGAGGGAATGGAGATTTTGCAGTATCCGTCCCCTGCCACGCCCACCAAGCCACACCAAGCCCATCAAGCCACGCCCACAGAACCGGTAGTAAAAATAATTGGATTTCACCAATGCCTTTATGGTATGGTAGGGCAGTTATAGCAGTGGTGAGGCTTTTGAATGGGAGTTATGAAAACTATACAAATGTAATAATAAATAAATAACTCACTGCCTAATTCATTAATCAGACACTGGGGGAGCAAAACCAACCCACAACATTAGATTAGACCCAGATTGTTGGGGGAATATGCTGACTCTGTAAACCACTGTGGAGCAGTATATAAGTCGAAGTGCTATTGCTATTGCTATTCATTTGGTTACATTTTTGCAATCCAATTATGGTAAACCCAAAACATCACACCTAAGGAATTGATCTGTGGCACTACCTTTATGGTGAAATTTAGGAGCAGAGATTCACTCCATGCTTTCATCAAGCCCAGAAAGTGTGAATTTAAGACTAACTATCTGCCTTTGTCTAACAACTAGTACACTGGAAAAGGGGAGTGCAAACTTGGAGATTTCATAAGAAGTTTCTCTTGGTCATTTGGACAAAATCCAGATCAAATCAGACCCTGACTGATCCTGATCACAGTCCTTTATCAGTTCAAGCGCCTGCTTTCTAATTCCAGCCACATAAAATTTAGTGCCTTTCTATTTTATAGAAAGTTTCTAATTTATTCTGAGGCCTAAGGATATTTAAAAGTGAAGAAGAAGGTGGGGTGTGGGGAGAGAAAGACTAGAGATTATTAAATGTTTAAGTTAAATTGATGCTACAGAAAGTATTTTTCCAGCAGGTGTGAACGCGTGACTAAGGGCTAGTGCATGAAAGCATAAAAGCATAGATGTCGTCTTATCCAGACCTTATGATTGTGAAATTATTAATTTTGCCAGGAGCTTTTAAAGTCTGCAAATCAAATTTTAAAATAAAGAGATATGCTAATTTCTCTAAAGTGCCTTGTAAAGCTTTGAAGAGCAAAATGAATTATGGATAATGAATTATGGATAAAGATGATTAAGAAGACAGATTAGCATGAACCTGGAATGTTGAACAGCTGAAGATGAAACATGGGCTAAGAATTGGAATCTGGAGCTGTGACTGAATAACCTTAGAGGTCAATTCATTTGACAACCAGTTGGAATACAGGTAAGTGTTCTGGGATCTAGCCTAAATGTTTGTGACTTTTCAGCCTATGACAATCTCTTTGCCCATGTTCAAGGAAAACAATAAGAGTGGGACACAGGTCAGTTGCACAATCCAAGATAGTCAAGTCAATGAATGATGCACTAATAATACGCTTTAACTTCTTCGCAGGAAAACATCTCCAAACATCTGTTTGTTCTGAGGGAAACTGCCAAAGGATATAACTAGTTGTTTTATATAACACAGAATGTGTCGTATGTTAAATGTGCAAGATTTGCATAGGACTTTTTCTCCCTACACTTCTTTTTGTTGAGGTTCGCTTTGTTCTCTTTTGGGGGGGGGGAGTAGGGTAGAGTTAGGGGCCATCTTAAATCCAGAATTGTGTATCCTGGATATAAATATACTTTATTCCTCACAAGCGTTAATATTTTTGTAAAATAAACTATAGTCATATTTTATTATTACTCCAATAGGCAGAAACAGAAGCGGATATGAAACTGAGAAATTGGTGACTTGCCTTACATGCAAAGCTTAAAGCCAAGTTTAACTTTACTAAAAAAAAAATTGCCCTGTTCCACTTAATCTTTTACTTAATTGCAATCTGTGGCATAATCTGGATTAAAATTACCAACATAGAAAGGGAGAAGACTAAACTTTCTCCCAGAACTCTTTGCTCTTAAAAAAAAATCTTCCCAATGTGGACCCAGAGTTTGAAAACAACATTTTAGATTAAAACCAGGGGTGGGTTCCTCCCGGTTCGCTCAAACCGGTAGCGATCCGCTGGTAACGTCATGATGATGTCACCGACCCAGTTCGGTCAGTGCCGGTCCATGGGCACCGCCATCTTTTAAAAAAAAAATTTTTAATTTTTTTTTTGCATTTTTCCTCTTCTGAGCATGAGCATGCGCAGAAGCCGAGCTTCCGGCACTGTGCATGCGGTCGCCATCTTGTTTTGGGGTTTTTTTCCTGGATTTTTCGGCACTGCACATGCACGCACAAAGCGTGCACACGCCCACATGGCGCACCCACGCAGCATGGGAGGAAATGAACCGGCAGTGAGATAAGTTAGAACCCACCCCTGATTAAAACTAGTTTATACCTTGCCTATTGTTTATAGATTGATTATAAATCATTTCCCAGGGAGATAGACGTGTTAGTGCATCGAAACAAAAATAAGAAGAACCTTGAGGCAATTTAGATATCAATAATTTATCATTGCACAATCTCTCATGGATCATAGCCCACTTCATCAATACATAGAATAACTAAGTAAGCAGTAAATAAATTGCATTCAGGGAGAGGGAGAACAATCTCCCATATGAATATTTGCATTCCATCATTTTGTAAATGGGAAGCATGTGGTGTTGCTTCCCCAATAATTCCTGCAATGTCACAATTGAACCCAGAATGGAAATCTTCATCTTCCAAAAAATAGATTTATTTAAAACAGATTTATTATGCATGCTTTCCTGAGAGTACGTATTTATGAATGTATTTATTTTCAAATACTTGGAGGCTATCTATCCCTCCACACAATGGCAATTCAAGATGGGATCCAAATGAAAAGATTGAAAATGGGTGAAGCACAAAGCATACAACGTTGACTTTTTGAATGATAAAAACAGAAAATATGAAATCAGAAAAAGTAGTATCAATTATTAAGGACTACAAGGGGGAGAAATCCATGGTGTCTTCACCAGTCAATTTTTAAAAAATGTTTAGCATTCCACTATTAGTTAATATATCAGAAATCAGTGTTGTGGCAAGTAGGTCTATCTAGTAGGAAAGCAGGATTTACTAACAATTTCCCTTGTGTATGTTTAACTTCTTATTCCAGGAATTAGAACACTAGTTTGGTCTAGTGGTTAAAGCACCAAACTAAAAAGCCAGAGACTGTGAATTCAAGTCCCACCTTAGCCATGAAAGCCAACTGGGTGACTTTAGGCCAGTCACTTACTCTCAGCCCAGCCCAACTCACAGGGTTGATGTTGTTTTTGGAGAAAAGAGGAGAAGGAATGTGTATTGAATATATTAGCTGCTTTGAGTTGTTTATAAAAATAATAAAGGCGGGATATAAACAAACAAACATACAACATTATGTTAATATGGATGAAGTGGACTGTTTGCTTCAAAGACCCACTCAGCTTACCTGTGCTATTTAAGAAAAAAATCAGATATATCCAGGAAACAGATATTCATGATTAATTCTATTTATATACAGTGATGTTTAAGCTTCTTAATTTTCTACAGGAAGCTGAAATTGCTTCCCCTTTCCTCTGCTGAGATTCCCAAATCCAGGCGAAGGAGGAAGAGATGAAAAGAGAATGGACATACTGAAGAAGATTAAAAAAAATAAGAAAAGAAAATGTAGAACCGAGAGAGACCTCTTGGAGGACTCTGAATCTTCAAAAGAAACTCCTTCCTCGCTAGCTTGCCTTTAAAAAAGACTTAACTAATGGACTGGCGCTGGCTTTCCGGCTTTCCTACAAATGGATTCTTTTCCAGGTCCCCTGGATCAATTTAAAATGCAAGAAGTAGACAGTTGGGATCTGCTGAGATAGCTATTTTGCATGTGTATGTGAATCACCCAACTCTCTCTCTCTCTCTCATGATTCATCTATTTGATCTGCCCTGGAAATTTCCCACTGATCTTCCCCTCCTACTCCTATCCAAGACTGCCTCCTGGTTCAACTACCTTCCTGGCTGTCAGGGCCTCATGAATAAAGTGTTTTATCTGCCCCAGTGGCAGGCCTCTATAATCAAAGAAGGGTGATAGGGGGAGGCAAGATTAACCCCAGAGGAGGAAGAAAATCCCTCTACAGCCTCCTGCCAGATACATCAAAAGTAACATACCAACTACTAATCTACTGTATAACGTAAGGTGACCAGACGTCCCTATTTTGGCGGGACAGACCCGCTTTTTCACCATTTGTCCCGCGTCCCGCCAGCCTTCTAAAAAGTCCCGATTTTTTCAAAGTTTGCCCGACTAGGGCATTCTTTCAAAAAATCGGCCTGAAAGGCAGCAGGCCTCTCAGCTCGGGCCGGCCGTGGGCGGCGTTGGCGGCGGGCGGGCGTCCCGCATTGTTGACTCCTCCGGCGGCGGCTGGAAGCTGGGGGGAGGGGGAAGGGAGGCTGCTCCTCCTCTCCTTCCCCCGCCCCATCCCTAGCCCCGCCCTCGGAGGCGCCGCTGCGGTTGGGAGGGGTGAGGGACGAGGAGCCGTCGCCGCTTTGAGTTTACGAGCAGCGCAAACAGCCCTTCCTCGTCCCCCTCCCCTTTCTTCCCCCCGTCGCCTCGCTGCCGCCATTGCCCTGGGGCCGGGCGGGCGACCGGGAGACCGCGGCACTTGGATGCTTGGAGCAGGTAAGCTGCCGGCTGCCTCCTTTCCCCGTCTCCCGCCTCCCGTTCGTTGCTTGCCAGCCCGGCCGAAGGGAAGGCGGGAGGCGAGGAAAGGCCTCCCGAAAGGAGGGGAGGCTTCGGGAGCCCGCCTCCCTTTCGGGAGGCCTTTCCTCGCCTCCCGCCTTCCCTTCGGCCGGGCTGGCAAGCAATGAACGGGAGGCGGGAGACGGGGAAAGGAGGCAGCCGGCAGCTTACCTGTCGCGAGCTGCAGGCATCCAAGCGCCCTCCCGCTTCCCCCCCTCCCCCCCACCTCACCTGGACGCCGACATTTGCTGTTTTGCCCTCTGCGCATGCGCAGCATTCTGCGCATGCGCAGAGGGCAAAACAAATGGCGGCGCCCAGGCGCCCCCCCCATCCCGCTTAAAAAAAAATATCTGGTCACTTTAGTATAACGCAATGGTTGAGCACATGGGAATCATGGCTGACCACTTTGGTGAGATAGGCCCTGTGAGAGCATTGCTGGGTGATCCAAGATAGTTCATTGCTTGATTTTGGTGAAGCCACTTGAGAAAGGAAAATATCACAAACATCCTTCTCCATCAAAAATCCAATAATAATAAACTGATAACCAAACATTTGACTGTCTATAGTGGTATCCCAAATCAACTATGTGATGGCACAATCATGGCAAAAATCACTTAGGCCTACTACTTTTCTTAACATTGAATGTTGCCTACTATTCATATATACAGTACCTGCTTTTCATGTTACAAATACATCATATATGATCAATAGCAAATCAACATTTGAGTGATGCACAGATGTCCCATATCAGCTCAACCATATTACAAAACTCTAGTCTAAGCCACCTAGCAAAACATTGCTGCTTATCAAATACTGCCAAGATGTTGAATATTGTCTCAAAGTTGAATACAAGTACAAAATATATTTGGGGAATATGATAGGGAAGTTCATAGAAGAAGACAGTGACTTGAATTGAAGGAGAAATATTGATTAAATCAATCAAATATTGATTGATATTTAAGTAAATAAATTAAAAGAGGTTTTTTATAAATTCAGATTGACAGTCTATCTTATTCAGCATCTCATTTTCCATGTTGATCAATGAGATGCTTGGAAAGAACAAAGGAAGACATGAGAGTTTGCTTTTGTTTGCCTTTCTCTGTAAGTGATAACGGATGATAAATTACAGAGACATCAAGATTAGTAGTCACTGATAGTTTCTTAAGCAGAAGTTAGAACTTGGTTCTTATGATCAAAGAATGTCAGTCAGAATGACAACCATCCATCACTGTATCCTGCATATAAGTTAAGTGCTAGTTCTAATGCTACTATACGGGGTTGGTTCTAATTTACCTTGCCACCGGTTCGCTTCCTCCCGTGCCCCCACGCCATGCACGCATGCACCGCGCCAAAACCCAAGCTTCTGCGCATGCACAGAAGCAAAAAAACAGCTTCTGCGCATGCACAGAAGCCAAAAACAAGATGGTGGCACCTACGGCACAGCCATTAGAGCCAGTTCGGGGGCGTGGCCAACCGGCAATCACTCCCAGTTTGGCAAGTGGGGGGAAATTCCCGCTAGCGGTTCTATAGAACTGGTCCAAACCGGGAGCAACTCACCTCTGCTACTATAAGTATATTTTGTATTCAAACATTACAATTTTTCAGACTAGCACCAAGATTTTTTTTACATAAAGCCCAGATGAGTAATGTTAAGTGTTCTCTACATGGACCCATTCCCTTGAATAGGTTTCCTCTCTAAAGGAATAGCATAGCATCCTTGTTTACCTAAGAAGACATTTCTTCTCTTTTCATTTGGGCAGTTAATATATATCAAACTCAGCAGGTGGCTCTCATGGCTATAGATGTTTTCTATTATTTTTCCTTCCTTCCTTCCTTCCTTCCTTCCTTCCTTCCTTCCTTCCTTCCTTCCTTCCTTCCTTCCTTCCTTCCTTCCTTCCTTCCTTCCTTCCTTTCTTCTCAGCACCCTTCCCAGACAGAGTGTCCCCTAACCGTTCATCTTTATTTGCCTTGTGGTTCCAAGGTCAGAGTAGAGAAAGCTGTCTGATTCAGTCCAATTGTTATAATACAGGTAGTCCTCAACTTACAACAGTTCATTTTGTGACCGTTTGAAGTTGCAACAGCATTGAAAAAATGACATGACCATTTTTCACAATTATGACCATTGCAGCATCTCCATAGTCACGTGATCAAAATTCAAACGCTTGGCAATTGACTCATATTTATGATGGTTGGCAGTTTCCGGGATCATGTGATCACCTTTTGTGACCTTCTGACAAGCAAAGTCAATGTGGAAACCAGATTCACTTAACAACCAAGTTACTAACTTAACAACTGCAGTGATTCACTTAACAAATGTGGTAAGAAAGGTCGTAAAATGGGGCAAAAGTCATTTAACAAATGTCTCACTTTAACAACATAAATTTTGGGCTCAGTTGTGGTCATAAGTCAAGGACTCCCTGTAGCTTCTGCTTTAAATATGGTTGGGATCACTCTGGAAGCACTGAGTCAATACTGCTTCTGATTAGTAACATTGTGATGAGTAACATCTTTCTTACCCCATCCCATCATATATCTACCTTTTTATGAATGCTCATTTTAAATGTGCATTTTTCCTCCTTTGGTGTACTAGGGCCATGCAAAGTGATAGTCAGATGATTCAGCTTTAAAATCATACAACTGAATCAAATTGACTGTGGGTCCAGACGGATGGATATTTATTTATTTGTTTATTTGTTTGTTTATTTGTTTGTTTGTTTGTTTGTTTGTTGATTTATTTATTTATCAAACATGTACAAGATAGCAGGTATAGGTATAAACATAAACAAAAGCAAAGTATGTATAGGTAAATTTGGACAATAGGACAGAAGGACAGGGACGGTAGGCACGATGGTACGCTTATGCACGCCCCTTACAGACCTCTTAGGAATGGGCTGAGGTCAATAGTAGACAGTCTAAGGTTAAAGTTTTTGGGGTTTGGGGAAGAAACCACAGTCGGGTAGTGAATTCCAGGCATTGATCACTCTGTTGCTGAAATCGTATTTTCTGCAGTATATGACACAAAATTTTGAAATTCATTATAAAAATCTTCCTGTAGGAAAATGCTGTTGTTTTTGAACTCTTAAAAAAACATTATAGGGTGGGATTTTGAAGGAACCAGAAAAAAGCAACAAAAGTTTACAATTAAAGGAGACAAACAGTTAAATTTGACTTAACTAATACAGAATGGAGCAAAATACTTTAACATCAGATGTATTGAAGGATACTTGTGATCAGTGGACCCAGAAATAAATTTTAAAAATGTCTGACATTATAGATAGACTGTGTTAAAAGATGTTATGGAAGTGGAACAAGTTTTACCAGACAAGATTGAGAATGATTTGAAAGTGGATTTAAAAATGACAGAGTGCTGGAATGATATGGAAAATACGTTACACTAGATGAAAAGATGAAACAGCTGATGTGAATAATTAAAAAGTAACAAACCAAGAGTGACCTGGATAATTTTCCTATATTGGATTTACAAAAGAGCCTTGTTAAGGTTTTAAAGGATTTTGTGAGAAAGGACAAAGAAAAGATTGAGACATTGAGTTCTACAACAGTATTTGAAGGCACTAAAGATCAAGATTGTTAAAAGTAAAAGAAAAGAATATAAATTTGATCTATCTATTCAAGGTTAAAATAAATATGTTTTTATCTCTGGCAACTCTTAATGAACTCTTGTTCAGGTCTGAACAACAAGGCTTTAGAGATTTGTTGTATTTTAAGAGAAGGTGATGAGTTACTAAAATTGTTTACACTTATTGTGATGAAAGTGGAACTCATTTTTTATACATTTCTTTTCTATTTACTGTATTCTTAGTTTTTTTCAATCTAGAAGGGCTGTATTACTATTATCCTTCTCATCTTTCCAATAACCTATTTCCTTAGCTTCATATTACTATAACTTTGTTGTTTGTATCTTATGATTTATGTTGATTGCTTTTATTTAGCATCCTATCATGATTTATTTAGTATCTTATGACTATCACTGAGTGCTGTATCTTATGATTTATGATGTTTGTATTTTATGATTATAATCTTAGTGTATCACTTGTTGCATGTATGTACACTGAGAATTTATGCACCAAAGACAAATTACTTGTGTGTCCAATCACACTTGGCCAATAAAAAACTCTATTGTATTCTATTTTATATTTTCTTTATATTATTTTTTAATTTGTATCAATTTGTATCCTTTAACTATAATATTTAATGAAATTACCATAGAAAAGAACTCTGGAGTGGTATTTAGGAGTTTCATAATTTTAGTAATATAAAAATTATTTAACCCTTCTATGTATGAAAAACTAATAGCAATAGAATTATAGCATGATATCCTTGTTTTATTGCAAAGAAATATTCTTGATTTTATTTATTTATTTATTTATTTATTTATTTATTTATTTATTTATTTATTTATTTATTTATTTATTTAGTCAAGTACGTATTTGATAATATACATAAGTATAACATTATTTGAATACATAAGATGGGTACAAATAAAAGGGAACATTTGGACAGGGACGGTAGGCACGCTGGTGCCCTTATGCACACACCAGCTTGCATAATTATTATTATTTGTCTAAAAAAAAAACTTTCTGAGAAACTGAGATGGCAAGTGAATTACAATCAGGAATAGAAGGTAGCTGGGTTTTTTTACATTTCCTCTGAAGCTTTTAACATAAATGCACAGAAATGTTGTAAAGCTTTAATCTCATTTTTATAAAAAGTCAAACTGTTACTTTAAAAAAATTAACTGATCCAAAGCTGGCCAATTGCACCATCTGTTGGTAAATTGATGAAACAGCAGTCTCATGCCAGACCTAGAAATGAGATTCAAGGCTGTTTCAGATGCTGATGTTGGGGGGGCTTTGTGGGAAGGATCAGAGGTGGTATTCACTTACTTTCCCTACCGGTTCGTAAATGTGAGCACGTGCGGCCTTCCGCGCATGCGCTTTGCTTACGCGCTTGGCTTGGACTCGTGCACGCAGCTTCAAAATGTGCCTAAATAGGATGACATAGCACCATTGCTACTACCGGTTTGCCCGAACCGGTCCGAACCGGCTGAATACTGGGAAGGATCTAATACAAAATTGCATTGGTGTCAATTCTGAAGAATACTTGCAGTTGTGATAAGCTACCTATCACTTTGAAAGACACAAGGGAACATAAACTGCTATCACTTATGTGCTAAACCAACTGGTATGGTGTTTGTCAGGCCGAAGCCATCTTTGATTGGAGACTTTGGCCTGCCACACTTTATGCTTTAGAATGTATTCTTGCTGTGGGAATTTGGGAGGGGCTGTTGCATGAGGGATGTAGAGATGTAGCCATAACAAATTCCTTCTAGATTCTCAAGGTCATCCTTTGTTCAGCACCTGCCCAGAAGCGGATGGGAGTAACGGACACGTTGGCAAAAGGCGACTGGTCAACGTGATGAACTTGTGGGTGTGGGGGCAAGGGAATGAACTTTAAACTGGGTGGAGAAACCCTCGTAGCTTTAGATTCGGGTTTCTCACGGATGTGCCAACATGGCTCTGTTAATAAATTGAAACTTTGAGGAATACTTTGCCTCGGACTCTGATTTAGTTTTGGATGCTATTTGGAACCCTGACAGTAATAATAATAATAACAGAGTTGGAAGGGACCTTGGAGGTCTTCTAGTCCAACCCCCTGCTTGGGCAGGAAACCCTACATCACGTCAGACAAATGGTTATCCAACATCTTCTTAAAAACATCCAGTGTTGGAGCATTCACAACTTCTGGAGGCAAGCTGTTCCATGGATTAATTGTTATAACTGTCAGGAAATTTCTCCTTAGTTCTAAGTTACTTCTCTCCTTGTTTAGTTTCCACCCATTGCTTCTTGTTCTACCCTCAGGTGCTTTGGAGAATAGCTTGACTCCCTCTTCTTTGTGGCAGCCCCTGAGATATTGGAACAATGCTATCATGTCTCCCCTAGTCCTTCTTTTCATTAAACTAGACATACCCAGTTCCTGCAACCGTTCTCCATATGTTTTAGCCTCCAGTCCCCTAATCATTTTTGTTGCTCTTCTCAGCACTCTTTCTAGAGTCCCAACATCTTTTTCACATTGTGGCGACCAAAACTGAATGCAGTATTCCAAATGTGCCCTTACAAGGCATTATAAAGTGGTATTAACACTTCGTGTGATCTTGATTCTATCCCTCTGTTAATGCAGCCTAGAACTGTGTTGGCTTTTTTGGCAGCTGCTGCACACTGCTGGCTCATATTTAAATGGTTGTCCACTAGGACTCCAAGATCCTTCTCACAGTTACTACTGTTGAGCAAGGTACCACATATACTGTACCTGTGCATTTTGTTTTTCTTACCTAAATGTAGAACCTTACTTTTTTCACCATTGAATTTCATTTTGTTTGATAGCGCCTAGTGTTCAAGCCTGTCAAGATCCTTCTGTATCTTGAGCCTATCTTCTGGAGAGTTGGCTATTCCTGCCAGTTTGGTGTCATCTGCAAATTTGATGAGTTCCCCATCTATCCCCTCGTCCAAGTCATTGATGAAGATGTTGAAGAGTACTGGGCCTAAAACAGAGCCTTGGGGTACTCCACTGCATACTTCCCTCCATGTAGATGCAGTTCCATTGAGCACTACACATTGAGTGCGGTTGGTTAGCCAGTTTTGAATCCATCTGGTGGTGTTGCTGTCCATCCCACATTTTTTCTACTTTATCTAGTAGTAGGTGTGTGTTTTTACTATGTATGTGTTTTTACTATACAGCATTTTACTATACAGTGTTTTTACTATGCATGTGGCATGAACGCAACTAACACTGGTAACTTGGTCTATCCTTTTCCCTATCATGCCAAAAAGCATTATGTGATAGGACAGTATCAATTGATCCAAATGATGATGGGCAGCAGATAGCACATGGAAACTAGATTTAGTTAGCTTTCCTTTTCTTCTGTTCCTATTTCTTCAGGTTATTACTTCTCACTCTTCTTGTGCTCTTTACATAGCATTGCTTATTCCAGGGATATATATATATGTAGGTGATCCATCAATTCAATCCATCCTACTTTTTTCTTCTCAGTATATTTGCTGGGACCAATATGGATTCATCAGCAAAATTAGAATCCCACCTTCCAGCATGAAAATAATACCTTTAAATGGTTTATTTAATATTTTAATGGTTATATTGAAAGTCATTTGAAAGTTTCACACTAAGCTTCTGGTTGGGTTAAAAATACCACTGTAAAAGAAATTCTGCGCTCCCCTTTTTAATTTTATATATTTTGCCTTGCATATATAAGCAGGGATATGGGTATTCCATAAAGCATTCAGAGACAAGGACCGTGCATGAAATGCAGGATGGTGATGAGCCTTTAAAAAGATTCTAGCTTTGAGAAGAATTTAGAAAGAGAAAAAAAAAACCCACTAGGTTCACTTGAACAAAACATTCTACATATCTTACACAAAGGTAAACGCCATTGAGCCCTACTTCCAGATAATTGTATCAAAGTGGAATTCCAGATCACAATGGGTCCCCATAAAAAAATAAAAAGCTTCCATTATTAAGCTCTAAGTGTTCAGACTGGTAAAGTATACCACATAAAAAGTACATGTATGGATGAGAAATAACTGCAGTGCCAATAAATAAAACACAAGTATCACATTGAGACCGTACATCACAAAAACATACTATAAACACAGCAATTTTACAGATTAATAACAGTCGGATAAAAAGAAAACCTGTTGTTTAAATACTAAAAAATCTAACCAAATAAGGACAAAGGCCAGTCTGATCTTTTAAAATAATTCCACAGCTTTCCCACCAAAACTGCACCCTCAGCTGGATTGTATATGGCTGCCTGAACATTTGCTTTATGCCATATGTAGGCATTGGTTCTTTTGGAACGATTCTCTTTGATTTGGTCTTCAGAGTCTCAAATAACCCCTTGCTGTTCTTTGTATGCATTTTTTTTTAATTGAAGGGAGTGTATGATATCTCTATTTCCTCACATGGAGAACACAGAATCCTCTCTCTGGAACTCCGATAGTCTACCAACACTCCTCTTATGAAGTCAATATTTATCTTGGCGATGTCATTCTGATGCATCCTTTAAAAGACACAATGCCATTCTCTTCTATAAGTACAATGCCATTCCTAGATTGCAAAGGAGGTAGTTACTCCATACTTTGAAGCATTTTGATGGGGTTATTTGTAGGCATCTGCAGGCTCAGCCCAGCTGTTGAATGCTCCTCCTCTGGCACTGGTCCCTGAAGGGATGCCTACAATACAAGACCACTCTCTGACTGGCAAATATTGCAGAACCCATTTCAGATCTTCGAAGGAAAAGATCTGGCATGGATAATATACACCAGTGATGGCGAACCTTTTTTCCCTCGGGTGCCGAAATAGTGCGCGCACGCGCTATCGCACACGTGTGCGTGCCCACACCCATAATTCAAAGCCCCCCATTTGCCTCACTCCCCTGCGCATGTGTGCATGACCCCCCCACTCCCATTTCCTGACTTTCAGTGGGCCCAGTAGGCCCGTTTTTTGCCCTCCCCAGGCTCCAGAGGCTTTCTTAGAGCTTGGGGAGGGCGAAAACGCTCCCCCAGCCACCCCAGAGGCCCTCCGGCGGCCAAAATCGCCCTCCCAGAGGCTCCGCACGAGCCAAAAATCAGCTGGAGTGCATGCACATGCACGCTGGAGCTGAGCTAGGGCAACAGCTCGCGTGCCGGCAGATATGGCTCTGCGTGCCACCTGTGGCACCCGTGCCATAGGTTCGCCATCACTGATATACACCTTCAATCTACCACTTATTTGTTCTTCCTTGATTAAAGATGCATTCGTGACATAAAATAGATGTCAAAAGCAATTCTAGGCTTTCCAATAACTTTCCCTCTCACCACAGCCCATTAGATGAGTATTTATCCTTTTAAGCAACTTTGAAAGGCTTGCTAAGCTTGAAGGCATATGCCTTCAGATCTACAGGCCCACTTGAAGCAACATCACTCTTAGCACTGAGCAGGGCAAAACAAGTGCAAGGGACAGCTAATTCTCAAAAAGCGGAATGGGCAAAACGATATACCTGTACCTGGGATTGTTTAAGTTTTACACAACATTTGTAAGTGGCAGGGGTGGGAGGTGGCTGTTTGGTTTCTGGATCTAAGCCCTTTTTTTCCTCCCTCCCGCTGGAATTGTTTTACAACCCTGCCCAGGACTACAAGTATTCACATCTGGTTTCCATCCCCTAGTGGGCCTTAATTGCCAACGATTCTTTAGAAGCCCTTCTCAATTATAAAAATGAAACCAAGGCTTATAAAAAGAAAACAGCCCGCACTGACAGATCCAGCAGTCAAATGATTTTATGAACTTGCTGGCTGTAAATTTTTTTACCAAACAAATAGCAAGTTTTGAATTTCTCCCTTTTTTGAAACCCTTCCTTTGTTCCTGGCTGCTGGGATTATTTTTCATGTGCAAATCAGTGCAACCCCATCCGTGCCCACCATATGATAGAAGGCCTTCGGCTTCTCTGCTGAGAGGCTGTCTACATACAGGTAGTCCTCGATTTATGACCACAATTGAGCCCAAAATTTCAGTTGCCAAGCAAGACATTTGCTAAGTGAGTTTTGATCCATTTTACATTTCTTGCCACCGTTGTTAAGTGAATCATTGCAGTTGTTACATTAGCAAAGGTGGGTTCCTGCCAGAGCTGCCCGGTGTGCAGCTCCGGTAGGGAGTGGCCGATTGCGCAATTTGCGCGCGACCGCTCCGGAGCCCTCTCTGCTGGTCCACTGCGCGTGTCGCCAAATTTTTTTGGTAATTTTTGGGCGATTTTGCGTATGCGCATGCGCGGAAGCAAAATCACGCCAAAATCTTGCGAGGGGATGCACGTGAGCGCAAGATTTCGGCGAAATTTTGCTTCCGCACATGTGCAGAAGCAAAATCGCACCAAAATCTCGCGCGCGCGCATCCCCTTGCAAGGCCATCATTTATCTATTGCATCTCAGAGCCTCTTTGCTGGCTCTAATCGAGGAAATCATGCTAGCAATTTTGCAGTAGGCATTTTCTCCAAAAGCTGTAGCCATAGTTGTATTCTGTTATATAGTAGCAGGAATAGGATCCTAAGGTGCTGGGAGTGGAGGGAGGGCTTGCAGTCATATTTTCCTTCATACAGGGTAAAAAAGACATATTAGTAGCTCTTCACCCCAATATAAAAATCAGAAGACTTTGAAGATTAACACAATTTATTGTAGAGCATAAGTTTTCATGGGCTGTAGCCCTAGAACAGTGATGGCGAACCTTTTTTCCCTCAGGTGCCAAAATAGTGCGCGCACGCGCTATCGCACACTCGTGCGTGCCCACACCCATAATTCAAAGCCCTCCACTTGCCCCACCCTCCTGTACATGCGTGCATGACCCCCCACTCCCCCATTTCCCGACTTCCAGTGGGCCCGTTTTTTGTCCTCCCCAGGCTCCAGAGGCTTTCTTGGAGCTTGGGGAGGGCAAAAACGCTCCCACCTGCCACCCCGGAGGCCCTCCGGAGGCCAAAATTGTCCTCCCAGAGCCTCCGCGCGAGCCAAAAATCAGCTGGCGTGCATGCACATGCGCGCTGGAGCTGAGCTTGAGCAACGGCTCACGTGCCGGCAGATATGGCTCTGCGTGCCACCTGTGGCACCCGTGCCATAGGTTCGCCATCACTGCCCTAGAATTTCACCAGCATGCTAGCTGAAGAATTCTGAGAGTCGAAGTCCACACAGCTTAAATTTCCTAAGTTGAGAAACACTGAGTTACACCGATCTGCAATACAGAACAGCACAGGTTTGCAGTGAATGGGTAAATATTCCCTCCTGATTTTCACTATCTTTGCACACTGCAGTCATCTCAAGATAGATAGCTGATTCCTAGTCACAGACGCTTCTTCATCTAAGCATATGTGCAATGGAAGTTTAAAGGAAAAGCTCTCCAGCACCTCCCATTCCCAGGAAAAAAAAGATGCAGTATTAAAACCAATGAAGAGGGAAAGACAAAAACAGGAAAAAGTAGGGTTTTGGCATTGAGCATTAAAACAACAACAACAACAACAACAAAAAGCAAATTAAGGTAACAATGAATTAGGAAGGGATTTTGGATTGAAGGAATTGCTGTTTGAATAGTTATAGGTAACCAAGTTGCAAGCTACAACACTATCAGGAGTTTATCTTTTACTTTAATGTAGCTAAATGCTTTACCATCTCCGAGATTCTACCTTTTTTGTGCTTATTAACTGTAGTTTTATATACTCTGCTGTCCGATCATACAGCGATTAGCATAGTTCTCTTTATGCCTCTTAGTCCTCCCAAATAAGAGCAAGCCAGCAACACAATCCACAATCTTCTCCTTATACCTTTCAACAGTCAAATTACATGTAATACACCACTTGTGATATTAGCAGTGTTATGGGAATATTTTTTGCCTCGGTCACTCTCATAATAAAAGGGCATTTAAAGCAAAAGGGAAAGTTTTATGATTTATTTTATTTATAATAAAATGTAATTTACAGATAAAGCTTATTATATTGTTTTGACTCCCAAAGGAAGGGGTATCTTTTCCCTAGGGAGACATCCCTTACACTTTTCAGGCCTAGCAGTGTCCATTACAACATCAATCTTAGAGGCATTTAAAATGGAATCAGCAATGGGGGAGCATTGGTCTGGTTGCAAGAGAAAAACATCTAACAAATCTGAGTAATTCCTGTGCATGAGGCTTGTGAAACCATCATGCCACCTTGCCCCTTTGAGGACCCATGAACAGAATTCTATATCAGCTGAACCTTCTAAGATGGGATGAAACTACCAAGTTATAGTGCTATCCTTACATTGGCCTAAAATATACCATCTTGGTCTGATCCCTAAACTGGCTCTATTACCTTTGTTCCCAGTTAAGATATTCATCTGAACACCCAAAGTAACAAGCGACAAAGCTTAATAGAGTTTATCTAAATTGAGCCTGTCCTTGGAAGTTGTTCAGATAAAAAGAAAACACTGTTTTAACACTGGTACAATTAAAAACAATTTAAACTTGCCTCACTTGCAGACTGAGGAGTGACAGAAAAATGGTTGTTACAACATGTTTGTGCCATGGTTAGGTTCAAGTGGGGAAAAGGCCATAGAAACACAGCTAAGGACAATCTGGAGCCCCCCCCCCACCGCTCCCAATTGCAACATCACTGCACAAACATGCCCTGGCATTTCATTGTTCTTTCCTTATTATGTTTCCTTGCCTCCAACCCTTATCTGAATCAGCTATTCTTAGCCATTTCTAGGGTTAAGGTAGTGTGTTTTTTTTCCAGGCAGCAAACAATGTCAGTTTTGTTGTGCATGCTATCTGATGTTGAGCCCTGGTGATTAAACTGCAGTACTGCAGGCTAACTTTGCCCATAGCCTGGAGTTTGATCCTGATGGAGTTCAAGGTTGACTCAGCCTTCCATCCTTCTGAGGTCAGTAAACTGAGGACCCAAATTATTGGGGGCAATATGCAAATAATGCTTACATTGTAAACCACCCAGAATGCGCTATGTATAAGCCTTAATACTATTGCTGTTGCTACTGATGTTCTTACGTTAATAGGAGAGGTATTATCAAGCAGGACCAACGGATTCCATTAGGCTGTTCCATTAGGCTGTTGTGGCATGCTTCCAATCTTCTCCAGTCTCCGAACACTGCCTTCTGGGGCTATTCTGCTTTGGGTAGTGGGGCTGCTCGATTCCCTGAAAACTAACTCTCTTCTTGTGCCTTCCAAATCTGGAAGTCAATTCCCCAGCTTGGAGAACTTGTTCAGACTGAACAGAAACTGGTAAGTGGTAATGGTGGTGGGTGAAGCGCCTGGTGAAGCAGATCTGTTTTGATGCCTCATGGTACACTGTTCTCATGCCCCTCAGCTGTTATTTGGGCTAAGAAAGAAGTTTAGTTCACTTCTAAAACAGCATTAAGCCCGTCTCCAAAAAAAGCCGGACTATTAGTCAACAGCAGATGGGAGAATGCAGCAACAAAGAGATAACTTTCCCTTCCCTGTTTCCTTGTGCCTCTACCATCACCATGTATCAGCGACCTACTTCAGACTGATCTGGGTTGAGCCAGAGATCATCTTGGAGATATAGCAGATACAGGAGATAACACCAAGATTTAGCACCATCCTAAAACCACACTATTACAAAACAGCACTATTCTGAAATAGGACTGAAGCCAGGTGCTACTGGATCCTTTGAACACAGCCCATGCAAGATACTTGCAGGAAACCAGACTAAACCTGCCATGTGTCAAAACTTTCTTTCTCCCTATTGCCTTCCTGTATTAAGGAGAGTGGTTGGGGGATGTTTTCCTACCAGCTAGTAATGTTTGGGGGGGGGGAGGAAAACAAATCTAGAGGAACCCATTAATCCTTGTCCTTAATGTGACCTGTACACAGTAAATGAGGGCAACAGCATTTGCTGGTGCTGTGCCTGTGGAAGGTAGGAATTACCATTGTGACAGCAAAGCTTATGCAAGTATAATTTTTTGCAGGCTGAAGAACTGGCAGAGTTCCTCTCTAGTTATTAGGCAGGCTCGACTCACAGAAAAGATGAGCCATATAGCAATTTTTCAACAAAAGGATCACATAAAAATTACCCTGTTGTGATCCTTACACTCCTTTCTTGCACAAAAAGGCACCAAAGGCATTCCAACAGGGGGGGAAATCAAATTGAAAACAAACCTTAGCTATACCTAATATCAAGTAGACACAGTTGGTTGCCCTGTTCCAAACTGCTTTGCACTAACTACAGCTTTAGCCAATTAACTTTCCTGAAGAATTTGGGGACCCCTTCACTCTCAACTAGTAAATGTCAAAACCAGCATTAGGAACAAGCTATTATTGTGGCCTAATCCCTTCTGAAGCCAGTTGCTCTTTGCCTGTGGCACACACTGACTGTTTCCCCACTTACCCGCCTACACAGAGGCTAGTGATCAAACCAGGAAAAGAGGAGGGGGGAGAGAGACCGACACAGACATCAAGGAAAACTCACATATGAACCTTCAGATTACTTGAGTTGATCACTGTCAAATGCGTGGGAAGGAAATGTACTGTCTCTGGCCTGAAACTTAAAGTTGTTGGCTTCCTAGAACTACAACCTACGCTCAGAAGATTTCCCATAAATTCTTCAGGTTAGTTTACTTCCTACTGTGGATTGTTTTATCAGCAACCAGAGAAGGAGAGAGATATCAAATCAGATCAGGCAAATGGGTGATTTTCAATGAGTTATCTTCAATGAGTTATCAGGAAGCAGCACATATATTTCTTTCTTTATTGTCCTTGCAAAATTGAATATGTGAAAGAGTTTGAATTTCTTGCATTCATTCATAGCAAGCCCACTACCTAGCTGATGCATCTCTCCAACCATAACATGATTTGACTTTGAATTAGAATGCATGAACCCAGACATAATTTCCAATGTAATATATAAAATGGGCCGCCATGGTATGTTCAGTCATGAGCTCACACAATATGTGTAGCCAGCTAAAGCTCAGTGAGATAAACATCTATGGATATGAGCATAGGATTCCAAACAATCAAGAATTAATGTATAAAGATTCGAGGAGAAAAAGTGATTTTTCCCCCTGATGTGGGAAAATCCTAAATAATGTTAGAAGATATGCAAGAGTCTTCTGAAGATAAATGTCAGATAATAATCCTCCAAGGGGTTGAAATTCAAGGACAGTGAGAGAAAGAAGTGGCATGAGGGTGAAACTGGTGCTTTAATTAACACAGAATGTTGAACCTTTGCTCCTGAGATAAGGCAAGTGCAAAATAATGGAGATACTGTGTTTCACCGAAAATACGACCTATCCCAAAAACAAGCCCTAGCCTGATTTTCACGTCAGCTAAATATAAGCCCTACCCAAAATTAAGCCCTAGTTAAGCCCCGCCCACCATCTGGTTGTATAAGGTGGGGCGAGGCATGCATAAAAGGGCGTGGGGGGTGGAGCTGTCCCACGCGCCCTACACCTGCTTACCTTAGGACCACCACTGCCAGACCTCCCACACCCCGACACCTGTTGTGCTGCTGTATGACTTCTTCTGCAGCCGTTTGCAGCCACTCGCAGCCAGACACCAAGTGGTGCATTGCGCCGGTGCCACTGCTGATGGCAGGAGGCTGTGTAGTGTGTCGCGCCAGTGCTGCCGCTCACAACAGAACCCAGCACAGTGTGGCACGCCGGTGCCACTGCTCGTGGCAGGACGAGTACTGTGTCATGCTGGTGCTGCCATGAGTGGCAGGATGCTGCATGGCTCGTCACGCTGGTGCCTTCACCGTGTGGCATGTTTCACTGGTGCCATGAGTGGCCGTGAACAGCTGCAGAAGAAGTCGGGCAGTGGCATGATAGGTGTCGGGGTGTGGGAGGCCTGGCTGCGGTGGTCCAAAGGTAAGTGGGTAAGACATCCGCTGAAAATAAGACCTGGTGCTTATTTGGGGGCCCAAAATGGGGAAACAAGGTACATAATAAATGAATAACTATAGCTTTTCTTTTATTGTTTTGTTGTTGTCGTGGAAGCATTTTTACACCAGTTTCTCATTCAGATTTTCCCAGTATGCCAAATATGAAATTGAAAAACTAGGCATCACCTGTATGAATCTGACATTAGTATGCAAATATAGAAGGATTTCCCTGATCAAGTTAGTGGCGATAGTCTTTTTGATGGTCCTACTTTCTATGCAGTCCTTCAGTCCAAGCACTGTTTCTTCAAATTGATGCATCAAGAATCTCTGTAGCAGCGGAGTCGAGAGTATCCAAGTTACAGTATTCAATTACCTGCTAGCAAGGCCCCTGAGAACCTCAAGGCTGCTTCTTGTTCCTCTTGGGGCTGCAAAGAAATGCGTTTTGGTCTTCTTAACTGCTGAGAATCAGGCACACAAAGTGAATGACTTTGTGTCAAGACTGATAGTAGGAGAGACGTTGAAGATTATAATCCTTTACCTGCTTTAGTTACTAAACATTAGGTAAAAAAAGAACCTATGAAAGTTTGTACCAAAACTCTAATTGTAGGTATTTACTCCTAATAACTCTGTTGTTACACGATTGCAGTCTATCTGTCTATCCATCCAAAATGACATGTAACACAAGTATAATTTCCCCCAAGGAATATATCTCTTGAATTTTATCTCAGTGTTACCCACAATTCCAATATATGAATGCGCCCTCCATTCATAACTTGTATATTCACTTGCTATCTTTACTGCATTATCACTCTTCCCCTTCTTTCTGACCTCCCTTATGATGTATCCTGTACCATTGCATCCCCACCAAACTTAATCTGCTCTCCAAGATTATTTGGCTCACCAATGCGGCAATCTCATTTATTCTTTCCCTCTTTTAACCTGGGTGGCTGGACTTCCCATGGATGAAGAAGGATGGTAACTAGATGGAAACAGATGGTGGGCAGTTACCCAAGTTTCGGCTGTAATGATAGCTTGTGATTGCACTCAAAGTGGAGTCTGAAGGCATTATGATACCCCCTCACTTTGCATTAGAGAATAACCTTTAGGTTTTCCCCCTTTCCTTGAAGTTCTCCAAATAGCATTTGTCTTATCTGATTGAAATGCATTTTAATTCTTCTAGTTTGGCCTAACTGTGCACATCTTCACCTACTTCTGAGAGACTCAGAAGTAGAGGATAGCAATAGCACTTAGACTTATATATCACTTTACAGTGCTTTACAGCCCTCTCTAAGTGGTTTACAGAGTCAGCATATTGCCCCCCAAAATCTGGGTCCTCATTTTATCCACCTAGGAAGGATGGAAGACTGAGTCAACCTTGAGCCTGGTGAGATTTGAACTGCCAAATTGCTGGCAGGCGGCAGTCAGCAGAAATAGCCTGAATTACTGCACTCTAACCACTGTGCTACCATGGCTCTGGAAGGTCCGTTGACCTAGGCCTCAAAAGGGAGTCAGGGAGCTATCATACCTGTGCTGCAACAATCTGTTTGACCACATCTGGTAGTCCTATACTTGGATGACCATTTTTAACCCAAATTTGGTAGTCCTATTCTTAATAGTGCAATTTAGCAATTGCCAAAACAAATGGAACCCCCAAATATGTAATTTTTTAAAATGAAAAACATCAGGTAGCTTTCAGGCCAATTAAAATTATGCTCCGCTTTTCTGTTGAGTCATTCCCACACTGTTTTAAGAGTCAAGCAGCCCAAAGACCAGGCATGCTATGTTATTTATAATAAAACATTTTCAATATATAACAGTACTTTAGAGACAGTGCAGGGATGGGTTTTAATCAGTCTGGAGGAATTATAACTCTTCACATTGTGATATATGACAGAGATGCATATATAAGCAATGTTAATCTTCCAGGATTACTGTGGGAAGATATTTGAATTTTGTTTTTATTTTTCCACTGATGATCTAAGCAGCCAACATTTTTGCTCTGTGCATGCAATCAGTTCTGGTGAATTGATTGATCTTTCTAATAGAAGAATACTGCTGATTAAACAGCATGGAACTCCCTCTTTTAAATCTAATGGCAGATGTGCTTGTGGGAAACTCCAGCATCAAGGAGAACTACAGTTGTTTGTCCTCCTGGATTATAAAAGATCAACCTAAATGGTGACCAAGAGGACGCATGGTTTAAAGACAGAGAACCTCAGCATATTTCAAAGCATGAATTAGGTTTCTGAACAATGTGTCTCTGAGCATACAGTACTCACATAATTAATCAGAATAGAGCTGGAAGGGAGTGGAAATCCTGGGTGCTAGTACAGAACTAGTTGAGCTGATATTTTGACTCATCAGATAATTTGTGTTCTATTTCAATATGCATAATTTTGAGATGTGAGCTGTTATTTTTAAAATAGGTTCAAAGTATACTCTTTGCAGAATTATAGCTGGTCAGAAGTCCTGATCTGCCACCTAGTGGGCAATAAAAGAATATCTCCTGGTATAATTTAATTGGGGGGGGGAATCATACAGTTTAGGTACACAGAAAAGTAGAAGACAGTTCTTCCGTTTGCAACCACATTTCCTCAAAGAAAAGGCATGGGCGTTGAACTAAATTGAGGAACGGCTCCTTTTTACTATCCTACTTGAACGGATGAAGGTGCAAATTCCACCCTCCCCACCCCCGGTAGCTGTATTTATTTGGCTCCGCCTCTTTTTCCTCCTCCTGCCTCCACCCATCTCTATGAAATAAAGCCAAGGGCAGAAGCTTGGTAACATCCGCTTTTCCTGCAAGGGTCACTGAAAGAGAGGTAGGGAACAAACAAAATAAGAGGAGTTCATGCAAAGGAATGTGCTTAATGTTTTTGTCGGTAATACTGAGTTGCTTTGCTCCCAGCTGGCCTTTAATAAAGTCACATGAGGAGAAAAGTAACTTCATGATGTGAACATAGCTGTTCCAGAGCAGTGCTTCTCCAAGTGTGGTCCCTTTGGGGGTCCCTCCAAGGCCCTCAAGGGTTTGCAAGTCAAAATTATTTGCCAGCCCATGTTGCAAAATACAATATTTAAATTTCATCAAACAATTTTGAGAAACAGCAGCAAATGCATCATTACAAGTTAATATCAATAACAGTAACCCATCCAAACAAGAGTCCTCCATAATTTTTTTTTAAAGTGGGAAGGAATCTGAGAGAAAAGGTTTTAAAAACACTGTTGTAGAGTAACTTAAACAATTACCTATTCCCACATAACTACTTACCGAAGATTGTCTTAACCATGGTTTGTCAAATAAGCCCCAATGGTCTTATTTACCTCTCAGGCATAAACCATATTTAGTTGAGTGTGTGAACTCAACCAATTTGTCTAAGTGGCTCTTCAGAGTCTGAAAATCTTTTTAATCACTACCTTATTTTTCTTTTTTTCTTTACATTTTTTGGAAATGGAAATGTGGACTGAGCCTGGTCTCTCTTCAATTCTCTTTGTCTCTGGTGTCCACCTTCTCTTGGTCATTGCCGGCTGTTAGTGGGTTACAACTCGGGCTTGTAACAAGGAGCTCTGCATCTGATGTGATGCCCTTTCACTCCCCCCCCCCTTCTGCTTTCTATAAATCTGCCCCCCCCCATCTCCTTTCCTCTTTGCCTTTTATTTTAATGGTTTTGGGTACTTTAAAGTAGGAGCTAAAACCCCTGAATGTTTGGAGGACAAATGTACCTAGGCTACATAAATGAAAGCTGTTGAAACTGTCCAGCAGCTTTTGGGCATTTGAAGAGATTTCTTTCTTTCTTTTCGTATTCTTCAACACCTAATCTCATCTAGGTACAAAACCACACCTTTCCTGGAGTTTGTTGTGTTTGTGTTTGGGGATGTGGCAGTGAGAGAGGGAGAGAGAAGTGGATTGGGCTTAAGTGAAATTGTCCTTTAACTGATGATACATGTCTGTTTGTCTATGTGTTTGTATGTGTATGTGTAGGATAAGATGAAAGACTATCCAAATGAGCAAGTGATCTGGGACACACCTAAAAGTGTGGTTGTGCAAGTATTACGATTCTACTTATTCCACCCACCCCCCACAAGGCAGAAATGGAATGGAAGGGGCACTTAACAGAATGTAGGGGTCTCAGCATGGAAGCTGAATGAAGGTTTTGTGTTGTTCAAGGATATGAGCTCCTGAAAGCAATGAAGCCATGCTAGTAGTAAAAAAATGCAGAAGAGTTGGATTTCATATTTGGATTGCAATGGGTAAGGAGACACAGGGAGCCTTCCCTGGATTTTGGAGGTTTTTGTGTGTCTTCACTACCCATTTAACAAAATAATAGAGAATAGAATTCTTTATTGGCCAAGTGTGATTGGACATTGGATCTGGCTAACATTTGCTGGGATTTATGGATTAATGGATTTCTTTAAAGTCGTCCTCCACATGCATGGAGCATTACATGAATTTGAAATATATTGTGCCTGGAGCTGCCTATCCAGATTTACAACCTCATAATGCAGACATTTGGCTCAATTAAAAGTGTGTGTGTGTGTGTACGCGTGTGTGCATTTATTACATATTTATCCCATTTTGTATACAGTATGTTAAATTATATGTGTATTCTGAGCTAGAACATAGAGCATTCCATTTTTTTTTCCTTGGGAGAAAATATTGCTGTTGGATGTTTTGCAAACCCAAACCTCCAAAGTTTCAGAACAGCAGCCTTGTTGTCAATTTAATATTTCAGAACTAATGAATTCAGTGGAAACATCTCACTGTATATTTACATTGCTTTTGTTCAGCTATAATTACAAGTTCAGATGTGCTTTGTATTCAGGATCAGCAGAACGGGACAAAATTAGGGCATTTCAACCTGTACTACATGCTTGTGAGTAGAGTACACTAAGAAGACAGGTTGCAAGGAACCTGGAGTGATTCCTTGTACAATCTCTTGTTCTTGTTTCTGGATGAATGGTTAAGCTTTGTTTGTTTTCTCTTTTTTTGCATTTGACAATCTAATTTATGGTATATGGAATTAAAATGTCATGAGCAGACACCTGGATTTATATTTTAATGCAATATTAGTGTAATATGATATGAATATGAACATTCTATTATATTTAAAGGTTAAAGTATTGAAAATAACAAGAAAAGGTAAAAATTCTATCAATATGAATAACATTACATAAAATTATACGGCTTTTCATCCAAAATTGAGCATAATATTAACATTGTGTTTTATATCAACGTAATACCAGTAATTATGAGACAAAAGTTTCAGCCTAAAACTAATTATATTAAGATCACAATTTTATTAGTATGTATGTGTGTGTGTGTATATATATATATATATAGACATACACACTCACACTCACACACACACAAACACACACACAAAGAGAGATGTTGATAACAGGAAGTACTGTAAGAACTGAAGCAAATTTAACAAAAATTAAAATATCTGAAAAATAAATAAAAGAGATAACAATAATAAACCAAACTACTGATTTTTGACTCTCCCTTTTTCTATATTTGCTAATTTGTGATGTTTGTAAACATTCGGGCCACTTAAAAACGATTCTGTAAATAGTTATATTTATCATGCTGTGTGACGTATGTATGGGAACCGTTCTTGTGTAATTTGGTTAAACTTCTATTTTTTTCTTAATATCCCTCCTTTCTTGTTCAGATTTGATTTTTTCCTTCCAGCTATTTATAAATAGATCAACCATGCAGTGTTCCAGCCTTCACTAATTCTTGCTGTGTTTTTAATTTGTTCATGGAATCTGAGTCAACCATATCTGCATAAATATTACATTTTTCATGTTGTAATTATCCCAACATGAAAAGCATTTAAGGGAGAAGGTAGGGATGAAATTGTTGAGTTTGTTATTCTCTTTGTGGCATTCCATATTTTATCAAACTAATGACATGCCCTTTTAAGATTTTTATCCTCCTTTGTGCTTCTGTGCAATATCAATGATGTTCATTAGCTAAACCAGCCCCTTTCAGAATTGCCATTCTACTATTTGAACCATTTTATCCACTGTCTTATCCATGGCAAGCAACTTGCTTTATGATACAGTTTTAGATCGGGAAGAATACCCCTCTTTTTGGAATTTCTGTAAAAGAAAACGGTTTATTTCTGGGTCTTTTCTCACTCTGTAGGGATTTACTGACAGTTTCCTGCCATTTTTGTAAAAGATTCTCTCTGAAATTTTAAGCAGACATCCAGATTTCCAATGTGCACAAAAATCTTACTTCCATCTACTCCTCTTGTCTTCTCTTTCTATTTTAACCTACATGTTCTCTTGGCAAATATTTGGGACTTATCCTAATGCTGTCCTCACTGCACCATGAACATGCTCCAGGACCCATTGTCTTCATGGCATTGCCTTCATCTCGCTTCTAGCCCATAGCAAGGCAAGTTGGAAGTTATCATTAACTGTTCCAGTTCTAGATGAATGTTTTCCCTCTTCTCCTGATAACAATCTGGCATTCTTTATGGTCCACGGTGGATGTGAGCAGGGCTGGGATATGCCCAGCTACTGTGAGCTTGTCCTCTTTCCCCCTGCCCTCTCTAGCTATTTTGGCTGGAACTGTAGAAGAGATTAATACCTGGCTTTCACAGAACCAGCTGCCTGAAAATTCCTGCCAGCATTTTCCAAACAGGCTGATCACCTTCATGTTTCTGACATACAAAGGGTTGGCATTTTTTTGAGCTTGCTAGATCTGTGTTTAAAAAACAGGAGCAGCAGTACTCTTGAAAGCATGTTAGTCCTATGCTGTAGAGAAGGCTCATTTAAACTGGGAAAGAACTGGTTTCTGCCCTTTATCACTCATGAATACATTACTGGTTTTCCAGTACTGCTGTACTGCTGACAAAGGTGTTGCCAAGATCACACTTATGGTAAATAAAATACATATATACTTTTCCTGTTTGTATTACTTATGGCCAATTTTGCCTGCTCCTATATCATGGTGTCTTTTCTGGTAACCACAGCCCTTTTGTTGCCATTTTCATGTAGAAGTAGATAGAGATGGAACTTGTTACTTATCACTCCCTCCCATTTCATCCCTTACCTATACCTGGTAGCCGGATTGGCAGATCAGAAGTGCAGAGACTGACCTGTGTATATGCATGCACACGTGTATGCATGCTCTTCCAATTCTCCAAGTAGAAGAGCTTCCTCCTGCTTCATCCCATATCCCTCCTCCAAGCTTGCCACCTGCCAGCTCAATTATTTTTGAACATGTATTATTTCAAAATACCCACTTATACTTGCCCAGTCCTGTCCTTCCACCTCTTAAAGATAGTGATTGGTGAAAGACGGAACAAACTCAGTGGACTCCACCAATCATCTTCCTTAACTTTTTCCACATAAAACCTGTAACACAAGTCCCACTTGCCAGCTTTGTTACTGAGGCAGAATAGGACTCCCGGGTGAGGCAATTTTATGCTGGCATGCCATGTCCTTCTGCTTACTCAAGGGCTCATGGATTGCTCTTTAACGTGATTGCTTGGACCTGCCCTTATGACTTGCTGTATTCTACTACAGCCATCAGGTGGCAGCAAAGTCAATCTTCATTTGTCTGTTTACAATATAGCTACTTACCCTTGGCTACCATGTGATTTTTGAAATTTGGGGCAAAGCAATGATAAATCATCCAGTTAAAGTCTTTGTATGTGTAAAGTCTTTTTGGATGGCAAGTCCCATTTTCCACAACTACAAAGCTCATGATGTGCAAGAATATGGTAATTGTAGTTTGACCTATGCAAAGCACAACAGCCTGCAAAATTTTTGTTTTAAAAGCACGCTGAACCCATTCAGATGTTCTTTTCATGCTCAATATTGATCACACAGTGCAATTGTTTCAGCATTCATGCTATTTATCAGTGCAGCTGCTCCCTCAATGTGACATCTTCTGGTGGAAGGCTGTCATTATGGGAACAGCAAAGAGCTTTTACCCTCTTCCTTATTCAAACCAATGAGTCCTTTTAGCATTCTCTGGCAGACATCAATGGAGCGAGTTGCCAGTTTCAATCCCCGATTTCTCTGATTAAAAGAGAGCCTACATGAGACCCTTGGCAAACTGTTATCAGTCTGAAAAAGCATGCTACTTCGTCACTTTGACCATGTCAAAGTTGACTTTGCTCTACTAAGATTTCAATCAATCAGAATAAAGCTGGAAGGGACCTTTGAGGTCTTCTAGTCTAACCCCTTGCTCAAGCAGGAGACCCTACGTGTATGAAATGTACATGTCTTATTTCAGACTTGAGAAGTATATACTGGAGTCCATATACTGGAGTCCATATACTGTAGTATATCTCCGTATACTGTAGTGTAGTATATCTCTCAAAAGAAGTACATGGTTTTCTTATCAAATTTATGATACAAATACAAATACTTGACACCTGGGTGATCCATCTTTCTGTCATGATGATTGATATTTCTTTCATTATAGTTGCTCATGAGTTTTAAGTCCCAGCTGGTATCATATGAACAGAATATAGAATAATAAGAGTTGGAAGGGACTTTGGAGGTCTTTTAGTCCAACCTCCTGCCTATGGCAGAAATTCCTATATCATTCCAGACAAATGACTGCTCAAACTCTTCTTTTTAAAAAAAAGAACCTTCCAGTGATGGATCACCCACAACTTCTGGAGGCGATCTGATCCACTGATTGATTGTTCCCATTGACAAAAAAATTCTCTTTAATTCTAGGTTGGCTCTATCTTACGCTTCCATCTGTTCCTTTTTGTCTTGCTCTCAGGTACTTTGGAGAATAGGTTGCCCCTCTCTTTTCTATGACCAATAATAGCCAACTTGAATTTATGAGTCTAGGACCTAGGTGGATGAATCTTGAATACGCCTTCAGCTGCAGAGTAACTGTGGATAGCTGAGCATTCCAACTGGGATAAAGCAATCTCTCTCTGCAACTCATTAGAAATGGAACAGCCTCTCTGCTGTCATGATGTTTTCCTAGAAAACTGATGATGGATGAAGCCATAAAACCAGTAGCCTTCAGCTCTCCAATCATCTAGATTTAAATGGCTCTCTCTGTATATCATGGCAGGGATTTGGTAACTCCTTAAAATACAGTCCATTTTTTATCAGACCAGCTAGGATCCATCTTTAGCCCTATTGGGTATCCTTTCTCAATACTTTAGCTATTTATTTATCTTGTAAGACTGTGACTATTCTAGATCAAATTGAATGCAGTAATGTAGACTGGTTCACAAATTGAAGACCAATATTTTGGAAGATGCCCAGAGATGTACCAAAATATACCTGTTAGAGGAATATTTGATTTTTGGGGGTATTTGAGGTTTATACCTATTGCAGAACAGCATAAAAGATCTTGGATGTGCAGTTATGGATCAAAAGAAGGGAGCCCTCCTTGGCAATCATTCTTAATTGCACCCTCTGGGCTGAGTAAGTCTTCTTTGAGCTCATATTATGGACTCTCTGCACATACTGGGAAGCAAAGAATGTTTGCTCACAAAAAGTTTCACTGAAGTTACATAATTTATGTTCTGGATCAAAACAGACCAGACAAAATATAGTGTTATGTTAATAAATGGCTGCTAATTCTGGTTGGTAACAGCATATGCTGAGCAATGCTCAGTTTCAGGAGACTAATCTTCTTGTGTGTGTCCATATATATTTACTCAAATGTGCATAATAAACTACATATATGAGAGAGAAAGGATTAATTGCACAAGGGTAAATGACAATGAAAACAAAGTCATTTTGGACCACCACATAAAACCTGATGTGAGATCCTTGTATAACCTTTATCTATAAACATCTCTGGTAAGAAGAAATATTGGTAATAAGTTACTTTCAAATTATAAGATCAAAATGCAAGTATGCAAAATACTGAAGTTAATTGCTCAGTGTAGCATTTCCCCAACATCCTGTCCAGATTCTGAACTTCATGCTCCATGATCCTAAAGTTTTTATTCTCTGAGAATAATCCTGGGAATGGATGGAAACCATTAGACAATTCCAAAGATGTTTATTAAGTTTATGCTTTTTCAGACACCCCCTTTTCTGGACTTTAGAAAACTGCCTACCACATCTGGCTGTTGGCAAAGGCATAGCTTGTCTTCTTTTAAACTTTTCCAGCCTAGTGCATACCATATGAGCTGGACTACTGTTTGAAGCATTCTAGGCCTTCCTGGCTACAGATGGTTCTATCAACAGAACATTAAGTTAGAAAATATTTGTTATGGGTTCCTCAATACTTGGAGCGTAGTAAAGGAAGAATTGTTTAAAATGTTTGCTTCAAGCAACCCCCCCTTTTTTTCTTCATATATAGGTCTGGAATGCTTTTGTCATATTACTGATGAGGGCTGTACCCTTTGGGGGGGGGGAAACATAAATATACAGTTGGCTGCCACTTTTGTAGTTTGGTCATGATTAGGTCTTTGAGGTCTCTCTGGTGAAAGGGGCCTGCAGTGTAACATTCTTCCAGCTGTGTGCACTGTCATTGCTCTCCTCCCAGCTCTGCCCTGTCCTGAGCTATCTCACAGTTATTGGATGTTCACTTTCTGTAACCCAACCCAACCTGACCAGCCTGAGATGAAGTTAACGGTGTCTGTCCCTCACTGATTATAAGCTGAGGTATGAACTTTTGTGAAGCTGGTTCTTTATCATGGACTGAGTCCTGCTGGTTCTTCCATTCATCGTCGTTTGTGGAGCTCCTTTTAAACATCAATATTTGAAGTGTACAAGGTGGTCTTTATCTTCCCTTAAAAAAAGCTTAGTAGAAGCATGTCTTGGAGATCAGCAGTAGCCCCCCCCCCCATCCACTGTTGATTTACCTTCCCTAAACTAGGGCAGCCTTTCTTTTGTTTCCCCAGCATAGCCAACTGGGAATTTTAAGAATTATACTAGAAACATAGTGGGATAGGGGCAGGATGAGTAAAGGTTGCCACAGGATAAGATGAATCCAATTCTAAGTAGGTATTACCTCAGTGAAATTGTGTGCTGTGATGTCATTGTAAAACTGGAGGAAAGCCTCAGGGCAGAAATCTAATCCTAATTTAAAGGGATTACATGAAGATGTAGAACATGTTGAACATTACCGTAATAATACATAAGTAAATATTTGGGGGATTTTTACTCCATGCAACTTAGAAGAGATCTCTTCCACACTAAATGTTCACACCAATCCTGAATTAACTCCCTCCTTCCATTATTCCATGCTGCCATTTGTTTGTAGTATTAGAGCCAATTTTCTTCAGGGTTAACTGCAGTAAAAGCAGATGTGCTTTGAGACTGGTTTTCAACTGGAAATACTGAAGCTTTGAAAACTTTGGGGATGTGCTATTCCTGCATTGGAGGGAGCTCTTCTTCTGGCTCCTGAGCTAAAACTGACCTGATAGGTCCTTTAAATGGAATGCTGGCTTGGCAGCTTTGCATCTGCCTTAATCACGGTAGACCAAACTAATCAGTGAGGATAAATTTGTAATAAGTCCTAAGAGAAGAGTAGTGAAATATGTTCAGCTGGTTGGTTTTTTGTTGTTGTAGTGGTTCTTTGGAGAAGATATGAGAATTGTTATGGTTGTTGCTGTGGCATATTGGAGCAGTGGAGTGATGTTTGTCCTTGTTCTCAATGTTTCTGGGTCAGCAAATTTAAGACAGTTGCTGTACATTTTTGAATTGCATTTGAGAGACATGAGAGTAGAATAGACAGCAGTATGGAAGTGCCGTCATCCAAAGTCAAGAAATTATACTAAATGGTGTAGTGTTGCAGTTCCTTTGCTAAAGAGGCAATGGAAAACAGCAGGGATTTGGCATTGATGATCATAGTGGTTAACCATACCAGTTCAGCAGGACGTGATATGAGCAATCTACAATGACATGCTTACCACACGCATGTCTTTTTCCTTATCTCTCTCCTCATATATAGATTGCCTTAGATACTTTTCTTAAGGCAAAAATAGCACCATATCACTGTAAGGACTGAGCATTCTTAATGCACTTTGGAAAGTGGAATCTGGTCTTTGAGTTATGAAGCTCTTTGTGGATTTGAAGTTTACCTGCTGGCAGCTGCAAGAAATAGACTAATCATGAGAGAAACTAGCCAATTGTTTTGTCTCAGCTGGAATTACACCCACTATTTGTAAAGCAAAAGAAAAAAGGAAGCTTGGGTTAGGGAAGTACTGTATTTCAAGGCAGGATAGCAATGGCTGTTTCCAGGGAAATATAATCAGAAGGGTAACCATCTTGAGTACTCATAGGGCACTCCGCGCAACATAAAATCTCAAAAGATTTATAAAGATAGTGGATTTTTCAGGGCGCTAGATTTCATAAAAACCTTTCAAATATGTCATTAAAATATGAAAACCTATTGGGGAAAATAAGTTGGATAGAAGTAATGTAGTATGGGAAAATGGACTGAAACTTCCTCCCTTCCCTTCCCCTTCCCCTTCCCCTTCCCCTTCCCCTTCCCCTCCCTCCCTCCCTCCCTCCCTTCCTTCCTTCCTTCCTTCCACCCTGAGAAAGACGAAGGGACAAGATTCCAAAATTCCCTTCCATCCACTATGGTGTCTAGGTAGCTCACACAAGATTGAATTTTATAGGAATTCCCAGCAAGATTTGTGAAAAATTTTGGTACAACTTGATGCATGTTGCCCCTAATAAAACTGAATTTGCAGGTTTTCAGGTTCTCCTAACATCAAAGATTGCAACTTAGGACAGACATGGCTGAAGCAGGACTACACTCTTCTTGTTTTCCTCCTTTCTTTCCTCCCTAAATTTCAACTGCTTTACCAGAAGAATTATTGGAAAACACGAATGCTTGAAGTTACTTTGGAAACATTTTCTGACCTAATAAAGATATTGCTCCAATGTAGCATTAACTTTTCCCCACTCATAGCTAAGCCAGCTGATGCATTCAATTAAGTGTAACATGTAGTAAACCTTGACAATGCAAAAGATGCAGAGGTTTCCTGCATGCCAAACTCAAATTATTGTAGTTGTGTTCCTCTAGATCTGTTTCTGAGAAGCCAAGCACAATTGCTGAAACTATTTGTTGTCCTCATAAAAGTTCAGGGTAGAAGCCACTATTTCTTTCCTCTCCACATACACTGCCAAACTTCCTGTTTGTTTGCTTTTGCCAGCTGTCATTGGTCTTTGGCCACATTCAGTCGTGAATAAGCACTACTTGGATAGAATTAATGTATAAAACTGGATGTTCTTTAAGGTCATCATGTGTGATCTTAGCAAAGTTTTTCCCAACCTCATGTTTTCCAGGTGTGACAAACTACCATCCCCATCATTCACTAGCTACACATAGAATCTTGAACCTCTATGTGTTATAATTTAAATGAATATCTGTGTGTTTTCTCATTGAAACAAAAAGCAGGCAGGCGAGTCTGCAGCCTTAACTGGGGACACCCAAGGATGTTGTTTAACCATTTCTGTGCCTGATATGTCCCTCTTTCCTTCTCCTGGTTGATTCCATGCCACCAAGCCACATAAGAAAAACAATATTCTATTCTATTTTTCAATGATAAATAAAAAAAAGATGAAAAAATTATTTGATAAATAAAAATGAAATGAATAGAAAACTATGGGAGACGGTTATAGGCTACATGCAGTTTTTTTCTACCATGTTGGTCCTTGATAACTGCTTTTGATTTCTGAATAATCGATGATGAAAACTTACTGGTAAATGTTGATAGACATAAACTGGCTAAATAAACTGGATGAATCTGGAAATATTAGGGAAATTCATGGGAAGTTGTCAATAGTTGCTTGTCTTTAAGTCTTCACTTATCTCTGTTAGTGTGTTTTTAACATCAGATGCTGAGAAAAATTAATGCTCATTTGCTATTGGGGAGTTCTTGCAGAGATCTGGCTGGCCATGTGAGAAATGGGGACACTGAATGAGACAGGCCTTTGGTATGACAAGTAGGGCTCTTTGCATGTTCATAAAATACTGTATGTCACGTGACTGGCAATCCTTGAACCAAGCTTTTCCTACATGATTTGCCAGGAAAGAAGGGAATATTTGGACTAGCGATGCAGTGAAATTTGCAACTGTCCATATCATAGATCTAGTTTGACTCTTCCAGATAGGTATTCCAGATTTTTTTCCCTGGGTCTTTTCTGCGATATTCACAAGGTTTGATGCAACTGGGGAACTTCTGCTTTTAGGCAACAGAGGAAGTGGCGACATTGCATGGCTTGTATTGTCCAAGATAATCTTGGCAGCTCAGTGATACCTGGCTTGCCCACAAACACACACACACACACACACACACACACACACACACACACACACACACACATGGAATTTGTGCTTTCTCATGAAAATTAGAGGACAATTGAAGCATTCCATTCTGCTGGCTGCCCACAAAGGGCAAGGTCTGATTGGTTCTCAGTTTTTTATTAGCAATGTAGACTTGTAAAAAAAAATTAGGATTCCTGTTCTGGTAACTATAAATAAACAGAACAGTCCATTCAAGGCTTGCTTTGTTTTCATTCGGAAATCAGATGGCTTCAGTAACTGGAGGTTTGATTGTCCAGAAGTGCCTCCCCTAACTCTGGGACCTGGGCCACTACAACAGTAGTATTTTTCTTACTAAAGTTAATATTATATGTCTCCTCCCCCCCGCGCCCCATTGTTTGTGGAGCTTATATTAACCTACTCAACTCAACTAGCACCCACTATTTTTGTGCATCTCAGCTTCTATTCCAAGTAAGCCATAAGTTACTTCCCATCAAGTCTCCTCACCAAGGAGGCAAACATACCGCATATGGTCCAAACAAAAGTGAACTTAGTATTTATTTGGGTTATTGTCACACACATAAAAAAAGGTTAGACAGAAAATTCGATCTACCTCGCCAAAACCAGATTTTTAGCTAATGCAATATACTGTAATCCTTCCATTTTAAATGTAACTCTTTGGAGAGAGAGAGTCTTTTTTTTTGAGCAATCTGAAGCTGTGCCTCATTACATGAATAGAATAGAATAGAATAGAATAGAATAGAATAGAATAGAATAGAATAGAACAGAACAGAACAGAACAGAACAGAACAGAACAGAACAGAACAGAACAGAACAGAACAGAACAGAACAGAACAGCATTCTTTATTGGCCAAGTGTGATTGGACATACAAGGAATTTCTCTTTAGTGCATATGCTCTCAGTGTACATAAAAGAAAAGATACATTTGTCAAGAATCATGAGGTACAACACTTAATGATTGTCATAGGGTACAAATAAGCAATCAGGAAACAATATTAATATAAATTGTAAGGATACAAGCAACAAGGTACAGTCATACAGTCATACGTGGGAGGAGATGGGTGATAGGAATGATGAGAAGACTAATAGTAATAGTAATGCAGCCTTAGTGAATAGTTTGACAGTGTGTGGGAATTATTTGTTTAGCAGAGTGATGGCATTCAGGAAAAAACTGTTCTTGTGTCTAGTTGTCTTGGTGTGCAGTGCTCTATAGCGTCGTTTTGAAGGTAGGAGTTGAAATAATTTATGTCCAGGATGCGAGGTGTCTGTAAATATTTTCACGGCCCTCTTTTTGACTCGTGCAGTATACAGGTCCTCAATGAAAGGCAGGTTGGCAGTAATTGTTTTTTCTGCAGTTCTGATTATTCTCTGAAGTCTGTGTCTGTCTTGTTGGGTTGTAGAACCAAACCAGATAGTTATAGAGGTGCAGATGACAGACTCAATAATTCCTCTGTAGAACTGTATCAGCAGCTCCTTGGGAAGTTTGAGCTTCCTGAGTTGGCACAGAAAGAACATTCTTTGTTGTGCTTTTTTGATGACGTTTTTGATGTTAGATGACCATTTTAGGTCTTGAGATATGATAGAACCTAGAAATTTGAAGGTCTCTACTGTTGATACTGTGTTGTCTAGTATTGTAAGAGGTGGTAGAATGGGAGGGTTTCTTCTAAAGTCTACCACCATTTCTACGGTTTTGAGTGTGTTCAGTTTCAGATTGTTCCGGTCGCACCACGAGGCTAGTTGTTCAACCTCCCTCTGTATGCGGTTTCATTGTTGTCTCGAATGAGACCGATCACTGTTGTGTCATCTGCAAACTTCAGTTATTTATTTATTTATTTATTTATTTATTTATTTATTTATTTATTTATTTATTTATTTATTTATTTATTTATTTACTTACTTACTTACTTACTTACTTACTTACTTACTTACTTACTTACTTATTTATTTATGAGATTTATGAGATTTATGAGATTTATATGCCGCCTCACAGTGCAAGCACTCTCTAAGCGGTTTACACCAGTAAGCAATGTATATTTATATTGCCCACAACAATCTGGGTCCTCATTTTACCTACCTCGGAAGGATGGAAGGCTGAGTCAACCCTGAGCCGGTGAGATTTGAACTGCTGACCTGCGGATCACAGTCAGCTAAAGTGGCCTGCAGTACTGTCTCTAACCGCTGCGCCACCTCGCCTCACCTCGGTTTAACAGATGGATCATTTTAGATGCAGTCATTGGTATATAAAGAGAAGAGAAGTGGTGGGAGTACACAGCCTTGGGGGGGGGGGCTGTGCTAATTGTACAGGTATCTGATTTTGCCTAGCTTCACCTGCTGCTTCCTGTCTGTTAGGAACAGAACAGTCTGTTTTCTTTTCTCTGGAACATTTAATGATGTTCCAGAAAAAAGCAGTAAAGAAGCATTATGTTAGGCATGCCCTCTACTCATCATAGATATATTATAAGATTAAATATGAATGCTAAATTCAAAATATGGAAGAGTTTTCTTCTAGGATTTTCATTTGGATAAGTTTGTAAATTACAGTGAACTTTGACTCTCAAAAGGATCAGTAAACCCATCACTAGTCTTAGTATCAAATTTGAGATATATCAAGCCCAACGTAGCAAAGACTTGATAGAAGCCTTGTTCTTGCTGCCTCCTTAGCCAAAAACAAGGGAGATCATCAATTTTTTTGAAAAAGTTTTTATTTTTCTCCACATAAAACACAATACACAAAAAACATATATACCAACAATAAGTAAACATATATTTATACTATCTTTTGAGTAAAAAATAATAGAATATCCTAAATCATCTCAAATCTCTAATTTTGCTGCCTGTCTTATAGAAACAAAGGTATAACTTCAGTAGCTAATTCAATTAAAGACAGACTAAACAATTTTACTCACTTTCAAATTCTAATATCTGAAAAATATGGTAAAATTTTGTGTGTTTTTGATTCAGTTCTTTAGTCGGTTCTTTTTCCTGTTAAAAACTGTACCGTAAATATTTATATTTGCTTTCCTGTGAAATAGAATCCATTCTTGCTTAAATATGGTTAGTCTTCTGTTGTTTATACAGGCAGTCCCTGGGTTAAGAATGAGCTCTGTTCCTAAATATATAACTCAAATGTGTATGTAAATCAGAATTCATACCTACGAACTTTATATGTAAGTCTGATTCATACATACTGCCTATTACTAAAAATGACAGATATCGGACCACCAGAGCCATGCATCATTTTTATGAACTGCTGGAAATAGGCTGCTTATTAAAACCATGCAGCTTCAGCAGTTCATAAAAACATTGTGTGGCTTCATTGGTTCAAAGAAAGACAATGCTGTCTGCCATTTTCAATAACAGACCATTTGTAATATGAATTGTCTCTAAATTGGATATTCTTAACCTGTGAGCTGCCTGTATATGCTGTTAATTTTCCCATTAGTGCATATTGTCCAAGTTTAAGTATCTTCAGTATCTTCAATAACATTTCTCTTTTCCAACACTCTAGTTTCTCTGCCGATCATTTAAAACCATATGACTGAAGCTCCACCACTTTTCTTTATGGTCTTGTGCTGCAAACATATCTGTTCTTACCTAAAACAGCTCTGAGTCCAAAGGTTATTTATATACAGATCCTGGACTGATAGGTATTGCTTCATGATTGTCATCACTGCTTCTTTGATCCTGTATATACAGTAAATTGCATTTGGGGAATAATGAGAGTTTGTATAAGAAAAATATTAAACTGTATTTCCACTTCAGAAAGCAGTGTCAGAGCTCTTCATAAGTCTCACTGGTACATCCTCTGGAAGAATGCTAGCATTTATAATTTGCCATTAACCATCTCTTATCTTGCTCGACCTTGCTCGATACCTTACTCGTATCTCAACCTTGGTGACTTTAAGATGTTCAGGCTTCAACTCCCAGAATTCCCAGCCACCAAGTTTGTGAAACACGGTTGTAGGAAGAACATCTGGGGCCTATACAGGCTTATTAGAAATGGCTAAGGAATAGAGGGGAGAATGAAAACATAGTTTATCTTCTGCCCATTGTATACAGAGACACCGTGCATTTGGCCAATTTACTGCCAACTCAGTAAAAACAGCCAAGTCAAAGGTTAAAGTCCAATCCGTTGATGGAAATACAATTATAACGATATCTCTTTTGATTATTTAGCCACACATCACAGAAAGTACAAAGCATGTTTATGCAATGTCTCATCAATATAGACGTAACAATCCCATGTTGCATACAGATGAAGGCCATTCATACAATAAAGATGCAGCTGTTAGTAATTGAGCAAAGCTTTCTTTTGAGGATATCCTTTCCTGACAAGGTGGCTAACCTGTTTACCATTATCTGCCTGCGGCTCTTTTTGCACCATAGAAAACATTCTACTAACTTTTGATCATAAACCAAGAAACAAGGTGAGATTACGCATTATTTTCTAAAGTTTCTTTCTTACACACACACACACACACACACACACACACACACACACACACACACACACACACACACACACACACACACTCGTCTAACTACTCCTGGAAATCCAATATGTTTCACCTGAATTATTTTACCATGGAACATTCTATCCCTCCTGATTCTGGATCTCACCCTGCAAGGAGGTTGCCCTGATTAGAAAAACTGTGTACAATCATTAGCTGCAAGGATTACAGTACTGAGTTAATTAGATAAAGCACTTTGATATCTTACAAGGGCTGTGAAATTCTAACAGTTTTTAATGCATATTCATGTTTGTCAAACGGGAAAGTAACGCTCATCTATCACACGTTTCAATGCTGAAAGTGTGAAGGTTGACAGACAATATTTTTATAGTATATAGCCAGACTGCATTCACACATCCTGCTGTTATAAACCATGGTTTATGCAGTTAAATGGCTATTTTCACACAACAGGGTAAACCAAGAACCAACAGTCCATGTTGCAAATTATTCTATGTAATACGTGACCCCAGTTCCCAGAATGGGGTCTGCATCAGCGGTGGGTTGCTCCAGGTTTGGCGCAGTTCTAAGAACCGGTAGCGCTGGCAGCGGGAGGCTCCGCCCACCCACCTGGGATGCTCCGCCCACCCGCCCGGGACGCTTCTGCGCATGCACAGAAGCATCGTGCAGACGCGAACCTGTAGTAAAGGGTTTTAGAACCCACTACAGGTCTGCATGTATCAAATGGGCAACATCATTTGCAACCTTCCCACATTTTCATTAAGGATTCAAACAGAAAAACTACAAGTGCATTTTTGATTACTGGTGTTAGGAGCAGTTATAGAATTAGGGAGTTGGCAGGGACCATGAGAAAAATATCGTCCTAACATGTGCAACATGTAGGAAAACCAGTTAAAACTTAACAAACAACAACAACAGAGTTGGAAGGGACCTTGGAGGTCTTCTAGTCCAACCCCCTGCTTTTCTTTGAGAGATTGCTGTCTAGAAATGGAGAACCCAGAGCTTCCATGGGTTGACTATTGTTGACTACCATATTTTTCGGACTATAAGACACACTGAGGTATAAGACGCACCAAGATTTCAAAGAGGTAAGTAAGAAAAAAAAGTTTTTGCCCTCCCCCAGCCCCCAGGAGCACACTGCAGACCTCCCAAACCCTCTGCACACCCCATTTTTGTGAAAAATGGGCTGTTTTTGCCCGTTTTTTGCAAAAACGGAGGTGTTTTTGCCCTCCCCCAGGTCCCAGGAGCACTCTGCAGACCTCCCAAACCCTCTGCGCACCCTTTTTCGTACGGGGCGGGGCTTTGGGAGGCCAAAAATGGCTGCATTCCGTGTATAAGATGCACCAACATTTCCGCCTTCTTTTGGGGGGGGGGGGAAGTGTGTCTTATACTCCGAAAAATACGGTACATGATCTTGACCATTGTTGTACAAGATCATGAGGTTTAAATTTGTGGTTTTTTAAAAAAAAAAACTCTCCGGTTGTCTAAGTGTTATCTGCTAGAGAGAACGTGTTCTGGTATTTTTGTTTCCTTGGCTTTATTTTAATGAGCAGGGATTTATATATAGGTAGTCCTCAACTTACAACAGCTCATTTAGTGACCACTCAAAGTTACAACATCAAAAAGTGACTTATGACCATTTTTCACACTTACAACTGTAGTAGCATTTCCATGGTCACATGATTTACATTTGGATGCTTGTCAACTGACTCACAATTATGACAGTTTCAGTGTCCAGGAGTCACGTAATCACCTTTTGCAACCCTCTGACAAGCAAAATCCATGGGGAAACCAGATTTACTTAACAACAATGTTATTAATTTAACAACTGCAGTGATTAACTTAACAAATGTGGCAAGTAAAGTTGCAAAACTCACTTAACAAATTTCTCACTTAACAACATAAATTTTGGGCTCAGTTGTGGTCGTAAGTCAAGGACTACCTATATTCAGATAAGCAGGGATTGATACCAGGCAAAAAAGCAGAAAGCTGTACCCGAATCAAGAAACTATTAGGGAGAAAACCACATCCCCATCAAAACTGGCTGGGAAAGCTACTGTATATGAACAGGGAATGTATTTATTTATTTGTTTGTTTCTATCTATCCCACCTTTATTATTTTTGCAAACAACTGAAGGTGATCATATTCAACACACCATCCTCCTCCTATTTTCCCCACCACCACCACCATATGAGGTGGGTTGGGCTGAGAGAGAGTGACTGGCCCAAAGTCACCCAACTGGCTTTCATGGCTAAGTCTAACCACACTCACTCTCACTAATGATGTTACCTCCTGCAGTTGGGAATGAAATATCTACAAACAAACGAACAAACAAACAAACAAGCTCGGAGACTCTGAGCTACATACAGTATATTCTCTTCTATTTAAACGAAATTAAATTGCCATGATTTATTTTTGGTCTATCTGGAAATATTATTGAGTTTTGGTTTTAGGTGTTGAGATTAATACCATCAGATTTATATCAACTTCTACAAAATCGTACAGAAATCTGAATATTTTTCTTTGGGTGGCAGTGATGCAATATTTGCAATATATACATTGGGAGACACTGAGTTCAAACTCTGCCTTAACCATGAAAGCCAGCTGGGTGACTTTGGGCCAGTCACACACTCTCAGCTCAGCCCACCTCACAGGATTGTTATTGTGGGGAAAATAGGAGGGGGAAGGTGTGTTGGATATGCAAAAATAATAAAGGCAGGATATAAACAATGAATGAAGAAATATATGAAGAAACTAACAACATCATTCTGTATAATGCATGAGCATTATACAAATTCTTCTCTCTTACACACTTCAGATCAAAGGTAACTGAACTCAATGGGAAACTAAACATGCAGAGTTCTTCAGGACTGAAATTAATGGGATACATTTACAGATAACAACACAATAAGACTGATTTCCAATAGTCTCTTTTGTCCAATTCAAAGCACCTCTAATATTGATAGCTATAATAAGGTTGTCACCCGAAGCCCCAAAGGCATCTGCAAATGTAATAAACTTAATATCCTAACACTGCAATTTTAAATATATGTGTTTAGTAAAAAGCTCCCTTAAGTTCAGTTCAATTCAGTTCAATCTGTTGTAAGCCGCCCTGAGTCCCTCGGGAGTGGGGCGGCATATAAGAAACCATAAATAAATAAATAAATAAATAAATTTACTGTCATCAAATAATGACAAATAAGATATCCAAACCAGAAAAGAATTCCACTTACAAATGAAACTTGCTTAAATGTTTCATGAGGACCCTATCTAACACAAATAATTCATACCTATGGAAGAACTGCAGATACTGGCTAATGTTGACCAGTTTGCAGTATATATATAGTTCCTCTATATTCTGCATGCCTATGAAGGAGAGAAAACAATTCTACTTAAAGTACTGGTATTGCAGTCACCATAGATGTAACATCTGACAAACTAAGAGCAATACACATTTAGCTTTTATTCTAAAAAGCACCCAAAGCAGAATTTTTCATCATTTTCTTGGAATGTTTTGGCATCTGAAAACTTCACTCTCTCTGTTATATACTAAGCCTTTTTTTCCTTAATTTTTTTTTAAAATAAGAAAAATAAAAGTGTCACGCACAGCTGCTTTGCAGTCATTTACATAGAATGCACATAATATTAACTTACATTATTGATTGCTGTGAGATCAGACCACCTGACCGAACAAGCTTTTGGATAACATTTCTCCACACACTCCCATTTAGGTCAATCCTTTTGATTTATCCCTGCAAAACAAGCTGGTTGCCCTTTAAGACGTGTAAACAAACTGTTGACATAGACCTTTCTTGAAATGATGTTGGGTGGCTGGAACCCCTATAACTCCTGTAGACGGACATACAGACAGACAAAAAGAAAGAAAAACATATGTTGCATATGTTGAAGTCAGTTCTTTATGACTATATCTATGTAGTTTTCTTAGCAGCAAAACAGAGGCAGTTAACTACTGCTTCTTCTTGGACTTTTTTTGACACACGGACACCCATTTAAGAATGATCTATTGCAGGGGTGTCAAACTCGCGGCCTGTGTGCCGGATGTGTCACGTGCTGGCCACGCCCACCCCCGGTTTAGTGAAGGGGGGGAAAAGTCACGATACGTCATGTGACGACAATGTGATTCTGTGAGTTTGACACCCCTGATCTATTGTATCATGTCTCTTAAGATTTGTTTAGCCTTCATCTGTTTGGGTCATAGATGAAGACCATATACTGTATATCCTCTTTTCTTTTTTCAAACCCTCAGCATGCTGCAGAAGGTTCGGTTTAGTTCTTGTCCTAGAAAACAACAGTAGTGTTGGTGCCATATGTGCCACATAAACAGTGATGCAGTTTGTAATGGGCTAGGAAGCAATTGGTGCTGCATGGCATACTACTCAGCATTTTTTGTGGTGCCAGAGTAACTCCTCTCTCATTGTCCAAATTGTTACCATTCCTTCCAATTGTAAAATAGTTCTCGATCTTTCACTGCAACAGATCCAAATATGTTTCTTGGTTAATTCTTCTGAATTAACTATTTATTGTAAAACACAACAGCAGATTAGAGTCTGATATTTCAGTCATTTGTCTTAGTACAAACAATGGTAATTGCAGCAATCTCATTTATCATTTATCACAGACTTGCGCTTGATTGAATATACAGTTCTGAAATGCAACCAGACAGGGTTGCCTGATCCAAGGAGAGAATATAAGGCCACAATTAAAATTGCAGGTTTTTGGATAAAAAGGCCAATCTGTGTATCTTTATCCTATCTCAAGACTGCACAATCTTTGATCTTCACTTGTCTCCCTGTCCAATTACAATGTTTATTGGTGTTTAGATGATTTTAATTAAACATAAATAGATGCATAATAAATGTTACATCACAAATGATAATGTCAACTTTCAAGTATCAACTTTATTTAATAAGACTCTACACATATATTCTAAACATTTTCTAAAAAATGGTGAGATGTGGGTGGTTGTGGCCTGGTGATTTGTTCATCTATTTATTTAAAAAACTGGAGAAAGCATCCTGAAATCCTAGGGAGTTGGTCCTACGCAATGAAGCATCTATTACTGAATGTGGAAGCCTCTCCAAGCCACCTATTATGTGACAAAAGCCCATAGATGCTTCTGTCTTCATTGCCTACAGCTAGATTTGCCATCTTCAGATGCTTCTTTATGTTGTATGATCTTCTGGTCACCATCAGTTTCAAAATTGGATTACAAATCTCTTTGCAATATTCCATAGTACCCTTACCTGTATTTTTACCTTTAGATATTGCAGCTATTTTCCTTACTTGAACTGGGATTTTGTTGCTTATTTGCCCATTTCCTTTTACTTATCAATTTCAAGATCATGAAGTTAGAGACCTGATTACCAAGCAGCTACTCAGTTTCAATGTTTTCATGTTGCTGAACGTGGTTAGCTGCACAATCATGTCAGAGCTATTTCCTTTCTCTCTTGAGCTATTTCTAGTCTGGATTCTTCCCATGTGTCTCTTCATTTCACATTATTTAATTTGGGGGACACCCACAAAGGGTGTGGGAGGACAAACCAGTCTGGAAAACCCTCAGAATTTCAAAATCACCTGTCCCCATTCCTATTTTAGTGCCCTGTTGCATGGATGTTTTTCTGACTGGTGGTTTGCTAGGGATTGGGACAGGGAGATATTGCAAAAAATCCAGACAAGAACACCAATTACTTTGCATGTAACAATTGCCACTCTCACAGATTAAGACAACATTATTACCCAGTGACTTGAAACAGAAAGATGTAATAGAATCAAAATATGGATTGGCAATGCGGACAGCCAACTTAATGGTGGCAATATTTTTCAAGAATGGGGTGGGTAGTACTTTAAGGCAGTGGTGGGGAAAGGACCTGTAAAGGGTGAAATTGGCAAAATAAATAAATAAAATCATTGTATAAACATTAAGCAGATGTCAAGGCTGGAAGAAATAGCCCAAAGTCCACTCTTTTTTAAAAAAAGCTGTGGTTAGCATACACTGTATCTACAATTTGATTTCTTTGTGCTGCAGCAAGAGGATATTCCACATAAAGATGACTTTTTTATTTTCTGCAACAAAGCATCTTATCTGGTCATACCGAGCCAGTGGGAAGCTCTTGCTGTTAGTTAGATTCTGAATAAGCAGCTGAGTTTCTGGAGGGAGAGAGATTTATTGCAGTGCCTGTGTGAAGGCTGACAGGCCCTCAGAGCAATGACAGAGCAATAGCCAAAGTCAGGTAAAATAATGCTATATCCCTGCTGGAACAGAGCTGGATTTTTATTGAAGATGATTTTATCAGTGATCATCACTATGTGACCCTGCTGCCTTTCCCCATGTACTGTTTATATATGCAAGTGCACAATGGACACAGACCGCTTAATCCTTTTTCCGGGTCCCATGAATTGTGCTCAAACAAAAGCTGCTCTTTTGTCTATTGCTGGCCTTACATTTTACTTCGCTACTGAAACCCTTTTATATCAGATCTGCTAACGTTTGCTGACAGGGTGGTTATTGGGAGGGGAAGTGAGTTGTTTTGTTGAGGATGGGAACTATGCAAAATTAATTAAAGCCACCCCCTTGTCTGGATCTATTGGGTATCAACACTTAAGAGACCAGTGGTGTAGTGGTTACGTGTCAGACTAGGTATGGGAAGACCTTGATTCTACTCCAACCTTAGTGAAGGAAGCTGATTGGGTAACTTTGGACCAATCATTTCGTTTTAGCCTGGCCTGTCTCAGAGGGCCAGGCTGTGGGGGAAAAAATAGGAGGAAGGACTGGTGTGTCTGCCATTTTGAATTCCTGTACAAAAGGCGGGATTAAAATAAATTATGGAAATTGGTTTAACACATCTCTTAAAAGAGATCCAGATGGTAAAAATATTTTAAAAACTAAAAAGGCGAGCTCTGAAAACTAGTGAGCATATACACATGCATGTGTAATTTCCTTAGATATACAAACATTAAAATATTCAATATTTTTGCCCAGAAAGACATTTTTATGAACAGTACCAATTATGATCTTTCTTGATATAACTATTCTTGAAAAATAGACACCGAATTACAATAAAATAACCCTTAACTGAAAAATTCTCAAAACTCTTTTTCGTTCTAATTTTTCAATGATTTTTTTCCCCTTCATAAGGAGTCAGAATATTGTGCATTTGTTCCAGAAAGAGGATAGACCGTGAGGTTCTATGGCCTCCACAGTACCACTAGGGATTGCATAAATAAAATTATAATTCTGGTTTAGACAACAGTAACAAGAATTAAAAAAGAGGGACACACTAAATATTTTAGGGAGGCTGCTTATTCTTGTATTTCCAGTAAATTCCCAATCTATTCTGGTTCTCTATGAGAAATTAAAGCTAAAACCACTTGTTTTTGTACAACTGGGATCTGCTGCCCTTTCCCCCGAATTCCAACATGAAGTATCACTATTAGTGAGGGCATGCTGCATAAAGGTGCTGTGTGCCAGTTTCCAAAAACAGGAGGAGGGATGTGTTTGAAAAACAAGACAGAGCTGAGGGACTCAAAACAGTGAACAGCTGGAATTACGTGCCTCATGAAGCTAATCAAGCCAAGAGCTATAATTGAAATTACTTTTTGGGCAAAGAAATGGAGAGTAGAAAAAATTGTGCTCTTTTAATAAGTTAGCCATGTTACTGTTGTTGTGCATATTCTAAAATGAAATGCTTGCCATGACCAAGATGGCAGAGCAAGAGAAACAACAATCACAATGAATCCTCAAATATACAATATCTGCTTTAATTTCTGATCCTGTCAGAAGTCCCTGACAGTTTGAGAATAGCTAAGCCTCTCAAGATGGGAGAAATCCTGAAGCTGTTTACCATGTTGACAACAGTATTCCCAGATTAAATTAATCTTCAAATTCATCATTTGCTAATGCTTTTATTCAATTTGATTTTTTTTACTTCTCTTATGCCAAATTATTAAACAAAATATGCTTAACTACAAAAAAGAAATATTACTCCTAATTTTTAACATTTATTTTATTTCAGAAAATCTAATAGGAATTATAGATTTCCAAATAATTTTAATTTTAATTGTTTGTTTTATCACTTGCATCATTATGGATGAGTCCTCAGCTAATGACTGGTAAAATTCACTTAACAATGGCAACAGGGATTGCTGGAATTGTGGTCAGTAAGCAATGCGGTCCCGAATTCTGTTCTCAGTTGTGATCATAAGGTGAGGACTGCCTTTTCTTATATTATAAAAACCTAAGGACTTTATATTCCAGGAATGTTTATTTTATCCTGGACTATGTTAAATGGTGATTACACAATAATGTAATATTTCCTTGACCCATCCCCAATTAGATGTAGGTTAAGACATTCCAAACTTAGCTGCATTGTTTGAATAATAGTCAAGAACACTCTTACATAAAATATAATAGAAGGGAGGATGCTATGTACATCAGCCATTCACATGTTTTGTTAGCTATCTGAGGTTGGAACAATGTGGTTCAGATTCATGGTGTAGATGAGCTATATGTCCTACACCCAATATAATTACACTAAGATGGTGTCTTTGATTAGACCAAACTATTGGTAAAGGCAAAGTAAGCTTGCCAATTTCACACACACACGAGACAAAATAATCAGAACAATATAGTATACAAAGAACAATTTGGTATACAAAGAACTATATAGTATACAAAGAAGATGGTCTGTGCCAGGTTGTATGGGTTAATTATTAGTAGATCAAAAGTTCTGAAACAAAAGAGAACATTTTCAGTAAGAGACAGATGATTTAGCAAAACATTTAGATCAGATGTCTAGGAGCATCATTGTTAAAAAATCAGGATACTTGGTAACACTATTGAAGGGACAATAATAATAGTAGAATAGGTAGAATTACTGGGACATAATAATAACTTAATAACTCTAGAGAAAGTGCAGAAGAGAGCAACCAGGATGATAAAGGGTCTGGAAAATAAAGAGCGGTTGCAGGAACTGAGCTTGGCCAGTCTGGCGAAGAGAAGGACCAGGGGTGACATGATAGCAATATTCCAATACTTGAGGGGATGCCACAGAGAGGAGGGGAGCAGGCTGTTCTCTATGGCACCAGAAAGCCAAACAAGGAATAATGGATGGAAGCTGACCAAGGAGAGATTCAACCTGAAAGTGAGGAGAAACTTTCTGACGGTGAGAGCGATCAACCAGTGGAACAGCTTGCCAGCGGAGGTTGTGAGAGCCCCAACACTTGCGACCTTCAAGGAGAGACTGGACTGCCATCTGTCTCAAATGGTGTAGGAACTCCTGCTTGAGCAGGGGTTGGACTAGATGACCTACAAGGTCCCTTCCAACGCTAATAATAAATCTAAATCTAACTTGCTATTTCGCTTCTATAAGAATTGCTTTGTAAGAATTAGAATTGCCTCTGCCATTTGCTTCTACCAGTGATCTAACGTCTGTTATCTTGTTTTTTTTTTACAACTCCGTGCCTGTGGCTATCACAAGAAGCGGGGTATGTCATGGTTTGGCAGGGTTACATCGGGCAAATACCTCTGTTGCTAAGTACTCAGCCCCCCTGTTCCTTGCTGCATGGCCAATGCAGGGCTACAGGGAAGGCATGGGCTAGGGGGACAGAATTGGGTACTAAGCTGATGTCTGAAGGTATAAAAGGATACCATACTTTCTTCAAGGTGTGGCTATTCCTTACATGCATTGTGTCTGTATGTTCTGGATATAGTTTCACCCAGTATTTTGTTTTGGCCAAAAATAAAATCATCTTCTTTTTGCAAGCCTTGTCTCGAGTCTCACTCTCTTTGGCATCTCAGTGACTCGGAGAAACTTCTGGGACCTTACACTATTAAATTTCATAGCAATAATGCATCAAGAATCAATGCTTTGGATCACTTTCTTAATGCAAGACAAATTTTATGTCTTGTGTTGTAATGACATGTAAAGACAAAATCCATCATACAATGCCTTTATTTTTAATATTCTGATTCTAGGGTTGTATACTGTAACTGTATTTTGCTAAGATAACTTGAGATAAAAATAATGATCAAAAAGTGACTCAGTCACAGTTTTCAATAGTCTTTACACAGGTCCTGAAGAATTCAACTGCTACCCAGTTATATTTATATCTACTAGTTCTAAACCTTTTCTTTAAAAAAAAGGGTAGGCATGTTTATATAGCTTTTATATGTCTTTAAGAAAACCATTCTGCAAGATATATACTTCTTCCTAATGACAAGACCAAAGATTGAGGTTCTACTTAATGCAATTAAGAGTGCTAAACAGGAAAATGAAATATTTTTAGTTCATTTATAGGCAACATTCGTATTTCATGCTAAATTATAGTGTAGTTCTGGTTTGGTTGCATGCCCTCAACCATAAAATCATAGCATCATAGGGCTGGAAGGAACCTTGGAGATCTTCTAATCCACCCCTCTGCCCAAGGCAGGAATCCTTATATCATACCAGACAAAAGGTTGCCCAATCAACCAGTCAACCATTGGTAGCATATTCTATAAACTATATTTAAATAAACCATGGCTTACTATAATATGGGAACCTAGCCATATCATTCAACAATTTTCTTCTAGATTCAGTTGGTTAATTCTCTGGCTGGATTTATACTGTACTCTAAGTCATGATTTTGCTGAACATTGTTTGTTGAATAAACCAGATTCATACATCATATTAAGCCATAGCTCACAGCTCATAGTTTACACACCATAATAACTAGGTTCATTCAACAGACAGAGATAAATTTAAATAACCATATTATGGCTTACTTGATATCCGAACACAATCTTTAATTTGTCCAAAGGGGCTGAAAATTTTACTTATTAATCTGGAAGTAAGCCACATGGAATCTCCATTTTAAAATTATTATTTCCACTTTAGTAAATGTTGTCTCTCCTAGCTGCTATATAACGATCCTGTGGATTAGATTCTTTCTGAAAATCCATGTTGATGCAATAATTTCCATACACTGTTTAATCAATAAAACATTATTTTCCAATTGAGGATCCGGATCCATTTTAATTTCCTTTAACACTTATTTAACATTTTTTTATTATTTAATGGTGAACTTATATGACTACAAGCAGGGGCGGGTTCCTAATTTTTTTACTACCACCCTGTGGGTGTGGCTTATTTTATGGGTGTGGCTTGCCAGCCATGTGACCAGGTGGGTGTGGGCCTCGGGAGCTTGGCAGCGGCCGGAGAAGCGGGGGGGGCATTGCCCACCCGCAACACAGCCCCCCGCAGCAGAAGCAGCAAGACCGCAGCAGCGGTTCTTCTAGGAGGCTCCGTCCGGCCTGAATGCTTCTCCCCATTCGATGATCCTAGGCTCCTGCCGCCCGTTCCCCCTCCCCTCAGCAGCTCGAGAAGCCTCGAACGTGCAAAAATGCATGGGATCATCACCATGCGTTCATGGCTTCTTGGACTGCTGAAGGGAGAGGAACTGAGATAGGTCCTGCTGCCCATTCCCCCTCCCTTCAGCAGCTCGAGAAGCCTCAAACGTGCAAAAATGCCTAGGATCATCACTGCGCGTTCGTGGCTTCTTGGACTGCTGAAGGGAGGGGAACTGATATAGGTCCTGCCGCCCATTCCCTCTCCCCTCAGCAGCTCGAGAAGCCTCGAACGTGCAAAAATGCCTAGGATCATCACCGCGCATTCGTGGCTTCTCGGACTTCGGAAGGGAGGGGAATGGAGATAGCTCCTGCTGCCCGTTCTTTCACCATCTCACGCGCTCCCTCAGCCATCCTCCCCTGCTTGGACTCACTGTGGGGTAGGAAGGCAGCGCATGCGCAGTGCCGGAAGCTCGGCTTCTGGGTATGCTCAAAAGAATTTTTTTTTTAAAAAAATGGCGGCGCCCAGGCACCGGCAACCGATCGCACCAGTACTGTGACATCACCAGCGGGCTGCTACTGGTGCTATAGAGTGGACTGCACCGGTAGGAACCCACCACTGACTACAAGCCACCAGGACTAACAACATAAGAACACAAATGCAGTTTGTCTGTTAACTCTTTCTATAAGTGCCTTGTATCTAATAAAATAGTACCATAAATTATCAGCAAGTAACCTCAGCTTTAAAGATGTTAAAGAAGTTAAACAAGAAGTTAAACAAGTTAAACAAGGTATAGACATCATGCAAAGAATGTCATTCAAAATTCTTTCAAACTCTTCAATAGCATCAGTTGAGCTCTAGGTCACATGACCTGGAAGGAATGGGCTTAAGAAAGAACCAGTATGGGGTGTTGCATACCTGACTCTCCCATAGGCATTGGGGATTTTTTTTTAATCCTCTGAATTCCCTGACTAGATCTGCCCATTTTTAAATGCAATCCTTTAATGCAATAAGTCACTTTTTTCAGTGCCGTTGTAACTTTGAACAGTCACTAAATGAACTGTTGTAAGTCGAGAACTACCTTTTCTTAGCTTTTCCTGCTAAACCTTCCTGCTCTATTTTCATTTCAATGAGTTAGATTAGAAAGAATGAAAATCGAGCTGTTTTAAATGAGCTGTAGAGATCTGGATGACTACTAGGTGGCAGGAATGAATATAAGTTTTTCAGGATATGTTTGCTGCTATCTAGCGATAGTTTGGAATTTTGCAGTTCAGATCTGGCAGCCCTGAAAAAAGGAAACTTTAGTATAAAAGATCATGGAAGGAGCAAAGTCACAATAGCTCAATGAAGACTGAGCATTGAATGTCAGCTATTGTGAGACTAGGGAAAGGAAATGGAATTGAGTATCATGGAAGAGGAATTAACTACCGTATTTTTCGGAGTATAGGACGCACCTTTTTCCTCCCTAAAAGTGGCTGAAAATTTGGGTGCGTCTTATACTTCGAATGTAGCTTTTTTTTTCCAGCCCTCACTAGGTGCTAACAGATCTTCCCAGCTCTTACCTTGCAGGCTTTTTCATTGTTACTCTCTCCAAAGAATGTTTTTCCAGCCCTAAGCCTTTGCAGAATTTTTTTTCATTGCTCTACTTGCTCCAAATAAGTTTTTTTCTAGCCCTAACCAGGTGCTAACGATCTTCCCAGCTCTTACTGGCTTGCAGGCTCTTTCATTGTTACTCTCTCCGAAGAAGGTTTTTTTAAGTCCTAACCAGGGGATAAAATAATGTGCTGAAGCTGACCAGACTAAGGACGCTAGCCAGATGAATACCTGGTAGGCAGATTCCCCCCCCCTATTTTCCTCCCCCAAAACTAAGGTACGTCTTATACTCCGGTGCGTCTTATACTCCGAAAAATACGGTAGTTTGTGTTAATCCTGGACACTAGTATATTGTGCTACAAATTGTTTTAGATGTCACTTGTTCTATCATTTCCTATGATCTCAGGCCAATATGAGTTAAACGTTGCAAAACATTTAGATCATTAAAGCTTGCTGCTAATAAAGCTTATCTTATGGCTCTATGGCACTGATTTTGATTATGTAATTTTACTAAATCTCTGCCAAGCAGCTTGTTGGAAACTGATAAATATGGAAAGATACTAGATATTAGATAATTTAAAAAACAGAGGCTGGGCTAAGAATGTAAGTTGCTAACCAACAAGAGTTTGTTTACAACACAGTGTACATTCGCTTTTTATTGGTGGTGTTTCCCTAACAAAGAAGCAGGGCCTGGTCAATCCTTGCGTTACATAATTATTTAGAAATATAAAAAGTGATACAGTAGTTTAGAAAAGAGACTTGGTTTTGAATTCACAACAATCCTATGCATGCTTATCTGGAAATAGAACCAGTTAGATTCTGAAAGAATGAAAATTACTTTTAGGATAATGAATATATGCTAACACCTTTTTAGACATGCTGCTAACTCTTTCAGAGCAGATCTGAAACCGAATTTGGCAACAAATATCATAATGAATCCTTCGAAGGTATCCTGCTGTAAGCATTGTCTCATATGCCACTCAACCTCTAAATCATGTTATCAATGAATAGAAACTATAAAAGCCTGCGGCCCAATTATTCCAATGTTGAGTTCATGCAGTGCCTGTATGCCAGAGTTTTGTTTTAATCGTGGCTTATGGATTTAACTACACAAAGAGTTAGAGTCCATGTAATATCCTTAATCAGAAGTATATAATATGGTTTAGCACACTAGGTATGAATATCATCCTTATATTAAAATAGTGTATTTTAACTATGATTTGAACAAACAAGCATGGCCTAGGTCAGTGATGGCGAACCTATGGCACGGGTGCCACAGGTGGCACGCGGAGCCATATCTGCCGGCACGCGAGCCGTTGCCCTAGCTCAGCTCCAGCGCGCATGTGCGTGTACGCCAGCTGATTTTTGGCTCGCACGCAGGCTCTGGGACAATGACTTTGGCCTCTGGAGGGCCTCCAGGGTGGCAGGGGGGAGCATTTTCGCCCTCCCAAAGTTCCAAGAAAGCCCCTGGAGCCTGGGGAGGGCAAAAACGGGCTTACTGGGCCCACTGGAAGTCGGGAAATGGGGGAGTGGGGGGGTCACGCACTCATGCACAGGGGGTTGGGGCAAGTGGGGGGCTTTGAATTATGGGTGTGGGCACGCACGAGCGTGCGATAGCGCATGCACGCACTATTTTGGCACCCGAGGAAAAAAAGGTTCGCCATCACTGGCCTAGGTCTTATATAAGCTACAGGAACTCCCTCTTTGTGCTGATTCTTGACTGCTATGCATAAATAAATGATCAAAAATTATCTATTTTATATTTCACCTTTATTATTTTTATAAATTACTCAAAGTGACGAACATACACAGTGTTCCTTCCTCCTCCTATTTCCTCCGCAACAACAACCCTGGGAGGAAAGTTGGGCTGAGAGAAAGTGACTGGCCCAAGTCACCCAGTTGGCTTTGATGCTTCTAAAGCAGGAGTATAACTCATGGTCTCCTGACTTCTACTGGTGGTGCCTTAACCACCAGACCAAATTAGGTCTTAAGAGCTGACTTATTCTTCAAAGTGCTTTTTGTGGGTTTTCCTCACAATCTTCCACATGTTAAATAAAAAGAAATACGGGTAGTTCTTGGATTTACGACCATTTGTTTAGGGACTGTGTGTGGTTACCTCAGCACTGAAAAGTTATTTATGACCGTTTTTCATACTTATGACTGTTGCAGCATCCCAGTGGTCACGTGATCAGAATTTGGATGCTTGGGAACTGACATGTATTTATGATGGTCAAAAGGCCCTGGGGTCATGTGATCACGTTTTGCGATCTTATGACAAGCAAAGTCAATGGGAAGCCTAGATTCACTTGTCACTAACTTAATACAGGTAGTCCTTGACTTACAACAGTTCATTTAGTGACTGTTCAAAGTTACAACGGCACTGAAAAAAGTGACTTATGATCTTTTTTCACATTTATGACCGCTGCAGCATTCCAGGGGTGAAATGCTCCCGGTTCGAGTGGGCCGGTCTGTCGTCGTAGAGCCGATAGCGATTGCAGCGCGAGTCTTCCCCCACCTGCTTCCCCCACCCACCTGGACACTGCCATTTGGGTTCTTTTACCCTCTGCGCATGCGCAAAGCATTCTGTGCATGCACAGAGGGTAAAAGAACCCAAATGGTGGCGTCCAGCCAGGCGGGGGAAGCGGGTGGGGGAAGGCTCACGCTGCGATCGCTATCGGCTCTATCGGCTCTACGACGACCGACCGGCCCGCCTGAACCAGGAGCATTTCACCTCTGCAGCATTCCCATGGTCATGTGATTTACATTAGGATGTTTGCAGTGTCCTGGGGTCACATGATGTCCTTTTGCGACCTTCTGACAAGCAAAGTCAATGGGAAAGCCAGATTCACTTAACTAACGTGTTACTAATTTAACAGCTGCAGTAATTCACTTAACAAACGTGGCAAGAAAGGACATTACATGGGGTAAAATTCACTTAACGAATTTCTCACTTGGCAACATAAATTTTGGGCTCAATTGTCATAAGTCGAGAACTATTTGTAACTGCAGTGATTCATTTAACAATTTTGGCAAGAAAGGTTGTAAAATGAAGCAAAGCTCACTTAACTGTCTTGCCTAGGAATGGAAATTTTGGGCTCAATTGTATCTGTATGTCAAAGATTACCTGTAACATAGTTCATTATTTCCACAGGGAAGACCACCTTCCCTCTAGATCTTGCTTTCAAAAAAGCAGACACAAGTTTGGTTAAAGGGCTCTTTGGACATTCACGGGCAATTTATTATAGTCACTTATTAACCTTGTTCTCCCAGGAGTATCTTAACCAATGGAGTAGAATATCAAATGCTTATTTTACTCAAGGAAACTTAAAAAAAAAACCCACCACGAACACTATGCAAGAATTTGCAAGATGTTGCCAACTGAATTAAACGGCACTCTGCATCAATCTAGTTACTCTTAGGTTTTCATAAGGAGGTTATTTATTTATGTATTTATTTATCAAATTTGCTGGTCCCAATTTTGGTCATTAAATGATGACTACTTGTAGTTGTCCTTCTAATAATAAATGGCATAAGCTTCATCTTATGCTGTTGTTAGTTATCACTATTTTTTCCCAGATTGAAACATGCAAAACCATCATAACCGTGACACCAACTAGGAACTGTTTATGCACTAACAACAGCCTGCCACATAAAATCAGCTCCATAAATTTAGCTACATTCCAAAATGTTCCTGGAAAGGTAAGGTCAGTGATAATTACATCAGAACATGGAAGGAAGTGGTTTTAAGTTGTAAAGAGTAAGTGGATGTTTCCAAAAGACACCTGACTAACCTATCAAACAAGTTCAGAGGGACAACCTACCGTATGTGCATAAACAACTTGTGTGTATAAGAATAATCTTGATTCACTGTATTGCCAAATTGTTATGCAGAGAAACGTAACCATTGTGTAAACATGTAATCAATTCTTTTACACAGCTACTGAGAGATATTTAAAAAAAGATATATAAGACTTTGCACTGAATAACATTCCTGCTAAAGCAAATACACAATGAGCCTCCTCTGAATGTGGGGTGTAAGATAACTTCCGCCCTCTGCCACCACGCCCCCCGAAGAAACCCCCAACCCAACTTTGCATTGGCTCATGTATGAAGTCTGTTAGTGAATGTGTGGATATACATGAAGGGTTCTGTCCATGAAGACAAGAGTTCTCTTTGAATAAATAGGCCTGGTACATGGGCTATCAGAAGAGCCAGTCTGGTTTACTAGTTAAGGCACCAAGCTTAAAAACTCTGAGTTCTAGTCCCGCCTTAGGGATGAAAACTGGCTGGGTGACTTTGGGCCAAGCACTCTCAGCCCATGATATCAATTGGTCACAACCGATGGATTAACTTGGTTGATTCCCCCCCTCCTTCAAAAAAAAATGTACATCCTGCACTTGCAGGAAAACGTTAGGGTTCTCTGTCCATGGAGTACACTGTACCACATTTATAATTTCTGGCATAGCAAACAAAGGAAGAACAGGCACAGGGGGGGCATTATAGCCATTATGCAGTTCTAGATTACCTTCCAAAAACTGCCCTGGGTGCAGGGCGGCAAGAGGGTATTAACTCCTTTCTCAAAACAAACATCTTTATAGAAGGCAGTACCTTCCTGAAAGGATTGCTAAAGCAAAAACATAAAATAAAATTCTGATTTATTAAGTACTGTATACCAGCGGCCCCCAATCTTTTGGGCACCAGGGACTGGTTCTGCAGAGTGGAGCATGGGCATGGTTTCTCACGCAGCCTGCATCCCACGGATGGGGCTTAGCTTGTTTGTGTGGCCTGGTTTCTGGTATGCCGCGGCCCAGTATTGGTCCACAGACCGGGGTTAGGGACCCGTGCTGTATACAGTAATAGCAAATGTGAAGGGACAGGTCTCTGTTCAAGGAAAACTATTCAGTTTTGGGACATGAGACTTATTATTTAAATAGGAACTTTGGATTTATTAATGTGTTAAATTAATAGAGTTTATATGAATGTTTTTCAACTACATTCCACATATCTTAAAGTTGCCAAGGGGGAGAAATACTGGTTTATAGGCCTCTCAATCCAATAAGGTTCAATGTGACTTTTTTCTTTGAATCATTGATAACTGCTTGTGACAGCCTCAAATGGGACCTGCATTTTCTTGGCAAGGTTTTTCAGGAGTGGTTTGCTATTGCCTCCTTCCTACTGTTGTAAGGAATATCCTTCTGGGTTCAGTTCCAAGTGGAGAAAAAGAACACTGGATTCATGGAAGTTGCTTGCGAATGGACCTCAAACTGACAGAAAAGCCCAAAAGCCCAAAAGCAAAGACCATTGTTCTTGCTATTGCTTGGAAGGACCCTTTTCCAAATTGCACAAGGAACCTTCCAAGCCATTGTGAGAATGGGGGCCGCTTGGAAGATGAAGCAAGAGGCCTTGGTAGTCAACAACCGCAGAACAATGCAAAAGTACAGTAAGCGGACATGGGTGTGGTCGTGGGGTGAACAGAGGGCCCAGCCCATTTTCCCAGTGCTCGGCTTAATGACTCGCATGATCACTTAACAACCACAATTGGGAGAGTAGGTATTGGAGTTGTTGAGTGAAGCATTCAGTGACCTCTCCTTTAGCTCAGCCCCCGAGATTCCAGGTGCAATTATGGTGATAAGTGGAGGACTAACAGTAACCAGTTAGGCTCTTGTACCATTATATGTACTGCTACATTAATCTTTTTACTGCCTTTCAGTATTTCATGATGTTGAATTCTTTAAAAAATTTGAAGGGAAGCTTTTGTATAGTTCTGCCAAACTCCACTCTATTAGTACCCCTCTCTTGTGCACAGCAGCAACAAAATAAGGGATCTTCTTCCTGTGAAGTTGGAAATGGAACATAAAGGGATAATAATAATACAATTTCATTCACAGTGTGCTTGACTAGTTATTGTTTTTGTACAATAATAAAAGGATGAGACTTTACAGGAACTTTACAGTAGGAAATTAACTTTCTCCTACTTTTTTAATAACACTTAGCAATAGCACTTAGACTTATATACCGCTTCATAGTGCTTTACAGCCCTCTCTAAGCGGTTTACAGAGTCAGCATATTGCCCCCAACAATCTGGCTCCTCATTTTACCCACCTCGGAAGGATGGAAGGCTGAGTCAACCTTGAGCCTGGTGAGATTTGAACAGCTGAACTGCTGAACTAGCAATCAGCTGAAGGTCGCAGTGCTGCTTTTAACCACTGCACCACCTCGGCTCCTTTAACCAACCCATCATGAATGCATGATAGTAAAATCAAATAATTTTGCTCATCATTTGTTCCTACAATCTTGCACTATTATATTGCTTAAACTTATTATTTATTTGTCCGTGGAATTTCTAAGAGAGCTTTTTGGTGGGGCTGGGTTACAGTTGGTTTGGTTCCTTTTTTTTGCCATATTCCTTTTCTAACATTAAGCTTTCAGAAAGAAAGGTAAAATAAATTATATATGAATCTCAATTTGAATAAAGTAGTGGGATAATGTATTTTGCAGTTTAGATCCGATAAATAATTTTGTTACGTTAATTTATTTTTTAAACAATTAAATTTAAGGTTCAGCACATAAACATGGTTCTTGGATCATTTCACATTCAGTGTGCGAGTTGTTCTTTTACAGATCTTTATCATCTTTTGTTAAATATACCTAAATGTCTTAATGGGTCATTCTGTCCTGTTGAATATGCCTTTAAAATGTCCCTGGATAGATTTTTTTCCTTTTTTTGCTGCCTATTTCTTTTGGACTCTCTCTTATTTTTATAAAATAAATCTATATAATTTAATAAGTATATTCAGTTCCAGTCTAGAATGAACTGCATTGGAGAGATTAACCTCTGCACAAAGATTGTTTATATTTTATATAGATTATATTTTATAAAGATTATAAATATAAAGATTATAAATATAAAAAAGAATACATTCATATAATATAAATATAATCTTTATAAAATATAATTAAAATAATATAATTAAAATATAATTAAAATAATCTTTATAATATATAATTTAATTAACTTTTTTAGATTTTGGTTATTCTTGTATTTTCTCACTGTTGTACGCTGCCCTGAGTCCTTAGGGAGTTGGGCGGCATATAAGAATTCCAAAATAAATAAATAAAAATAAAATTCATTTCCCCCCTTAAATTTTAAGGGGAGAGAGGAAGAATGGAATAAGAATAGGAATAGAATAACAGAGTTGGAAAGAACTTTGGAGGTCTTCTAGTCCAACCCCCTGCTTAGGCAGGAAACCCTACACCAGTGATGGCGAACCTTTTTTTCCTCGGGTGCCGAAAGCTCGTGCGTGCGCGCTATCGCACATGTGCGAGTGCCCACACCCATAATTCAATTCCTGGGGATGGCGAAAACGGGCTCCCCTGCCCCCTCAGAGGCCCTCTGGAGGCCGGAAATGGCCCATTTCCCAACTGCTGGTGGGCCTGGTAGGCCCGTTTTTCGCCCTCCCCAGGCTCCAGAGGCTTCTCTGGAGCCTGGGGAGGGCAAAAATGGCCTACCCCGACCCCCAGAGGCTCTCTGGAAGCCGAAAACACCCTCCCAGAGCCTCCGTGCGAGCCGAAAATCAGCTGGCCGGCGTGCACATGCACGCTGGAGTTGAGCTAGGGCAACGGCTCGCGTGCCAGCAGATATGTCTCCGTGTGCCACCTGTGGCACGCGTGCCATAGGTTCGCCATCACTGCCCTACACCATTTCAGATAAATGGTTATCCAATCCCTTCTTAAAAACTTCCAGTGTTGGAGCTTTTACAACTTCTGGAGGCAAGTTGTTCCACTGATTACCGTATTTTTAGGAGTATAAGACGCACCGAAGTATAAGACGCACCTTAGTTTTGGGGGAAGAAAACAAGGAAAAAAGGCCTCTGCCTCCAAGCAATTTGCCAAACAGCAAACAGCACAGATGATATACACTGTTTGCTGTGTATTTCTGTGCATGTGTGCTTGACCCATAGAAATAGCAAAGCAATAGCAATAGCAATAGCACTTAGACTTATATACCGCTTCATAGTGCTTTACAGCCCTCTCTAAGCGGTTTACAGAGTTCAGCATATTGCCCCCAACAATCTGGGTCCTCATTTTACCCACCTCGGAAGGATGGAAGGCTGAGTCAACCTTGAGCCTAGTGAGATTTGAACAGCTGAACTGCTGAACTAGCAGTCAGCCTGCAGTCGCAGCATTTAACCACTGCACCACTTCAGCTCTTACTTATTTTGGAATTGGAGAAATGTACATTATGCCAGAAAGTTTTCTTAAATGTAGTCACACTAGCTCCTCCCAATTATTTAAATAGATCTACTCCAAGGTAACTAAACTCTAATACTAAACAGGACACTGTTACATTTCAGACTATACTTGTACAGAGCTGTTAAAATTAATTAAAATTTCTGGAAGTATACATTATTCTATATTATTTAAAAGAAGATACAATAGTACTGGGCCTCTTCGGAGCAAGCATTTATTTTAAAAAGCTGCTTTATTTTGTTAAGTTGTCTAGATTTACAGGGATCTCCAAGCTTGGCAACTTTAAGACTTGTGGACTTTAACTCCCAGAATTCCACAGCCAGCAAAGCTAACAAAGCTGGCTGTGGAATTCTGGGAGTTGAAGTCCACAAGTCTTAAAATTGCCAAGGTTGGAGACCCCTGGCTCTAGAACAATAATAAAGCAGTCTTTAAAAAATGTCTAATAATTTGAACATTCTACAGACATTTATAGTTATTCACTTACTCCCTTCCATCCAGTTCAGCAAAAAATAAAAATCTGCGTGTCTCTCCCAGCTATTTGCCTCTTTGCAGTTTCAGTTTCATTTTAGCACGTGGCAAGTCAGCTGTAGATCGGGAAGCTGCTAGTGACTTGCTTGGCTTTACAGGCTCTTCCCTCTTTGCTGCAAACAGGTAATTCTCCATAGTGGGTGGAGCTATCATCCAGGATGGGTTACGTCACGTCTCTCACCCAATCAGGACTGAGTCTTTTTCTAATTTAATTCTGCCTCCGTCTGCGAGACCCCGCTTTTCGACTCAGTCTGCACACCATAGAGGACGTGTGGTCACCAATCTGGAGATAGCACCATCCATTATCGAGTGAGGACTAGCAAGGAAAGCCTTCGTCCTTCAACAGAATCGTAAGTATTCCCCCGCCCTACCCTCCATCCGAGAAAATTGATGGCTCAGAGGCAGCGGTGCTAGGGGGCCTGGCCCCTGCCGCAGGCTGTCGGCCGCTTGTTTTCCCTCGTAGAGAAAGCGGTCAGCGTGGCTATAGCCCGGTTGTTCTCGCCTCCCCATGCAGCGTACGGGCTCGCTGCGAGGCGGTCGAGTCGGGTTCCCGCCTCCGCCCCACGCAACCGGGAGCGCAATAATCGAGCCACCTCAGCCAGGGAGTCCTTAACATTTATCTCCGAGCCGACTCCCAGGGCAGCTATCGGGCGCCTCTCCGCCCGCTGCCGGCCGGGCGATCCACCCCCTCCAGGCTTAGAAGCCGGCTGGATCCATTTGAATTTGGCGCCATTGCGAACCGAAGGGGACTTCCGCGCATGCGCGACCTCCAAAATGGCCGGCGCATACAACGATAGCCACAAAAGCCGCGTTTGCCGAAAGATAAGGGCTAAAGCAAGGGAATTTTGGCGATATCTCTCCCGGAGGCAGCAACTTCAGGCCAAGGATGGGCAAAGCGGATCGGCCCTTAAAGGCCTAAAGCCTCCGCGACCGCCAGTTTGCCGGCAAGTGAATTTCCCGCCAAAAGGGGAGGAGCTTACTTTTCTCCATTCTCACTCCCCAGGTACCGACGCCTCTTCCGGCTATTCATTTAACATGGCAGCGGCAAATAGAAAACAGGGAGAGATTCAGGAGGATGTTTCACCTCCGGAACTTACCTCTTCTGCTCAGAGCAGGGAAGACCAGGTTCCTAACAGCCCCAGACGCCAGGAACCCAAGAGGGGCAGAGACAGGGACATCAAATCAAAGACCAAGGCCCCAACTAGAGACGAGTCCCGCAGAGACAGGGCTCTGAAAAAAATTGTCAACAAGGCAACAATGAATAAACCGGTCCTCCCAGATCTGACTATTCCACCTGAGCCTACCAGATCAGAGGAATTTGGGGATACCTCATCCCTAGATGCTGGGGACCTACCCATTGCAGATGCAGATATCTGGGAACAGGGAGCTGTCCCACAGATGAGGGAAGTAATTTCAATTAGGGCAGCAGCTAGGCCTTCAGCCACGTTCACGCCCACAGCAGCTGGCCTCCGTCCAGACACTCCAGCATGCCTGCAGGATCCTACAGTCCAGGCAATATTTCAGGCAGCGGTCAAACACAGTGTTTCCGAATGCCTTCAACAAATGCATTGCCCAAATCAGCCTAGGCAAGGGGAGGGTCAACCCATCTACTCTACCCTATCCCACCAGGCCAGTAACGAGGAGTACGATTGGTATTCAGGGTACCAGGGGAGCCAACCACAGGCCTCCTCACAGGAGGAGACAGCAGGGGAGGGAACGGGACCAGATCTCGAACTTTCAGAGGACGAGGGCTTGGCCCCTGATCCTCCCCCCACATCAGGGCTTTTCCACCCTAGCCTGTTTAAATCACTATTATTCAAGGCGCGTAACGCCTCCAAATGGGGGCCTGCTGAAACCCAAGACACCACAGATCCCACCCAAATTGACCCATTATTTTCAGAACAGGCCCCAGAAGCTCAAGTGGTCCCTTGTCCACCGTACTTTGTACACGCCGTACGGTCACAGTGGGCCACTCCTGTCATGGGTGCCGCTCCCTCGGCCTTAGACAGACGATATTTTAACATTGGCTCAGATATTGTTCCAGCTCTCCAGGTTCCTCCTGTGGACGCTCCAGTTCTGGCTCACTTCGCAGTGCCCACTCTACCTGCGGATTCCGCAGACTTACTGCGCCCGGAGGACAAGAAGACGGAGCTGGCACTCCAACGCAATTACCTGGCAGCGGCCTGGGCCGTTCGGGCCTCTACGTCGGCTTCCTTCTTCTCCCGCACATCGCTGGTCTGGCTCCGGGATCTACAGAACCGACTGCCTCAGTCTGAAACGCGAGCACATCGGGACATTAGCAAACTCTTGGCAGCAGCACGCTACACGGCAGATGCCACACTACAATCGGCTAGGTTCGCATCTAGAGCTATGGGCTCTTCGATCGTAGCCAGAAGACTCCACTGGCTGCGATCTTGGCAAGCGGACATTAAGCTTAAGTGGCGCCTGGCCACGTCGGCCTTCGACGGCACCCAGCTGTTCGGCGCTCCCTTAGACCCCATCTTGGTAGAAACCAAGGACAAGAGGAAAGTCCTTCCGTCTAATCAACGCAGAGGAACCTCCAGACCAGGCCCCTATCCCAGGCGTCCCTTCAGACAACTCGATCCACCCCCCTCTTTCCCTCAACGACCACAAGGTCAGTACGGGACTCAATTTGGGACTCACCAACGCTTTCCCCAGGACAGGGCCTCCAGGGGCAGACAAGCTAGGCGGCCCTTTAGAGGAGGGGGAGGACGTCCCTACCGTCGCACTAAGTGAGTCGTCGGATGTTCCTCCCATTGGCGGTCGTCTTCTTCTCTTCGCTGACAGGTGGGAGGAAATCACATCCGATTTTTGGGTCAGGGAAACCCTCAAATTTGGGCTTTCCTTGGAATTTCTCTCCTCCCCCCCGAGGTTTTTCATCCGCAGCCCAATTTCCAACAGGAACTCTAAGCGTGTCCTCATGCGTAAAGCCATCTCACACCTGCTGGAAATTCGAGCCATACAGCAGGTACCAGAGGACCAAATTGGGCAGGGGTTCTACTCCATTTTATTCGTAGTCCCCAAATCCTCGGGAGGGTGGAGAGCAATTCTAGATCTTAAGAGACTGAACCGTCACATTAGATACCGACGGTTCAAGATGCACTCTCTCCAGTCCATCCTGGCGTGCATCCGGAAGGGTGACCTCATGGCCTCTATCGACCTAACTGAGGCCTACCTACACATTCCCATCCTACCCGAGCATCAACAATTCCTTAGATTCTGCTATGGGGGAGTTCACTATCAATACAGAGCCCTTCCCTTCGGGTTATCTTCCGCCCCCCGGGTCTTCACTAAGGTAGTGGCGGCCCTGGCGGCCCACCTCAGGTCGATCCCAGTCAGAGTCTACTGTTACCTGGACGACATCCTTATTTTGGCCTCTTCCCACGAGCAAGCGGCCAAGGACGTCGAAATAACCCTTTCTTCCTTTCGACACCTTGGTTTCTCCATTAACCTGGAGAAAAGCCGGCTATCCCCCAGCACCTCCCTGATTCACCTGGGCGCCATCATCGACTCCCTGCAGTGTAGAGTTTTCCTTTCCCAGGAGCGTGTAGACAGCATCCTAGACCTGGTAACCTCGGTCTTGCGTTGCCGCAGGGTGCCACTGCGTCAGCTATCCACACTCCTAGGGAAAAAGATTTCAACAATCAACATAGTTCCCTGGACCCGTCTCCACTCCAGGGATCTGCAGTGGTTGCTCTTACCTTTTCAGAAGGCCGGGAGGGGATCCTCCCCGGCGAAAATCCTGGTGCCTCAGTCGGTCTGCAGGTCACTCCACTGGTGGAAGTCGCCATCACTGTTCCAAGGATGCTCGTTCCTAGAACCTCACAGACTAATACTTACCACCGATGCCAGCTTGGGGGGATGGGGAGCTCATTTGGACACAGCAGTTGCCCAGGGTCGCTGGTCTCCTCAGGAGACATCCCTTCCCATCAACCTACTGGAACTGCGAGCCATTCGCCTAGCACTCCTACAGTTCAAACACCTAGTCGAAGGCCGTCACATCCTGGTCCTCACGGACAACACCACGGCCAAGGCACATGTCAACAGGCAGGGGGGCACTCACTCCCGAGCTCTCATGGACGAAGCCTGGGCTCTGGGAACCTGGGCAGAGAAACATCTCCTCTCCATCGTGGCGGAACACATTTCCGGGGAAGCCAACACGCAAGCGGACTGGCTGAGCCGCTCTTTGATAGATCAGACGGAATGGAAACTCGATCCCGACATCTTCCACCAGATATCTCTACGGTTCGGCACCCCTCTAGTGGATCTATTCGCCACCAGGGAGAATGCCCAACTGAACAGATTCTTCACCAGGTTCCAATGCCCGGAAGCGGAAGGAACGGACGCCCTACGGTCCCCGTGGCCCCGCTGCCTTCTATATGCCTTTCCACCACTGGCTCTGATCCCTCGGGTCCTCCGCAAGATCATGACAGAGAAAGCAGAGGTTCTCCTTTTGGCTCCTCACTGGCCTCGCCGTACCTGGTTTGCGGACATTCTGACCTTGTCAGCCTGCCCCCCATGGCACCTGCCAGTGACCAGATCTCTACTCAGCCAGGGGGAAATCAATCATCCGGAGCCCCGCTGGCTTCAACTGACCGTGTGGAGGTTGAGCGGAACACTCTAATCAACCGACGCATTCCCTCCGGGGCCATCGATCTCATCCTCGACTCCAGGCGTCCCTCAACGGAACGCATCTACTCCGCCTCCTGGCGTACCTTCTGTACCTGGTGTCAAACGGCGGGCTGTTCACCCATTCTCAACTCAGTGGGTCATGTATTGGGGTTTCTCAAAGATGGCTTTGACAAGGGTCTGTCGGCTAACACTCTCAGACGACAAGTGGCAGCTCTATCTTCCGTTCTGTCCTGCGGCAGCCTGCCTTCTCTTTCACATCACCCACTCATCAGACTTTTTCTGAGGGGAGCATCCTCGCACAGACCCCCAGTGGTTCATCGCTTCCCTACCTGGGACCTGCCTCTAGTCCTTAACTCCCTAACGGGCGCTCCCTACGAGCCCCTACGAACCACCTCCCTGAGGTACCTAACTCAGAAGGTGGTCTTCCTAGTGGCCATTACTTCAGCTCGCAGGATCTCGGAGATAGCGGCTCTGTCAGCTAGATCCGACCTCTGCATATTCTTCCCAGACAAGGTGGTTCTGAGACTAGATCCCACTTTCCTACCCAAGGTGAACTCCTGGTTCCGTAGAGCTCAGGAACTGGTTCTCCCCAGCTTCTGTGCTCGTCCCTCTCAACCTCTGGAACGCCAGTGGCATTCCCTCGATGTCCGCCGGGCTCTCCGCATCTACCTGAAGCGCACTAAGGAGTGGCGCAGGTCGGAGGCCCTTTTTCTGTCCTTCCTCCCCTCTTCCATGGGTCTCAAGGTTTCCTCGGCCACGGTGGGGCGGTGGATTCGGGCGGTCATTGCCAAGGCATACGAACTGGCGGACAAACCCTGCCCGTCGGGGATCACAGCCCACTCTACTAGGAGCGCGGCCACGTCCGCGGCCTGGGCCTCCCAGGCTCCTATGGAGGAAATCTGTAGAGCGGCCTCCTGGGCCACTCCATCGTCATTCATCAGACACTACAAAATAGATTCCTTTGCTTCTTCCGACGCGGCCTTTGGCCGCAGGGTTTTGCAAAGAGTTCTGCCCCCTGAAACCCGGGAACCCCGTTAACATTTTCCCTTCCCTCGGGACACCGTCTTTGGTATGTCCCATCCTGGATGATAGCTCCACCCACTATGGAGAATGGTACGTTGTCTTACCTGAACGTCCATTCTCGTAGGTGTGGAGCTATCATCCAGACCCTCCCGTTCAGCAGGGGTCCCGGGGTGGCAGGTAGTTATTAGTTGATTAGTTATTAGTTTGTTCTACTGTTATGTTATGGTGAAGGGGGCGGGGCGGGATACAAGTTTGTTTTATTAGGTTCGAGAGATTCCAGCGGTGACCACGTGAGTCGGTGTTTCGTCTTCGTCAAAAAGCGGGGTCTCGCAGACGGAGGCAGAATTAAATTAGAAAAAGACTCAGTCCTGATTGGGTGAGAGACGTGACGTAACCCATCCTGGATGATAGCTCCACACCTACGAGAATGGACGTTCAGGTAAGACAACGTACCAATTGCTGGAAGACAGAGGCCAAAGGGTGGGGGTGGCTGGGTGGGTGGGGCTACATTTGGTGTATAAGATGCACCCAAGTTTTCACCCTCTTTTGGGGGGTAAAAATATGCGTCTTATACTCGAAAAATATGGTAATTGTTCTGTCAGGAAATTTCGCCTTAGTTCTAGGTTGTTTCTCTCCTTGATTAGTTTCCACCCTTCTTGTCCTGCATTCAGTTGCTATGGAGAATAGCTTGACTCCCTCTTTTTTGTGGCAGCCCCTGAGATATCAGAACACTGCTATCATGTCACCCCTAGTCCTTCTTTTCATCAAACTAGACATATCCAATTCCAGCAACCGTTCTTTATATGTTTTAGCCTCCAGACCAGGGGCGGGTTGCTAACTTACCGATACCGGTGCACTGCACGCACATCACCACGTTTCGTGCGCGCATGCACTCGCTATGTGCACGTGCCCCCTCGCATGATTTTGCTTCCGCGCATGCGTGGAAGCAAAATCGTGTCGAAATCTCTCTCTTGCGCGCGTCCCCTCGCAAGATTTCGGCCCGATTTTGCTTCCGTGTATGCGCAGAAGCAAAAAAGCCCAAAAATTCTTAAAAAAAGATGGTGATGTGTGCGACAGACTGGCGAAGACGGCACCAGAGCGGTCACGTGCAAATTGCGCAATTGGCCGCTCCCTACCGGAGCTACGCACCGGACCGCACCGGTAGGAACCCACCACTGCTCCAGACCCCTAATAATCTTTGTTGCTCTTCTCTGCACTCTTTCTTGAGTCTCAACATATTTTTTATATTGTGGCGATCAAAACTGGATGCAGTATTCCAAGTGTGGCCTTATCAAGGCATTATAAAGTGGTATTAACACTTCACGTGATCTTGATTTTATCCCTCTGTTTAGGCAGCCTAGAACTGTGTTGGCTTTTTTGGCAGCTGCAGCACACTGCTGGTTAATATTTAAATGATTGTCTACTAGGACTCCAAGATCCTTCTCACAATTACTACTATTTAGCGAGGTACCACATATACTGTACCTGTGCATTTTGTTTTTCTTGCCTAAATGTAGAACCTTGCTTTTTTTCACCATTGCATTTCATTTTGTTAGGTAGTGTCCAATATTCAAGTCTGTCAAGATCCTTCTGTATCTTAAGCCTATCTTCTGGAGTGTTGACTATTCCTGCTAGCTTGGTGTCGTCTGCAAATTTGATGAGTTCCCCATCTATTCCCTCGTCCAAATCATTGAAGATGTTGAAGAGTACTGGGCTTAAAACAGAGCCTTGGGGTACCCCACTGCATACTTCCCTCCATGTAGATGCAGTTCCATTGAGGACTACACGTTGAGTGCGGTTGGTCAACCAGTTACGAATCCATCTGGTGGTGATGCTGTCTAACCCACATTTTTCTATCTTATCAAGTAGTAGGTTCTGATCTACTTTATCAAGAGATAGAGATTAGTCACAAGAATTCAGACTAACTCTATAAAATGTGTACAAAGTTATAACTTAAAGGAAATTTGGTACAAAATATTCCATAGATGGTGTACAATTCGATCAATAATATTTGAGACAGATAAATCATATAGTAATAAATGTTGGAAATGCCATGAAACAAAAGAAAGGTTTTATCATATGCGGTTGACATATAAGAAGAAACAAATGTACAAGGAGAGGGAGGGAGGGAGGAAATACAGAAAATTTCTAATTAAAAAAAATGAAATTGGAAATGAAACCACAAATTTCCTGACTAGGTACCGTATGATATCAGGAAAAATCAACAAGAAACATCATAATTTAATGAAATTTATGCTTAATGCAAGAAAGATAAAATACAAAATTATTAAGATGTATAACAAAATAATTAAAAGGGGGAGGGGAAATATAACATTAGTGACATTGTCTTTATAAGAAAGGGACAGATGAAGTGAAACCTGTTACAACACTGGGAAAGTACCCAAGAACAATTTGGAGAATGAAATGGAATATTCCACAGAGTTTATTAGTTCACTAGAAACCAGTGATTTCTCCCCCACAACTCAAATTTTAAAAATGGTCAATTTTAATATTTTTAAGAACACACATTCAGCAGAATCACAAATGGAAAATAATGCAAATATTTAATATTGTACGTCTTAAAACCATATGGAAATCAGAAGAGAAATATCTAGTGCAGAGCTTTCTAAATTGGAACTAATTTCTTTAATTAGTTTAATCTCTGAGATGGGCGGTTTGGAAATAGGAAATATAAATAAATTTTGTTTTAAAATGCAAAGTTGACAATTTTTTGTAAAGTTATTAATAATAACAACAAATAAAATAAAGGGACACACACTAAATAATATTAGATTATATCTGCAACCTAGATAATATATAGAATTGATAAAGTACTTTAAAAATATAATTTTGCTAAATAAGGAACATATACTAAAGAGGAAGTAATATATATTTGAATGTAATCTTCAAAGAACTAAGAGTATGACACATTCATTCCTTAAATAAAAAAAACGAAAAGGAAAAGATTGAGAATTTTGAAATGTCAGTTTACAAATGATGTATGAATAAATGCAACCAACTCAAAACATTTAAGAAAGCACCAAGAAAAAATGCTACTTTTTATAAGCATTCTCTTTATCAAAAAGATTGCATTTAGCCCACATAAATGATGCTCAATTCAACTTTTTAGTCAACAGTCTTACCAAAGACCTAGCAGCCTCTATTTCATTTTGCTGCTCCCCATTCCTGGGCTGTCCCCTCCTTTTTTGCACCTTATATAACATAGGATTTAGATCATAGGCTCTGCCTCTTCTCCATCTGATGCAAACAAAATGAAATAAACTTTGGGGTTGGGGAAGTCTTGCCAAAACTCCTCATTTTGGCAAGACTCATTCCCCATTCCTTATTGGATTGGTGAAGGCAGGTGGGTCCAAGCTAGGGTTGGGCTGAAAGAACAAAAATCATAATATGGATATGATATGAACATGATAGAAACAAGTATAGTCCTTGCAAAGATAGAAAGAAATGGAAAGTTACAATAATTGTGTTGGTGTAAAGTAGCTTTAGCTGTAATTCTTTTGCTTTGTTTTTTAATTTCATGCCTTGATTTCTTTGACTTACTGTTTTTTGAGCTTGGCATAACATTAGTTGCCATAAAAGGGAATCACACGATGGCTATTATGCAATACTCAGGAAGTTATCTTGATGTACGGAGGTTATTACTAATTTTAGACTACTTTCTAGTTTCCCTTTTCAAATATACAGTATAATGTACCTCACTCAACATGTAGTCCTTAATGGAACTGCATCCACATGGAGGGAAGTATGCAGTGGGGTAACCCAAGGCCTGTCTTAAGCCCAGTACTTTTCAATATTTTCATAAATGATTTAGATGAGGGGGTAGATGGGGAACTCATCAAATTTGCAGATGATACCAAGCTGGCAGGAATAGCCAACACTCCAGAAGGTAGGCTCAAAATACAGAAAGAACTGAACAGACTTGAACACTGAGCCCTATGTAACAAAATGAAATTTAATGGTGAGAAATGTAAGGTTCTATATTTAGGCAAGAAAAACAAAATCCACAGGTATAGAATACAGTATGTACTACCTGGCTCAATTAGTAATGATGAGAAGGATCTTGGAGTCCTAGTGGACAATCACTTAAATATGAGCCAGCAGTATGCTGCAGCTACCAAAAAAGCCAATACAATCCTAGGCTGCATTAACAGAGGGATAGAATTAAGATCATATGAAGTATTAGTACATCTTTATAATACCTTGGTAAGACTACACTTGGAATATTGCATCCAGTTTTTGTTGCTTTGGTATAAAAAAGATGTTGAGACCAGAGGTGGGTTCCTACCAGTTCTAACTGGTTCTTTAGAACCGTTAGTAACTCAGCGATGACATCACAGAGCCAGTTCTCGCGGTGTCTCCGTGGGCGCCGCCATCTTGGATTTTGCTTCTGCGCATGCAGATTTTGATTGCAGGGGGCACGAGTAACAAAAATGACTAAGGGACTGGAGGATAAAACATACAAAGAACAGTGGCAGGAATTTAGTTTAATAAAAAGAAGGATTAGGGCTGACATGATGATAGTGTTCTAATATCTAATGGGCTGCCACAAAGAAGAGGGGGGTCAGCATATTCTCCAAAGCAACTGAAGGCAGAACAAGAAGCAATGAATGGATACTAATTAAGGAGAGAACCAATATTGAAAGAAGAAATTTCCTGACAGAACAATTAATCAGTGGAACAGCTTCTCTTCAAAAGTTATGGGTGCTCCATCACTGGAGTTGTTTAAGAAGAGATTGGACAAACATTTGATTGAAATCGTATGGTGTTTCCCGCTTGAGCAGGGGATTGGATTAGAAGATCTCCAAGGTCACTTCCAACTTCGTTATTCCTATATATACTGTGTGTGTGTGTGTGTGTGTGTGTGTGTGTGTGTGTGTGTGTGTGTGTGTGTGTGTGTGTGTGTGTATAAAATTTTCTGTGTGATTTCATCCTAGTTTTTGGCCCAAAACCACCTTCAATGGTGGGCGAATCTTTTTCTTGACAATCATAGAAGGGCGACATGATTCAATTCATCTTAGTAGATTGGCTATCTTGTTGGAATATTCAGTGGTTATGATTGTGGAAGCAGGTCCTTTATATGATTCCTCTGATATTATAAAATGAGATACTAGGTTGCAAAACCACTTTAAGTGACACTTTCCCTATCATGCTAATTAAGGATTATGACTTGATTTAGGTCAGCTTGTACTCAGTTGTTGCCTTTCATTATGTATGTGTATGTATATACACAATATGCAAACCACATGTAGTTTTTATGAAAGCAGCCTATACTTGTTTTAAATAAACAAATAAATAGTCTTGCATATTTGTAAATGTTAAAAGTTTCCATATGTTACCATTTAACATTTGCTTTATTTCAGACATAGGTAATTAGAGCCCAAAGTAATTAGAGCCCAATGTGAAAAACAGTATCACAATGAATAACTCTTTGTATCGGCAATACACCTGAAGCATTTGAAGTGCTAGATAAGTATTATACCTCAGGAAACAGAGGTTTGATAGCTGTTTTTCCTGAAGATGGGGTTCTATGGGACATAATTATTTAACATATAACTGACATATTTTTTTTTGTAGTAAGAGGTAACATCTTATGTACATGACAGGTAACTATAGATGGACCTGAGCAACTGAGCCCAGAGGGTATACAATAATTTATAGCTTTTTTCATAATCATTTGATGGATGTCTTCAATAACAGACAGGTTTTATCCTCATCAAGTTTCAACAGATGAACTAGTTCTGTCAAAATCTGACTATAAATGTTACTTGTCAAGAAAAAGAAACATGTTTTCTCTGGACACCCCTTGCTCCAAATTCTCAATTCAGTGGATTTTATATTAGGGCTGCTACAAATGTTCCTTGTCCAACCATGGTCAAAACCCATGTTCACATGCTTCATTTTTATTTAATTTATTTATTGAATTTATATTGCCGCCTATTCACCCATGGCGACTCAAGACGGCTTACAGAATATTAAACTACATTTTAAACAATAAAACTAATAAAAAGAATCAAATAAATTAATATAGTATAATAAAATAAAACCACCCCCACCCCAGCGACAGCAGATCACATGAGCCATTTAATGGGCTCCATCCCGCTCTGGGTTCTCCAGGCCTGCTGGCAGAACCAGGTCTTCAGCAGCTTCTGGAAGAGTATTAGAGTGGGGGCTGTTCTAATCTCTGGGGGAATGATGTCCCAGAGAGAGGGAGCCACCATGGAGAAGGCCCTTCTTCTGAGTCCCACCAGGTGTATCTCCCTTGGGGATGGGACCCGTAGTATTCCCTGCCTCCTCGCTCTGATGGGTCAGGTAGATGTGACCGGCAAGAGATGGTCCCTCAGATAACCTGGTACCAAGCCATGAAGGGCTTTAAAGGTGACAACCTTGAATCACACCCGGAAGCAAATCGGCGGCCAATGCAACTCCCGCAGAAGAAGTGATACATGTGCACACTGGGGTCTGCACAAAATCATGCGGGCTGCTGCATTTTGCATCAACTGGAGCTTCCGGATGCTTTTCAAGGGCAGCCCCATGTAGAGCATGTTGCAATAGTCAAGACGGGAAGTGACTAGGGCATGAGTGACTATGAGTAAGGATTGTTGGTCCAGGAAAGGGCGTAACTGGTGCATAATCCACAGTTGCGCAAAGGCCCTCCTGGCCACGACTGCCACCTGCTCTTTGAGCAGGAGTTGTGAGTCCAGGAGAACCCCCAGGGTCTGTTTGGGGTAGTGCCACCCCATCCAAGACCAAATATGGCAATTCTCCCTGAGTCAACAAACTCCAAACCCAGAGCCAATCGGTTTTGCCAGGGTTGTTTCAACCCGTTGCTCCCCATCCAGTCCCTAACAGCCTCCAGGCACTGCGAGAGAGAGGACACGGCATCACTTAACTCACCACGGGCTGAGACATACAGCTGAATATCATCAGCATATTGGTGATACCTCAGTCCATGGTGACAGATGATCTCACCCAGCGGCTTCATATTAATGTTGAACGAGAGTAGAGAGAGTACAGAGCCCCGCGGAACCCCGCAAAGCAGTGGGTGAGGGCTGGATCTCTCCCCTCTTATCAACACTGACTGAGCCAGTGGCAAAATTTAGCTGATCTTTGCTGATCTCAAAAGCTAAGCTAATCAAAGAAGAAAAATAAAATCACACATGCTTTTTAAAGTAATAGTATGTCACAATTTAGAATAAAAAAATTCAGGTATCAAATAGTTATCTACTAAGGAATCTAATTAATTTGAACTGGAGTGGACCATTCCAGTTCACATTACAGTTCCTATAATCCCTGAGGCATGAAACCTATGATTTATGGAGGTTGTAGGGTGTAGGCCAGTCTACTTAATTGCCTACCTCTAATTTACATTTACATTTATTTTATTTCTAAACATATCTGCATGGCAACACTTAGGATAAAACCTGGGGTTGCATATTTATTTTTCATACAAAACAGTCTTGAAACCTAGAATATTGAATAATAGAAATTTTCATTTTTTGTTTTGTTTATGTCACTATATCTCAGTTTGATGCCATTCAAGCATTTAGAACTACTATTCTTGTACTTCCCAGTAGCGTATGAGAGATAGGATGTAGCAGAGAAATCTAAGGAACAGTATACAGATAACAGTATTTATATCTGTGGTTAATTTTGTTTGTTATTTGTTTTAACTGGTTATTATACACTGCCCAAAGTCATGTTTGTGAGATAGATAGTTATATAACTCGGGGAGGAGGAGAGGGAGTTGGGAAAACCTGATTTACATAAATGTATTTTTGTCCTGAAGAGTACATTCACCAGTTGAGCATGTACTTAGAAAATGGCATGGCATACAGCTGTTACATACTGTACTATGTACTGTACTGTACTAGTATGTAACAATGGCACTAACAAGCTCTGACAATGTATTTTTTTCTGACCACACTGGTACCTTCATATCAGACAGGTTTAACTCATCTTTAGCAGACTTTAAAAAAATGTTTAAAAAGGATTTTCTCCCCTATCTGTATACTGTTCAAGGGCATCCTCATGATGTATATGAAACTTATCATCCATTGCTTTAGAGAGAAGTCAAGCAACTGTAATGATTGGGAATAGAAGTCAAAATAGCAAGAGAAGGATGCTAGAGAAGAGTATAGGACTCATGCTAGATGGATAGCAGCACTTAAACTCAGCAGCCAGAAATGGCCATAATTGAGAGGGGAGTTTTCCTGCCTCAGCTGCAATACTCTAGGTTTAGATTTTCTGAGACTTAATTCTTTGTTCCTATTAAGAAACCAAGAGGTATTAAAGGGAAAAAGGGTTTGAGTTAGGGCAAAGGAGTTAACTACTATCATTCTTCCTTTTCTGTCTGTGGCCATGTCTTCACTTGCACCTAAATGTAGCATAATCATTCCTTTCCTCCTTGCCCTCATGATATTGCCTTCATCTCATCCCATCTCCAGCCCATCTATAAAACAGTCTTAAATTGTTGCTAGCTGTACTGTGCTAAACTAGTATTTCCCCCTTTATTCAATACTCTACATTGATAGTGTAGCTTCAAAATCAGTAATGTCCACAGAAAGGTGTGTCCAAAATCTGCAAGATAGCTGGTGGCTACTATTGTTCTGCCAAAATAATCACAACGACTGGCTTAATATTTCCTCAAGCTATGGCTGAATAATAGTGTATTCTTCTAGTCAGAGTTCTGATGTTCCTGAAATCTGTTGGGAGTCATTCTCTCAGATTAGGTGTCATGGCTCCATGTGCTCCTACCATCATTGTGACCACTTTGATCTTTACTTTCCACATCATCTCTAGTTCCCACTTCTCCAGCTTCTTACACTCTTGCTTCCTGATGTTGCTGTAACTTGGCACTGTTATATCTGTCACCACCACTGTCTTCGGGTCCTTGGCTGTTACCACTTTGCCTGACTGATTGGCCAGTACCTGCCTGTCTATATGGATCTTGAAGTCTGAGGACTGTAGTTGTTATTTTCCATGACTTCCTGTGGAATCTTCCCTCTGGACTTGGGAGGTCTACTCTATACAATTTAGGTGTTGGCTGCAACTCCAGTCATTTTTCCAGGTCTTTTCCAGTCCAGAATGTAATGTTTAGTTGGTGTACTTAAAACTGTGAGAGTAGCTGCTTTTTCACTACCATATGTTGAGATATCGGGCAACTAGCTACATTATTTCTCAGTGTGGATGTAGGTCTCCTGGCCATCCATAGGTCCCTCATATATCTCCTCTCATTAGGTCCACTGTTATAGTAGCATTCCATCAGTTCTATGTTCGTTTGTTGTATCCATGTGTGGTTTGTTCCAGTAGCTGGGTTATTTATTTATTTATTTTATTTATTTATTTGTGAGATTTATATACCGCCTCACAGTGCAAGCACTCTCTAAGCGGTTTACACCATTAAGCAATGTATATTTATATTGCCCCCAACAATCTGGGTCCTCATTTTACCTACCTCGGAAGGATGGAAGGCTGAGTCAACCTTGAGCCGGTGAGATTTGAACCGCTGACCTGCGGATCACAGTCAGCTAAAGTGGCCTGCAGTACTGCCTCTAACTGCTGCGCCACCTCGGCTCATAACCACCTCGGTTATCATCAGATTGTCCTAGACAAGATCCCCAAAATCTGATGCAGCTCTTGTTAATCCGGGTGATGGCATGACTCTTCTAGTTCATGTGATTCTTGTATCTGAGATAGACACTAAGCATTGGGGGGTCTTTGTCCAAGGATCACTAATGATATGATGGGTACCAGACAGGATTTGAACCCTGGTTTCCCTCATCAAAGGCTGGTGCTCTAATCAGTATGCTTATGGTCACATACACATCAAAAGATCATTGCTACCAACACAATTAGAGTCCTGTAGGATGTCAAGCCATGGAAAGTGCTCAGAAAAATGGAAATCCAAGAACATCTCATTGTCCTCCTGAGAATCTTATATACAGATCAGTAAGCCACAGTTCGGACATAAGATGGTGAAACAGGCCGGCTCCAGGTTGGCAAAGGAGTGAGACAAGGCTTTATCTAAAGGCAATGCAGCACAAGGAGTTAAAATGAACTGTGAATGTTACTGAATTTGTGTCAATCACAGTATCTCACTTTAAGTTACTTAACAGATGAAGAATCGGCACCTACTTGATGCCATTCAAACAAACAAACAACCCGACCTCAAACAGATTAAATTAATGAAGGAAAATGAAGATATCTCACCCCTACAACACGTCTGTCCATTAAGCGCCTTACATGAAACTTCCGGGAAGAAGGAAGTTACCCTTTAACAATAACAACAAATTCAGTGGAACTTACTTTCAAGTTAATAAGTTTATTCAGTTGCACATTTATCCTGATTTTGGTTATTGGGGGGGAAAACCCCATTAATTACAGTTCAGAACTGAAGGAAAATTAGTTCTTCCGGAGACAACAGGCTCCCAACCTTCCGAGCGGTGAAACTGGAAAGCAGGGTACCTCCGCGAGAAAACCGCGCTTCACCCAGGCCCTTCGGCGTGAAAGTTCGGCGCTCTCCCGAGCTCTGCCCCTTTAAGAAGCGTCTCTTCTCGCTAAATTGTATCAGGCACGCGCGCGGCCTCCGTGCTCGAGCCGGTGGCCTTTTCCCCCCTCCCCCCTTTGCGAGGCGCGCTCGCTGCCGAGACGAGCGTGCACGCTCTCTCGGCTTTTCTAAGGCGGAGCTGGCTGAGGGGCGCGCGCTCTCGCTGGCCAGTCGCGTGGTCTCCTTGCTTCTCCATATTGCTGCGGCGGCATCAAGAGGAGACGGGGGAGGGGGGACGTCGGGGTTGGGTTTCCAGGGTGGGGGGAGGAAGCCGGCGGCTCGACCCCCCATCGCTTTGGGTGCAGACTTTACCTGAGCAGAGAATTAGCGGAGGAAAAAAAGGGGGGAACGGCTGGACTCGGTGAGGCGGTTCTGGAAAGGGGGAGTCGGCAAAGTTTGGGGCGGGCGCGTGTTGTCCGGGAGAGCCTGGAGGCGGGCGAACGAGGAGGCTCTGCGGGGGTGCAGATGGCTACCCAGGTGGAAGCTCTACTGCCCGCCAACCCGCTCCTGCCTGCCGAGGAACACGGACTGGTTATCAAGAAGCCTCAAGAGAAGGGCGAGCACCTCATGCACCAAGGAGAGAAGGCCAACGCCGATGAGGGCAAGGGGGGCGGCCCCGACAGCTGCAGCAAGGAAGAAGGCGGCGGCGGCGGCAACGTGGGAGACCATCTGCGCCGAAACGGGGCCCTATTGAAGCCCCCCAGCATCAAACAGCAGAAGGAGGACAGCAACCATCAGGAGAAGGAGAACCTGCTCCACCAAAGGAGCGGCGGCATAATAGAATCCAATCGACTACCCGGAGAAGCCAGCAGCAGCAGTAGCGGCGGCGAGGAAGGCGGCGAGCAGGGAGGAGTTGGCCGCAAGGAATTCATCGAGGCCCCTCCACCCAAGGTGAACCCTTGGACTAAAAACGCCCCGGCGGCGTTAGTCACTCTCAACGGACAGTCCTCTCCAGGTGGGTAGGTAGGATGAGTCCTTTGGCGCGGCCGAGGTTGGCGGGGCGGGCGTGTGTGTGTGTGTGTGTGTGTATGTGGGGAGGGGTGTTGTGGGGGTGATGGGCTTATTCTGATACGGCAAGCGGGAGCCAGTCATTCGAGGTGGGGAGTCCTCCCTCTGCAATATGGTGACATGCTCTTCCCCCCCTTAATAGAACTCCACCCTGTCTTTGTCCATGTACGCCCACCCGGTGCTACTTCACCCGGCACCTCGGTGAGCCTCTTGGCAAAAAACTGATTCGGGGGTGGGTGGGTAATGGAGGTTGGCGAAAGTGTGCTAGGGGGCATTCAAAACCAAGCGTGAAATATATATCTGTAGACCTCGGTGGTTGCAAAACGCGCCCCGTGAACTGTTCCCCGCCCCCAGCAAACCCCTTCTCCCTGTCCGCGTGCTTGGTGGGAATTTGCTTTTTCCTTGCAAAGTTACGGCCGGGGGTGGGTGGGGGGGTGTATTGGATTCGTCTACTACATTCACTTCGTTTCAGTTCCCGGGCGAACTCCCGGTATTGCGATATATATATATCGGTTTTGTAAACGTTTAACGAGCTTGGAGCGGGAGAACCCCGCGCCGCTTCCTTTTCCTAAATAGGCCTAGTTGAATAGCGCGGTGCTGGGTGAAGTCTAAGAATATCTGCCGATGAATGTGTAGCGCAGTATAAAGTAGACGTGCCCGAGGTCTTTGGCATGAATGGAGGAGGGAGAGGGGAGAAGAGGAAAAATAAGGGGTGGTAACCGGAGCCACCCTTTATCCTGGGCACCGAGGACTTTTAAAATGCATGCTGATATTTAAAAAAACCCGTCGGCGTTTTGATTTGCTTGAATTGGGGTGTATGTGTGGTGGGGAGAAGCGACGAGCTACCGAGAGGTGAAACCCCCCCTCCCTCGAAACGGAGGAGGAGGGCATCCGAAGCGCGTGTAGCCGAGGAGGGCAGACCGAGTGCTGATTTAAGCGAGGCCGAGGCGGCGGTGGGTCATGCGGCTCAACCGGGGCGGGGCACTGGGAAAAGTGCTGCATTTCGAAGGTTCCATGGCGTTGTTGCGGCGTTTGTAGGCCCCAGCGCAAACGTGCCTCTGGCGACGGTTTGAGCGCTCCGTCGCCCAAACGCCTCGCCGCCCAATGGCTGGGCGCGCGTGTGTGTGTGTGTGTGTGTCGCCCATTCGGCGTTTCCTCTCTCCCAGCATTCCACTGCAGTAAAGGCAACGTGGTTTTTCTTTGGGGTTGCGAGCATGTGATTTTCCTGAACTCGCTCCGAAGCCTTGCTTTTTTGGACTCCCCCTTTCCGGCTGTGTCGTATAGCCCGTCTGTTTTTTTTTAAGCTTTGCGCTCTTGGGGGAAAGCTGCTTTAAAAAGCCCCTTCGGATAGCTGTCGCGACTTGTAGCGATAACGAAGCCTACGCCTAGGACCGAAGGCAGAAAAATAGGCCTCTCTGCACCTGTATGGTTCCTGTAATGTATTGCCATTTATGAAAAGGGCGCTTCCCCTCACGCCTAACGTGGTGCACACCGATGGTGCAAGAAGGTCCCTAAAGTATGTGGGGCAAAGGTCTTTCAAATGTCCACGTGTGCTTATTCCTTTCTACTGTAGTTTATTGAGTGCAGATGGGCTTTTCTGTTGTAGTAGTAGGCATTTAGGCCTTCACTTTCATCGCTGAAATATGATCTAACGTTTATCCTGGGAGGAGACTGAAAAAAGAGAATCGTTCATTTCCTTAACTAAATTGACTTTGGGGATGACAACTTTGTCTCCCTCGTGTAATGTAAATGTATAGCATTAACAAAGTTAAAAACAGTACTGCTTTGTTGGACAAAACTGGAAAGCTGTAGTACATTTTCTTTGCAAACATATGGTTTCAAGTGAGATAAAAGATTTAATATAACTATAGGTTGGTAATTATGAATTTGAAATCTGATCGTGTCGACTTTTTGTGTAGATTGTAAAGGGCTATTTAACAGACATAATTTGTCAAACCCTCATGGTAGTTTAAATAGCTTATGAATATTGATTATTGTTTATTGATGAGTGTAGGCATATGTAGTCTAATATGAATTATTCAGTTTCATTGATGCATAGATTGCACACCATCTGGTTTCTCCCTCCAAAATTGGAGAAAATACATTTACATTTTATAATAGCACAGTGTTAAAATGGCTTTAAAATTACAGGAATCGGTGTACTTAAGTGTTCATATGATACAGTAAAATTGGAAGAAATGTGATAGTACTGAGGCAGTTTAATCTGTTCAGCAGATCAAGAGACCCATGTTCAGGTTGACCCCAAGCCATAGAAACTAGAAAATTCACTTTCAGTTCCACCTACCTCATAGGTTTGCTGTTTGGAGAAATAACATGGAGATCTCCACAATAAGTTTTTGTAGCTTTTGGAGGAAAGGCAGAATATCAAGCAAATAAAGTAGACTGCTCTGTAACCTGTTTACATGAACACAGAGATAGGAGATAACTTGATGTGTTGAGCAACTCATGTAAATGTTGGCTTTAATTGGAAATTATTTGTTTTAGTTTTATCTCTCCTTTATTTTTTTCTTAAGTTTTCCTACATGCTCCTGCCTGTTTTCCCCACAACAATCCTGTAAGATGAGTAGGCTTAAAGAGAGTAATGGCCCAAAGTCATTCAGTTGGCTTTCGCCTCTAAAAGAGGACTAGAACTCATGGTCTCCTGATTTTTAACTCAGCATCTGTTCCTACAACAAATATTTAAGTTCTTTGTGGGCATTTTTGTTGAAAAGTACATGTTGCTGATTATGAGAGCGCATAGGGGGGAGAGCCTTCTCTGTGGCTGGCCCCGTGCTCTGGAACCAACTTCCGCCAGAGACCCGAACTATCCCCACTTTGCTGGCCTTCCGGAAAGCTGTTAAGACATGGCTTTTCCTGCAGGCGGGGGGGTAGAGCTGAATTCACTCCAGCTCACCCCCCAAGTATGTATGATATTGAATGGTTGGTGATGATCTTCTGTATTATGTTTTAATTTTTATATTTGCTTTTAATTAACTTTTTAGATTTTGGTTATTCTTGTATTTTCTCACTGTTGTACGCTGCCCTGAGTCCTTAGGGAGTTGGGCGGCATATAAGAATTCCAAAATAAAATAAATAAAATAAATAAATAGTTAAAACAAAGTGCAATACTATTGATAAACACTTTTTCTCTTTAATAAGAAATATGTTTCCTTTCTTTTTCTCTATGCCAGGTTCTTTGGGATTCTATAAGCAAAATCTGAAGAAATTTTGTTTCAGGGTATTTTTTAGATTTGATTAGGCTTCAAACTTTTAAACTCGTAAAGGGTGATTCATAATGGAAACCTGTTCTATCATCACTGCCACTGCCAGTTTATGTACCCATCGATAGTTATGTACCCTTGGATAGTTATGGCAATACACTTTCCTTATTCCTTTCCTCCTTTGTCTGATACAGAATACTCCCAGTACAGCTAATTTAACAATAGAGAGAAAAGAAACATGGGTGTGCTCATACATTCCCAGATTGGATTAAGCAATTGCAGATTACCAGCATGGATTAAGTGGATTGAATTGATACAGCTAACCAGAACTGTTTTTTTTTAAAGCTTGCTGTGTTATGCTATTTATTTGCTAAATATGTACATTGGCAAATGTGATGGGAACATTTATATTTATGTGATAATACCAAAGGTGTTTATTGTTTAAGAATTTATTGTTACACTACAAATGTGTGTGTTATGAGAAAGCATACAATATTGAAATTTTACTTTATATGAGAAATGTTTATCGAAGTGGATTGTTGATAAATCTGATATCCAATCAGATATCAGAGCTAAATGGGATATCTATTGTTTAGATACAATGTTCTAATAGAATACTGGACTGAAAGTATTGGAAGTGGTGATAGAGCTCTTCTAGGTCCATTCCGTTACTGCAACATCTGACAGATGGCCATCAAGCCTTCGTTTAAATACCTGCACTGAAGGAAACTTTCCTACCTCCTGAGGCAGTTTGATTTTGTTGAAATTAAGAAATTAAAATATGATACAGTAGACGTTTATTCAATTTCTTTCAGAAGAACTGAAGTCACCTAAGGGGAAAAATTATCTTGAGATCTGATCATCTATTCCTAATGCCTTCAGTAGCTGCATTAATACAAGCGTGTATAAAAACAGCTTAATTTCTTACTACGTGACAGAAATCTTTTCAACATGCATAAATTACAGCAGTCTTTCATCAAGGCCCTGCTTAATTTCAACAACATTGTTGCTTCATTCTCAAGCTATGCCCTGGTTCATGTGTTATATATTAAATCTTGTAATTCTTTGATTAGGGGTATCAATACTGTATGGATTCAGCCAATTAAAGAAACTATGACTAAATATAATGCATGTACTCAGCCTATCTCCTATCTAGTAAAATAACACCAAATCATGGTTTCATGCTGCAATAAAAAGCTTTGTGTGCATGTTTTTTATATTTTCCCTTTGATGATTTATTCAGTATAATTTCCTCTTAAATCTAATGTCCCTGTTAATACAAAATTAGAAACTAATGAATACTAGGAAAGAATGAGTTTCCTAAAAACCAATGTGATATAGTAGTCAGAGTACTTATTTAGAAGTGGGTTAGAAACCAGATTCAGGTTCCATTCAGTTAAGTTCATCTGTGCCTTGACCTAAAACAAACAAAATGTTAAAAAGTTCTATTTATGTAGTTACTTACCAAGCACATCTAAATTATATTAAAGTAATCAATATATCTTTGCAATCCCCAAGGCATGTCACAACTTTTGAGCACCCCTAATGTTTGGAAATTGAAAGTTGAAAAATTAGACACGCCCTAGAGGTTGCCTGACTGTTATGAAAATAATACAGGTAGTCCTTGACTTACAACCACAATTGTACCCAAAATTTCCATTTGTTAAATTAGTTGTGCCCCATTTTATGACCTTTTTGGCCATAGTTGTTAAGCGAATCACTGCAGTTGTTAGGTGAATCATGTAGCTGTCAGTTTACTTGGCTTCCCCCATTGACTTGGCTTGTCAGAAGTCAGCTGGGAAGGTTACAAGTGGTGATGACATGACTACAAGACACACCAATTGCCAAGTGCCCGAAGTTTGGCAATGACCCTAAGTGTGAAAACAGGTCACGAGGCACTTTTCAGAGCAGTTGTAACTTTGAACAATGACTAAACATATGGTTAAATCAAGGACTACCTATATTGGAGCTGGAGGGTCGGAAGAGAAACTTTGTAGGATATCTGGTGTAACTGGAAAAAAAGGCTGGATATAAATATGAACATCTGGGTTTTTTTTTACTTCCAAAGCATTGACTTTTCTGATATCGCAGCACAATCTCCAATTGTTGCTCTCTGAGCTTGGTTAGCCTAGCAGTGATAATGTTAGCTAGTTTTCTGCAAGAAAAAAACCAACTCTGAGCTGCAAATATTCTCCTTTATTAGAAATGTAGTTGCTTCAATTTCTAACTCATACCTCAGTTTTGAAAGAGCGATAATATCATAGCATTGTTATTTGCTGAATTCTGTATTAGAGGGCTGATTGGAACAAAATAATGCTGAGGCATTTTGTTTCATGTTTAAATGATCCAGCGTTCTGCTGTTGCCCTTTAAAGAAAAAAACCCTCTCCAACCTATGAATAGTATGATAAAACAACGAACAATAAAACAACAGGTTGCTAGTGATGGGAGTGAATTGAAGGAAAGAAAGATGGGATTGATAGAGTTAACCATATACTGCTGCCTGCCTGGTATGTAAGTTTATTTCTGTTTTTAAATTATTTCATTTAGGGAAAATTCATAGGTTGTAATGCATGAATTCTACTTTCACAATTTGAAGCAATTTTTAGGCAAGTTGCCAAATGTGTAAAAATAAAAACCTATTGTGCTTGTGCATTAAGAAGAAGCTTTAGAAGTAATAGCCAGAAAAGTCTCTTTCACTGTTTGGTTACTGATTATGAGCTATTTGTATCTGTTGTTGCTGGGGTTAGCTGTTTGTGCAGTAGGGATGTTTAAAACATTTGATTCCTTTTAAGGAGTCATATTTAGGCTAGTTTTTCTGCAAGCTAGGTGATAAATATCCATTTAGCGTGTACTATTCCAGCTACTTAGAACAGAAAGTAGGGGAATGAGATTGTTCACATTGTTTTGATGATGGAACACTGAAAATATTTTGAATTATGTTTTGCTGGAAGAGAACCCTTTTGGAATGTACTGATTGAGGGTTTTGTTCCAGGTTTTGAACTAATCATTTCACCCTCATACTTGTTAATTGCAGTTTCATCTACTTTTGGTACAAAAAGGATGATGCTTCTGAAAAAATAGTTTTATAATTATTTTTTTAATTCATCATTGTCTAAGTAAACAGTTTTTTGCTTAAGGCCAGATATACTTCAAAGTTTGGAGTGATTCACATAGTTTTTTTAATATGTTGCTGTTTTTGCAAAGGCTTTTGAGGTATGTAAAAAACTGATAATACCTGTTTTACATTTTTCTTAGTTCTTGTTTTATTAAATATAAAAGTATATATTTAAATTATTGAGTAACATTTAGTCTTCTGGAATATATAAGAGTATATAATAAATAAGTCCCATATTTTAAATGCTTCTTCCTAATTGATCCATGAAATGCTCATAACAATATTCTAATTTAAGCTTAATTTGTTTTAAATGAGTTGATTTTTTTAATGCAATCAACAGAAAGAATAAAATTGCTTAATATTTGACACAAGTTCAGAATCAAATGTTATTTCCCTTCCATATTTCCCTTAACTTTCAGATTAATTTTAGATATTTTCTTTGGGCATTGCTTGTACATGAAAAATTGAATAAAGTAATATTAAATGAAAAGATTAATAGGATATTGTTTGGGGGGTTTTGTATTTTTTTCCCAAATTATACAGAATTTATCTCTTAACTTACACTCTTCTATTTCTGTTGTATTCTTTATTTTGTTTTTAGAGTAAAATTGGCTTAACATTTGTATGCCAAGTTTAATACGCATATAAAAAGGATAAGAATGTGATTGCAGCTGCTATATTGAAGTTGTGATTCTTATAAAAGAAAAGGCTTTATGGACATACCATGCTTTCTGGAAGGATTTGAAGACTGCATAGCTGTTCTGATGAGATATTTTAAGAATTAAAAGGAAACAATAGGTAGTTGTAGAGAACCAGAGATGTTTGGTAAAGTTGCAGGTATAAACAGTTGGGTAAAAGAAGAATATACTATGTTGAAATATTAAGTTTACTGTAGCATGATAAATTTATTCTTACTGTCAAGCTGTCATTTTTATAAAATGATTTAAAAAAAATAGTGCAGAGTAGTAGTTTTAACACTTGCTAATCCTTTGACCAGAATCCAGGCTTTTCTGATTTTTTAGTTTACTTGGGCGCAACAGAATTAATTTGCTAACTTGGAATGTATAGTATATCTAATATAATTTAAATTGAGAAATAGTAGTAAATATCTATTTTTAAAATGATCAATGCTTTTGATTAATTAATGCATATTAAAAAAGCCAATATTTAGAATAAAAAAAGGAAAAGAAGCACGTGGTCTCCTTGTCGTTTTCCTACATGCATATGATTGACTCTGGTGGGAGCAGAACACTGGACTACCTAAGCTTTAAATATGAAGCTGCATAATTTTGACATTTGGAAAACAATTGCGAAACAATTGCAAATTAACCGTGACTTAATAATCTGGGTATTTAAATCATTTTTCCTTGTCTTTGCAGAGATAATAGTTGGATGGAAACTAGGATCTAAAAATCACTTTTGAATGAATCTATTAGCTTGGCCTTACCGGTTGCTGGAAATAATACTTATTTCTGTAGAAGAATATAGAATGACACTTTTTATCAAGGAGGAAAGAATTAAACTGCAACCGCTTTCAAGATTTATTGAAAGCTTTCTTATTCTGTGGCAGTTTATTGGCTGATTTGTAATGAATACGCTTAAAAGTACTTTAAATCAGAAGACTTTTTTATTTAGTAATGCCGAACATTATAATAAATAAAGCCAGGCATACATAATGCATTTTCTTGAGGTAGAAAATTAGTTTAGATCACTAAAGGGTTTTGTGGAAATCAATATTTAGCATGTATAGTATAGTATTTCAGTTTTCAGATTTTTTCTGAAAACGTCTTAAACATTCCCCCTGGGTTTTCAAATTCCTGGAAAGTTTACACTTAGATATTTTATTGGGCTGGGCTAGGGATCAGAAGAAGGGACAGAACTTTGCATTTTTTAAATTAAAGATGGAAATAGAGCCTTGCCACCACTAGCACTCTGCTTGGGTTTAGGTATTCAGTGCAGAAGAGAGATGTTTGTCAACCTTTTTTGAACATATTTGTTTTACATAGAATTCTATTGCCTATGACCATGAAATCCACTATTTAAATATAAAGCTGGACTAGCTGCAGTTGAAAGGTTCATAATCATGGATGCCACTCATTTTGTCTTCTCAAACTGATTGCTAATTGGATCGTTGTGTAGTATGTGGTAACTTGCAAATTTATAAATTAAAAGGTTGCACACAAAATGTTCCCATATAAAACAGTTTGGAGTGGTTTCCGCCAGGGGCGGGTTCCTAATTTTTTTTACTACCACTCTGTGGGCGTGGCTTATTTTATGGGTGTGGCTTGCCAGCCATGTGACCAGGGTGGCGTGGCTTGCCAGCCATGTGACCAGGTGGGTGTGGCTTCTCGGACTGCTGAAGGGAGGGGAACTGAGATAGGTCCTGCCGCCCATTCCCCCTCCCCTCAGCAGCTCGAGAAGCCTCAAACGTGCGAAAATGCCTAGGATCATCACCGCGCGTTCGTGGCTTCTCGGACTGCTGAAGGGAGGGGAATGGAGATAGCTCCTACCGCCCGTTCTTTCAGTGTCTCACACGCTCCCTCAGCCATCCTCCCCTGCTTGGACTCACTGTGGGGTAGGAAGGCAGCGCATGCGCAGTGCCGGAATCTCGGCTTCTGGGAATGCGCAGAATAATTTTTTTTAAATGTTAATTTTTTTTAAAATGGCGGCACCCAGGCACTGGCAACCGACCGCACCAGTACTGTGATGTCACCAACGAGCCGCTACCGGTGCTATAGAGTGGACCGCACCGGTAGGAAGCCACCACTGGTTTCCGTTATAACTGAAACTGAATATTTTGTTTCAGATATAGACCAGAAACTCTTGTTCTGAGAATAAGTGTTTGTCTGTAGAAGAGCAGGAGAAAGATAAATACACTGATAATGATGGCAGTTGAGAAGAGGGAGGAAAGGGAAGAGAAGGTGCTTGGACGATTGAGAAATGGTGGGTTGTTGAGAAACGCAGATTGATAGAACCTGGAATATCCAAAGTGTTCCTCTCCTTCCAAACTGGAATCAGTATTAAATGGCTCAAGGGAAATCCACTGGTAGGGTGGTTTGTTTAGAATTAAACCAATACATTTTCTGTTTCATGCAGAAACTGGAAATTGGTTATGCTAATTGTTTTGGGGAATTAGGAACATTTTAATCCAGTAGAATGGAAATGGCTGAAGATGCTAAATGAAGGGATTGATCGCTAACAACAATTGACTTTCTTAGCTTTCTGGGAAAAATTGGTTATGTGATATGGCAGAGCGAATGAGTAGGAATCTGATTTTTGCTAGTTTATGAAATGTAAATAATTTCAGTTTATTCTGACTAGGTTTTTTATTTTTCCACTTATCCACCTCATGGTCACCAATAAAGTATTCTTGCAGTTTAAAATGTTAGGAGATCATCAGACTGTATCTTTGATCTCATTACTTATGAATTAGTTTTGTAAGGTAGGATGATTCTAGGAGTAGAATAAAAGCAAGAAAAACAGTTGAGTCAAGGAAAGAACAAAGATTACCTTGGAGGGAATAGCCCACCAAAAAACCATCTCAAGGAACCCTCCACTTCCTAGTCCAAGACTTGGAGAAAGAACCAGATCTTCAGGGTGCACTGGAAAGAAAGCATATATGCCAACTCATGGTTTGCTTAACGATAACAGTTTTGTTTTTTTCACACATCACTCTAAGCATAAGCCATAGTTTACTAACCACATGTTGCATTCATACATGACATTAAATCAAAGTCAGTACTTCTGATAGAGGCATGGGAAACCAAACACATATCCATGGAGAGTGAAAATAACCACAGCAAAAACCAAACTTGAATAGACCCACTTCTTTGAAACCTCTCAGGACAAGGAAAGGATGGTGCTCCAGATGACTGCTCTTCTTGCAATATAGTGGTCTCTTGTGTATTCAGTGTTGGGAGATGAGATTAATGACCAAATGACAATAGTGGAGCCTAACTAAATTTGCTAGTATCATTTCTAAATACTTTTGGAAATCTATTAAAGCTATTAGAAGTTTTTGAAATGACAAGTTTGAAAAGCTACCTGGAGAACATATCTTCATTTCTGAATAAAAGTAAAATTAATTACAGGGAACTTAAAATTGATTTAAGAAGTTTAAAGAATTCAAAATAAGTGTTAAAGAGCTAAATAAATTTTTCAATCAAGAAAGTTATAAAACAAAGGTCAAGACAAATTTGAATTTTTAAACTTTTACTATAAGATTTTGGAACTGCATAAAACAGCCTTTCATGGGAACTAGAATTATTTTGTCTACTATATGTCCTAACAGTTTGATTTCAGTAGGATCCTACAAGGAACTGAAATACAGGGAGGAAAAAGCTCTGCCTTTATTTTTTTTATTAGAATTGGGATGTATGACATGATGCAAAACACTGCAACATTTGAAATATTGAAGATGTTGGAAGAATGGACCCAGAAATTACGGTAGTAGCCCTTATAAGAACAGTATCAGTAATGATTTCTGCTTCTATGGATTGACTGTTGAAAGAACTTTATGAAGAAATTACAGAAGTTAAACATTTTTGCTTGATGCAGAAAAAATGGAATTAGAAACATTGGATTAAAATATGGATCACAAGACAGATGGTATTTAAAGTGGAAATACAAATAATAGGCCAAGAGAATGATTTGAGTAGAACTTTCTACTAGATTTGCAAAAAAAACAACAACCCCTGGCTAAAATAAAAATTAAAGGGGAAATGCAAATGATAAATCAAAGGATAATAGGTAATGTTTATATTGGATTTACAGAAGAGTCTTGTTAAAGGCTTGAAGTCTCTGCAATGGGACAAAAATAATTTAAGGGTTATTAAGTCCTACAAAGTTGGTTTATTTGACGAAGTTTAAAATAAATAGATGGGGAAGAAATGGAGGTAGTGGCAGATTTTATTTTCCTGGGCTTCAAGATCACCGCAGATGGGGACTGCAGCCAAGAAATTAAAAGACGCTTGCTCCTAGGGAGGAAAGCTATGGCAAATCTAGACAGCATACTAAAAAGTCTGCCAACAAAAGTGCGTATAGTCAAGGCTATGGTTTTCCCAGTTGCAGTGTATGGCTCTGAAAGTTGGACCATAAGGAAGGCTGAGCGCCATAGAATTGAGGCCTTTGAACTATGGTGCTGGAAAAGACTCCTGTGAGTCCCTTGGACTTCAAGGTGATCAAACCAGTCAGTCCTAGAGGAGATCAACCCTGACTGCTCTTTAGAAGGCCAGATCCTGAAAATGAAACTCAAATACTTTGGCCACCTAATGAGAAGGAAGGACTCACTGGAGAAGAGCCTAATGCTGGGAAAGATTGAGGGAAAAAGAAGGGGACGACAGAGAATGAGGTGGCTGGGTGGAGTCACTGAAGCAGTAGGCGTGAGCTTAAATGGACTCCAGAGGATGGTAGAGGACAGGAAGGCTTGGAGGAACGTTGTCCATGGGGTAGCGATGGGTCGGACACGACTTCACAACTAACAACAACAAAATAAGATTTTTTAAAATGAAATTCTGGCAACTGTTTACAGGCTTGCTTTTACACCAAGATTGAAAAATTAATGTCCTTTGGATTTGCTCATAGATAAGGGATGAATTATGGGAAGAATATAGATTTGTTGGTAATCTTGAAGAGCTACCAAACAACTTGTGATGAAGGTTGAAAGTCACGTCATTTTTTCTTTATTTCTTTGCCTTTTCCTTTTTTCCCCTTTTTCTTTCTTTGCCGTTTTTTCTTTCTCTCTGAGTTTAGTTTCTATTAGTTTGTTGTTGTAATTAAAGCTTCAACTTGTATAAAGTTAAGTGAAAGCCAAACTTGACCAAATGAATTTCATACTGCAAGTAAAGGATTTTGAATGGAGAGCTAGGAAGAAAGAATCATGTAGCAATCAGAGAAATTATTCTCCCTATACAACCATTTGTCTTTGTGGAGTGAGAAATCTGTAGTTCTTGAGATATTGTTGAATTTGTGTGATCATGAGCACTACTAAATAGATGTAATCAAAGATATAACTGTCTGGTTTGGTTCTGCAACCCAACAAGACAGACACAGACTTCAGAGGATAATCAGAACTGCAGAAAAAACAATTGCTGCCAACCTGCCTTCCATTGAGGACCTGTATACTGCACAAGTCAAAAAGAGGGCCGTGAAAATATTTACTGACCCCTCGCATCCTGGACATAAATTGCTTCAACTCCTACCCTCAAAACGTCGCTATAGAGCACTGCACACCAAGACAACTAGACACAAGAACAGTTTTTCCCCGAACGCCATCACTGCTAAACAGATAATTCCCTCACCACTGTCAAACTATTCACTAGGCTGCATTACTATTACTATTAGTTTTTCTCATCGTTCCTATCACCCATCTCCTCCCACTTATGACTGTATGTCTGCAACTTGTTGCTTGTATCCTTACAATTTATATTAATATTGATTGTTTCCTGATTGCTTACTTGAACCCTATGACAACCATTCTTCACAAATGTATCTTTTCTTTTATGTACACTGAGAGCATATGCACCAAAGACAAATTCCTTGTGTGTCCAATCACACTTGGCCAATAAAGAATTCTATTCTATAAAGAATTCTATATTCAGAGGAGTTGAACAATGCAGTGTGGATTAACAGCTAAAACATGTATATGTTAATATTGTGAACTATATTAATCTTGTGAATTATCGAAAAGAATAGGAAATGGTTCTGTTACTTACATAAGGTCCACATTGGGTGTGCACCGCTATTTGTCATTTTAAATAAAATTGGAGGAGAGAACATATGTGTGTGCTCACTGACACAAGCGCATATGCAAGAAGAAGAATTGCTGACACTACAAAATGAACTTACTAATATTTATATGTTATTTGGTTTAATGTATATTACAGAATGGCTACTATCTATGGACAGATTTGGGACTGCATTTTGTCTTGCGCACAGCAGGATGTAGAGCAAAGGACTTTCTTTCCAAAATGAATTTATGTAGCTATGTGGGATTCTGATACATTTGTTGAGCAATAGCACAGAAAAATAACTGCAATGTGTCATGCAGTTTAGTATAGAAAAAGACAATTGTGTTCTTTTGCTACCATTGTAGCTCCAAAACATTCCAGGTATTCATTAAATGAAATCTTGAAATACTTGCAATCATGAACACAAAAAGGAATTCAGAATTCTCAAACAATACCTATGTACTCCCCCAAAATAAGACATTCCCCGAAAATAAATCCTTCCCCCAAAATAAGCCCTCCCCTGAAAATAGGCCCTCCTCGAAAATATTTAAATGCATACGCAGCTGGTCCCCGCCATTTCCTCTGGTTAGTGTTAGGGAGACAGAGCTGGAAATCAGGTAAGACGGCAAGAGGAGCCGTGTCTTGCTCCAAGCGCCCCAAAATAAGACCACCCCCAAAATAAGGCCAAGCGCTTATTTCGTGGTTCAAAAAATATAAGACAGGGTCTTATTTTTGGGAAAACACGGTATATCATCATCATCATCCATCATCGCCATTGTCTATCCACTGCAGGATGAAGGCCTCTTCCGCATGTTTCCAATCAATATGGTCTTGAGCTTTCCTTTGCCAGTTGGGCCCGCAATACTTGATGTCGTTGTTCCATCTTATTTTATTTTAGATGTTTCTGGTATTTTTGTAATACATGTTCTTATTCTAGATACAGAATGAAATATTATTGTTCCAGACGGATGTTGTGAGGGTGAGAAGCGGATAAGTCAAGGCTGAGAGGTTTTCTGATAGTGATATATATAGATACATTAGTGACAGAGGAAGAGGTCCTGGGGAGATTAGGGGAAAGTGGGATATATCTTGCTTTGAATTTAGAACATGCTACTTCAAGGAGAGGTGGGGACTGAAGGTGCAAAAATTGGAGGAGGATGGGATAGCCATGCAGAGGAGGTAAAAGGTCTGATGGGCCTCCTGTTTTACCTGTTAAAGTCATACAATCACTTCTAGGTTCTTCTGGATATTGTTTTGGCCAAAACCTGGAACAACTAAAATATGCTGGGTTTGGTTGCTGCTTACATATGACTGGTCCAAAATAGTTGAGCAAAACTTTTGAAACCAGTTTATTGAGAAACTATGCTTTATGTTTTGTGCATGTTTCTAGAAAAATTGGTTTAGAAGTAATCCTCATTGACCACTTATCTAGTGACCATTTGAAGTTACAATAGCATTAACTAAGGGGGACTTATAACCTTCCTCATAATTGAGCCTGGTGGAGCATCCCTATGATCCCATGATCGCAATTCAGGTGCTTGGCAACCAGCTTGCAGTTATGATGGTTACAATGTCATGCAGTCATGCTAGCTTCAGACAAAGTCAATGGAGAAGCTGATCAGAAATAGTGATCACGTGACCGTGGGACTCTGCAATCTTGCTGGATTGGCCTAACAGCAACCAGGACTGCTGGAACCATAAGTCAGCATAATCACATGCCGTAATATTTAATGACCACTTTGCTTAGCATCAGAGTTTCCTGCCCTAGTTACCTTGGTCAAGCTACAACTGTCTGTACTTAAATCTAACATTCTTCTATGAGAAGAAATTCTGAAGGCAAGAGACCACTTTCAAAAATGTTCTTTTCTTGGTTACCAGTCCTCTTCTCATGGTAAAAACATCTTCTAGATCAGTGGTCACCAACTGGTGGTCTGCGGACCACTGGTGGTCCGTGAGAAAATTTTGGTGGTCCGCAGAGAAATCTTTGCATTTCTCTCATGGAGCCTGGCCGAAGTTCCCGCGCCGCTCGCACTTCAGCACTTTGACTCCCAGGGACAGGATGGGGTCCTTCAGGCAGTTAGCCCCCTGCAAACTCATCTCTCGAGCGCTCGCTGAAGTGGCATGAGAAATTTCGGCCAGGCTCCTCGAGAGACGAGAGTTTGCAGGGGGCCAATCTAGCATCCGCAATGGACAACAAAGCTAGGGTTGACTCCGGCTGCTTCTCTCTGCTGTAGTGCTTCCCAGATGTGGTTTACCGCTCCGAACACCAAGCGACAGGAGATGAGGGCTGCCTTGGCGCCACCAGTTGGCGCAGATATACCACGGCGAAGGCGGAATGCTGATGCCGTGCAAATGCAAGTAGCGCTTCGCTCCCGCACCTTCCAGCCATCACCACCGCCGTTTGGCCTGCTTGCCTCCCCTGCAGCAGCATCATTACCTCGTTCCGGCCAGCGAGGACTGCGCTCCTTTTTGCTCGTTGCACCACCTGCAAAGTGGCATATTGCATGTGCCACCCCCTATGGCAGAGATTTCCAGCCCCACCATGGGCCGGTCCCATATTACAGAGCTGTAGTAGTCACAACTGGCCCTTTGGTCATCCCGGAGCAGCTCCTCCACCCAGGTGCAGGAAAGGAAAGGAAGGGAAGAGGGGAAGGGAGGGGAGGGAAGGAAAGGGTAGGGAAGGAAAGGAAAGGAAAGAGAGGAAGGGAGGGAGGGAAGGGAAGGGACTACAGCTCTGGAATATGGGACTGACTTTCCCACCAACATCAGCAAGCCACCATCATTCGGCTTGTCTTCGTTTTCCTTCACTCAGATTGACAAAGCTTCTTGAGAGAAGGAACACAAAAGAGGTTTCCAGGCTCTGTACCTGGACCAGGCACTTTGTCTCTGGCCTCCCACCCGGAGTCCTCGCAGAAGCAGACAGGTAGGCCTGAAAGGCGGCTGAGCCTCCCCCTAGTGGTCTGCGGGATTTAAAATTATGAATTTGATGGTCCCTGAGGTCCAAAAGGTTGGAGACCCCTGTTCTAGATCACTGACTTGAAGACGTTATCCTTTCTGGCATTCCAGGCTGTATAGTCCACAAAGTAGTTATATACTATGGGAGACTGCTATTTTCTGAGTGGTGCAAGTAATCTTTTGAGAGATTACTAAATCTACAGCCTTATTTTCGAGGAACAGAAATCAATCATGTACCAGATTAAACTAATAAAAGGAATTTCAGAAGGAAATTGTTTTAATTAGACAATTAGATGGCTCTGTAGACGCTGTCAGCTATCTTCTGTAGTGATTCTGTATTTGCAAAGAAATTGTTGCTGTTAAACCTCTGTAGTTTACTTTGGTGTAAACTTTTATTTAATTAAAATTATGTACTTAATGAGTAAGCTTTGGTAGTTACTGTGAAGTGAGATGTGTGACTAATAAATTTTACAAATAAATTAGCTGTATAGCTTAGTCTTCTGTAAAACTGTATGATTTGTTAGTAAAAATGGCTGATTTTGAGAAAAAAAAAATTAGGGACAAATTTTTTTAAGCTTGCAGCAAAAGAATTTTGCAGTCTCCGTGTTTCACAAAAGAGTAAATTGTTTTGACCTTACCAGCCATGCTCCATGTGGTCTTCCAAGGTAAATATTTTTGGACTGCATCACTGTTGGAAAAGGGTTCCCTCTTACCAAACAACAACTCCAACTCTTAACCGAATCACTCTCTCAGTATCTCCCTTTTATGGCTAGGATTTCCAGTTGTGAACAATAAATTCATTTTTCCCTATCCATCTCTTTATTCTTGTATTTTGTCAAGCTTTCTGAACTCTTCTATGTTCAGTTGTTTAAAGAATAAGTTTTTTTCTAAAACTTGATAAGCTTGATTTTGAAAAGTTTATTAGTTTATCATGAATAATATGTAGGTTTTATTCTTAAATATCAGGCTTTTGTAAGTAGATTCTCTATACCAGTGATGGTGAACCGGTAGCACACGCTCGCTCGTCTGAGCCGCAGCTCGGAAGAGGAGCTGCCCAGGGGGCATACGTGCGCCGGAAAATGAACTTTTTGTTTCCGGTGCACACATGCACACCGGCAGTCTAGTCTTCCGGTTTCTGGCACGCATGCGCGTACGACAATCAGCTGGCCGGCACACATGGTCACACTGGAAAATGGAAGACCAGCTCTTCCAGTTTCTGGCACTGCCGCATGCACAAATGCCAGCTGATTGTCACATGTGCATGCGCGCAAGAAACCCAGAAGAGGAACGGGCACCACCGCACGTGCCAGGCGACATGGCTCTGCGTGCCACTTCGGGCACGCATGCCACAGGTTCGCCATCACAGCTCTATATATTTGTGTGGGAGTTTATTTTTCCTGGGTATTCAGTTTATCAATTTTATGGTAGTCTAAATGTCCTAAGAGTATTTGTTATCCTGTTAATATGAGAAGAAAAAGCATCTGGTGGAACTAGTACTTGGTACAGCAATATCTAGGAACATACGGTACAGCAGTCACTTCGTGTGCATCCAACATAAAGTTTGGGTAGCATTGGCACTGAATGAGCTACTGTGCTTGTTCCTTTTCTTTTGCCTTACGATATTTTTATAATGAAAAGAACATGAATACAAGACAAAACACTGGAAGACTTGTAAGCTGGCACAGTCATGAAAGAACATTTTTCTTCTCTGTAACTGGAGCTCTCAAAATATAAGCACTTGCAAAAATAACTTCTCTTGTTTGAATTCATTACCTTTTTTCACTGTAATGCTATTGGTAGGTTTAGTTTAAACTGTTTGACAAGCTTGTTGTCTTTTTGTATCTACGGTTCACAGAGTTTCTTGGTAGGTAGGCAGTATTTACTTCTGGCAGAATGGGTGTACTCCAGGTCCCCCTTCTCTGGAACAGCATCCCCCCAGAGATAAGGACTTTGCCCTTTTTCTTAGGGTTACAGAAAGCTTTGAAAACAAGGCTTTGGTCCAAGGCTTGGGATTGATATTTTATTATTTGGCTAAGGGCTTTTGTTTTGTTTAATTTTACTGTTTATAAGATTATTTGAATCTGGACTGTCACATCTTATTTGATGTTTTTATGTTGTCTCTAGTTTTGTAGGCTACCCAAAATCCATTGAATAGCTAATAAATTCAAATAAATAAAATAAAACTCGTTCTTTTTGTCAATAGCTATCTTGTATTTTTAAATGATTATTCATAATTAGTTTAACTTTTGAACTATTGCCCCAGCTATCCTAATTTCCTGGGATTTTTTAACTGTTTCTTAAAGTGTGCTGTTTTTCCTCTTCTACATCACAGAATTTGATATAGAATGATATATATTATAATGTATAATATTCAAGCCCTGTGGTAAGATGGTGGCTTAAAAATTTTACAAATAAAAATAAATTATATGGGTTAGATCATTGGGACAAATGGGACATTTCTCTGTAGTCTCTGGATATTGAAATCAATGGTTAAATGATGTTACAGTTAGTAAAGAACAAAACTGCTTATCAAGTGACATTTAAACAGGTTTTGACCAAAGAAGATTGAAACCACAGTTAAAAAAATGTAATGATAAAATAAAATTATTCCTATCAAAATAATTGCCTGATAATTATAGCAGTGACATCTAAAATGTTACCATGTTTCCAATTTAATATTGTCTTCTAAATCATGTGTCCATCTTGCCCTATTTCATGTTTAAGCATGAATAATATTATACAATAATATATTAATTTTCTACAATAATATTGTAGAAAAGCAGGCAGAGCTGGGGGCAGAGTTAAGTACATCATCAGCTTAAAGTCATTATGTTCCCACAAATAGTCCAAAGTCCATCTACTCCTGAATTATGTTGATCCTTATCTGGTGCCAATTTAGTGTTGAACCTTAGTTGACTAGATTATTGTGTATAGAGTTAAATCTCTGCTACAACTTAATAGATGGTCCTGATCCTTTGTACTTGACAGTTACAGTTTTTAGATAACAAATTTTCTCTCCCCATTATTATTTTAAATGATGTACTTCTTAAATGCCTGATTTTATATATTTCTCTTACAGTGGATAATCTCATAAGCCTCTAATGCAGTGATGGTGAACCTTTTTCCTCAGGTGCCGAAAGCGCATGCGCGCATGCTACCGCACACGTGCAAGTGCCCACACCCATAATTCAATGTCTGAGGCGGGTGAAAACGGCTCCCCCCCCCCGGAAGCCCTCTGGAGGCCGGAAATGGCCCATTTCCTGACTTCCGGTGGGCCCAGTAGGCTCATTTTTCACCCTCCCCAGGCTCCAGAGGCTTCCCTGGAGCCAGGAAAGAGCGAAAATGCCCCCCGCCCCCCCCGGAGGGCCTCCAGAAGCCTAAAACACCCTCCCAGAGCCTCCGTGTGAGCTGAAAATCAGCTGGCCAGTGCACACATGCGCGCTGGAACTAAGCTAGGGCAACGGCTCGCGTGCCGGCAGATATGGCTCCGCGTGCCACCTGTGGCACGCGTGCCATAGGTTCGCCATTACTGCTCTAATGTTACCTATTAAGTTTTAAAATCTATCCCCTTCCAAAAAAAGACGCCCCATAAATTTGCAGTTTATTTTGTGTAATTTCAGAGTTTAATTAGCACATTCCTTTTCTCCATCTCTGTTGCATGATGAAATTCTTAGTGACCTATGGCTATCAGGTTAGTTAGTATTAGCCTTGGACCTCTGTAGGATTATTAAACAATATATCTTATTAGAGATATTTTGTATTGTTAATCATAACATGAGCTAGAATTGCTTGGCATCTTATGTTGTGTTTTCCTGTGCTATTTTTATTTATTTCCAAAGACTTCTCCTTATTTCCTTTCATAAGTGTCAGACTCGTTTTTCTTGTTTTCCATGATTGATTATTGAACAAGGTAGCACTGACATTAATATATTACCATGCTGTATTGGTTGGTTGGTTCTTTCGCCATGCTCTTCATTGAAATTTACTTTTCTTCTACATTGTTTCACTGCAAGTGGCAAACAATATGATATGTTAAATATGTAGAATGCAGTCTGTTAATATGAATGCGATCAGGATAGTAAAAAACGTGCTTGCTGAATTGGAATAAAATTCTTATGGCCCTCTGCAGCATAACAGAAGTAGAATGAGGCTTTATGCTGGGTTAGTTTTTGTGTGTAATCAAACTCTATAATGAATTTGGTATTACTGGGAGCATTTGTTTGATTTTATACATTTATGTTTTTAAATGGGGCAGTTGTAATTGAAAATTATTCCTGTTGTGAATACTACAGGAGAGGTCCAAAATGAAAAATTGCTCTTCTCCAATGTGCTGAGTAGAGAATCCAAGGAATGGGTTGACTGCCTTTCTGCTCAGAGACTGAGTCTGTCAATCTTCTGGTCACGCTTCCTTTGCCTGTGTGTGCCCCAGTTTTGACTCAGTCTTGGCTCAGAAGAGATGTTTGAAAAGGCTATTCAGAACAAAAAGACAAAGTTCATTCCTTGGATTCTCAACAGCTTCATAGTAAGATCATTGGCACTGCGTTAGCCTTCGCAAGACAGTGAATGGCTCAGCTGGCTCCCCGGTCCATCCGGTAATGCTGCCTTGCTTCGAACTGTTTGGCTGGCTCCCCGGTCTATCCGGCATAGCCGCCTTCATCCAGGCTGGCTCCCTGGTCCATCCGGCATAGCCGCCTTGCTGTGGCTCTAACGGATAGAGCCGAGGTCCCTAACTGAGCCCGCAAATCAGCGGAGGGGACTGGAGTCACTGGTTAACTCCTGGTGCATTCTCCGAAGCGGCTTAGTGGGAAAAGCCACGGCAGCAAGGTTCCTGTTAGGAACAAGCCTGTCTTACCCAGAAGGGCCGAAACTTCAGAATGGCAGATCCTGTGGCTTCAGGAATGCCAGAAGTGAGTGGGGAGGACCAGGGCTTCCCAGTCCAGCCCCAGATTTCCCAAAAACGCTCCTTGGTGCCGAACTCGGCCATTACAAGAATGGCTGCCAAAATAAGGGCAAAAGCTCTTTCCTCCCAAAAAGCTTCTAAAGCTGAGGAGAAGGATGCCCAGAGGGGTCAAAAGGCCCTGGATAAAAGAATTGCCAAGAATGAGAGGGAAGCCGAGCGACGGAGAGGGGAAAATTCCCCTAGGGGAAAAGAGCTGTCATTTCCTGCATTTTGCCAGCTCAGCCATTAGATCGTTTAAATGATGCAAGGCAACAGATGGCACTGTGCTCTCAGGCCTGGTCGCCAGATGGCACCAGAGAACAATCCTCTCAGACTGCAATGAAGCCTTCCCCCCCACTGTCAAACCTGCTGCCAGCAGAAAGACATTGGGAGCCACCTCCAAAGAGGTTGAATTCTGTGCCAGAGGCCATCTTTACACCCACAGTGGGGGGCTCCGTCCAAGGGAGAGCCAGGAGCCTGAAATCTCTGATCAGATGAGAATTCTGATATCAGAGGCAGGGGATTGCTGCAAGCTTGCACCAAGGATGTCCGACTGCTTCTGTGGCATCTGACACCCCCCTACATCAGGGCCAACATCTAGCACCCCAGGCTAAGAGACTTGGCGGCCTTTCAAGGGCCTCACTCACCCACTTCATCCATGCAGAGCAGGGAATTGCTCTCAGGAGATGAAGACCAAAAAGAGCTGGTGCTTTCAGAGGATGAGGGGATGGCCCCAGACCCTCAGGCCTTTGAAGGGCTATTTCGCCCGGCCCTCTTCAAATCCCTACTGTATAAGGCTAAAGCCACAGCTCACATGGGAACTGACCCAAATGCATCGGAGTCAGCATTGGGCCTGAGTTGCTTTTTTTTCAGGGCCAATCACGGACAGTGAGGAACTTCCCTCACCTAAATTATTTCTGGACGTAGTCCAGAGGCAATGGGCCCAAACGGACATATCCACCCCCAAGTGGGAGTGACAAAAATTTATAATGTGGCCCTGGACCTCACTGAGGCACTACAACATCCTCTACCATCTTGTCTAACAACATGGAGGATACCCTGAAGACGGAGGATAGGAAGGCAGAGATGACACTCCGCAAGGCCCATCAGGTGGCTGCCTGGGCAGTTAAAGCGGCAACTGCCGCATCCTCGTTCAAACAAACCTCCTTGCTCTGGCTTAAACAGATGCAAGAGAGAGTCCCGCCTGATGACCTTCGCTTGCACCAGGACATCAATAAACTGGTAGCAGCGATGGAATTCTCGGCTGATGCCACCCCAAATGCTGCCAAACTTGCTTCCAGGGCCATTGCCTCATTGTGGCTTTGCCACTGGCAGGCAGACATGAGGTACAAATAGAAGCTGGCCTCTGCCCCCTTCCATGGGGCAAGCTATTCAGGCAGGCCTTGGAGCCCATTCTTGTGGAGACCAAGGACAGGAATAAAGTCCTGCCCTCCACACAGGCAAGCTACCCACCATCCCTCGCCTTATTTTCGTAGGCCTTCATTAGGCCACCATTTACCGGATTTGACTCCTCTCACCCCCAGAGAGCATACTTCCCAAGGCAAGATCGCCAACTGGACAGATCCAGATGTAGAGATAGGAACAGGCAGCAGTTCCAGGCCAAACAACCATTTCGTGGCTCAGGAAGTCGCCCCTTTCGCCACTCCAGATGACTGCAATACAACATCTGTTGGACATTCAGGCCATCCAACCTGTTCCAGAAGACCAGCAGAGACGGGTTTTACTCCATTCTGTTCGTAGTTCCAAAGGCCTTTGGGGGTTGCGGGGTTGGAGAGCAATTATGGATCTAAAAAGACTCAACAGGCATCTGGTATACAGACGCTTCAAAATGCAGTCACTCCAGTCCATACTGGAGAGCATCTGGGAGGGCGACTTCCTGATGTCAATAGATTTGACGGAAGCCTACCTTCACATACCTATTCTCTCAGCTCACCAACAGTTCCTACGGTTTTGCTACGCAAACCGGCACTACCAATACTAGGCCCTCCCATTCGGTCTGTCTTCAGCGCCCAGGACGTTCACCAAAATAGTAGCAGCACTGTCGACTCACCTTAGGACTATCCCTATTCGCATCCAATGCTATATTGATCCAATCCTCCTCTCACCTCCGAGCAACGGAGGATCTATGCTTCACCCGGGTCCTCCAGGATCACCGATTCTCAATCAACTACCACAAGAGCCAGCTCGCTCCTACCATGGATTCTCACTTAGACAACAGGGAAGCAATCTGCTTTCTTCAGTATTCACAGGGAGAGCGAACTAACAGGCAGGCTCCTCGGTCTGACTGGCATAGCTGCCATTATCCAGCTCAGTCCAGTGGAGCTGAGGTCCCTTGAAACTTCCCCCGCTCTGCTCTGCGGAGGGGACTGGAGTCACTGCCCGGTTTCCGGTGCATACTTGGCGGCAATCAATTAGCCGTGGCAGCAGTTTTCCATTGAAAACTAGTCAGTCCAATGGAGCCGAGGTCCCTTGAAATTTCCCGTGTGCTGCGGAGGGGACTGGAGTCACTGCCCGGTTTCCGGTGCATACTCATTGGTGGCGGAGAGTTCTGAAGCTGGACAATTTCTCCAGCAAAGTAAAACAGACAATCCAGGCCTCTAGGAGGCCTTCTACTAACCAAATTTATGACTCAAAATGGAAAATGTCAGTCTCCATGCTGCTTGCTTGCTTCTGCTGCTGTAGAAACGGGGGGAGGGGGAGGTCTAGGTATTTGGGAGGAAGGAGGGAAGCAGTGCTGGAGATGTCTCCATATGTGTATTAGGGAGTTAGGGATGAAAGTTCTCATCATCCACTGCCTGGCTGCATGGACATGTTTATAGTCAGCTCAAGGTCAACAGTTTCTGCACACCAGATGCGAAGGCTCCACCTGATGATGTGGCCCACATGACACCTGGGGGGCATCGGGATTGGATGGCCAGCCTGGGTCTTTGAGGGGAGGGATCTGGGATTACTTTATATATGTAACTTTCACGCCTTTTGCCTCAGATCTTGCTTTTAACTTGTTATCAGTTCTTATCCAGTAAAAGTACCTTTCTCTACAATTATGGAGTTGGGGGTCTGTCTTTCCTGGGTTTTGAGCAGAGGCACACCTGACATTCTGCGGCTGGTGTTTCAAGGGTCACATTGAGGCCATCTCCGTATCAGTGGCCCAGGTCCTGGAATTCCTTCAGGAAGGGCTGGACAAGGGCCTGTTGCCCATTACCATACGCAGACAGGTGGCAGCTCTGTCCTCAGTGTTATCCTGCGGGGATCTGGAGTCCCTCGCTCAACACCCTATTATGCGCAGTTTCATTAAAGGCGCAGCTAATTTAAGGCCTCTGGTGGTACACAGGTACCCACCTGGGACCTGCTCAAAGTCCTACAAGCTCTCACCTCTGCACCTTCGAGACGTTATGATCAGCCAGCCTGCGCTTCCTCACTGCAAGGTAGCTTTCCTTGTGGCCGTCACTTCAGCGAGATGAATATCTGAACTGGCGGCCCTCTCTATAAGACAGCACCTATGCATATTCCATTCAAACAGGGTGGTTCTGTGGTTGGATCCCTCCTCCCTTCCCAAGGTGAATTCCTTGTTCCACAGGGCACAGGAAATAATTTTGCCAGACTTCTGTCCGGGCCCGACACACTCCCTAGAGATGAAGTGTCACACTTTGGATGTTAGGAGGGCCCTCCACACCTACATAAAGAGAACAGCCTCCCTTAGGAGAACAGAATCCCTGTTTGTATCTTTCCAGCCCTCTATGCTGGGTAACAGGATTACAGCATCAACCGTAGGCTGGTGGATACGGGCATGCATTGCCAAAGCCTACGAGCTTCGGCTCTCCCATTGCCTAGGCGAGTGACAGCCCATCCCCCCCAGAAACGCAGCCATGACGGCTGCATGGGCAACACAGGCCTCTATCGAGGACCTCTGTAGGGCAGCAACATGGTCCTCTCCATTCCTATTCATAAAATACACAAACTGTACGCCTTCGCTTTAGCTAAAGCGGTCTTCGGCAGGCGGGTGCTCCAGAAGGTGCATATAGAATTGGGGACTCGGGACCAGACTGCTACCCACCCTTAGGACAACCGGCTTTGGTATGTTCCATTCCTTGAATTCTCTACTCAGCACACTGGAGAAGAGGCATTGGTCTTACCTGATACGCTCCTTCTTGGTGTGCTGAGAGAGAATCCAACCCCACCCTGGCAACCGTCTGGTCCAGAGTCCAGGAGTGGCCAGAATCAGCACTGGAAATATGTCAAGTCAATCGCTATGTCTTCATCAAAACTGGGGCGCACACAGGCAGAGGAGGCGTGACCAGAAGATTGACAGACAGACTCAGTCTCCGAGCAGAAAGGCAGAGTCAACCCATTCCTTGGGTTCTCTCAGCACAACGAGAAGGAGCGTATCAGGTAAGACCAACACCCCTTTAATTAATAAACAAAAAGAAAAAAAAATCAGTTTATTTTATACTGAATTACAAAAGCAAGAGAAACAGGATTTTTTATAAAAATACATGTAGTCCATTGCAGGTGGTCCTCAAGTTACAATCATATTTGAGCTCAACACTTCCATTACAAAGCGAGTTAGTTTTTAAATGAATCATGCCCCATTTTATGACTTTTTTTGCCACAGTTGTTAAGCGAATCACTACAATTGTTAAGTGAATCACGTGGTTGCTAAATTAATCTAGCTCCCCCATTGACTTGGCTTGTCAGAAGCTGGCTGGGAAGATTGCTAATGGTGATCACATGACCCTGGGATAATGCAACCATCATAAATACATAATAGTGCCAAGTGCCTGAATTTTGATCATGTGACCATGGGAATGCTACAATGATTGTAAATGTGCGAACTGGTCATAAGTCACTTTTTTTCAATGCTCTTTTAACTTTGAATGGTACTAAATAAATGTTTGTAAGTATAGAGGACTACGATACCTATAAGTATATTCCTCCAAAAGGTTTTACTTACATTATTTCATGGATTGTTCCTGACTTTCCCTCTGTTTGCTTTTTTATTTTTCCATTAGTTATAATAGATCTAAGAGAAGAAAGTGCTATCTCATATAGAATATTGCAGTTGTTGATACTTGGGAAACTAATTTTATAATCTTATGCTTGCAGGGGTTGTTTTGTGAAGGTGTGTCCTAGTTTTTGAATAAGAAAAAACAGTTCGAGCTATATAATACCTTATTAACTTTAGCTTAATATCACTGAATTCTATACTTGGACTTGTTTATTTCTGTAGCATTTTCCAAGACTCCTAGTTAGAATATTTTAATTTCTATTTTGGAAATACAAAAAAAGTTCTGGAAAGAAGTTGGAGTTGGTAGGCATGAACTGAGAGATGTTGTATGATGTAGGATTGATATTTCTATCTCCTTTACCTTTGGTGTTGCAAATGTAATAACTTACTGATGTGTTCTTTTAATTCTGCATCTCTGATGGTGTGAAAATTAAAAACTATACTAGCCTTGTTAAAAATATGAATATTTGATTTCCCAGTTCTTGAGAGAAAGAAAATAGGTCAAAACACAAACTGTTTGGAAATGCACACTAGTGATCTTGATGTAATCCAGTTTACATTGCTTTGCCAGTTATGTCAAAGCTTTTTCTTCGAAGTAATATAATAGGCTAAATAGCATGGCTGCAGTGGCAAGTTTATTCTAGTAAGAAGTCAGTGTAGGTCACATTGGCTGCTACTGTTAAGAGTCAGAGTTAAAAATAATCCCTTGGGTACAGATCTGCATTTAGCAATTCAAACATAAAATGAAACAATATTTTAAATTTTAAATACTATTTAATTCTGGACAAACAATATACATTAAATAATTATCCTTATTCTAGAGCAGATCATGAATGTACAGATAGTCCTCAGGATACAACAGCAATTGGCACCAGAAACTCCATCTCTTAAGTGACATGAGGAAAAGTGTGATGTTGCATGACCATGTTGCTTAGTGATGGCAATTCCACCTCAATTGCTACTGTTAAATGAGGACCACATCGGTTGTTAAAAGCCTCCTGTGATCATAGCTTCCTTATTGAGTTGGCTTGTGGGAAGCCTGCAGGGAATGTCAGAAATTGCAATCATATGACAATGGAGACATTGATGGTAGGAAATATGAGGACCTATTGTAAGCCCCCTTGTTTAATGCCATTTATTGAACAGTCACCAAATGCATGGTGGTAACCTGTGGACCGCCTACAAACTGATTAAAATTCCCATGGAAAGCAACTATGAATCCCCATGAGAAATAAGGGGTTCTCATTAATAAGCTCTATCACCTGTGTTATCCTACCCAAAATTGGCCGAAATATTATGAGGTTGAAAAGTTCTGCAAGATTTCATTGCAAAGAATTGCAAATTTTTAACAAGATTTACAAATGTTTAAGTGATTTGTGC